>CM038676.1:32611432-33816432 GCA_021605205.1 Aegilops longissima
ATAAGATTGATCCTTCTTCCTTCCGTGGTGAGCAAAATTGACTTTGTGGTGCAATCTATGTTCCTCCATACTTCATAACCAATCCATTCCTAATATCACATCCAATCCTTGGGATTCCAACTATTAGGTCCGAGGGAAAACATAGTGTCCAACCTTAATGGCCCAAATCACACCATTTACTAGCCATGTATTCGCTCCGGTGAGGTTACTAGCATGGGTGACCTAGGGCTTGGTCGGTAATTTGTACTTATCCACAAACCCTTGATATGTATGAATGCGATGCACCAAGATTTAAAAGAACAACCAGAAATGACTTAACCAAAAACTTACCGACATGTGATCGGCTGATCTTCAACCTCCTCCACATCAATGTGGTTCACCGCCCCCTTTGAAAGGGTTTGGCTTTTTCCAGCTTCCATTGCCATTTCCATTCGCCTTCTAGACATATTTGCATAATGCCCACTTTGGCACTTAAAGCAAGTGATGTGACCAGTTCACCTTGGATGGTGTTGACGGGTTGGTGCGGTTCCCATTGCTTCCTCCATTCTGCTCCCATTCTTAGTGCCATTATGGTTGTGCAATTACCTCCTCCATGGGTATGCTGAAACTGAATTCCTTGTTTAGGGGTATAACGAGGCTTCCGAGCTCCGAGTTATACTTTCCTTGTCCATACTTCCTCTTGGTTCTCAATTTGTCGCTTTTCCTTCAATCATGAGGGCTCGGTCTACCAACCCCGGTAGTTGTTGAAACTTGCTACCATAACGGCATGTGAACTCATCATTCAGTCCTTCCAAACTTCTCCGCTTAGTCAGATCCGTAGCAACGCTATCCGGGGCATAACGTAACTTATAAAATCATCCACATATCGCCAACACCCTTCCTTGGCGAAGTTTAAACTCACGCTTCTTCATGGCCATAGCTCCCGCTGAAACATGGGCAAGTGGAAAGCTTGTTGAAACCGATCCCATGTGCGGTTCAGTGGTAAGTGGTTGTAAAATTTTCCCACCATGTCGCGGGTCCTTCAAGTGGTGTGCAGAAACTTCACTTTTTCTCCATCTGCATCCCGCCGTGGTCAACTCCTTCCTATCTTATGGAGCCAATCATCTGCTAAATCGCCTGCTACCGGAATACACCGGGATTTAGTCTAAGGAAACGAGTCAAGGATCCGCGTGGTGGTGGTGGTGGGTTGTTGTTGTTGTTGTTGCCCTGGTTCGCACTCAATGTTTGAATCAAGGTGTTCGCGCTGAATTTGGGTGATCTCCGGGAAAACAAACCCGGTCGGATCCTGGAGGCATCCGATGGTTTAGAAAAGACGAGAATTAAGAATAGAATGAGGTCTAAGGAGAATCACTACCCAAATGCACATGAGCAAAGCACACAAAATCACTTCATTCAATCAAACAAGGGCTTACAACGATCTAACTATCGCAAAAGTGCGGTACTATAATGTTTACATGGAGGTAATACTACTAATATGTGGGGACTTCTACTAATTTGAACCGTGGAAGACTCCATGATGTCCTCCACTTCGCCTTTCAAAGTCGGGTTCACTTGGATCCGAATCGGTGTCGCCGATGATGATGTAGTTGCTGACAGCAACGATTTGTCTTCATTCTTGAGCGCCAACTTCTTCTTGAGTTCTTCGATCTCGCATTTAAGATCGTTATTTGTCTTGCTAGAGCTACGATCTCGCCCATGTAGTCCTTGCGTAGTCTTTAATTCCTTCAAGTTCGATGATCCTTCCTTTGCATTCTGCAACTCCAACATATCATTGCACATCCGGTTCTCCCGGCCGAATGTGCCTGGTTTAACTCCCGGATGAAAGCTGCAATGGATCTATCCTTCTTGGTGTTGACTATGTCCCATTGTTCATCTCGGTCCGCAAATCTGGTAGATAGTGTCCTTGAGGTCTTCTTGATAAACTTCTCCAATGCGCCCCATGGTGATATGAGCTGCCATGCTCTTTCCTGCACTCCAGTTGGTGCATCAAAACACTATCTATAGGCTTGGTGATTGGGGCAATGTCCTTCCCGAACGTGAGCTTGAATCTTCCAGCCCTCTTCGGAGTGGCGCTGAAAGTCCCGTGAAACTTGGTAGTCCTGTTCGTATTTGGTGACTTCTTCAAGTGAAACCAAAGGTGTCCTTCCCCTGTTGGGCGATTTGATCGATAGAGGAACCCAATTTACCTCAAAATTTTGGAACCAGTTGCACTAAACATTGGGAACCAGACTGAATTCAAAGACAGCTTCCACCCACAGACCGATGGATGACCGAGAGAGTCAATCAGATTTTGGAGGATATGCCGAGAGCTTGTACTAGATTATGGATCTAGTTGGGATGATAATTTGTCAGATGCAGAATTTTCTTATAACAACAGCTACTAAACCAGCTTGAAGATGGCACCTTTCGAGGCTCAGATGGAAGGAGATGCAGGACACCGTTGTCATGGGACTAAACCGAGATCGCCAGTTGTTTGGACCAGATTTGATTAAGGAGTCTCGAAAGGTATAAGTTGTTGATTCGAGATAGGCTCAAGGTAGCCAAGTCCTGCAGAAGAGCTATGCGATTCAAAGCGCAGGCATTGAATATGAAGTTGGAGATGAGTATATCTTAGAGTATCCCCGCTCGAGGAGTTAAGCGCTGGAGTTAAAGGAAAATTAGCACCACGCTTCGCTGGACCGTATAAGATTTTGCAACGCATGGGAGAAGTTGCTTATAAGCGGAATTGCCGTAAGGACCGTGAGTTCATGATGTATTCCATGTTTCACCTGAAGAAATGTCACCGAGATAGCGAGATACCGCTTAGAGACATACACCGAAGCAATTCGCTTGAAGGATGACTTAACATATGAGGAAAAACCAATAAGATTCTCGATTATGCCAAAGCAGAGTTTTAGCAAGGTTATCAAGTTTTGCAAGGTTCAAAGGAGCCACCAATCAAGATGAAGCCACCGGGAAAGAGAGGAAGATTTTCAAGGACCACCTCACCTATTTTCTAGTTAACCCAATCTCGAGGGCTAGATTCATCTTAAGGGGAGTTTGTAACATCCCAAATTTTCAATTTGGAATGTTATACATTAAGTCATCATGCATATCATATTTTCTGCATTTTCCGATCCTAGAAAATTTCACGCAACTCAAGGACCTCGAGAGAGTTGAGATTTCATTATTTTCATATTTGGGTTTTCAAATTTTGAAAATAGGATCATTTGGATTTATTTAATTATCTTCAAATATTTTTCCAATAAAAAAATTAAGAGAGGGAATAATATGACTTTCCCAACATTTAGGAAAAATGAAGATTTAAATAAAATGGTTTTTTGAAAGTTTATTTGCTTTAGGAAAAATGAGTATTTTAAAATATGCATTTTTGCCTGCTTTAAAGTTCATTTTGTTCACTCATTTTTAAGAGTCGGGAAAATTATTTTATTTAATTTGGAGTCGCTTAGTTTTATTTTAAATTGCTTGTTTGTTAAAAAATTGCCAAGGCCGCCTCGGGCTAAGGGCCCACTGCCCACCGCCTCTCTCGCTGCTTCTCGGCTGGAGGAGTCTCGCCACGAGCCGGGCCAGCCCGAGTCCGCTGCCCCACGCCGCCGCTGTCTCCCCAAGGCAACACCCCTCCTTATAAACCCAGACTTCTCTCTCACCAAGGCCGCCTAACCGAAAGCCGCTCAAGCTCATTGCCTCGACGCCGCCTGACGTCGCGATCGACCGACCTCGCCACCTGGCTAACCGACTCTGGGCTGGAGTTCGAGCTGGCGACTACGGAGGTAGCCACCACCGCCACCCCCGTCCGGTTTTGTTTCAAAAACCGTCCTTTTCTTTTCGTTGTTCGGTTTTTTTAAAACCCTAGATTGGTTTATTTTTAGTCGTTTTATTAATTAGTGAACGCTCACCGATCCGCTCGCTTTAATGAACGTTCGCCGGTTAGTTGTTAACGAACGTCCGCTCGCTTAACTGCTCGTTGCTTTTTTTAATCGGATTTAATCCGTTATTTTCCGAATTCGATTTCGATCCAATCTTCAAATCATTTATTTTCGCCTTATCGGAATCAGTGATTCAAGCGCTCGAGTTTCGTCAAACCGCCGCTCGACTAACCCACTTAAACAAAGTTTTGCATGTAAAATTTGACCTAGTTTCAAATTGCTAAAACCAGTCGTTTTCTCGACGCTCGACTTTCGCTGCTTTATTTGATTCGATTCTTTTTGCAACCAGGGTTCTTAAGTTGAACTTTCGTTAGATCTTTTATTCGATTGTGCATTAGATGAGTACTTATTGTATGCTTGTTGTTTGTCTGCTAGATCACCCGGAGGCGCCGCTTGTTACTTCAATTCTAGGTCTCATGGATCGCTAAGGCAAGTAACACTTGATCATACCTTTTCTACTACCAGTTTTATGCATTAGATCATTCCTCAAACACTTGCATGTTTAGGATCAATTAAATTGTGGGATGGGAAGTAGATTGAGGTAGTACCTATTACCTTTTACTTATGAAACCTTGGGAGTTACTTCTACGCTTGCTTATTATGCCATGCTATGCCAAGAGACGGGATTGGGTGAGTGAATATCCATGATGATGTGAGATTGTTAATTAATGGTTTATCTAAGGTGGCAACTTAAACACACATCCGGGTGGATTGAGGCACCTGGTT
Organism: Aegilops longissima; assembly: GCA_021605205.1. Classification (NCBI taxonomy): domain Eukaryota; kingdom Viridiplantae; phylum Streptophyta; class Magnoliopsida; order Poales; family Poaceae; genus Aegilops; species Aegilops longissima. The sequence goes on from CM038676.1 coordinate 32,616,085, forward strand.
TCTATCAGACTTGCTCAGATTTCTTCTCGGACCGCCACCCTGCTCTAAGGGATCATAAGATTATTCAAACTAGAAACTTCCGTGTGCAGCCACAAGCCAATATGGGCTCGCATAGTTGAGTAAGTTGTGCTAACTCTTACGGTAGGCTAGCTGATGTAGGGGATGTAGGTTGGTTGGCCTCACCCACATGTAAGGTGCTAGTGCTTCGAAGACTATGTCTCGCCATCCGCTCTCAAACACCATGTAGTGCGAGAACCAAACGGAGGCGATCGAGTCTTGTGGGGAAAAGCAACCTCTCGCAGAGTGTATAAACTAATCATGATTAGCCGTGTCCCCGGTTATGGACGCCTTTGAGTATCTAGTACTTGAATATCATGTGAATCTCAACATGTTACTTCTAATTAATGTTATTGGGTTTTAATGAGTACTTTTAATTGGGATTGAGGATGCTGTCAACCATTCTCAATGTTTAACAACCACCATGATAGTTAAATAAAATTATTCCTTTGTAGTAGGGAAAATTAGCTTTATGCAAAACTGTAATCAGAGAGCTTTACCACCAGCCATATATATGCAGTATAGGCTTATTCCTTCATTTTCTCTATGTTACATTGCCAGATATTCCATGTGCTGAATTGTTGGCTGCAACTTTATGTTGCGATTTTCGCATTTACTTGTAAGGTGTTAGGTCGTGGTTCTATACTGTGATGCCGATGGAGTTGATGGACTCACTTATCTTCCAAGCTTCTTGTTATTATTAGATGGCCTTAAGCCATATTTATTGTAATAAGTCCCTTTGGACAACGCTGTAATAAGTGTGATTGCTACTGCTATAAATCCTTCGGCATCGGTGGTGTCAAGATTATCGATCAGTGATGACACCAGCACAGAGACTTGATCCATTCGGTCCGGGTCACGTAGATGGTATCGAGCACACGCTGACCTGTGGACACGCACTACTAAGTTAAAGCCATAGATCACTACTCTTCCCATTTTCTAACTCTCATCTTTTCTACTCTTTTAGGATGGAGGACGAAGATCAAGTACGCCAACCAGATGAAGGCACACCTTTTGGATTTCACTTGAAGGAAGTCACCAAATACCGAACATTGGACTACCAAGTTTCACCGGACTTTCAACGCCACTCTCAAGAGGAGCGCCGAAGATTCAAGCTCACGCTCCAGAAGGACATTCGCCCAATCACCAAGCCTATAGATAGTGTTTTCAGCGGCACCAACCTCGAGTCCTGGGAAAGAGCATGGCAGCTCATATCACCATGGGACGATTGGAGAAGTTTATCAAGAAGACCTCAAGGACACTATCTACCAGATTTATGGACGCCGAGATGAACAATGGGAGATAGTCAAACCAAGAAGGATAGATCCATTGCAGCTTTCATCCAGAGTTAAACCAAAGACATTCGACGCCAGAGAACCAGACAGCAATGATATGTTGGAGTTGCAGAATGCAAAGGGAAGGATCATCGAACTTGAAGAAGAACTAAAGACTACACGCAGGACTACATGGACGAGATCGTAGCTCTAGCAAGACACAATAACGATCTTAAGTACGATCGAAGAACTCAAGAAGAAGTTGGCGCCAAGAATGAAGACAAGCACGCTGTTGTCCAAGCAACTACATCATCATCGACGACACCGATTCGGATCCAAGTGAACCCGACTTTGAAGACTAAGTCGAGCAGACATCATGGAGTCTTCCAACGTTCAAATTAGTAGAAGTCCCCACATATTAGTAGTATTACCTCCATGTAAACATTATAGTACACGACTTTTATGATAGTTAGATCGCTGTAAGCCCTTGTTTGATTGAATGAGTTTTTTGTGTGCATTTGCTCATGTGCATTTGGGTAGTGATTCTCCTTAGACCTCATTCTATTCTTAATTCGCCTTTTCTAAACCCATCGATGCCTCCAGACGCGACCGGTTTGTTTTTCCGCCAGAGATCACCCATTGATTCAGAGCAGTAACACCTTGATTCAAACATTGGTGTAACCGGCAACAACAACAACAACAACCCACCACCACCACCACCGCAGATCACTTGACTCTTTCAGACTCAATCCGCGGTGTATTCCAAGAGCACCGAGCCGATTGTAGCAGTATGATTGGCTCCAAGATAGGAAGGAGTTGACCACGCAGGATGCATGATGGAGAAAAGTGAAGTTTGCTGCACACCAGCTTGAAGGACCAGAAAGAGATGGTGGGAAAATTTACAACCACTTACTCAGAGACACCGCCACATGGGATCAGTTTCCAGAAGCTTTCCAGACCGCCCATGTTTCAGCAGGAGATGGCTATGAAGAAGCGTGAGTTTCGCAACTTACGCCAAGGAGGAAGGATCATGGCCAAGATGTGGATGATTTAGTTAGTTACGTTATGCCCTGTGATGACGCTACAGTATGCAAGCAAGGTGAGAAGTTTCGAAGGACTGAATGATGAGTTCAAAGATGCCTGATGGTAGCAAGTTTCAATAACTACCAGAGTTGGTAGACCGAGCCTCATGATTGAAGGAAAGCAGCAAAGAAATTGAGAACCGCAAGAGGAAGTATGGACAGGAAAGTATAACTCGAGCTCAGCAGGTTTCCCATATACCCCTAAACAAGGAATTCAGTTTCAGATACCCATGGAGGAGGTAATTCAGACAACCATAATGGCACCAAGAATGGGAACGGAATGGAGGAAGCAATGGACAGAACCGCACCAACCCGCCAACACCATCCAAGGTAGACCTGAGTCACATCACTTGCTTTAAGTGCCGCAAGATCGGCATTATGCAAATGACTGTCTAGAAGGCCGAATGGAAATGGCAATGGAAGCTCGAAAGAAGCCAAACCCTTTCAACAGGGGATGTGTGAACCACATTGATGTGGAGGAGGTTGAAGATCATCATGCAAGAATCGGTAAGTTTTGGTTGTCATTTATCGAGTTGTTCTTTTCGACATCTGCATCGATTCATACATATCAAGGGATTTGTGATAAGTACAAATTACCACCCAAGCCCTTAGGTCACCCATGCTAGTAACCTCACCCGAGCATTACATGGCTAGTAAATGGTGTGTGATCGCCATTAAGGATTGGACACTATGTTTTCCCACCTATTAGTTCGAATCCCAAGGATTGATGTGATATTAGGAATGGATTGGTTATCGTATGGAGGGAAATAGATTGCACCACAAAGTCAATTTTGCTCACCACACCGTATGAAGAAGGATCAAGTACGATCACGGCATCGAGCCGAGGAGAACGCAAGTAAATTGCTTATCGAGTTGTGCAGAAGAAGTACCAGGGTGAAGGATTTTCCCGATGTATTTCCTAAGAGTTGCTGTGAATGCCACCGGATAGAGACATTGAGTTTTTGATTGAGCTGTTGCCAGAACAGACCAATATCAAAGCGACCATACGTGATGCCCGCATGTGATTTGGCGGAAATCAAGAAGCAGATTAAGGAACCTGGATAAAGGTTTTATACGCCCAAGTTCTTCACCTTGGGGATCACCCGCATCGTTAGTGGAGAAGAAGGATGGATCGTTATGATGGTTGTTGATTATCGTGATTGAATGAAGTAACAATCAAGAACAAGTACCCACTACCAATGATAAATGATCTGCTTGATCGCTTGCAAGGAGCTAAAGTGTTTTCCAAGATCGATTTACGATCGTGGTACCATCAGCTGAAGATTCGGGAGCAGGACATACCTAAGACAACGCTTACTACGAGATATGGACTGTATGAGTATACCGTTATGTCATTTGATCGACTAACGCATTCAGCCTATTTCATGAACCTGATGAACAAAGTGTTTATGGAGTTTTGGATAAGTTCGTCGTGGTGTTCATTGATGATATTTTGATTTTCTTCAAGAATGAAGAGGAACATAAGGAACATTTATATTGGTTTTGGAGAAACCGGGAACACCAGCTATATGCCAAGTTCAAAGAAATGTGAGTTTTGGCTAAAGGAAGTTGGATTTTGGACATGTTATATCGGAGAAGGAATAGCAGTTGACCCCACAGGTTGAAACAGAACCAATGGGAAGCACCAACTAGCTTGAGAGATTCGAGTTTCTTGGACTCGCAGGATACCTCAAGATTCATTGAGAATTTCTCAAGGATTGCAAAGCCTATGATGAATTGTTGAAGAAGGATAAATTATATGGACTCGAGGATCATGAGGCAAGTTTTCAGAGTTGAAGAAAAGATTGGTACCTCACCCAGTATTAATATTGGGATCGACTCAAGGATTATGAGGTGTATATGACGCTCACGCCGAGGACTTGGAGCAAAGGCTGCAGAAGGAAGAGTTGTTTCATATGCTTCATCAACTTAAGCCTCATGAGTTAAATTATGCCACACATGATTTGGAGTTAGCAGCCAGCTATGCATTAAAGACATGGAGACATTTTCTCATAGGAAATCATTGTGAAGTGTACACGATCACAAGAGTTTGAAGTACATCTTCACACAAAAGGAATTAAATCTCGCATGAGGAGATGGTTAGAGCTTATCAAGGATTATGATATGAGATTGCATTATCACCCCGAAGGCTAACGCTAGCAGACGCATTGAGCCGTAAGAGCCACGCCAATACCCTAATGATGGGAGGAATACCCAATGAGTTAGCCGAGGACCTTCGAGAGCTATGTTTGGAAATAGTCCGAGAGGCTATGTAGCAGATTGGAGATTCAGTCTACACTCGATGGACAAATCGTAAGCCCAAAGGCGATAAGGAAGTTGCTCTATAAAGGAGAAAATGAGCAAAGGAAAAGCTAAAGGATTTCGGAGGATGAGCACGACATTCTATGGTTTGAGGACCTGTTTATGTGCCAAATAACCCGAGATCGTAGTTGATTTTGCAAGAAGCCCATGATTCACCATATTCGATTCACCCAGAAATACCAAGATGTATTTGGATGCCCGAGTTATACTTCCTTGTCCATACTTCCACTTGCGGTTCTCAATTTGTCGCTGCTTTCCTTCAATCATGAGGGCTCGGTCTACCAACTCCGGTAGTTGTTGAAACTTGCTACCATCAACGCATGTGAACTCATCATTCATCCTTCCAAACTTCTCCCGCTTAGTCAGATCTCGTAGCAACGCTATCCGGGGCATAACGTGCTAACTTAACAAATCATCCACATATCGCCAACACCCTTCCTCCCATGCAGTTATAAACTCACGCTTCTTCATGGCCATAGCTCCTGCTGAAACATGGGCAAGTGAAGCTTGGTTGAACCGATCCCATGTGATGTTGTCTATGGTAAGTGGTTAAAATTTTCCCACCATGCCGCCGTCCTTCTTAAGCCGTGTGCAAAGAAACTTCACTTTTTCTCCATCTGTGCATCCCGCCGTGGTCAACTCCTTCCTATCTTTATGGAGCCAATCATCCGCTACAATCGCTCGGTGCTACCGAATACACCACGGATTTAGTCTAAGGAAACGAGTCAAGTGATCCGCCGGTGGTGGTGGTGGTGGTTGTTGTTGTTGTTGTTCTCGTTCTCGCACTCAATGTTTGAATCAAGGTGTTCTCGCTGCTGAATTAGCTGGGTGATCTCAAGGAAAACTAACCCGGTCGCGCCTCTGAGGCATCTGATGGTTTAGAAAAGACGAGAATTAAGAATAGAATGAGGTCTAAGGAGTATCACTACCAAATGCACATGAGCAAAGCACACAAAATCACTTCATTCAATCAAACAAGGGCTTACAACGATCTAACTATCGCAAAAGTGCGGTTCTATAATGTTTACATGGAGGTAATACTACTAATATGTGGGGGACTTCTACTAATTTGAACCGCTGAAGACTCCATGATGTCTCTGCTCCAAATGCTTTCAAAGTCGGGTTCACTTGGATCCTAATCGGTGTCGTCGATGATGAGTTGCTCTGACAGCAACGATTTGTCTTCATTCTTGAGCCAGCCTTCTTTCTTGAGTTCTTCGATCTCGCATTTTAAGATCGTTATTATGTCTGCTAGAGCTACGATCTCGCCCAAGTAGTCCTCATGTAGTCTTTAATTCCCTTCAAGTTCGATGATCCTTCCCTTGCATTCTCGCAACTCCAACATATCATTGCACATCTGTTCTCCGCGTCATGTGCTGGTTTAACTCCGGATGAAAGCTGCAATGGATCTATCCTTCTTGGTGTTGACTATGTCCCATTGTTCATCTCGTCCGCAAATCTGTAGATAGTGTCCTTGAGGTCTTCTTGATAAACTTCTCCAATGCGCCCCATGGTGATGAGCTGCCATGCTCTTTCCTGCATCTTGGTGCACCGAAAACACTGCCTATAGGCTTGGTGAAATAATGTCCTTCCCGAATGTGAGCTTGAATCTTCCAGCCCTCTTCAGCAGAGTGGCGCTGAAAGTCCCTAGTGAAACTTGTAGTCCTATGTTCTGTATTTGGTGACTCTTCAAGTGAAATCCAGTGTGTGCTTCGCCTGTTGGGCGCATTTGATCGGCCCCTCCATCCTAAAAGAGTAGAAAAGATGAGGAGTTAGAAATGGGAGAGAGTAGTGATCTATGGCTTTAACTTAGTGGTCGGTCCTACACAACAGGTGCTCGACACCATCTCTGAGCGGACGCTCTAAAACTCAAGTCCTGCGCTGAATCACCTCGATTCGATAAACCAAACACAAACACAAGGATTTGCAGAGTAGCAATCACACACTTACCACAAAATAACGATTAAGAACTGATTAAAAGAAATAAAGGTATCTGCTAAACGGCCTGGGAAGCTTTAAAGATAAGTGAGTCCATCAACCCTGCTCATTAAACCGTAATTAGGACCAAAGAACTGCTTCATTAATAACAAACCGACTGAAAATAAACAATCTAGGTTTTTTTGCAAAAAATGAATAACGAAGAAAACTTACGGTTTTTTTGAAAGAAAACCTAACGGCATGGCGCTGGTAGGCTACCCATGTAGGAAGCCGCTCGGTTCCATGCAATGGCGGCAGGCTTCAAGCATTGGCGACGCAACATGGCGGCGGAGTTTAGATTCACTGCGGCGTAAGAGTTTTCGGCCCGGCCAAGTTTTGCTTAAAGCCCAACAAGGCGAGGAGAGGGTTAATATAAAGGGAAGAAGAAGCGAGCGGGTGGGCGGCGGCGGGATTCTTTCCTGCTGGCTGGCGACGTGGGTTTGCCTTGTCAGATGGCTACGTTTTTTAAATAGTCGAATGGTTTCAGATAAATAGTCTAACTCCCCTTAATAAATAATAGCCGATTCTGTAATGAGTCGAATTAAATCAATAAATTTACATTTTTAAATAAAATTTTTTCTCAGGAAATAAATCTTTAAAAACCAAAATTGATTTAATAACAAATCAATTTTGGTTTTAAAAAGTTTATTTGCTTAGGGAAAAAATGAGTATTTCAAAATATGCATTTTTGCCCGCTTTAGAAAGTTCATTTTGTTCGACTCCATTTTAAGAGTCGTGGAAAATTTATTTATTTAATTTGAGTTTATTTATTTAAATTGTCATTTGTTTAAAAAAGACGGCTGGCTCGGCTTCATTAAGGGCCCACATCACTGCCCAGAGTCTCACACTGAACTGCTGCATGTCAGCTGCTGTTCTCCCAAGGCAACACTCTCCTTATAAACCGCCGTGACTTCTCTCTTCACTCACTACGCTGTTCTAACTGAAAGGCTGCTGAAGTCAGCCGCTTCCGACGCTGCCGCCGACGTCAGACCGCTCAATTCACGAATTTCACGAGTCTTGAGTCATTGGCGAATTCGCCGGAGGTAGCCACCACCGCCGCCATCCTGTCCGGGTTTTGTTTCAAAAACCGTCTGTTTTTCTTCTGTTCGTTTTTTTTAAAAAACCCTAGATTGGTTTTATTTGTCGGTTTTATTTATTAATGAACGCTTCACCGATCCGCTCGCTTTTAATGAACGCGTCATCGATTAGTTTCGTTAACGAACGTCTGCTCGCTTAACTGCTCGCGTTTTTCTTTAATCAGATTTAACTGTTATTTTCCGAATTATTTCGATCCAATCTTCAAATCTTTATTTTCTCGCCTGCTTATCTGAATCGTGATTCAAGCGCTCGGAGTTTCGTTTCTAAACCCGTCCGACTAACCCACTTAAACAAAGTTTTGCTACTGTAAATTCACCTAGTTTCAAATTGCTAAAACCATGTCGTTTTCTCTCTGACGTCACTTTCGCTGTTTTATTGATTCGATTCTTTTGCAACCAGTGGTTCTTAAGTTGAACTCACGGTTAGATCTTTTACCGAGATTTCCCTGCATTAGATGAGTACTTATTGTATGCTTGTTGTTTGTTCTGCTAGATCACCCGGAGTGCGCCGCTTGTTACTCGAATCTCTAGGTCTCATGGATCATGCGAAGGCAAGTAACACTTGATCATACCTTTCGCTACCCAGTTTTATGCATTAGCCCTATTCCTCAAACACTTGCATGTTTAGGATCAACTTAAATTGTGGGATGGGAAGTAGATTGAGGTAGTACCCACACTGCTTTACTTATGAAACCTTGGGAGTTACTTCACGCTTGCTTATTATGCCATGCTATGCCGAGACGGATTGGGTGAGTGAATATCCATGATGATGTGAGATTGTTAATTAATGGTTTATCTAAGGTGGCAAATTAAACACACATCCGGGTGGATTGAGGCACCTGGTTTCTATCAGATCTGGCTCAGATTTCTTCGGACCGCCACCTGTGCTCTAAGGGACTAAGATTATTTAAACTAGAAACTTCCAGCAGCCACAAGCCAATATGGGCTCGCATAGTTGAGTAAGTTGTGCGAACTCACGGTAGGCTAGCTGATGTAGGGGATAGGTTGGTACGGTCTACCCACATGTAAGTGCTAGTGCTTCGAAAGATCGTGGTCTCTGGCCATCCGCTTCTCAAACACCATGAAAAGTGAGAACCAAGCGGAGGCGATCGAGTCTTGTGGGAAAAGTGCAAACCTCTCGCAGAGTGTATAAACTAATCATGATTAGCCGTGTCCCCTGTATGGACGTCTTGAGTATCTATTTGAATATCATGTGAATCTCAACATGTTACTTAATTAATGTTGTTGGGTTTTAATGAGTACTTTTAATTGGGATTGAGGATGCTGTCAACCATTCTCAATGTTTAACAACCACCATGATAGTTAAACAAAATTATTCCTTTGTAGTAGGGAAAATTAGCTTTATGCAAAATCAGAATCAGAGAGCTTTACCACCAGCCATATGCATGTAGTATAGGCTTATTCCTTCATTTTATGTGTTACATTGCCAAGATATTCCATGTGCTTACCTGCTGGGCTGCAACTTTCATGTTGCGCATTTTCGCATTTATTAAGGTGTTAGGTCGTGGTTCTATACTCAGGATGCCGATGGAGTTGATGGACTCACTTATCTTCCAAGCCTTCCGCTGTTATCGTTATTAGATGGCCTTAAGCCATATTTATTGTAATAAGTCCTTTGGACAACGCTGTAATAAGTGTGTGATTGCTACTGCTATAAATCCTTCAAGTACTGTGGTGTCAAGACATCGATCCAGGATGACATCACGTGAGACTTGATCCATTTGGGTCCCGCACAGAGATGGTATCGAGCACACCGACCGTAGGACACCACCACCAAGTTAAAGCCATAGATCACTACTCTCTTCCCATTTTCTAACTCCTCATCTTTTCTACTCTTTAGGATGAAGGACGAAGATCAAGTACTAACCAGATGAAGGCACCTTTTGATTTCACTTGAAGGAAGTCACCAACACCAACATTGACTACCAAGTTTCACCGACTTTCAACGCCACTCGCTCAAGAGGAGCGCCGAAGATTCAAGCTCACATTCCAGAAGGACATTCGCCCCAATCACCAAGCCTATAGATAGTGTTTTCAAGCACCAACTCGAGTCCTGGAAAGAGCATGGCAGCTCATATCACCATGGGACGATTGAGAAGTTTATCAAGAAGACCTCAAGGACACTATCTACCAGATTATGGACGCCGAGATGAACAATGGGAGATAGTCAACACCAAGAAGGATAGATCCATTGCAGCTTATCCAGAGTTAAACCAGCACATTCGACGCCAGAGAACCGATGTGCAATGATATGTTGGAGTTGCGAATGCAAAGGGAAGGATCGAACTTGAAGAAGAATTAAAGACTACACGCTAGGATACATGGACAGATCGTAGCTCTAGCAAGACACAATAACGATCTTAAGTATGAGATCAAGAACTCAAGAAGAAGGTTACGCCAAGAATGAAGACAAGCACGGCCTGTCCAAGCAACTACATCATCATCATTTACACCGATTGGATCCAAGTGAACCCGACTTTGAAGACGGTTGAGCGTACATCATGGAGTCTTCCAACGGTTCAAATTAGTAGAAGTCCCCACATATTAGTAGTATTACCTCCATGTAAACATTATAGTACACGCACTTTGCGATAGTTAGATCAAGAAGCCCTTGTTTGATTGAATGAAGTGATTTTGTGTGCATTTGCTCATGTGCATTTGGGTAGTGATTCCCTTAGACCTCATTCTATTCTTAATTTCGCCTTTTCTAAACCCATCGATGCCTCCGAGACGCGATTCTCGGTTTGTTTTCCCGCCGAGATCACCCAATTGATTCAGCAGCAGAACACCTTGATTCAAACATTGGTGCGTAACCAAGGCAACAACAACAACAACAACCCACCACCACCACCACCATGGATCACTTGACTCTGCTTCTTAGACTAAACTCCGGTGTATTCCAAAGAGCACCGAGCCGATTGTAGCAGTATGATTCTTCAAGATAGGAAGGAGTTGACCACCGCAGGATGCATGATGGAGAAAAGTGAAGTTTGCAGACACCAGCTTGAAGGACCGCAGCAAAGATGGTGGGAAAATTTTACACCACTTACCCTCGAGACACCGCCACATGGGATCAGCCAAGAAGCTTCCAGACCGCCCATGTTTCAAAGAGGAGCTATGGCTATGAAGAAGCGTGAGTTTCGCAACTACGCCAAGGAGGAAGGATCACACAAGATGTGGATGATTTTAGTAAGTTAGCACGTTATGCCCTGTGACACGCCATGTATGCCAAGGTGAGAAGTTTCGAAGGACTGAATGATGAGTTCAAGATGCCGCTGATGGTAGCAAGTTTCAACAACTACCAGGAGTTGGTAGACCGAGCCTCATGATTGAAGGAAAGCAAGAAGCAAATTGAGAACCGCAAGAGGAAGTATGGACAGGAAAGTATAACTCGAGCTCAGCAGAAGCCTCATATACCCTAAACAAGGAATTCAGTTTCAAGATACCCATGGAGGAGGTAATTCGACAACCATAATGGCACCAAGAATGGGAACGGAATGGAGGAAGCAATGGATGAACTGCACCAACCCGCCAACACCATCCAAGGTAGACTCGAGTCACATCACTTGCTTTAAGTGCCGCAAGATCGGGCATTATGCAAATGACCGCCCGAAGGCCGAATGGAAATGGCAATGGAAGCTCGAAAGAAGCCAAACCTTTCAATGGGGATGTGAACCACATTGATGTGGAGGAGGTTGAAGATCAGCCCGATGCAAGAATCGGTAAGTTTTTGGTTAAGTCATTTACGCAGTTGTTCTTTTCGACATCGTGCATCGATTCATACATATCAAGGGATTTGTGGATAAGTACAAATTACCAACCCAAGCCCTTAGGTCACCCATGCTAGTAACCTCACCCGAGTAAGAATATGGCTAGTAAATGGTGTGATCGATCGCCAAGGATTGGACACTATGTTTTCCCTCGCACTCTAATAGTTCGGAATCCCAAGGATTGATGTGATATTAGGAATGGATTGGTTATCAAGTATGGAGGAACATAGATTGCACCACAAGTCAATTTTGCTCACCACACCGTAGGAAGAAGGATCAAGTATGTATCACTTAGCACGATAAGGAGAGCGCAAGTAAATTGCTTATCGTGAGTTGTGCAGAAGAAGTACCTGGTGAAGGATTTTCCGATGTATTTCCTAAGAGTTGCTGTGAATGCCACCGATAGAGACATTGAGTTTTTGATTGAGCTGCTTTTGAACAGGACCAATATCAAAGCGACCATACGTGATGCCCGCATAGGATTTATGGAAATCAAGAAGCAGAAGGAACTATTGGATAAAGGTTTTATACGCCCAAGTTCTTCACCTTGGGGATCACCCAGATCGTTAGTGGAGAAGAAGGATGGATCGTTAAGGATGGTTGATTATCGTGGATTGAATGAAGTAACAATCAAGAACAAGTACCCACTACCAATGATAAATGATCTGTTGATCGCTTGCAAGGAGCTAAAGTGTTTTCCAAGATCGATTTACATCGTGGTACCATCGCTGAAGATTCGAGCAGACATACCTAAGACAACATTTACTACTAGATATGGATCAGATGAGTATACCGTTATGTCATTTGATCGACTAACGCATCAGCCTATTTCATGAACCTCGATGAACAAAGTGTTTATGGAGTTTTGGATAAGTTCGCGTGGTGTTCATTGATGATATTTTGATTTTCTCAAGAATGAAGAGGACATGGAACATTTGCATTGGTTTTGGAGAAACCGAGGGAACACCATTATATGCCAAGTTCAAAGAATGTGAGTTTTGGCTAAAGGAAGTTGGATTTCTGGACATGTTATATCCGGAGAAGGAATAGCATTGACCCCACAAAGGTTGAGACCAGAACTAAATGGGAAGCACCAACGAAGCTGAGAGATTTCGAGTTTCTTGACTCAGGATACTACCAAGATTCATTGAGAATTTCAAGGATTGCAAAGCCTATGATGTAATTGTTGAAGAAGGATAACAAATTTATATGGACTGAGGATCATGGAGGAGTTTTCAGAGTTGAAGAAAAGATTGGTACCTCACCATAATATTGCCGGATCAGACCAAGGATTATGAGGTGTATTACACGCTTCACGCCGAGGACTTGGAGCAGTGCTTATGCAGGAAGGAAGAGTTGTTTCAGATGCTTCACGACAACTTAAGCCTCATGAGTTAAATTATGCCACATGATTTGGAGTTAGCAGTCTGCAGCATGCATTAAAGACATGGAGACATTTTCATTGGAAATCATTGTGAAGTGTACACGGATCACAAGAGTTTGAAGTACATTCACACAAAAGGAATTAAATCTCGCATGTGAGGAGATGGTTAGAGCTTATCAAGGATTATGATATGAGATTGCATTATCACCCCGAAGGCTAACGTTGTAGCAGCACGATTGAGCCGTAAGAGCCACGCCAATACCCTAATGATGGGAGGAATACCCAATGAGTTAGCCGAGGACCTTCGAGAGCTATGTTTGGAAATAGTTCCAGAGGCTATGTAGCAGATTGGAGATTCACCACACTAATGGACAAAATCAGAGAAGCCCAAAAGGCAGATAAGGAAGTTGCTCTATAAAGGAGAAATGAGCAAAGGAAAAGCTAAAGGATTTCGGTGATGAGCACGATACCCTATGGTTTGAGGACCGTGTTTATGTGCCAAATAACCCGTAGATCGTGAAGTTGATTTTGCAAGAAGCCCATGATTCACCCTATTCGATTCACCAGGAAATACCAAGATGTATTTGGATTTGAAGAATATTCGTGGACCGAATGAAGAAGGATATTGCGGAGTATGTAGCAGTTTATGGCGTATGTCGAGAGTAAAGGTAACATCGGTTACAGGATTGTTACAACCATTGCCGATACCCGAATGGAAGTGGATAAACTAGGCATGGATTTCATCACAGGTTTGCCAAAGACTCGCTCAGATATGACTCGACGGTTATAGTCTAATCGCTTGACGAAGGTAGCTCATTTCATTCCAATAAGACTACCTATAGCAGTGCTAAGTTGGCAAAGATATACATGACCAGAATTGTGTGTTTACACGGAGTTCCGAGGAGTATCAGATCGATAGAGGAACCCAATTTACCTCAAAATTTTGGAACCAGTTGCACTAAACATTGGGAACCAGACTGAATTCAAAGACAGCTTCCACCCACAGACCGATGGATGACCGAGAGAGTCAATCAGATTTTGGAGGATATGCCGAGAGCTTGTACTAGATTATGGATCTAGTTGGGATGATAATTTGTCAGATGCAGAATTTTCTTATAACAACAGCTACTAAACCAGCTTGAAGATGGCACCTTTCGAGGCTCAGATGGAAGGAGATGCAGGACACCGTTGTCATGGGACTAAACCGAGATCGCCAGTTGTTTGGACCAGATTTGATTAAGGAGTCTCGAAAGGTATAAGTTGTTGATTCGAGATAGGCTCAAGGTAGCCAAGTCCTGCAGAAGAGCTATGCGATTCAAAGCGCAGGCATTGAATATGAAGTTGGAGATGAGTATATCTTAGAGTATCCCCGCTCGAGGAGTTAAGCGCTGGAGTTAAAGGAAAATTAGCACCACGCTTCGCTGGACCGTATAAGATTTTGCAACGCATGGGAGAAGTTGCTTATAAGCGGAATTGCCGTAAGGACCGTGAGTTCATGATGTATTCCATGTTTCACCTGAAGAAATGTCACCGAGATAGCGAGATACCGCTTAGAGACATACACCGAAGCAATTCGCTTGAAGGATGACTTAACATATGAGGAAAAACCAATAAGATTCTCGATTATGCCAAAGCAGAGTTTTAGCAAGGTTATCAAGTTTTGCAAGGTTCAAAGGAGCCACCAATCAAGATGAAGCCACCGGGAAAGAGAGGAAGATTTTCAAGGACCACCTCACCTATTTTCTAGTTAACCCAATCTCGAGGGCTAGATTCATCTTAAGGGGAGTTTGTAACATCCCAAATTTTCAATTTGGAATGTTATACATTAAGTCATCATGCATATCATATTTTCTGCATTTTCCGATCCTAGAAAATTTCACGCAACTCAAGGACCTCGAGAGAGTTGAGATTTCATTATTTTCATATTTGGGTTTTCAAATTTTGAAAATAGGATCATTTGGATTTATTTAATTATCTTCAAATATTTTTCCAATAAAAAAATTAAGAGAGGGAATAATATGACTTTCCCAACATTTAGGAAAAATGAAGATTTAAATAAAATGGTTTTTTGAAAGTTTATTTGCTTTAGGAAAAATGAGTATTTTAAAATATGCATTTTTGCCTGCTTTAAAGTTCATTTTGTTCACTCATTTTTAAGAGTCGGGAAAATTATTTTATTTAATTTGGAGTCGCTTAGTTTTATTTTAAATTGCTTGTTTGTTAAAAAATTGCCAAGGCCGCCTCGGGCTAAGGGCCCACTGCCCACCGCCTCTCTCGCTGCTTCTCGGCTGGAGGAGTCTCGCCACGAGCCGGGCCAGCCCGAGTCCGCTGCCCCACGCCGCCGCTGTCTCCCCAAGGCAACACCCCTCCTTATAAACCCAGACTTCTCTCTCACCAAGGCCGCCTAACCGAAAGCCGCTCAAGCTCATTGCCTCGACGCCGCCTGACGTCGCGATCGACCGACCTCGCCACCTGGCTAACCGACTCTGGGCTGGAGTTCGAGCTGGCGACTACGGAGGTAGCCACCACCGCCACCCCCGTCCGGTTTTGTTTCAAAAACCGTCCTTTTCTTTTCGTTGTTCGGTTTTTTTAAAACCCTAGATTGGTTTATTTTTAGTCGTTTTATTAATTAGTGAACGCTCACCGATCCGCTCGCTTTAATGAACGTTCGCCGGTTAGTTGTTAACGAACGTCCGCTCGCTTAACTGCTCGTTGCTTTTTTTAATCGGATTTAATCCGTTATTTTCCGAATTCGATTTCGATCCAATCTTCAAATCATTTATTTTCGCCTTATCGGAATCAGTGATTCAAGCGCTCGAGTTTCGTCAAACCGCCGCTCGACTAACCCACTTAAACAAAGTTTTGCATGTAAAATTTGACCTAGTTTCAAATTGCTAAAACCAGTCGTTTTCTCGACGCTCGACTTTCGCTGCTTTATTTGATTCGATTCTTTTTGCAACCAGGGTTCTTAAGTTGAACTTTCGTTAGATCTTTTATTCGATTGTGCATTAGATGAGTACTTATTGTATGCTTGTTGTTTGTCTGCTAGATCACCCGGAGGCGCCGCTTGTTACTTCAATTCTAGGTCTCATGGATCGCTAAGGCAAGTAACACTTGATCATACCTTTTCTACTACCAGTTTTATGCATTAGATCATTCCTCAAACACTTGCATGTTTAGGATCAATTAAATTGTGGGATGGGAAGTAGATTGAGGTAGTACCTATTACCTTTTACTTATGAAACCTTGGGAGTTACTTCTACGCTTGCTTATTATGCCATGCTATGCCAAGAGACGGGATTGGGTGAGTGAATATCCATGATGATGTGAGATTGTTAATTAATGGTTTATCTAAGGTGGCAACTTAAACACACATCCGGGTGGATTGAGGCACCTGGTTTCTATCAGACTTGCTCAGATTTCTTCTCGGACCGCCACCCTGCTCTAAGGGATCATAAGATTATTCAAACTAGAAACTTCCGTGTGCAGCCACAAGCCAATATGGGCTCGCATAGTTGAGTAAGTTGTGCTAACTCTTACGGTAGGCTAGCTGATGTAGGGGATGTAGGTTGGTTGGCCTCACCCACATGTAAGGTGCTAGTGCTTCGAAGACTATGTCTCGCCATCCGCTCTCAAACACCATGTAGTGCGAGAACCAAACGGAGGCGATCGAGTCTTGTGGGGAAAAGCAACCTCTCGCAGAGTGTATAAACTAATCATGATTAGCCGTGTCCCCGGTTATGGACGCCTTTGAGTATCTAGTACTTGAATATCATGTGAATCTCAACATGTTACTTCTAATTAATGTTATTGGGTTTTAATGAGTACTTTTAATTGGGATTGAGGATGCTGTCAACCATTCTCAATGTTTAACAACCACCATGATAGTTAAATAAAATTATTCCTTTGTAGTAGGGAAAATTAGCTTTATGCAAAACTGTAATCAGAGAGCTTTACCACCAGCCATATATATGCAGTATAGGCTTATTCCTTCATTTTCTCTATGTTACATTGCCAGATATTCCATGTGCTGAATTGTTGGCTGCAACTTTATGTTGCGATTTTCGCATTTACTTGTAAGGTGTTAGGTCGTGGTTCTATACTGTGATGCCGATGGAGTTGATGGACTCACTTATCTTCCAAGCTTCTTGTTATTATTAGATGGCCTTAAGCCATATTTATTGTAATAAGTCCCTTTGGACAACGCTGTAATAAGTGTGATTGCTACTGCTATAAATCCTTCGGCATCGGTGGTGTCAAGATTATCGATCAGTGATGACACCAGCACAGAGACTTGATCCATTCGGTCCGGGTCACGTAGATGGTATCGAGCACACGCTGACCTGTGGACACGCACTACTAAGTTAAAGCCATAGATCACTACTCTTCCCATTTTCTAACTCTCATCTTTTCTACTCTTTTAGGATGGAGGACGAAGATCAAGTACGCCAACCAGATGAAGGCACACCTTTTGGATTTCACTTGAAGGAAGTCACCAAATACCGAACATTGGACTACCAAGTTTCACCGGACTTTCAACGCCACTCTCAAGAGGAGCGCCGAAGATTCAAGCTCACGCTCCAGAAGGACATTCGCCCAATCACCAAGCCTATAGATAGTGTTTTCAGCGGCACCAACCTCGAGTCCTGGGAAAGAGCATGGCAGCTCATATCACCATGGGACGATTGGAGAAGTTTATCAAGAAGACCTCAAGGACACTATCTACCAGATTTATGGACGCCGAGATGAACAATGGGAGATAGTCAAACCAAGAAGGATAGATCCATTGCAGCTTTCATCCAGAGTTAAACCAAAGACATTCGACGCCAGAGAACCAGACAGCAATGATATGTTGGAGTTGCAGAATGCAAAGGGAAGGATCATCGAACTTGAAGAAGAACTAAAGACTACACGCAGGACTACATGGACGAGATCGTAGCTCTAGCAAGACACAATAACGATCTTAAGTACGATCGAAGAACTCAAGAAGAAGTTGGCGCCAAGAATGAAGACAAGCACGCTGTTGTCCAAGCAACTACATCATCATCGACGACACCGATTCGGATCCAAGTGAACCCGACTTTGAAGACTAAGTCGAGCAGACATCATGGAGTCTTCCAACGTTCAAATTAGTAGAAGTCCCCACATATTAGTAGTATTACCTCCATGTAAACATTATAGTACACGACTTTTATGATAGTTAGATCGCTGTAAGCCCTTGTTTGATTGAATGAGTTTTTTGTGTGCATTTGCTCATGTGCATTTGGGTAGTGATTCTCCTTAGACCTCATTCTATTCTTAATTCGCCTTTTCTAAACCCATCGATGCCTCCAGACGCGACCGGTTTGTTTTTCCGCCAGAGATCACCCATTGATTCAGAGCAGTAACACCTTGATTCAAACATTGGTGTAACCGGCAACAACAACAACAACAACCCACCACCACCACCACCGCAGATCACTTGACTCTTTCAGACTCAATCCGCGGTGTATTCCAAGAGCACCGAGCCGATTGTAGCAGTATGATTGGCTCCAAGATAGGAAGGAGTTGACCACGCAGGATGCATGATGGAGAAAAGTGAAGTTTGCTGCACACCAGCTTGAAGGACCAGAAAGAGATGGTGGGAAAATTTACAACCACTTACTCAGAGACACCGCCACATGGGATCAGTTTCCAGAAGCTTTCCAGACCGCCCATGTTTCAGCAGGAGATGGCTATGAAGAAGCGTGAGTTTCGCAACTTACGCCAAGGAGGAAGGATCATGGCCAAGATGTGGATGATTTAGTTAGTTACGTTATGCCCTGTGATGACGCTACAGTATGCAAGCAAGGTGAGAAGTTTCGAAGGACTGAATGATGAGTTCAAAGATGCCTGATGGTAGCAAGTTTCAATAACTACCAGAGTTGGTAGACCGAGCCTCATGATTGAAGGAAAGCAGCAAAGAAATTGAGAACCGCAAGAGGAAGTATGGACAGGAAAGTATAACTCGAGCTCAGCAGGTTTCCCATATACCCCTAAACAAGGAATTCAGTTTCAGATACCCATGGAGGAGGTAATTCAGACAACCATAATGGCACCAAGAATGGGAACGGAATGGAGGAAGCAATGGACAGAACCGCACCAACCCGCCAACACCATCCAAGGTAGACCTGAGTCACATCACTTGCTTTAAGTGCCGCAAGATCGGCATTATGCAAATGACTGTCTAGAAGGCCGAATGGAAATGGCAATGGAAGCTCGAAAGAAGCCAAACCCTTTCAACAGGGGATGTGTGAACCACATTGATGTGGAGGAGGTTGAAGATCATCATGCAAGAATCGGTAAGTTTTGGTTGTCATTTATCGAGTTGTTCTTTTCGACATCTGCATCGATTCATACATATCAAGGGATTTGTGATAAGTACAAATTACCACCCAAGCCCTTAGGTCACCCATGCTAGTAACCTCACCCGAGCATTACATGGCTAGTAAATGGTGTGTGATCGCCATTAAGGATTGGACACTATGTTTTCCCACCTATTAGTTCGAATCCCAAGGATTGATGTGATATTAGGAATGGATTGGTTATCGTATGGAGGGAAATAGATTGCACCACAAAGTCAATTTTGCTCACCACACCGTATGAAGAAGGATCAAGTACGATCACGGCATCGAGCCGAGGAGAACGCAAGTAAATTGCTTATCGAGTTGTGCAGAAGAAGTACCAGGGTGAAGGATTTTCCCGATGTATTTCCTAAGAGTTGCTGTGAATGCCACCGGATAGAGACATTGAGTTTTTGATTGAGCTGTTGCCAGAACAGACCAATATCAAAGCGACCATACGTGATGCCCGCATGTGATTTGGCGGAAATCAAGAAGCAGATTAAGGAACCTGGATAAAGGTTTTATACGCCCAAGTTCTTCACCTTGGGGATCACCCGCATCGTTAGTGGAGAAGAAGGATGGATCGTTATGATGGTTGTTGATTATCGTGATTGAATGAAGTAACAATCAAGAACAAGTACCCACTACCAATGATAAATGATCTGCTTGATCGCTTGCAAGGAGCTAAAGTGTTTTCCAAGATCGATTTACGATCGTGGTACCATCAGCTGAAGATTCGGGAGCAGGACATACCTAAGACAACGCTTACTACGAGATATGGACTGTATGAGTATACCGTTATGTCATTTGATCGACTAACGCATTCAGCCTATTTCATGAACCTGATGAACAAAGTGTTTATGGAGTTTTGGATAAGTTCGTCGTGGTGTTCATTGATGATATTTTGATTTTCTTCAAGAATGAAGAGGAACATAAGGAACATTTATATTGGTTTTGGAGAAACCGGGAACACCAGCTATATGCCAAGTTCAAAGAAATGTGAGTTTTGGCTAAAGGAAGTTGGATTTTGGACATGTTATATCGGAGAAGGAATAGCAGTTGACCCCACAGGAAGTAACACTTGATCATACCTTTTCTACTACCCAGTTTTATGCATTAGCCCTATTCCTCAAACACTTGCATGTTTAGGATCAACTTAAATTGTGGGATGGGAAGTAGATTGAGGTAGTACCTATTACCTATTTTACTTATGAAACCTTGGGAGTTACTTCTCGCTTGCTTAATTATGCCATGCTATGCCAAGAGACGTGGATTGGGTGAGTGAATATCCATGACAGATGTGAGATTGTTAATTAATGGTTTATCTAAGGTGGCAACTTAAACACACATCCGGGTGGATTGAGGCACCTGGTTTCTATCAGACTTGCCTGATTTCTTCGGACCGCCACCTGTGCTCTAAGGGATCATGAGATTATTTAAACTAGAAACTTCCGTGTGCAGCCACAAACCAATATGGGCTCGCATAGTTGAGTAAGTTGTGCGAACTCTTACGGGTAGGCTAGCTGATGTAGGGGATGTAGGTTGGTACGGTCTCACCCACATGTAAGGTGCTAGTGCTTCGAAAGACTATGTCTCGGTCATCCGCTTCTCAAACACCATGTAGTGCGAGAACCAAGCGGAGGCGATCGAGTCTTGTGGGGAAAAGTGCGCAAACCTCTGCAGAGTGTATAAACTAATCATGATTAGCCGTGTCCCCGGTTATGGACGTCTTGAGTATCTAGTACTTAAATATCATGTGAATCTCAACATGTTACTTCTAATCAATGTTGTTGGGTTTTAATGAGTACTTTTAATTGGGATTGAGAATGCTGTCAACCATTCTCAATGTTTAACAACCACCATGATAGTTAAATAAAATTATTCCTTTGTAGTAGGGAAAAACTAGCTTTATGCAAAATCTGAATCAGAGAGCTTTACCACCAGCCATATATGCATGTAGTATAGGCTTATTCCTTCATTTTCTCTATGTGTTACATTGCCAAGATATTCCATGTGTCGACCCGTTTTCGGCTGCAACTTTCATGTTGCGACTTTTCGATTTACGAGTAAGGTGTTAGGTCGTGGTTCTATACTCAAGATGCCGATGGAGTTGATGGACTCACTTATCTTCCAAGCCTTCCATTGTTATCGTTATTAGATGGCCTTAAGCCATATTTATTGTAATAAGTCCTCTTTTGGACAACGCTGTAATAAGTGTGTGATTGCTACTCGCTATAAATCCTTCGGCACTGTGTGGTGTCAGATTATCGATCCAGAATGACACCGAGCACGAGACTTGATCCATTTGGGTCCGGTCGCTCTGAGAGATGGTATCGAGCACACGCCGACCGTAGGACACCTACCACTAAGTTAAAGCCATAGATCACTACTCTCTTCCCATTTTCTAACTCCTCATCTTTTCTACTCTTTTAGGATGGAGGACGGAAGATCAAGTACGCCCAACCAGACGAAGGCACACCTTTTGGATTTCACTTGAAGGAAGTCACCAAATACCTGAACATAGGACTACCAAGTTTCACCGGGACTTTCAACGCCACTCTGCCTGAAGAGGAGCGCTGGAAGATTCAAGCTCACGTTCCAGGAAGGACATTCGCCCCAATCACCAAGCCTATAGATAGTGTTTTCAGTGCACCAACCTGGAGTCTGGGAAAGAGCATGGCAGCTCATATCACCATGGGACGCATTGGAGAAGTTTATCAAGAAGACCTCAAGGACACTATCTACCAGATTTGCGGACGCCGAGATGAACAATGGGACATAGTCAACACCAAGAAGGATAGATCCATTGCAGCTTTCATCCAGGAGTTAAACCAGCACATTCGACGCCAGGAGAACCAGATGTGCAATGATATGTTGGAGTTGCAGAATGCAAAGGGAAGGATCATCGAACTTGAAGGGGAATTAAAGACTACACGCAAGGACTACTTGGACGAGATCGTAGCTCTAGCAAGACATAATAACGATCTTAAGTACGAGATCGAAGAACTCAAGAAGAAGCTGGCGCTCAAGAATGAAGACAAGTACGTTGCCTGTCCGAGCAACTACATCATCATCGACGACACCGATTCGGATCCAAGTGAACCCGACTTTGAAGACGAAGCTGGAGCAGACATCATGGAGTCTTCCAACGGTTCAAATTAGTAGAAGTCCCCCACATATTAGTAGTATTACCTCCATGTAAACATTATAGAACACGCACTTTTGCGATAGTTAGATCGTTGTAAGCCCTTGTTTGATTGAATGAAGTGATTTTTGTGTGCTTTTGCTCATGTGCATTTGGGTAGTGATACTCCTTAGACCTCATTCTATTCTTAATTCTCGTCTTTTCTAAACCATCAGATGCCTCCGAGACGCGACCCCGGGTTCGTTTTCCCGCCAGAGATCACCCAGCTAATTCAGCAGCAGAACACCTTGATTCAAACATTGGTGCAGAACCAGGGCAACAACAACAACAACAACCCACCACCACCACCACCCGCAGATCACTTGACTCGTTTCCTTAGACTAAATCACGGTGTATTCCAAGAGCACCGAGCCGATTGTAGCAGATGATTGGCTCCGCAAGATAGGAAGGAGTTGACCACGCAGGATGCACAGATGGAGAAAAGTGAAGTTTGCTGCACACCAGCTTGAAGGACCCAGAGCAAGATGGTGGGAAAATTTTACAACCACTTACCTCAGACACCGCCACATGGGATCAGTTTCAACAAGCTTTCCGACCGCCCATGTTTCAGCAGGAGCTATGGCCATGAAGAAGCGTGAGTTTCGCAACTTACGCCAAGGAGGAAGGACTGTTGGCAAGATGTGGATGATTTCAGTAAGTTAGCACGTTATGCCCCGGATGACGCTACTGCGGATCTGCGCTAAGCAGAGAAGTTTCGGAAGGACTGAATGATGAGTTCAGCATGCCGTTCATGGTAGCAAGTTTCAACAACTACCAGGAGTTGGTAGACCGAGCCCTCATGATTGAAGGAAAGCAGCAGCAAATTGAGAACCGCAAGTGGAAGTATGGACAAGGAAAGTATAACTCTGGAGCTCAGCAGAAGCCTCGTTATACCCCTAAACAAGGAATTCAGTTTCAGCATACCCATGGAGGAGGTAATTCGCACAACCATAATGGCACTAAGAATGGGAACGGGAATGGAGGAAGCAATGTACAGAACCGCACCAACCCGTCAACACCATCCAAGGTAGACCTGAGTCACATCACTTGCTTTAAGTGTCGCAAGACTGGGCATTATGCAAATGACTGTCTAGAAGGCCAGAATGGAAATGGCAATGGAAGCTCGAAAGAAGCCAAACCCTTTCAACAGGGATGGTGAACCACATTGATGTGGAGGAGGTTGAAGATCAGTCCGATGCAAGAATCGGTAAGTTTTTGGTTAAGTCATTTATCGCAGTTGTTCTTTTCGACATCGGTGCATCGCATTCATACATATCAAGGGGATTTGTGATAAGTACAAATTACCGACCCAAGCCCTTAGGTCACCCATGCTAGTAACCTCACCCGAGCAGAATACATGGCTAGTAAATGGTGTGATCGACCGCCATTAAGGATTGGACACTATGTTTTCCCTCGCACCTAATAGTTCGAATCCCAAGGATTGATGTGATATTAGGAATGGATTGGTTATCAAGTATGGAGGAACATAGATTGCACCACAAAGTCAATTTTGCTCACCACACCGTAAGGAAGAAGGATCAAGTACGTATCACGCAGACGAGCCAAGGAGAACGCAAGTAAATTGCTTATCGAGTTGTGCAGAAGAAGTACCAATGGTGAAGGATTTTCCGATGTATTTCCTAAGAGTTGCCTGAATGCCACCGGATAGAGACATTGAGTTTTGATTGAGCTGTTGCCGAAACAGGACCACTATCAAAGCGACCATACAGGATGCCCGCACAGGATTTGGCGGAAATCAAGAAGCAGATTAAGGAACTGTTGGATAAAGGTTTTATACGCCCAAGTTCTTCACCTTGGGGATCACCCGTACTGTTAGTAGAGAAGAAGGATGGATCGTTAAGGATGGTTGTTGATTATCGTGGATTGAATGAAGTAACAATCAAGAACAAGTACCCACTACCAATGATAAATGATCTGTTTGATCGTTTGCAAGGAGCTAAAGTGTTTTCCAAGATTGATTTGCGGTCGTGGTACCATCGCTTGAAGATTCGGGAGCAGGACATACCTAAGACAACGCTACCACGAGATATGGACTGTATGAGTATACCGTTATGTCATTTGGACTGACTAACGCACCAGCCTATTTCATGAACCTGATGAACAAAGTGTTTATGGAGTTTTTGGATAAGTTCGTCGTGGTGTTCATTGATGATATTTTGATTTTCTTGAAGAATGAAGAGGAACATAAGGAACATTTGCGATTGGTTTTGGAGAAACTGAGGGAACACCAGTTATATGCCAAGTTCAGCAAATGTGAGTTTTGGCTAAAGGAAGTTGGATTTCTTGGACATGTTATATCAGGAGAAGGAATAGCAGTTGACCCCACGAAGGTTGAAACCTTAACCAAATGGGAAGCACCAACTACAGTTGGAGAGATTTGGAGTTTCCTTGGACTCGCAGGATACTACCGAAGATTCATTGAGAATTTCTCAAGGATTGAAAAGCCTATGACAGAATTGTTGAAGAAGGATAACAAATTTATATGGACTGAGGACTGCGAGGCAAGTTTTCAGGAGCTGATGAAAAGATTGGTAACCTCACCAGTTTTAATATTGCCGGATCAGACCAAGGATTATGAGGTGTATTGCGACGCTTCACGTTGAGGACTTGGAGCAGTGCTGATGCAGGAAGGAAGAGTTGTTTCATATGCTTCACGACAACTTAAGCCTCACGAGTTAAATTATGCCACACATGATTTGGAGTTAGCAGCCGTTGTGCATGCATTAAAGACATGGAGACATTTTCTCATAGGAAATCATTGTGAAGTGTACACGGATCACAAGAGTTTGAAGTACATCTTCACACAAAAGGAATTAAATCTCAGACAGAGGAGATGGTTAGAGCTTATCAAGGATTATGATATGAGATTGCATTATCACCCCGGGAAGGCTAACGTTGTAGCAGACGCATTGAGCCGTAAGAGCCACGTCAATACCCTAATGATGGGAGGAATACCCAATGAGTTAGCCGAGGACCTTCGAGAGCTATGTTTGGAAATAGTTCCGAGAGGCTATGTAGCAGCATTGGAGATTCAGTCTACACTAATGGACAAAATCAGAGAAGCCCAAAAGGCAGATAAGGAAGTTGCCTCTATAAAGGAGAAAATGAGCAAAGGAAAAGCTAAGGGATTTCGTGAGGATGAGCACGATACCCTATGGTTTGAAGACCGTGTATATGTGCCAAATAACCCAGAGATCAGGAAGTTGATTTTGCAAGAAGCCCATGATTCACCATATTCGATTCACCCAGGAAATACCAAGATGTATTTGGATTTGAAGAATACTTTCTGGTGGACCGGAATGAAGAAGGATATTGCGGAGTATGTAGCAGTTTGCGGCGTATGTCGAGAGTAAAGGCGTAACATCGGGCCAAGCAGGATTGTTACAACCATTGCCGATACCCGAATGGAAGTGGGATAAACTAGGCATGGATTTCATCACAGGTTTGCCAAAGACTCGCTCAGGATATGACTCGATTTGGGTCATAGTCGATCGCTTGACGAAGGTAGCTCATTTCATTCCAAATAAGACCACCTATAGCAGTGCTAAGTTGGCAAAGATATACTTGACCAGAATTGTGTGTTTACACGGAGATCCGAGGAGTATCGACGGATAGAGGAACCCAATTTACCTCAAAATTTTGGAACCAGCTTACGCGAACATTGGGAACCAGATGGAATTCAGACAGCTTTCCACCCACGCATCGATGGACGACCGAGAGAGTCAATCAGATTTTGGAGGATATGCCGAGAGCTTGTGTACTAGATTATGGATCTAGTTGGGATGATAATTTGTCAGATGCGGAATTTTCTTATAACAACAGTTACCAAACCAGCTTGAAGATGGCACCTTCGAGGCTCAGATGGAAGGAGATGCAGACACCGTTGTCATGGGACTAAACCGAGATCGTTAGTTGTTTGGACCAGATTTGATTAAGGAGTCTGAGCAGAAGGTTGTTGATTCGAGATAGGCTCAAGGTAGCCAAGTCCAGCATGTAAGAGCTATGCGGATTCAAAGCGCAAGGCGATTGAATATGAAGTTGGAGACAGAGTATATCTTAGAGTATCCCCGCTTCGAGGAGTTAAGCGTTTTGGAGTTAAAGGAAAATTAGCACCACGTTTCGTTGGACCGTATAAAATTTTGCAACGCATGGGAGAAGTTGCTTATAAGCTGGAATTGCCAGAAGGACTGTCAGGAGTTCATGATGTATTCCATGTTTCCCAGCTGAAGAAATGTCACTCTGAGATAGCAGAGATACCGCTAAGAGACACAAGCCACACCGAAGCAATTCAGTTGAAGGATGACTTAACATATGAGGAAAAACCAGTCAAGATTCTCGATTATGCCAAAGCAGAGTTACTCGCAGCAAGGTTATCAAGTTTTGCAAGGTTCAAAGGAGCCACCACATCAAGATGAAGCCACCGGGAAAGAGAGGAAGATTTTCTCAAGGACCACCTCACCTATTTTCTAGTTAACCCGAATCTCGAGGGCGTAGATTCATCTTAAGGGGGGTAGGTTTGTAACATCCCAAATTTTCAATTTGGAATGTTATACATTAAGTCATCATGCATATCATATTTCTTGCATTTTCCCGATCCTAGAAAATTTCACGCAACTCAAGGACCCTCGGAGAGAGTTGGAGATTTCATTATTTTCATATTTGGGTTTACTCAAATTTTGAAAATAGGATCATTTGGATTTATTTAATTATCTTCAAACATTTTTCCAATAAAAAAATTTAAGAGAGGGAATAATATGACTTTCCCAACATTTAGGAAAAATGAAGATTTAATAAATGGTTTTTTGAAAGTTTATTTGCTTTAGGGAAAAAATGAGTATTTTAAAAATATGCATTTTTGCCCCGTTTTAAAGTTCATTTTGTTCGACTCATTTTTAAGAGTCGGGAAAATTTATTTTATTTAATTTGGGGTTCCTTTAGTTTTATTTTAAATTCGCTTTCGCTTTGTTAAAAAAAGAGACGCTACCGCCTCGGGGCCAAGGGCCCAGCCGCTAATAGCCTTCTCTCCTCAAGCCTCCCGCTTTCGGGAGGAGTCCCGCCGACGCAGCCGCCGCCTCGAGTCCGGCTCGGCCTCAGCGCGCCCGCCGTTCCCTCCCCAAGGCAACACCTCCTTTATAAACCGCCGCACCCCTCCTCTCCTCACCGCGCCTAACCGAGCCGCCGCCGCCTGCCAAGCCGCCGCCTTGCCGTTCCGACGCGCCGCTCGACGCCGCCATCGACCAACCCGCCGCCACCCGCCAACCTTGCCGACCCGCCGAGCCGGAGCCCGCTGGCGACTCGCGCGGAGGTAGCCACCACCGCGCAACCCCCCGGTCCGGTTTTGTTTCAAAATAAAACCGTCCGGTTTTTCTTTCCTTGTTCGGTTTTTTTTAAAAAAAACCCTAGATTGGTTTATTTTTACTCGGTTTTATTTATTAATAAACGTTCACCGATCCGTTCGTTTTAATGAACGCGTTCGTCGGTTAGTTTCTGTTAACGAACGTCCGTTCGTTTAACCGTTCGTCGTTTTTTTTAATCAGTTTTAATCCGTTATTTTCCGAATTCGATTTCCGATCCAATCTTCAAATCTGTTTATTTTCTCGCTCGCTTATCGGAATCAGGTGATTCAAGCGCCGGAGTTTCGCTTCAAACCGCCGTTCGACTAACCCACTTAAACAAAGTTTTGCTACTGTAAAATTCGACCTAGTTTCAAATTGCTAAAACCATGTCGCTTTCTCTTGACGCTCGACTTTCGCTGCTTTATTGATTCAATTCTTTTTGCAACCAGGGTTCTTAAGTTGAACTCTCTGGTTAGATCTTTTACTCGAGATTTCCTGTGCACTAGATGAGTTCTTATTGTATGCTTGTTGTTTGTCTGCGTTAGATCACCCAGAGTGCGCCGCTTGTTACTTCAATCTCTAGGTCTCATGGATCATCGCTAAGGCAAGTAACACTTGATCATACCTTTTCTGCTACCCAGTTTTATGCATTAGCCCTATTCCTCAAACACTTGCATGTTTAGGATCAACTTAAATTGTGGGATGGGAAGTAGATTGAGGTAGTACCTATTACCTGTTTTACTTATGAAACCTTGGGAGTTACTTCTACGTTTGCTTAATTATGCCATGCTATGCCAGTAGACGTGGATTGGGTGAGTGAATATCCATGACAGATGTGAGATTGTTAATTAATGGTTTATCTAAGGTGGCAACTTAAACATACATCCGGGTGGATTGAGGCACCTGGTTTCTATCAGACTTGCCTGTATTTCTTCGACCGCCACCCGTGCTCTAAGGGATCATGAGATTATTTAAACTAGAAACTTCCGTGCAGCCACAAGCCAATATGGGCTCGCATAGTTGAGTAAGTTGTGCGAACTCTTACGGGTAGGCTAGCTGATGTAGGGGATGTAGGTTGGTACGGTCTACCCACATGTAAGGTGCTAGTGCTTCTGAAAGACTGTGTCTCGGTCATCCGTTTCTCAAACACCATGTAGTGCGAGAACCAAGCGGAGGCGATCGAGTCTTGTGGGGAAAAGTGCGCAAACCTCTGCAGAGTGTATAAACTAATCATGATTAGCCGTGTCCCCGGTTATGGATGTCTTGAGTATCTAGTATTTAAATATCATGTGAATCTCAACATGTTACTTCTAATCAATGTTGTTGGGTTTTAATGAGTACTTTTAATTGGGATTGAGAATGCTGTCAACCATTCTCAATGTTTAACAACCACCATGATAGTTAAATAAAATTATTCCTTTGTAGTAGGGAAAAACTAGCTTTATGCAAAATCAGAATCAGAGAGCTTTACCACCAGCCATATATGCATGTAGTATAGGCTTATTCCTTCATTTTCTCTATGTGTTACATTGCCAGATATTCCATGTGCTGACCGTGTTGGCTGCAACTTTCATGTTGCGAGACTTTTCGCATTTACGAGTAAGGTGTTAGGTCGTGGTTCTATACTCGGGATGCCGATGGAGTTGATGGACTCACTTATCTTCCAAGCCTTCCGCTGTTATCGTTATTAGATGGCCTTAAGCCATATTTATTGTAATAAGTCCTCTTTGGACAACGCTGTAATAAGTGTGTGATTGCTACTCGCTATAAATCCTTCGGCACTGTGTGGTGTCAGATTCATCGATCCAGGGATGACACCGAGCACGAGACTTGATCCATTTGGGTCCGGTCGCTACACGACACAACTTTTATGGGCTTCGTGAGGGCGCCACTGAGCCCAATGAGTATTTTTGTTGAACTGCCGTGGTGCGGGTAAAGCTGCTGCAGTTAAGTGAACTTCACTTAATTGCGAGAAGTTTACCCCTACCTGCTATGCATTGTTGAAACCCAAATTGATGGCGCTGGGTAGAAGCTATGGCTAGTTCTATTGGTTATGATAAGTCTTACGTAGTTTATAGTAATGGTAGAAGTGGTCGAATAGGCCTTTTTGGAACAATTCAATAAAGATTGAAATTCTTGGTTTCTCTGTCTATCATCTTGATGTATCCGTTGAGGAACAGGGGAGAGATATGTATGCTAACATGTGTATATGGAGAAGCCCAGGCACACTTGGTCCATTAAACCTTGACGGTTTTGAAAAATATTAGTACTTTGAGTAGCTTGCCTTGGTTATGAATTGGTGATTTTAATGAAGTTTTACGTCCAGAAGAACACGAGGGAGTAGGGCAACGCAGAAATGCCCAAATCCAAGCGTTCTGAGAAACCACGGATGTTTGCATGTTGCTAAATATTGGCTATAAGGGCACGTTCTGTACATTCAAGAAGAAGGTGACTGGCGGGAGTTACACAAGGTGCAGACTTGATAATGAACTGGTTAGTGCGGACTGGCTAGCAAGATTTCCATCAGCTTCTTTAACACATCTCACATCGGCCTCCTCCGACCATGCTCCGCTGCTTCTAGAGTTTGATATCCACCAAGAGCAAAGAACACACAGTACTTTTAAGTACGAGCTGATGTGGGAAACACATGTGGGACTCAAGGAGATGATCAGAGATGGTTGGGACCCGGGGGCGCCCTGTGCTACGGTGGAGGATATGAGAACAAAGCTTCGGAACTTGTCGCATGATCTACCCAGATGGGGCAATGATAGATTTGGCAGCGTTCAGAAAGAGATCAAGCACTTGAAACAGATGCTAGAGGAACTCCGGAGTGACCCAATGTGAACTGCTCCATCACATGTCGAGTTGAAAATCAACGAGAAATTAATAGAGATGTATCATCGGGAGGAGATCATGTGGCGGCAGAGGTCTAGATTGGAATGGCTCTCAGCGGGAGACAAAAACACGATTTTTTTTCACCTTCGGGCCAATCTCAGGAGAAAAAAGAACATGACTAAAGCTCTCCAAAACTCGTTGGGTGCCGAAATAAATGATCCAGGAAAGTTGAAGGCCATGGTGAATGCTTTTTACCAGAATCTTTATGAGTCTGACGGAACCCAGAATATGGATGAGGTCCTTGATCATGTACCGAGGAAGGTTACAGAGGAAATAAATGCTTCGCTTTGTGCGCCCTATGCCAGAGAGGAAGTAAAAAGTGCTTTGTTCCAGATGTTTCCAACAAAGGCACCGGGTCTGAATGGTTTTCCGGCTCATTTTTATCTGCGTCACTGGGATATTTGTGGAGAGGAAGTTACACAGATAGTTCTCTGGATTGTCAGAGGGGAGGAGAGTGCCGAATGCATCAATGATACTATTCCTGTTCTCATCCTAAAGGTAACTAATCCCACAAATTTGTGTCAGTACAGGACGATCAGTTTGTGCAACGTGTTATATAAAATTGCCTCTAAAGTAGTGGCAAATAGGCTGAAAGTTATCTTTCCTGACATCATTTCGGAGGAGCAATCTGCCTTTGTTCCAGGAAAACTGATCACGGATAACAGCATAGCCTCTTATGAATGTCTGTATTTGATCAAACGATCCATCTCAAGAGGTAACAGTTCATGTGCTCTGAAACTAGATATGATGAAAGCCTATGATAGGCTAGAGTGGTCCTATCTTAGGGCTATAATGGCTAAGCTTGGTTTCTCTCGGTAGTGGATTGATATAGTTATGGGCATAATTGCTTTGGTTTCTTTCTCGGTGATGTTTAATGGTGAGAAACTTGAATCTTTTAATCCTTCAAGAGGGATCCGACAGGGAGACCCAATATCCCCTTTCCTGTTTTTGACTGCAGCAGAGGGCCTTTCGTGCCTCCTGAAATCCAGTTCTTAGTCATCAACCTTATCAGCTATTAACGTGGCTCCTTCGGCGCCTACTATTAATCACCTTCTATTTGCAGATGACAGCCTGTTGCTTTTTAAGGCCAGTGTGGAGGGAGCAGTTGCGGTTTCAAACCTATTGATCAATATTGCAGCGCTTCGGGATAGATAGTTAATCACGATAAATCCTCAATTTTTTCAGCAAAGGATGCCCCGATCAAGTTAGAGAAGATGTGAAGAACTCTTTACAAGTTCATAATGAAACTCTCAGCGAACGATATCTAGGGATGCCCACTGATGTTGGCCACTCCAAGAATGGGACCTTTAAATACCTTCGTGATCGGGTGTGGGAGAAGATCAAAGGGTGGATGGAAAAGCTTTTGTCAGCAGCAGGGAAGGAGATATTGATCAAATCAGTGGCACAAGCTATACATGTATTCTCCATGTCATGTTTCGGGCAACCTAGAGGTTTGTATGAGAGCATTACCTCGATAATTAGGCAGTTCTGGTGGGGATCCAAGCAAGGAAAAAGGAAGCCATGCTGGGTGTCATCGAATATTATGACACGGCCAAAACACCTTGGAGGTTTGGGATTTCGGGACTTGGAAATTTTCAATTGAGCGCTACTAGCGAGACAAGCATGGCACATACAGACAAATGATACATCATTGAGCGCTAGGATGTTAAAGGCAATTTATTTTCCGAGCTGTAGCTTGCTAGAGGCATAGTTGGGATCTCATCCTTCTCAGATTTGGTGGGCGATTCCGGACAACCGAGATATTATGGCACAAGGACATCCGGAGGATTGGGGATAGGACGAGTACGGCGATTTGGACACAGAACTGGGTTCCTCGGGATCACTTTAAACGTCCAATAACATCTATAGTCCCTAACCCTCCGCTTATGGTTGCTCAGCTTATAGATAACACGAACGCCACCTGGAATGAGAATCTGGTCAGGTCGGTATTCACTCATTTTGATGCAGAAGAGATCCTCAAAATACCACTGTGCACACGTACAATTCCAGATTTCTGGGCATGGCATGATGAAAGCAAGGGAATTTTCACAGTCCGGTCTG
Source organism: Aegilops longissima (assembly GCA_021605205.1). Classification (NCBI taxonomy): domain Eukaryota; kingdom Viridiplantae; phylum Streptophyta; class Magnoliopsida; order Poales; family Poaceae; genus Aegilops; species Aegilops longissima. Next base: position 32,648,928 of record CM038676.1, read on the forward strand.
CTTACCGAATGATCTTGCTGAAAGGATCGATACGGTCGACTAGAGGGGGGGGGGGCTGAATAGGAGACTACAAATTTTAATCTTTCTTGTCGTTTTTAAGGCTTCGTGGATAAATAAAGTTCACTAGATATGAAACTAGGTGAATGCAACCTATATGACAAATAAGCTCCAAGAGAAATAAGCTAGGTAACAAACTAAATAGCACACCAACAAGCATACAACAACAAAGTAAGGTGCAGGAAAGGATTAACCACAAGTGAGACGAGGACGCGGATTTTATCCCGAAGTTCACTCTTCCTTGGGGAAGAGCTACTCTCCGTTTGGAGCGGTGTCGGAGCCAAACCTTGCGGAACGCCACCGAAGGCTCACCGTAATCTCCTTCGAGTCACCCCCAACGGATGAGCCTCGAATCACTCGGGGTTGGTCTTGAAGGCAACCACCACACCTTTACAAACTTCTCCGGAGCACACCACAAGCAAGGAAGCTTCCAGAGGAACCTCTAGCCACCTAGGAGCCCAAGCTCCAAGAGTAACAAGTCAATGGGGAAGAAATGTTGCGGGGAATGCGATTTGGTTTGGTCAAGTTGTAGATCGGGTCTTGCTCTCCCAATCCCCAAAGTTTCAACAAGTTTGGGTGGAGGGATTGAGAGTATTGAGCAAAATGGGGTGTAGCAATGGTGGAGCTCAACAAGACATTAGGGTTAGAAGTTGGAGGTGGAAGAAGGGCATATATATAGTGTTCTTGGCGGTGGGATTTACGCTAGTTGGACCCGTGCGCATGGGCTAAGTCAGCCCGTGCAGGCGCACGGGTACTCAGAGATTTCACACCACCCCATGCGCACGGGGTCAAAGACCCGTGCGCCGCACGGGTACTCAGAGTTTACATGGTACCCGCACGCACGGGGTCAAAAGACCCGTCGCGCACGGGTACCCAAGAATTTTTGTTGCAAGCTTTCTGAGTACCACATCACACACACTAGATTCTTTAAGTGGTCGGAGTGGGAAGGATAAGAGAGTAAGGTTTGGCAATGGCATTCCCACATGACTTTCATCCACACAGACCCCTCTTAATAGTGCGGTCTTTCCTATAACTCGAAGCAAACCAAAACTAAAAACCTTCAAAGCGTCGAAAGACCACGCCTTTGCCCTTTTGAAATGGGGGTCGACATCTCCATTGTGGGCACTTAGAACCAATATCCTAAGATAAACTTTAGAAACCAATATTAGTTCAACTAACCACATTGTCATCACACCAAAATATAGCATAAGTGCCAATTGCACTTTCAGTCTCCCCCTTTTTGGTGCATTGATGACAACGTGGTTAGAGCATGGCATAGAGGATAAACAGATAAAAGGCCATGGGACAAATAATGATCATGATAGCTCCCCCTATATGTGTGCCCGAAAACAAGAATGCATCTAGTGCATACATAGGAGGCTCTACCAAGATCACTATTGTCATGTCATGAGATTAACCATAATAAACCTATAACGGTGCCTAGATCTCATGACAAAGTGTGGTGAGCAAATAATGTGAGACCCAAGATAAGCATAAAGAGATACTTGCAATAGGTTCAATCATAAAGCTAGAGTCTCACAACCATAACCGAGAGGCTCACACAACCACACAACCGAAAGTAAATAAGACTATCTCAAGCCAACTAAAACCAACCAACAAAGAAGAAACACGAGGCTTGAGATCTCAACATACACAAGACACCACCATGAACACACCACTCACCACTAACACACCACTCCACTCCTCCCCTTTGTCATCAAGACAACAAAAGGAGACAAATGGCTACACCTAGACCCACTAGACAAGAGGAGCACTCGAGGCATCATCATCATCATCAAAATGCCACCCGGCCATCGGGAAAGATCGAGTAGTGGCCTCACTGTCGTTGTCCTCTGAACCTGGACCGACCTCCTCACCAGCTGCAGCCCTTGCTGCCTTCTGCTCACGCCGAACAAGCTTCTCCTTGTTGGGGTCAAACACCTCGTGGACATGGGGGTCTCCCAGCGGCAGCCACTTTCAGAACGTACTCCGGGAGTGGGTGCAGCAGAGGAACCATAGGATCTATGCACTAGACATCTATCTACAAATTAGTTGAGGCCAAACGAATCTAGGAAGCAAGGGAACCCTAAGGCTAGAAAATTAGATAGGAACTCAAGGAGAGAGCAAGGGGACAGGACCAACCGGAGGAGGACCCCATCTGGATGCAGATCCACGGACGAGGAAGCCCGGCGAAGCTCGGAGGAGCTCCGACGAGCGGAGGCGACGGCGGCGGAGCTGGAGGTTTCCAGGGGAGTGGAGGGGGCGATTGGGTGGGAATGAACCCGAGCCCCCCCACGCCCCACCTCTTCAGGGCCAGAAACCGCAGACCCCGTGCGCATGGGCTAAGTGAAGGAAATATGCCCTAGAGGCAATAATAAAGTTATTATTTATTTCCTTATACCATGATAAATGTTTATTATTCATGCTAGAATTGTATTAACCGGAAACATAATACATGTGTGAATACATAGACAAACAGATAGTCACTAGTATGCCTCTACAAGACTAGCTCATTAATCGAAGATGGTTATGTTTCCTAACCATAGACATGTGTTGTCATTTGATTAATGAGATCACATCATTAGGAGAATGATGTGATTGACATGACCCATTCCATTAGCTTAACACTTGATCGTTTAGTATGTTGTTAATGCTTTCTTCATGACCCATACATGTTCCTGTAACTATGAGATTATGCAACTCCTGCCACTGGAGGAACACTTTGGTACTACCAAACGTCACAACGAATCGGGTGATTATAAAGGAGTACTACAGGTGTCTCCAAAGGTACTTGTTGGGTTGGCGATTTCGAGATTAGGTTTTGTCACTCCGATTGTCGGAGAGGTATCTCTAGGCCTTCTCGGTAATACACATCACTTAAGCCTTGCAAGCATTACAACTAATGAGTTAGTTGTGAGATGATGTATTACGGAACGAGTAAAGAGACTTACCGTAACGAGATTGAACTAGGTATTGATACCGACGATCGAATCTCGGGTAAGTAACATACCGATGACAAAGGGAACAACGTATGTCGTTATGCGGTTTGACCGATAAAGATCTTCGTAGAATATGTAGGAACCAATATGGGCATCCAGGTTCCGCTATTGGTTATTGACCGAGAATGGTTCTAGGTCATGTCTACATAGTTCTCGAACCCGTAGGGTCCGTGACGCTTAACGCTTCGATGATGCTCATTATGAGTTTATAAGTATTGATGCACGAAGGTTGTCCGAGTCCCGGATGTGATCACGGACATGACGAGGAGTCTCAAATGGTCGAGACATAAAGATTGATATATTGAAGCCTACATTTGGACATCGGAAGTGTTCCGAGTGAAATCGAATTTATCGAGTACCGGAGGTTACCGAACCCCCAGAACTACATGGGCCATAGTGGGCCTTGGTGGAAAGGAGAAAGGGCCAGCCCTAGGTGGCTGCGCCCCCCTTCCCTAGTCCTATTAGGACTAGGAAAGGTGGGCCGCCCCCTCTCTCTCTTCCTCCGGGAATCCTAATCCAACTAGGATTGAGGGGAATCCTACTCCCGGAGGAGTAGGACTCCTTGTGCGCCTCCTCCCTTGGCCGCCACCTCCCCTTGGCTCCTTTATATACGGGGCAGGGGCACCCTAGAACACACAAGTTGATCTACGGATCGTTCCTTAGCCGTGTGCGGTGCCCCTCCACCATATTCCACTTCGGTCATATCGTCGAGAGCTTAGGCGAAGCCTGCGCCGGAGAAGTCATATCGTCATGAGCTTAGGCGAAGCCCCGCGCCGGTGGAGCATCAACATCGCTACCACGCCGTCGTCCGACGGAACTCATCCCGACACTTTGCTGGATCGGAGTCCGGGATCGCCATCGAGCTGAACGTGTGCAGAACTCGGAGGTGCCGTGACGCTCGTGCTTGGATCGGTCGGATCGTGAAGACGCATCGACTACATCAACAGCGTTGTTATAACGCTTCGCTTTCGGTCTCACGAGGGTACGTGGACGGACACTCTCCCTCTCGCTATGCCATCACCATGGTCTTGCGTGTTCGTAGGAAAATTTTTGAAATTACTACGCTCCCCAACAGTGGTATCGAGCCAGGTTTTATGCGTTGATGTCATATGCACGAGTAGAACACAAGTGAGTTGTGGGCGATATAAGTCATACTGCTACCAGCATGTCATACTTTGGTTCAGCGGTATTGTGAGATGAAGCGCCCGGACCGACATTACGCCAGACGCTTACGCGAGACTGGTTTCACCGCCCGAGCACTCGTTGCTTAAAGGTGACCGGCGGTGTCTGCTCTCTCACTTTAGTTGAACCGAGTGTGGCTACGCCCGGTCCTTGCGAAGGTTAAAACAGCACCAACTTGACAAACTATCGCTGTGGTTTTGATGCGTAGGTAAGAACGGTTCTTGCTCAGCCCGTAGCAGCCACGTAAAACTTGCAACAACAAAGTAGAGGACGCCTAACTTGTTTTTGCAGGGCATGTTGTGATGTGATGTGGTCAAGACGTGATGCTATATTTTATTGTATGAGATGATCATGTTTTGTAACCGAGTTATCGGCAATCGGCAGGAGCCATATGGTTGTCGCTTATTGTATGAAATGCAACGCCATGTAATTGCTTTACTTTATCACTAAGCAGCAGCGATAGTCGTAGAAGCAATAGTTGGCGAGACGACAACGATGCTACGATGGAGATCAAGGTGTCGCTACCGGTGACGATGGTGATCATGACGGTGCTTCGGCGATGGAGATCACAAGCACAAGATGATGATGACCATATCATATCACTTATATTGATTGCATGTGATGTTTATCCTATATGCATCTTATCTTGCTTTGATTGACGGTAGCATTATAAGATGATCTCTCACTAAAATTATCAAGAAGTGTTCTCCCGAGTATGCACCGCTGCCAAAGTTCAGAGTACCCGCACACCACGTGATGATCGGGTGTGATAAGTTCTACGTCCATCTACAACGGTGCAAAACAGTTGCACGCGCAGAATACTCAGTTTAAACTTGACGAGCCTAGCATATAACAGATATGGCCTCGAACACGGAGACCGAAAGGTCGAACGTGAATCATATAGTAGATATGATCAACATAGTGATGTTCACCATTGAAACTACTCCGCCTCACGTGATGATCGGACATGGTTTAGTTGATTTGGATCACGTGATCACTTAGATGACTAGAGAGATGTCTGCCTAAGTGGGAGTTTTTAATATGATTAATTAAACTTAAATTTATCATGAGCTTAGTACCGATAGTATTTTGCTTGTCTATGTTTACTGTAGATAGATGGCTCGTGCTGTTGTTCCGTTGAATTTTAATGCGTTCCTTGAGAAAGCAAAGTTGAAAGATGATGGTAGCAATTACACGGACTGGGTCCGTAATTTGAGGATTATCCTCATTGCTGCACGTAAAAATTACGCCCCGGAAGCACCACTGGGTGACAGGCTGCTGCAGAGCTGAGCCGAAGTTGTGAACGTCCGCAAAGCAAAGCTGATGACTACTCAATAGTTCAGTGTGCCATGCTTTACGGCTTAGAACCGGTCTTCAACGACGTTTTGAACGTCATGGAGCATATGAGATGTTCCAGGAGTTGAAGTTAATATTTCAAGCAAATGCCCGGATTGAGAGATATGAAGTCTCCAATAAGTTCTATAGCTGCAAGATGGAGGAGAATAGTTCTCGGTGAGCACATACTCAAAATGTCTGGGTATAATAATCACTTAATTCAGCTGGGAGTTAATCTTCCGGATGATAGTGTCATTGATGAATTCTCCAATCACGCCACCAAGCTACAAGAGCTTCGTGATGAACTATAATATGCAAGGGATGACCAAAACAATTCCTGAGCTCTTCACAATGCTAAAAGCAGCGAAGTAGAAATCAAGAAAGAGCATCAAGTGTTGATGGTCAACAAGACCACTAGTTTCAAGAAAAGGGCAAAGGGAAGAAGAAGGAAACTTCAAAAGAACAGCAAGAAAGTTGCTGATCAAGAGAAGAAACCCAAGTCTGGACCTAAGCCTGAAATCGAGTGTTTTACCGCAAGCAGATCGACATCGAAGCGGAACTGCCCCAAGTATTTGGCGGATAAGAAGGATGGCAAGGTGAACAAAGGTATATGTGATATACATGTTATTGATGTGTACCTTACTAGAGCTCGTAGTAGCACCGGGTATTTGATACTGGTTCATTGCTAATATTTCTAACTCAAACAGGGGACTACGGAATAGACGAGCACGGCAAAGGATGAGGTGACGATGCGCGTGGGAAATGGTTCCAAAGTCAATGTGATCGCGGTCGGCACGCTACCTCTACATCTACCTTCGGATTAGTTTTAGACCTAAATAATTGTTATTTGGTGCCGCGTTGAGCATGAACATTATATCTGGATCTTGTTTAATGCGAGACGGTTATTCATTTAAATCAGAGAATAATGGTTGTTCTATTTATATGAGTAATATATTTTATGGTCATGCACCCTTGAAGAATGGTCTATTCTTGTTGAATCTCGACAGTAGTGATACACATATTCATAATGTTGAAGCCAAAAGATGCAGAGTTGATAATGATTGTGCAACTTATTTGTGGCACTGCCGTTATGGTCATATCGGTGTAAAACGCATGAAGAAACTCCATACTGATGGGCTTCTGGAATCACTTGATTATGAATCACTTGGTACTTGCGAACCGTGCCTCATGGGCAAGATGACCAAAACGCCGTTCTCCGGAACTATGGAGCGAGCAACTGATTTGTTGGAAATCATACATACTGATGTTTGTGGTCCAATGAATGTTGAGGCACGCGGCGGGTATCGTTATTTTCTCACCTTCACAGATGATTTGAGCAGATATGGGTATATCTACTTAATGAAACACAAATCTGAAACATTTGAAAAGTTCAAAGAATTTCAGAGTGAAGTGGAAAATCATCGTAACAAGAAAATAAAGTTTCTACGATCTGATCGTGGAGGAGAATATTTGAGTTACGAGTTTGGTTTACATTTGAAACAATGTGGAATAGTTTAGCAACTCACGCCACCCGAACACCACAGAGAAATGGTGTGTCCGAACGTCGTGTCGTACTTTACTAGATATGGTGCGATCTATGATGTCTATTTCGATTTACCGCTATCGCTTTGGGGTTATGCTTTAGAGACGGCCGCATTCACGTTAAATAGGACACCGTCAAAATCCGCTGAGACGACGCCTTATGAACTGTGGTTTGGCAAGAAACCAAAGTTGTCGCTTCTTAAAGTTTGGGGCTGCGATGCTTATGTAAAGAAACTTCAACCAGATAAGCTCGAACCCAAATCGGAAAAATGTGTCTTCATAGGATACCTAAAGGAGACTGTTGGGTACACCTTCTATCACAGATCTGAAGGCAAGATTTTCGTTGCTAAATTCGGATCCTTTCTAGAGAAGGAGTTTCTCTCGAAAGAAGTGAGTGGGAGGAAAGTAGAACTTGATGAGATAATCAGATTCTGCTCCCTTATTGGAAAGTAGTTCATCACAAGAAATGGTTCTGTGACAACTACACCAATTAGTGAGGAAACTAATGATGATGATCATGAAGCTTCGATCAAGTTACTACTGAACTCAGAGGTCAACCAGAGTAAAATACGCACTGAGTGGTACGGTAATCTTATTTTGGAAGTCATGTTACTTGACCATGGCGAACCTACAAACTATGAAGAAGCGATGGTGAGCCCAGATTCCGCAAAATGGCTGGAAGCCATGAAATCTGAGATGGGATCCATGTATGAGAACAAAGTATGGACTTTGGTTGACTTGCCCAATGATCGGCAAGCCATTGAAAATAAATGGATCTTTAAGAAGAAGACTGACGCCGATGGTAATATAACTGTCTACAAAGCTCGACTTGTTGCAAAAGGTTTTCGACAAGTTCAAGGGTTGACTACGATGAGACTTTCTCACCAGTAGCGATGCTTAAGTCTGTCCAAATCATGTTAGCAATTGCCGCATTTTATGATTATGAAATTTGGCAAATGGATGTAAAACTGCATTCTTGAATGGATTTCTAGAAGAAGAGTTGTATATGATGCAACCAGAAGGTTTTGTCGATCCAAAGGGTACTAACAAAGTGTGCAAGCTCCAGCGATCAATTTATGGTCCGTGCAAGCCTCTCGAGTTGAATAAACGCTTTGATAGTGTGATCAAAGCATATGGGTTTATACTGACTTTTGGAGAAGCTCAGTATTTACAAGAAAGTGAGTGGGAGCTCAGTAGCATTTCTAATATTATATGTGGACGACATATTATTGATTGGAAATGATATAGAATTTCTGGATAGCATAAAAGGATACTTGAATAAAAGTTTTTCAATGAAAGACCTCGGTGAAGCTGCTTACATATTGGGCATCAAGATCTATAGAGATAGATCAAGACGCTTAATTGACTTTCACAAAGCACATACCTTGATAAAGTTTTGAAAAGTTCAAAATGGATCGAGCAAAGAAAGGTTTTTACCTGACATAAGGTGTAAGATTGAGTCGACTCAATGCCCCACCACAGCAGAAGATAGAGAGAAATGAAAGATGTTCCTATGCTTCAGCCATAGGCTCTATCATGTATGCAATGCTGTGTACCAGACCGACATATGCTTAGCTGTAAGCTTGGCAGGAAGGTACCAAAGTAATCCAGAGTGGATCATCGGACAGCGGTCAAGAACATCCTGAAATACCGAAAAGGACTAAGGATATGTTTCTCAGATATGGAGGTGACAAAGAGCTAGTCGTAAATGGTTACGACGATGTAAGCTTTGACACTGATCCGACGATTCTAAATCGCAAACCGGATACGTGTTTTTATTAAACGGTGGAGCTGTCGGTTGGTGCAGTTCTAAACAAAGCGCCGTGGCGGGATCTACATGTGAAGCGGAGTACATAGCTGCTTCGAAGCAGCAAATGAAGGAGTCTGGATGAAAGAGTTCATTTCCGATCTAGGTGTCATACCTAGTGCATCGGGACCGATGAAGATCTTCCGTGACAATACTGGTGCAATTGCCTTGGCAAAGGAATCCAGATTTCACAAGAGGACCAAGCATATCAAGAGACGCTTCAATTCCATTCGGGACCAAGTCCAAGTGGGAGACATAGAGATTTGCAAAATACATACGGATCTGAATGTTGCAGACCCGCTGACTAAGCCTCTTCCACGAGCAAAACATGATCAGCACCAAGACTCCATGGGTGTTAGAATCATTACTGTGTAATCTAGATTATTGACTCTAGTGCAAGTGGGAGATGAAGGAAATATGCCATAGAGGCAATAATAAAGTTATTATTTATTTCCTTATACCATGATAAATGTTTATTATTCATGCTAGAATTGTATTAACCGGAAACATAATACATGTGTGAATACATAGACAAACAGATAGTCACTAGTATGCCTCTACAAGACTAGCTCATTAATCAAGATGGTTATGTTTCCTAACCATAGACATGTGTTGTCATTTGATTAATGAGATCACATCATTAGGAGAATGATGTGATTGACATGACCCATTCCATTAGCTTAACACTTGATCGCTTAGTATGTTGTTAATGCTTTCTTCATGACCCATACATGTTCCTGTAACTATGAGATTATGCAACTCCTGCCACGGAGGAACACTTTGGTACTACCAAACGTCACAACGAATCGGGTGATTATAAAGGAGTACTACAGGTGTCTCCAAAGGTACTTGTTGGGTTGGCGATTTGAGATTAGGTTTTGTCACTCCGATTGTCGGAGAGGTATCTCTAGGCCTTCTCGGTAATACACATCACTTAAGCCTTGCAAGCATTACAACTAATGAGTTAGTTGTGAGATGATGTATTACGGAACGAGTAAAGAGACTTACCGTAACGAGATTGAACTAGGTATTGGATACCGACGATCGAATCTCGGGTAAGTAACATACCGATGACAAAGGGAACAACGTATGTCGTTATGCGGTTTGACCGATAAAGATCTTCGTAGAATATGTAGGAACCAATATGGGCATCCAGGTTCCGCTATTGGTTATTGACCGAGAATGGTTCTAGGTCATGTCTACATAGTTCTCGAACCCGTAGGGTCCGCACGCTTAACGCTTCGATGACAGTTCATTATGAGTTTATAAGTATTGATGCACCAAGGTTGTTCGAGTCCGGATGTGATCACGGACATGACGAGGAGTCTCGAAATGGTCGAGACATAAATATTGATATATTGAAGCCTACATTTGGACATCGGAAGTGTTCCGAGTGAAATCGAATTTATCGGAGTACCGGAGGTTACCGAACCCCCGGAACTACATGGGCCATAGTGGGCCTTGGTGGAAAGGAGAAAGGGCCAGCCCTAGGTGGCTGCGCCCCCTTCCCTAGTCCTATTAGGACTAGGAAAGGTGGGCCGCCCCCTCTCTCTCTTCCCCTCCGGAATCCTAATCCAACTAGGATTGAGGGGAATCCTACTCCCGAGGGAGTAGGACTCCTTGTCGCCTCCTCCTTGGCCGCCACCTCCCCTTGGCTCCTTTATATACGGGGCAGGGGGGCACCCTAGAACACACAAGTTGATCTACGGATCGTTCCTTAGCCGTGTGCGGTGCCCCCTCCACCATATTCCACTTCGTCATATCGTCGTAGAGCTTAGGCGAAGCCCTGCGCCGGAGAAGTCATATCATCGCGAGCTTAGGCGAAGCCCTCGCCGGTGGATCATCAACATCGTACCACGCCGTCGTCTTGACGGAACTCATCCCCGACACTTTGCTGGATCGAGTCCGGGATCGCCATCGAGCTGAACGTGTGCGTAACTCGGAGGTGCCGTACCTTCGGTGCTTGGATCGGTCGGATCGTGAAGACGTACGACTACATCAACCGCGTTGTTATAACGCTTCCGCTTTCGGTCTACGAGGGTACGTGGACGGACACTCTCCCCTCTCATTGCTATGCCATCACCATGGTCTTGCGTGTTCGTAGGAAATTTTTTGAAATTACTACGTTCCCCAACACTAAGTGAGCCCTGTGCGCATGGGGGTCCCGTGCGCACGGTATAGAGCCCGTGGGCACGGGGTATTCAGGAACTTTGACATGAGTGATTTTTTTTAATACAGGGCTGAGTGTAGACTCTTACCCCTTCTTCACCAATACACTCTGTCTATATTTCTGAATACGCCGCAAGGAATGTCCTATCACTATGAGAAGGGTATATGTGGAGCACTTGTACCAGAAGAGAAGCGAGAAACACCCACCAAAAAAACGAGAAAAGACCAGAAAACCAACACACCACACACACAAAGCAAACACGGACACAACCTACAAGAAAGGGCAGTGGCCGAAGACACCATGTTTGAGTTTATTTGGTATGGCACCGCGAAGATATGAACCTTGGGCCCAAGACCAATACTCATCTTTGAAGTACAAGTACCATCTAAAATGGCTAATGTGAAAGATTGTGTTTGATTTATGCACTTCTAGGATAAGATAACTCATGAGTTGAGCTAGCTCCCCCTAGACATCTGCCTACATCTAAGCAAGATAATACATGAGTATGTGTGTGTGAGCAAGGATTTCATCCCAAGTTACTTATATCCACGATATTTAGCTCATGCCTTAACTTGCGGAATGTTGCTTCTTCAAGAGGCTTGGTGAAGATGTCTGCTAGTTGATTCTCGGTGTCGACATGGATTAAGTCAATGTTTCCCTTTGCCACATGATCTCTAATGAAATAATGGCGAATCTCAATATGCTTGGTCTTGCTATGTTGAACCGGATTCTCGGCGATCTTGATAGCACTTTCATTGTCACACCAAAGAGGCACTTTGTCACATTTGACACCATAATCCATCAAAGTTTGCCTCATCCATAATAATTGAGAACAACAACTTCCGATGGCAATGTACTCGGCTTCGGCCATAGAGAGAGATATACAATTTTGCTTCTTTGAAGACCAACTTACCAACGATCTCCCTAGGAATTGACATGATCCGGAAGTGGACTTGCGATCAACCTTGTCTCCGGCCCAATCTGAATCCGAGTATCCCATTAACTCAAAAGATGATCCTGGGATACCAAAGGCCCAAGTTTGGGGTATCAACCAAATATCGAAGGATTCTTTTCACTGCCGAAAAGTGGCTCTCCTTGGGAGATGGTTGAAATCTTGCACACATACACACACTCAACATAATATCTGGCCTAGATGCACAAAGGTAAAGCAAGGAACCGATCATAGAGCGATATACCTTCTGATCCACTTCTTTACCATTGGGATCAAGATGAAGTTGACCATTTGTGGGCATGGGTGTCTTCCTTGGCTTGACATCTTGCATTTTGAACCTCTTGAGCATGTCTTGGATATAACGTGATTGGTTGATGAAGGTTCCTCCTCTCAATTGCTTCACTTGAAAACCGAGGAAGAACTTCAACTCTCCGATCATGCTCATGGCAAATTCCTTAGTCATAAGATTCTCAAACTCAACGTTAATAGCATGGTTAGTGGACCCAAAGATAATATCATCAACATATATTTGGCAGACAAAAAACTCTCCTTTTACCCTCTTCGTGAAGAGAGTGGAATCTATTACCCCAATCTGAAACCCCTTCTCGCTTAGGAAAGCCGTAATGTGATCATACCAAGCACGAGGTGCTTGTTTGAGTCCGTAGAGTGCCGTATGGAGTTCATAAACGTGAGAGGGGTGATCGGGGTCTTTGAAACCGGTAGGTTGCTTGACATACACCAGCTCCTTAAGAGGACTATTAAGAAATGCACTCTTCACATCCATTTGATATAATTTAAAATCATGATGAGAGGCATAAGCAAGAAAGATGCGAATGGATTCGAGACGGGCAACGGGGGCAAAAGTTTCACCAAAGTCCAAACCTTCAACTTGGGTGAAACCTTGTGCCACTAACCTTGCCTTGTTCCTTATTACTTGGCCATGTTCATCTTGTTTGTTCTTGAAAATCCACTTTGTCCCAATGACATTATGATATTCCTTGGGTCTTTCCACAAGGGTCCACACTTTGTTGCGGGTGAAGTTGTTGAGTTCTTCATGCATGGCATCAATCCAATCTGGATCGTCAAGTGCATCTTCCACCTTAAGGGGCTCAACACAAGAGACAAACGAGTGATGTTCACAAAAGTTTGCCAAACGTCTACGAGTAGTTACCCCCTTTTTGATACTTCCGTAAATGTTCTCGGTGAGGTGTTGAAGATGCTTTAGCTTGGCGGCCACTTTTTGCTCTTTGAGGTCAAGCTCTTCTTCACTTGGTTTTGGACTTGATGAAGAAGCTTGCCCTTGGGATTGTTTTAGCCTTGGAGACACTCTTCTCTTTGCAACCACAAGTTCTTGCTCATTAGGAAGTGATGAAGACGAAGACACTTGCGGTTGGGGTTGATCTTGATCATGACCTTGAGCTTGATCTTGAGCCTCAACGATTGGTTCTTCACTATTTGGAAGAGTTTGCTCTTGATCTTGCTCAGGAATATGAGGGACTTGATCTTGTTCTTGGATAGGTTCATGATCTCCCGAAGCATCTTGTACAAGTGGTGTCGGTGATGACTTCCCTTGTGGAGACTCCACAAGAGGGGCTCTTACCTCCTTCTTCTTCTACTTGGACATGGGGTGTTTCTTGTGGAAGAATGTGGCCTATCCCCATTGTCCTTATAGCTTGTGAAGGAGCCTCATCACATACAACACTAGGGACAATTTGCTCTGCACAGGAGCCATTATCTTCATCAAACTCCACATTTACCGTTTCCTCAATGCACCCAGTGGATTTATTGAGAACTCGGTAAGCATGAGAGTTTGATGCATATCCAACAAATATGCCCTCATAAGTTCTAGACTCAAATTTAGCTAACCGTGATTTCTTGTTTAAAATGAAACACTTACAACCGAATACCCAAAAGTATTTGACGTTAGGCTTTCTCCCGATTAGGAGCTCATACGGGGTCTTCTTCTTGAGCTTGCAAAGATAAAGCCGTTTTGAAGCATGGCAAGCGGTGTTGATGGCTTCGGCCCAAAGCTTGTATGGAGATTTGTACTCATCAAGCATGGTCCTAGCCATCTCAATAAGAGTCCGATTCTTCCTCTCCGCAACACCATTTTGTTGGGGAGTATATGGTGCGGCATATTGGTGCTTTATCCCCTCTTCACTCAAGAATTCATCCATTGTATAGTTCTTGAACTCGGTGCCATTGTCACTTCGAATTGCCTTGATCTCACAGTTATGTTGACGTTGAGCTTCTTTGGCAATGTTTATGAAGGTTTCTTGAGTTTCATCTTTGGTCTTGAGGAAGAACACCCAAGTATATCTTGTGAAGTCATCAACAATGACAAGGCAATACCTCCTCCCTCCCAGACTATCATATGTTGGAGGCCCAAATAGATCCAAATGAATAAGCTCAAGGGGCCTCAAGGTGGTGATGACAGTCTTCACTTTATGAGCTTTTTCATGAAGCTTTCTGGCAATGCAAGCACTACAAGGACGATCTTTGGCAAAAGACACATTGGTTAGTCCAAGGATGTGCTCCCCCTTTAAGAGACCTTGTAAATTTCTCATACCCACGTGGGCTAGCCTATTGTGCCATAGCCACCCCACGTCGGCCTTGGTCATTAGGCATGTTGCAAGATGAGTTTTCTCTTTTGAGAAATCAACCACGTAAAGGTTGTCTTCAACATGCCCAACAAAGACCACTTTGAGATTGCTTCTCTTAAAGACGGCCACATGGAATTCACCAAAATGTGAATCATATCCGGCACGATCCAATTGAATAGTTGAAAGTAAATTGTAGTGAAGGGATTGGACAAGCATGACATTTGAAAGTGACGAATCATTAGAGATTACCACCTTGACCAAACCCAATACCTTGCCCTTGCTATTATCACCAAAAGAGATGTTCGAAGAGGCCTTGAGTGAATCAACGAACTCCACAAGCATCTCCCTTTCTCCGGTCATATGATTGGTGCAACCACTATCGATCACCCATTGAGTTCCACCGGAGACATAGTCCTACAAGAATCAAGCTTTGGTTATAGGTACCCATTTTGCAATGGGTCCTGGTGAGTTAGCAACAAGGGTCTTGGGGACCCAGATGGTCCAAGCATAATCATCATAGTTAGTCCCAACAAATTTTGCAAAGGTATAGCCATCATCCCCTCTCATGAGGACATAAGATGGATTGTTCTTGCCGGCAAAATTCTTGAGAGTGGCCTTGTCCCTAGTGATCTTGCCACTCCCAACACCCTACTTTTCCTTCTCCTTCTCCTTGTGCCCTTCTTGCACAAACACTACCTTTTGGGGAAGGGAAGGAGTCGGACCGATCTTCTTCTTGTTGTTCTTCTTCTTTTTCTTACCATTCTTAGATGTGGGATCAAACCCAACTCCCTCCTTGGCAACACACTCCTTTTGGTTGCTCAAGAGGTCGTTTAGGTTTTTCTCCCCTTGGATGCATGATACAAGCCCTTTCTCAATTTGGGCCTTCAACTTCTTATTCTCCTCTTGAAGGGAGGCACAATCATGAACAAAGTTAGCCGTACAAGCATCATCATTTAAATCTATGTGAGGTACGGAAGTGAGAGCTTTAATGATTGTTGCTTTTAGTTGGGCATAAGACTCGCTGAGGGCAATGAGGTCACCTTTGACAACCTTGGAACTAATCTCAAGGAACTCATGCTCCTCAACAAGTCTTGTATGGTCAACTAGAAGCTTTTCAACTCTAACATTAAGAGCATCTTTGTTCTCAAGAGCAAGTTGCAAAGCATCGTTGGTTTTAACAAAGTCAATTTGATGAGCAGATAAGGCTTCCTCAAGTGATGCTCTCATGACACTCTCTTCATTAAGTTCGTGCTCGAGGAGATCAACTCTCTCTTTTTCCTCTATAAGGAGGTTTTCAACATTCTCAATAAAGGCATCGCGTTCGGCAAGTGACTTAAGGAGATCGCCAAAACGAGCACGAGCTTCACCATCAAGAGTTTTCATGAAATCCATTAAGGATTCCTCATCATTATCCACGACCTCCTCACACTCATCCTCCAGTATCTCACATGAGACATTGGGAGTGTAGTTGTCGGGTTTCTTGGATTTGGACTTAGTGTTTACCTCTTTGGCCATGAGGCACCGATGAGTGAACGGCTTGTCCTCATTTGGAGAGTCGAAGAGGCCGGTGGTGGAGGAGGAGGTAGTGGCATGCATGGCAAAGGCGGCCGTTCCCACTTGATCATCATGACCGTCATCTTTGTCTCCAGACATGTATTCTTCAAGAACAAGTGCCTTGTCATCCTTCCTCTTTGCAAACTTGGTGAACTTCTTCTTCTTAAGCACAAGCTTCTCGGACTTTTCTTCACGTCTCTCATACGGACAATCATGAACAAAGTGTCTTGGGCTATCATAATTGTAGCATTTCCTTCGCCCAAAGGATCTTCCTTGAAGATTTTTTTCCTTTGTTTGCCATGGTCCCGGAGTACTTCTTGACTAAGAGAGCCAAGTCTTCTGCAAAATCATTTGCCGGGCACGAGGTGTCATTGTCCTCCTCACATATCTCTTCACTCACTTCTTCCTCCCTTGAGGGTTGGCTTATCACTTTCTTGGCCTTCAAAGCAAGATTGGAGTTCTTGGTTGCTTGAGCTATTGCAAATGTTTTCTTGGACTTGGTTTCCAAAAGAACATGGGTAGAGAAAGTGGAGACAACTTGAGCCGCGGTCAACTTGTGATAGTCCGGACGTTGATGAACCATCATGACCATGGTATGTTCCGTGAGAACCATAGCATCTATGAACTTGTCCTTGATGAAATCATCATTTTTGCCCAAGTGCACCCAAAGGTTCTCAAGTTGAGCACAAGGGACTTCAACCTTCAGTAAACCTCTTCTGCGGACTCACCCTCATTCCTCACAAAGAGATTGACTTCTTGCTTGAGCAAAGCCAACCGAGATCTTCGAATTGCTTCATCTCCTTCAAGAGCCTCCTCAAGGCAATCCCAAATTTCCTTTGCAGTTTTGAGAAGAGCAATGGAGTCACTATAGTCTTCAGTCACAGCTGTGCGAAGCATGTTGTGTGCGCTTGCATTGAGTTGGTCATCAACCGCTTCCCTTGGAGTGAGATTCATTGGGTCCTTGGGGTTGAATCCATTGACCACAATCCACCACAATTGAGTTGAAGCACTGCGCATGTGAGACTCCATATCTAGCTTCCACTTGGCAAACGCATTAGCTTTCAAAGGGGGCGGAGGCCCAACAGGATTAATGCGAGGATGTTGCAAAGGTTGAGGAGAGTAAAAGGGTTCCACGGCATTGTACTTGGGGACTTGAGTACGAGCCGGAGAAGCAAGAGGTTCCCTCGAGTCCTCCGCATCATGAACAACATTTGGATCAAACGAGTTTGATGCGGAGGTTGATGGCTTCAAGCGAGCATCAATTTCCTCCTTGATCAAGGACCGAACTTCTTTCAACATAGAGGCTTTGAGGTCCGCAAACATTGAAAGAATATCGGTCGTGGTCAAAGGGGCACCCGGGTCAGGACGAGCGGTGGGAGCAACGACCAGGGCACCAAGTGCCTCGTTCGTGACGGGGGGTAGGTTTTGACCATTCCCTTCAACAGGTGCGTCACCTCCCTCATTCCCTAGATCGACCATATCCTCTAAGGTTGTAAAACCTTATATTAGAGCACGAGGCTCTGATACCAATTGAAAGGATTGATACGGTCGACTAGAGGGGGGGTGAATAGGAGACTACAAATTTTAATCTTTCTTGTCGTTTTTAAGGCTTCGCGGATAAATAGAGTTCACTAGATATGCAACTAGGTGAATGCAACCTATATGACAAACAAGCTCCAAGAGAAATAAGCTAGGTAACAAACTAAATAGCACACCAACAAGCATACAACAACAAAGTAAGGTGTGGGAAAGGATTAACCACAAGTGAGACGAGGACGCGGATTTTATCCCGAAGTTCACTCTTCCTTGGGGAAGAGCTACTCTCTGTTTGGAGCGGTGCCAGAGCCAAAGCTTGCGGAACACCACCGAAGGCTCACCGTAATCTCCTTCGAGTCACCCCCAACGGATGAGCCTCGAATCACTCGGGGTTGGTCTTGAAGGCGACCACCACACCATTACAAACTTCTCCGGAGCACACCACAAGCAAGGAAGCTTTCGGAGGAACCTCTAGCTGCCTAGGAGCCCAAGCTCCAAGAGTAAGAAGTCAATGGGGAAGAAATGTTGTGGGGAATGCGATTTGGTTTGGTCAAGTTGTAGATCGGGTCTTGCTCTCCCAATCCCCA
This sequence comes from Aegilops longissima, assembly GCA_021605205.1. Taxonomy (NCBI): domain Eukaryota; kingdom Viridiplantae; phylum Streptophyta; class Magnoliopsida; order Poales; family Poaceae; genus Aegilops; species Aegilops longissima. The sequence goes on from CM038676.1 coordinate 32,667,252, forward strand.
AAGTTTCAACAAGTTTGAGTGGAGGGATTGAGAGTATTGAGCAAAATGGGGTGTAGCAATGGTGGAGCTCAACAAGACATTAGGATTAGAGGTTGGCGGTGGAAGAAGGGCATATATAGAGTGTTCTTGACCGGTGGGGATTTCTGCCCGTTGGACCCCGTGCGCACGGGCTAAGTCAGCCCCGTGCGCACGGGGTACTCAGAGACTTTCACACCACCCCGTGCGCACGGGGTACTCGGAGAGTTTACATGGTACCCCGTGCGCACGGGGTACTCGGAGAGTTTACATGGTACCCCGTGCGCATGAGGGTCAAAAGACCCCGTGCGCACGGGGTACTCAGAGTGTTACGCAGTACCCCGTGCGTACGGGGGTCAAAAGACCCTGTGCGCACGGGGTACCCAGTAACTTTCTGTTGCAAGCTTTCTGAGTACCACAGCACACACACACTAGATTCTTTAAGTGGTCGGAGTGGGAAGGATAAGAGAGTAAGGTTTGGCAATGGCATTCCCACATGACTTTCATCCACACAGACCCCTCTTAATAGTGCGGTCTTTCCTACGACTCGAAGCAAACCAAAACTAAAAACCTTCGAAGCGTCGAAAGACCATGCCTTTGCCCTTTTTGAAATGGGGGGTCGCACATCTCCATTGTGGGCACTTAGAACCAATATCCTGAGATAAACTTTAGCAACCGATATTAGTTCAACTAACCACATTGTCATCACACCAAAATATAGCATAAGTGCCACTTGCACTTTCACTTGCGCACTAAGCTGAGTAGGGAGTGCTGGATTGACGAGGAAGCAGGCACATCAGGGAACCAGTCCGAGAATAATCAGTGGTCCTCTATCTGGCATATCAAAGTTCCATCAAAACTTCGGGTTTTTATTTGGAGACTAGCAAGACAATCCATCCCATGCAATGTTCTGCTGCACCACCGTAACATGGCTACAACTGAAACTTGTGCTCTTTGTGGAGCTCGGGACACTTGGAGACATGCCCTACTTTCCTGCCCTATGGCAGGTAGTGTATGGGTTCTAGTGCCGGATCATATACTGGAGCAACTGAGTGAGCACATGGAGGATAGTGCAAGGAACTGGATCTTTGCCTTACATAAAATCATGTCCCAAGACGATTTTGTGCGAGTGGTTGTAACTCTATGGGCAATCTGGGGAGCGAGATGGAAGGCCATTCATGAAAACATCTTCCAAGCACCAGCGACAGTTCATGGGCTCATCAACTCTTACATCATGGAGCTGCAAGAGATAAACGTAAAACCTTCACCTGTTGTTGCTAGCACAGCGCCACAACGCAGGTCACTCTGGATCCCGCCGGCTACAGGTTATTCGAAGTTCAACGCTGACGCCACTGTTTCTAGGCACGGTTTTGGTTCCATTGGCGTCATTGCTAGGGATCAGGGAGGTACTTTCCTGGGTGCTTCAGCACTAGTTTTCAGATTCATATCGGACCCACCCACACTAGAAGCCCTTGCTATACGGGAGGCTTTGGCTTTGGCCAATGATATATATATTCAAAATATACAGGTGGCTTCCGATTGCAAAGTAGTGGTGGACGACATCCAAAAGCGTAGCTTGGCTTTCTATGGTGCAATAGTTCACGAGATTAGAGATATGTTTGGTTCTTTCACTTCATGTAATATAGTCTATGAAAGTAGGAGCTTAAATTTTGAAGCTCACAATTTAGCGAAGCATGCACTCACCCTGGGAGGTGGCCGCCATGTTTGATTAGGTCATCCGGGAAATCTTTTGTCCGTCCCTGTAAACATTGTGACGAACTAATAAAACTTCGTGGAATTGTCTCAAAAAAAAATATAAGTAGTGTGGTTGCTCTACCTGCCGGGTTTAGTCTCTTTGATGTCCAGATCTACAGCGTCTTGACTGCCCATTCTGTCCATGGCGCCGAGGTGTTGTCATGCAAGGACATGAGGCTCACGTGAGGCTGGTCCCTGAGTAATATGTGGCATGTTGATGTTGTGGAGTGGCACCTACTGGAAATATTCCTTAAAGAAAATTACGGATATGATTATATGGAAGAACTTGACGAATGATGTTTTGCTGAACGACACATGCATGATAGCTAATCCAACTACCTACCGATGTTTAGACTTGTCCATGAATGGTACGATATGGCATGTCATCCAAATTTAACAAAAAGGTAATTTTTTGGTAATGCAGAGGAAATCATGATATGATTATACGGAAGAACTTCACGGATGATGTTTTGCTGAATGACACTTGCATGATAGCTAATCCAACCGCCTACTATGGTCTGATATGGCATGTCGTGCAAATTTCAGCTGGCGAGCGTTGTCCGCAGTAGTGCTCATGCATGATTATATTTCCATGTACCCGCAAGTTATTAAGTATAGCCCTTTAGGTAAATCTTGATACACATTGGTAAGTACATGGCTTATTATTGGAACTCCTTTATGTGTGATGGTTATTCTAATGGTTCCTAGTGTGATGTGGAGATACATATTGTTAGACTAGCATACTACTCCCTCCGTCCGCGAATAAGTGTACTTCTAGCTTTTGTCTTAAGTCAAAGTTTTAAAAGTTTGACCAACTTTATAGGGAAAAGTAGCAACATTTATGGCACTAAATTAGTATCACTAGATCCGTTTTAAAATATACTTTCATAATATATCAATTTGATGTCATATATGTTACTACTCTTTTGTATATAGTTGGTCAAAATTTCAAAACTTTGACTTCGGACAAAAGCTAGAAGTACACTTATTCACGGACGGAGGGAGTACTCGATATATGGCCATGTTCCCATGTCACAGGTAGAGAGTACGGATTGGCACATCTATTTTGTATGAGAATGCCCTAACGTACATGGGCGAAGCTAGCCGATGTGAAAGTTAACCTAGTTGTGTACGTATAGGATTGCGAGTTAGGCTGAGTCCTAGTAGTATTATGCTTGCTAGTCCGAGTCGACTTCCTAGTCTTGTACGAACGTGTATATAAGCACCGGCAGGGTAGCTTTGTAACACACAACGAAAAAGCAATAAAGCAAGGCACGTCAAGAGCCTTTGGCTATAATCCATCGATCAGTTTTCTGTATTGCCAAGTTCACGTGAGTTCCGTCGAATCGATCTAAGTCTAGCTAGCTTCTGGAGGCTGGACGTGTGTGTGCACTGTTTATCAATCAAGCTGCTAGTTTGCTTGCTAGCTTGCACGTACGTCTACAGTTGCTCCGGTATTTTGGTCTAGCGATCAAAAACCAACAATTGGTATCTAGAGCCTCGACGATCTACGATCTACGATGACGGACAGCGACGCTGAGTCGGTCAAGTCCGGCAACGGCGGTTCCAAGGCGAACAAGAAAGGCGACAATGTGAAGAAGGGCGGCAAGTCAGCAACAAGTGGTGGCGGAACGGGCGGCGCCAACGTACAGGCGCATCGCAACATCCCCATCCAGTACCCGATGCTCACCGACGCCAACTACGGCGTGTGGGCGGTGAAGATGAAGATTATTCTCCGAACCCTTCGAGTGTGGCAGGCCATCACGGACGACGACGTCGACGAGGAGTGCGACGAAGGTGCCATGGCCGCCATAGCCCAGTCTGTGCCGGATTCCGTGCTGATGACATTGGCGGAGTTCGAGACAGCAAGAGAGGCGTGGAACGCACTCAAAGAGATGAGGATTGGAGAAGATCGCGTCACCAAGGCTCGGGCACAAGTGCTGAAGCGCCAATTTCACAAGTTGCAGATGGAGGAAACTGAATCGGTGAACGACTATGCCATGCGTCTGACTACATTGGTGGGAGAGATCCGCGCGCTTGGTGCAAAGCTCGAGGAGACCGAGATTGTGGAGAAGTTTTTCAGTTCGGTGACTGATAAATTCACATACATCATTGGCACGCTCGAGCAGCTTTACGACATCGACGACATGACCATAACGGAAGCGATCGGACGCTTGCGGACATGGGAAGAGAATGCTCGTGGTTGTCGGAAAGGCAAAGGAGGAGGTGGTGGCCAACTCATGTACTCACGCGCAGATTGGGAGTCCCCAAGTAGCAAAGGAAGGCGCAACGTTGGCGAAGGCTCAAGCAACGTGAAGAGCGGCGGACAAACCGGAAAAGGCAAAGGAAAAGGCAAGCCACAAGGTCATGGTAAGGCGGACCGATCTAAAGAGCGGAAGCCACGGAACTTGGATATGTCCAAGGTCAAGTGCTATAACTGCAACGAGATGGGTCACTTTGCAAAGGATTGTCCGGAGCCTAACAAGCGGGATATCAAGGCAAATTTGGCGAAGCAGGAAGACGAACGTCCAGGTCTTCTGATGGCCGAAGTTTGTGATCTCATCCAAACGATGGTTGCAAAACCAAACCGGAAGGTGCTACTGCATGAGAAAAAAGTAACACCAAAGTTATCCGGAAGCGAGCGTGTCGTGGTATCTAGACACGGGTGCTAGTAACCACATGACGGGTGCAAGGAGAAGTTCCTCGAGCTAGAATATGATGTTCAAGGCTCGGTCAAGTTCGGTGATGGTTCAAATGTGGAGATTTGCGGGCAAGGTTCTATCCTCTTGAGGGTCTCACAGGAGAACATCACATACTCACCGGAGTGTATTACATCCCACGGCCGCAACAACATCATCTCTGTCGGAAACTTGATGAGAATGGATGCAAGGTGGATATCGAGAACGGAGTGATGACGATCTTCGACAACCTCCGAAGCGTGCTAGCGCGTGTGAATCGCACGCGGAACAGGCTCTATATTCTCAACCTTGATCAATCTCAACCGGAGTGTTGGCTCGCCAAGAGTGATGATGATTCGTGGTTATGGCATGCTAGATTTGGACACGTTAACTTCTACGCCTTGAAGAAGATGTCGAAGATGGAGATGGTATCTGGGATGCCGTTTATCGACCATGTTGATCGAGTATGTGACGGGTGCTTGGTTGAAAACAGCACCGCAGGCCGCTCCTGCTCAGTCTACCTATCGTGCAAGTGATGCACTCGAGCTGCTCCATGGTGACCTATGTGGCCCTATCACCCCAGCAACTCACGGAGGAAAGAAGTACTTCTTCCTTGTGGTAGATGACTACTCGAGATACATGTGGGTTGTTCTCCTACGATCTAAAGATGAGGCGTTTGAAGCGTTCAAGAAGCTGAAGGCTGCAACGGAGATGGAACACAAGCTGAAGGTTCGTGCTCTACGGACAGATCGCGGCGGAGAGTTTACGTCGAACGAGTTCAATGACTACTGCGAGAAGATTGGCATAAAAAGGTTCCTGACGGCACCTTATACGCCACAGCAGAACGGGGTTGTTGAAAGGCGCAATCGAACCGTCGTTGACATGGCGAGAAGTTTACTCAAGAGCAAGAACTTGCCGGGGACCTTTTGGGGAGAAGCTGTCTCGACGGCAGTCTATCTTCTCAACCGGGCTCCAACGAAGGCGGTGATCGGCAAGACTCCGTATGAATAAATTTACGGACGTAAGCCGAATGTGTCTCATCTACGGACATTTGGGTGCGTGGCACATGTGAAGACGGCGGAGCCGCATATCTCAAAGCTTGCCGATCGTAGCACCAAGATGGTGTTCATCGGATACGAGAGGAGTTCCGGCACCAAGGCATACCGCTTCTACGATCCACGAACCAAGCGTCTACGGATTTCACGCGACGTCGTGTTTGAGGAAAACCAAGCGTGGAATTGGAGCGCAGCAGCCGACGATGCTCCAAACAGCAATATATTCACAGTTGAATTTCCAGCTGATGATGATGCAGGGGAAGACATCCAGGTGGTTGGCAAGACGCACAACCAAGGTGACCGCAATGGCAGTGATCACCATGGTGCCGACACCGACGACGACGCGCATGGGTCGCAAGGTGATAGCGACAACGCCGCGCACGACACAGGCGGAGATCTCGACAATGAGGCGCATAGTGATGATGACAATCAAGATGATGGTCACGATCACGACGACTACGCCGACGAGGATGCCAACGATCCGGCATCTACCACGCCCGAGACTCAACCATCTTCCTCAAGTGCATCGACGCTGACACAATTTGTGTCGCCCCCTTCACAAGCCACAACGGATTCTTACGGGCCTCGTCGCTACAAGACCCTCAAGAAAGTCTACAAGTACGCAAAGCCAGTTACGCTCGAGTACTCCGATTTGTGTTTACTCGGAGTTGAGGAGCCGGCGAACTTCGTAGAGGCGAGCAAAAGTTCAAGTTGGATGCACGTCATGGATGAGGAGATGAAGGCGATCGAGAGCAATGGCACGTGGACTTTGGTAACCCGACCTCCGAACCAAAAGGCCATAGGTTTGAAGTGGGTTTACAAGTTGAAGAAGGACACGAAGGGTGCCATTGTGAAGTACAAGGCAAGACTCGTTGCAAAGGGCTACGTACAACGTCAAGGAGTTGACTATGAGGAGGTGTTTGCATCGGTTGCTCGAATCGAGACGGTGAGAGTGCTCCTAGCTTCGGCAGCACAAGAGAATTGGAAGGTTCATCATATGGATGTTAAATCCGCTTTCCTCAACGGTGGCCTCAAAGAAGAAGTGTACGTGGAACAACCCCTCGGCTACGAGAAGAAAGGCAAAGAAGGGAAAGTGTACAAGCTCAAGAAGGCACTTTACAGGCTGAAGCAAGCGCCAAGAGCTTGGAACTCAATGTTAGACCGAAGTTTGGTCTCACTTGGGTTCAAAAGACCCCTCGACGATCCAAATGACAGTCTATCAAGCACCGAAGAACAGGTGAAGGTTGAAGACGCGACGAAAGAGAAGCGCTGCCGTCAAGCTACGAACGAGCCAACGACAGCAAAGACGGTCCCTGAAATACTACGAAGAATGGCAAACGTGATGCCTAGGATACTGCTTATGAGTAGTAGTCATCGTGTTTGGGACCCAGGTCAGAATCGAAGAGCAACAAGGTTAAGGAGGTGAATGTGAAAGTTAACCTAGTTGTGTACGTATAGGATTGCGAGTTAGGTTGAGTCCTAGTAGTATTATGCTTGCTAGTCCGAGTCGACTTCCTAGTCTTGTACGAACGTGTATATAAGCACCGGCAGGGTAGCTTTGTAACACACAACGAAAAAGCAATAAAGCAAGGCACGTCAAGAGCATTTGGCTATAATCCATCGATCAGTTTTCTGTATTGCCAAGTTCACGTGAGTTCCGTCGAATCGATCTAAGTCTAGCTAGCTTCTGGAGGCTGGACGTGTGTGTGCACCGTTTATCAATCAAGCTGCTAGTTTGCTTGCTAGCTTGCACGTACGTCTATAGTTGCTCCGGTATTTTGGTCTAGCGATCAAAAACCAACAGCCGAAGATAGGTGGTGGTACACCGAAGTCATCGTGGTGCATATTACTTGTGTTAGGATGGTGCGTAAGCTTGTTTTTAGGCTAATTGCTATGAAAATTTGTTTGGAACCTGATGCCGGCGCATCCCTGGATGATTATAGCTCCACCCCTACTTACGGACGAAAGAACTTTAGTCTACAATACCCAGATTAACGGTGATATAGAACTTGTACTGCTGCCACCTTGCGAGCTAAGAGAGGTCCAGCCCACTAGACAAACTAACGAATTCAACCAATAATCATGCTCCATCTCCAACCAAGTCATGGAAGGTTGTCAAATGAAACCCTAGATCTAGCAAACTTGATGACTGCAGAGAAAGAAGTAAAAGGACATCGTAGAGTCTTCCTGGAAGCTGAGGATTACGGACATAGTAATAGAAAACAGTGACTAGGTGCATATCAACCACAACAACTATTGTACTGCCATGATGTTTGATGAGTAGATCGGAAGTTTCTTCCGCCAAATAAAAAAAAACCACAACAACTATCAAACTATCATGTGCAGTGTTCCTCGGCTACCTATGGACACATCTCTCGAGCATGACTGGCCACAAGAAGCGAGCAACACACTCTGAACTACATTATATCACTGGAGAAGGGAAAACAAAGTTTCTCGTGTTGCTACATTCCTTGATGCCTCCCAAACATAGAATTATTTGCGCTGCTACACAATGGTTGCCCAATTTCACATCCATTACCAAAGAAATTATATATTAACTTTGCATATATAATTGGTATGCATGGTATATGGATATGTAATGCATCTCTTCTTTGCAAAGGTCCTAGTGAAATTTTTCTTGGTTACTGAAGCAACTATCTTTGCCTCCAACTGCCGCTCCTTTTAAGAAAGAGAAAGGGCATCACCTTTAATTGGATATAGTTGAATGCAACAACCACGCAATAGGTGCAGAAATTAAAGTATCTCATGACTGATTTAACATGGACCTTCATTATGCTTGAAGCACCTACGGACCAACTGTTTTGAGACCCATATAAATATCTCTCATGGCCAGAAGGGCTCCAAATGTTAGCCTAGTGAGCTAGGCAGGTCGCATCAACGTGGGAAGTCCATCTGAACCGGGATGTTGGACCTTTGTTTTTGCTATTGAATAGTTAGTGATTTCTTGTTTTATCTGAATTAAGGATTTCTTGTTCTGAGTTTTTCATATTTGGGAAACACAACCACTCACATACACGTGCACACATCTTACCCTTATAAGCACCTCCGAGAGACTCTCTCGACAAGTAGCATATCTTTGTTGCGCAAATGAATAATGAATGTCATGAGCAGCATTTATTAAATGAATCCAATGCCAATCTGTCTAGAGTAAAAACTTTTGCTAAATTAAAACAAATGAAATTTGCTAGAAGATACCCCGCTTTGCCCAACGGAATTTTCAAGATAAAAAATGTCGTGAAATAGTAGAAAAAAACTAATACATTATACATGTGAGGAAAAACAGTGATAAGGAGGAAAACCATTATATGCATTCACAAAATGTAGTGCCTATAAAAATGACTAAACTTTAAACCCTATTTAATGGAAATCTCCGCTCTGTGGAAGGATGGGGAAAGGACCATATTGTACTCCTACACGGGTGACGAAATATTCATCATGGTTACCTGTAAAAATAAAGTTTCATTTTAAGAAGCATTGGAAAGCAGCTAGTTATGTAGCCAGTGAACAAAATTAAGAAGTAACCGAATGCAAGGTTAGCTTCATGCAAAGTTGAGTGAAATAAACATTTGGCATATTCTAGTGAGTGGAACGTAATCTAAAATGCTTACTAGCTTCAGTACACCCCCCCCCCCCCCCCTTCAAAAAATTTAAAGGTAAAATTGTCTTTTAATGCTAATTAATTGCTAATCACAATTAAAGGTGTAATCGTACATCAATTGAGAGCATCCTTCCGAGAAAAAGTGAGAATTCCCGCAAGGCCGCAATGGCCTCGGGGCTGGCTAGCTTTCCTGGTCGATTAATGGAGCTTAGGGTTTTCAAGGTGGATAAGGATCGAAGCATCATCCGTGTGTGCGTGTGTGTGCTATCAAAGAAAGAAAGGAGGTCATGGTGTGTTCTTACCAAGTGACCCCTTAGTCGCCCAGGCAACGACTCCTTTAGAGAGCTCATCTGGAAGGGAGGATGAAGACGTCATCATCTGGAAGAGAGATCACCTTTAGCGACCCCTTTGTCCACACGAGCGAGGTCGAGACATGGTCACACCTAGTAATTTCGATGCCATGTGTGTGAGAGCCTGACTTAATAGGGATGATAGAATACTCATATCACCAAGGAATTCCTTTTCCGGGATCCCATTCGAGAAGAACTCCAAAGTCAAGCATGCTCAGCTTGGAGCAATTTCAGGATGGATGACCGACTGGGAAGTTTGTTCCGAACTCTAAAGTTAAGTGTGCTCGGCTTTGAGCAATCTTCGAATGTGTGACCGACTAGGAAGTTTGTCCTAGGTGCGCACGAGTAAGGACAAAGTGTGCGGGAAAGACTAATGGTGAACTGTGGGGTCAGTCTAGATCCCGTCAGGAGTAAAGGCCAATAACCGGCGGGTGTGTCCTGAGCATTACAATGTGTAGTGAGAACAAAATGCATAGGAAAGACTAGTGGTGATTTGTGGGGTCAGTTTAGATCTCGACAGGAGTAACGACCAGTAACTGGCGGGTTTGTATGGGGTGTTACAATGCGTACATACAATTAGCTTAAACCTTGACCATCATGCCATTTTAGTTGAAGGGGTATTTTTTAATCTTCACCATTGATTCAATTAGAGGGGTATACCGAAACAGAAGTAATAAGCTAATATTTGAACAACTCTAACAGCAAGGCTGACATACCTAACCTACGTATGCCTTGGAGTGACTACAAATTGTTTCCAAATAAAGAAATCAGTTCATGAAGCTTCAGATTAAACTATTAAAACATTTTATTTTCTTTATTTTGATTCTAAATGGAGGTTATATAAACAAAAATCAAGCCTACAAACCTGAAGGTTCCCGGGAGACTACCCACTTAAAGGTTGCCTGCAAAATCTGAAGTTTTTTTTTACAAAGTACGTACGTAGACACTCATATATACGTATATACCCTCATCCCTATAAACACACATATGCACACCCTATTCCTACAAAGTGCAATGAGAACTTTGCAAATTCAATGGTAAAAATACACAAGTACACAACAGCTCAAGTCCTCATGCAAAAAAAATAGCTCCTGAGCATAGCTAATTATATTTTCCCCATCTCCAGTTCATTCTAAGGCTGCAAACAAATATTATAGAAATGTTAGAAAATTCACACATGAAAGTAACAAAGATGAATATTATCAGTAGTCACCTGAGATCTTCCTCGGCTCCTACTCTCCTTATGGTCCCTCTTTGTCCAGAGACAAACTATTTATCATGAAAAGTTGTTTTATGAATCTAAACAATCAGATAGGGTTAGAATATTGTAATGGAACTTCAGTAGATTGACATCACACACATGACACACGACTGTAGAATATTCAGCCATGTCAAGCAACCCAAGGAAACATGAATAATGGAGGAGGAAGAAACTGAACACCAGGCCGTGAATCAAAGAAAAATATGAGGAAATTGAGAAGAATTCATGAAGGAGTGATCCTGGTGGAACAAGCTGGCCCATGAAGGCAGCCCCGGCAGCAATGGAAATGGCAGCAAGAATAGGCCACGTGGAGGCAGCGACAGCGGCAATAGGATGTTTCATAGCATTGAATGCCATGCATAGGACGCGGCCCATTAAACCTTTTCACCCTGCGCTTGCTCGTTGCCCGCCTCTGCTCGCCCCCTATGTTGTTTATGTTTCTGCTGTCTTGGTCTCAAGATAAGAACAACTTAATTTTTTTGTCAATTCGAAAAAGTTCATGCATTTGAAAAGGATTTGCCAATTTGAAAATGCTTGTAGATTTTTTTAAAAAAATCAAAAAAGAGACAAAAAAAACAAAAGGAATGAACAAAAAATAAAAAGAAAATGAAAAAATGAAAGAAAAAGAATAAAAGAACAAACCCCGTCCTAGAAAACCCAAAAGAAAACTGCCCAAAAAAACCAGGGAAACACTCTAGAAGGTTCTCAAAGCCGATGCAAAAAATAAAACCTACACGGGTCGGCTGACATAGGAACTAGCGTAAGGGATATGTGAAGGAGTTGTACGGTTAACGCCTTAACCAGCGCGGAATAGGATTTGGTGAGCGAAAGTCCCTTCATGACCTACCGCGATAATTAGGTGGGCTAATACAAGACCAACTATGCCAATACATGGGTTACCACCAACCACCAGAAAAGTTCTTGAATTTGAAAAAAATTCATCAAATAGGAAAAAAGTTTGCGAAATTACTAAAAAACTCACAAAATAAAAGAAACACAAAATTGAAAAAACAAAGTTCACAAAATTACTAAAAGGTTCCTAAAATGGAAAAAGGATCCAAATTTCGAAAAAGGCTGGGAATTAAAATAAATAAAAAATAAATGATAAGATAAAAATAAAAATGGAAAAACCCAAAAAACCAAACAAGACCAAGATAAACTATATGGGCCGGCCCATTTGCTAGCGAGGGGGGAATCGGGTGTGGGTGTGAGTTAACAGAATAGCTTGTAACTATGCCTTAAGCGCCAAACAGGAAATGCAGAGAAAACACAACAACAACATCTTCCGTACAACAATGACAGAAATTAGAATTTTGTGGCCTCACAGAAGCCAGGAAAAATCAGATAGTGGGGTGGTCCTTTTTTTAGATGCTAGAGAGCTTTTATTTAGATATATAATAGATATGATATGTATCTTCTCCGTCAACGTCCAAGGTGATGTTTTCCTATGTTTTATCCTAAATGTCACAACAAATCGTAGTGAAACTTTACAGGGCAAGCGTAACTCGATCTACTAATACATTGTATAGAATTGATTTTTGCATATATATTTTCATACAGTGAAATATATAAAACAATGGAGGGTATAGTACACTCGAGCTCAAAATGTCCACTTTCCTCAAGCAATAGCAGCGTCTTTAGCTAAACCTGGTCCAATGTATCAACCCTGCAGCCAATATGCCCAGAGATCAGCATGTATGATTTATGAACGTGATTGTGATCAATGTACCTACTAATTCGGACCTCAGTGGAGGAAGAAAATATTGCCGAGCAGAAAGGATCAAAGGACTCAAATGTTAACCTGGCGAGTTAACGGAACACACATAGTCACCCGCCAAAAAAAAAGAAAAAAGGAGCACACATAGAATTAAGTGTGGAACAACGTTGCCAGAGATGTATTGGTTGTTGAATTACTTTGTGCTTGAGCAACTACGCAATTAGAACTTCTGCCAGTAGCTCCTTGTATTCTCTTTCTATCCCCAGCCTAGCATGGCCTTAGTGTCGACTTCGGTAACATGCTCACTGAAGCTGCAGAAGATGAACACAAGAACGGAAATTGGGGATCTAGCTGCAACGGTCACTTTGTTGCGCATTATTCCTCAGATGAGTGCCCAAAGCGCCGCAGGAGATGAGAAGCAAGGAACACAATACCGTCGGTCGATAGAGATACAGTCACAGCAGACCTTTACGTATTGCTGCATTCCTCGATGCCTCCCAAGCTTAGACCTGATAATGTGTACTTCTACTACACAGTGGTTACCAAGTTTCACATCCATTACCGAAGAAAGTCTAGATTATCTCTGCATATATTGTTGGTATGCATGGTATCTGCATATGTATCTATGTCTTGTTTGCCCAAGTTTATGGTGAGGTTTCTCTCGGTTATTGAAGCAACTATCTTTTCTTCTAGCTGTTGCTCCTTTTAATAAAGGGAAACATCACCGTCTTTAATTGGATCTATGCAACTACCATGGAATAACAAATGTGCCTCAAGACCGATGTACTGCTTTGGTCACTATGGTTATATTGACTTTTGACGTGCAGTTCAATTAATTTGGTTTGTTTAGACTTACTGAAAAAAGCGTACTGGATGAATAGATCGGTTTAGTTCACCACTTTTGCTTCTGTACACCCCCAATACCCCTTCATAATAAAGGGCGAGGTGGTCTTTTAAGTAAGTCGCGAGAAATCGTATAAGAATTGCACCTCGCGATTGGGCCGGCCCATTAATTCATGTCGCTCCTACCACGTTCAATTTAAGTGATGTAAAAATACTGAGAAAAAGATGAGCTCATGAGGGCTAGAACACAAGACCTCCCACTTAAAACGCAAGTGTTGCTAACCACTTCTTCCCGCCAGTATTCATGGTATTTTGTAGCGCCAAAATATATAAGAAAACATAAGAGCGTTAATATGTATGAAATATTTTCTTAAAAAATCGAATCTTTTATTCAAAAAAATATGTGAACAATTTTGAAATGCCGAATAGTTTTGACATTATGAACGAAATTTTAGCAAATATGTTTTGAATTTGGACAAAATTTTGAAACATGAACAATTTCTGAACATCTTCCGAAACATGTTGTGGTTTTATTTTTTCGGTGTTTGTCTTTCTTGTTTTCCTTCTAATTTTTATTTTTCTCTTTTTTCATTTTATTTTCAATATTAAAATCATCAACCTTTTTCTTAAATCCGTGAAATTTTCAAATTCATGAATATTTTCTTAAATTCAGGGACTTTGTTTTCAAATCCGTGAACTTTTTTCTCAATTCATGAACCCTTTTTAAATTTTACAAACATTTGTTAAAGCTTGCAATATTTTTTCAAATTCGTGAAATTTTGTTTTCAAATTGATGAACTTTTTTAAAATCCGTGAACGATTGGGTTGGCCCAACAGGAACCGGACGGGAGCGATGTCGTTACCTAGTTGAACCAAGGCTGAGCATATTTTATTGTTTTCTATTTTTTTCGTTTTCTTTTTTTTCATTAATTTATTTTTATATTTTTTGAAATTTATTATTATTTTTGAAACCTGTTAAAAATTGAATTTTTTTGGAATGCCATAAAATGTAGTTGTTTTCAAATATTGTTTACAGTTATGAAAACTATTGGGGAATTTGAAAAAAATGTTCCTCTTTTTGAAATTTTTTGTTCACAAATTTAATAAATGTTTGCGTTTCAAAGATTTGATAATTTTTTTAGAAAGTATGTGGTTTGCAATTTGTGTACAACATCAGTTGTTGAGAATTTGTTCACAATTTTGGAGAAAGTGTCTAAGTTTATAATATTTTTGTATACAATTTAAATTTCTAAAATTGTTCACAAATTTCAAGAAATTGTTTGGATATAAGAAAAGGTTCATGTTGGTTGATGATGACGGAAATTGCAAATAACATAGGCATTCAAATTAGACAAAACTACATGGTCACGGATGCATCCGTCTCGAACTACATGCTCACGCATGCAGCCGTCTCGCCTAGTCTAGCACACTCCTAAAGTTAGTATTTTTTGGACTATGAATAAATGACACCAACATTTGCCAGTGTGTGGGCATGCCCAAGGCAGTCCCCAACGCAAAATTTGAACGAGTTCAGATACCCAAACGCATGTTATGTCACGTGCGGGCAGTATTTTAGGGATTTTCACTGGAAAAACCATAGAAAATGCATATAATATTAGAAAGCAATAAACCTATCATGCATGCCTTCCATGGAGAGATGCCAATGTGTGGAATTATTTTGGCTCTATTTGGTTAATGTGAAAAAAATTGGTTCGAGACTTACACTACCGACATAACCGATCAGTCCCGATTGAACATTGTGTAGGTCCTGTCGTGCAGGAAATGACACCAACTTTTGCTAGGGTCTGGGCATGCCCGTTGAGGGCCTCCATGCCAAATTTCAAATGATTTGGTCATCAAATGCATGTTGCGTCATGTGCGGGTAGTATTTTAGGATTTTTTTTCACTTGGAAAACTCTACAAATGCATATAATGTCAAAAATCAACGAACATGCCTTCCATGGTGATGCCTGTGTGAGGGATTTTTTTGTGGCTCCATTTGGTTAATGTGAAGAAAAAAAGCTGGTCCAAGACTTACCCTACCAGCAGACACGAACGATCCCGATCAAACATGGTGTAGGTCCTGTCGTGCATTAAATGACACAAATTTTGCCAGCGCATGGGCATGCCCATGGAAGGCCTCAATGCAAAATTTGAACGAATTCGGATACCAAACACACGTTGCGTCATATGCGGCAATATTTTAGGGCTTTTTCATGGGGCAAACCACAAAAAATGTATACAATGTAAGAAAGCAATGAAACTTGGCATGCATGCTTTCCATGGTGATGCCAGTGTGTGGAAATAAATTGATTCCAGTTTATGGACATGAAAAAAACTGCTTCAAGAATTGTCGTACCAGCAAACCTAAAAGAACCCGGTTGAACATGATGTAGCTTCTGTCGTGCATGAAATGGCACCAAATGTTGCCAGTGTATGGGCATGCCCAAGGTAGTCCCCCACGCAAAATTTGAATGAATTTGTACACCAAGTGCATGTTGCGTCACGTGTGGGCAGTATTTTAGTGTTTTTCAGTGAGAAAATGTGAGAAAGCAAAAAACTTGGCATGCATGCCTTCCATGGTGATGCCAGTGTGTGGAATTTTTTGTCTCCATTTGGTTCTTGTGGCCCAGACTAGCCACCACACTCCAGCTATGTCGGTCTGATCTCGTCATTGTCGCTCCGATCTAACCGACGCTACTCCTTGAAGAAATCCATCTTTGGACGGTGCTCATGTTCTAGTAGGGGCTTCGTCCCGTTATGCTTCGTTGTTTATGTCTTGTTGTATGGTAGCAATGTCCAATATATATTGGAAGAAACAATTCTTTGGAAGAAAATTAGGATGTCATTTATAAGTAAAACGTTGATGGAAGCATACATCAATCAGAAAGTTGGCCACTGAAACAAATTTCAACATCATAGGAAGCGCATGCTCATTTTGTTTGAAGCAAATGTATTTGTTGGTTGCACATGTATGATACAGCATCTTACTAATTTTGTATCGAACATGTCTCTGTTTTCCTTCCTGCCCAAAAGAATAAAGCTTCGGTTACACAATAACCAAGAGGTGTAGGTTTTCACGAAACATTTATGCTTCCTACACAGTTCAACAAAGTTCCGGTTAGACACTAATCATGCTTCAAACAACAACACATTAGGATTCCTATGCGCCCAAACAATGAATCTCTTACACACTAATCATGTATGCTTCCACCATTGCTGTGTGCTGCTTCAAGGGATTACATGTTGTCTACAACCCAATGTTTCAGTATAAATGTCCTAGTTTCAATTGAGAATATATACACTTGTTTTTTTAGTTGTGAATATATACATATGGTACGAATTTTTGGAGTACCTTTATTTTGGAAGCATATTTTTCTGAATAATATGTTTCCATTCCATGTGCTTCTATAGGAAGAAAACATGTTTGCATGACGTTTGAGTTGCTAAGAAAAAACATCCAGAAGCAATTGATTTTCTTTATTTGTTTATTTATCGGAAGCACATCTGTCCCATAGAAAAACTCGGAAGAAAATATGTAATTTGTGGGAAGCATTATTTTTGTGTTTGTTTGTTGGAAGCAGTGACAACCTACCAAAACAATTAGCGTAATTTCTGGGACCAGTTACTAGTTTGCTACTAGAAGCACAAAATTAATTATCGATGCCTCGATGGAGATACTAGAGGGAGGAGATGCTATATACGTGGGAGCACTAGTAGAAAAAGGGTCAAATGTGAAGCACAATAGTGCCGGTTTGAATTTCACCCGGCACTAATGTGTACACTAGTGCCGGTTCGTGGCGGCGATCAATAGCACCGGTTCGTGGCGAACCTTTAGTACCGGTTCATGCCACGAACCGGTACTAAAGAAGCTGTGTCAGCCTGCGGTCAGGCTATGGCCCCACCATGACCATTTAGTGTCGGTTCGTACTACGAACCGGTACTAATGAGGTTATGGCAAGCTGTTTTTAGTCCCACCTCGCTCCCCTAACAAGCCTTTTACCACCTTAAATATGTTATTTCTCAAACTATCACAAGCACTTGGTCTTCATTGAACTCTATGTGTAGAATTTGTGGCCGCAATATGAGTCTTGATCGGTTTATAAATCGTTGATGACTCATATTGACAATTCAAATTGTACACACAAAGATCATTGATGATCAAAGTATTTTTGATGTTATAAGATCATATTGACAATTTAGACTGTAAACAAATATAAGATTATGATCTAAATGCTCTTATATTTTTTGCGTTCAGTATGCACCATTCAAAGCGACGCCATCAACTTTCAACCGTTTATGCCTTCATTTGCTATTTTTCATGCATTTAATGATTTGTTTTGAGAACTAAATGACCTGGAAATTGAAAAGCACTACAAATGAACTCTGAAAAAGTTGAAACTTGGCATGGTATCATCATTTCACCCACATATCATGTTCAAAAAAGTAGAGAGAGTTACGGCAAAAACTGGATGCACTTCATGTACAAACTGGACAATCTCTTTCGAAGTATTCGGGTTTATGACGAAATTAAACTCATCTGTTACAAAAGCATTTCATTTTTTAAACTTATTACAACTCCAGACTTTTTGTGCATTCAGTATGCATCATTCAACTGCTAGGCGGGAGGAGCTCTTAAGTACCGGTTCCAACTGCTAGGCGGGAGGAGCTATTTAGTACCGGTTCGTGGCGAACCTTTAGCACCGTTCGTGCTACTTAACTGGTACTAATGAGGTTGTGTCGTAAGGCTGGGGCCCCACGAGCACCTTTAGTACCGGTTGATGGATGAACCAGTACTACAGTTTCTTAGTAAGTTGTTTTTAGTCCCACCTCGCGAAGAGAGAGGGACTAGGAGCGGTTTATAAGCCCTGAGTGCGAGAGACGATGAAGAAGAGGCTCAATGCTCACGTTGTTAGCTTCAAGCCTTCAGAATATGGTAGACTGCACGGAGCTATGCGCAGTGCAGTTTACACTATTCGAAAGGCTTGAAGCAAATTAACGAGCATTGCACCTCTTTTTATTTTTAATAACTTATTACAACTCCGGACTTCTTCATTATGGCAAAAACTAATTGCACGCCGGCATTTTTTTTAAACTTTGGTTATAACTCCATACTTTGACCATCAAGTTTTGCAGAAAAGAAAAATAGCAGAAAAGAAAAATAGCAGAAAAAAAACTATAGCTGAAAAGAAAAAAATATATAATGACCGTGAAATTGAAAATCATAACAAAATGAACTCTGAAAATGTTGAATTTTGGCAAACTAGATGAAAAACTACTCACAAATAAATAGAAGAAAATAAATATAACAGAAAATAAAAACTATACAAAAACTACGAGAAATAAATAGAAGAAAATAAAGCAGGAAAGAAAAACTATAAAAAATTGGGCGCTGCCTGTGGGCTGCTAGGCCACAGGCGTGCAATTACAGGCCTTAAAGGCCCAGCAGACTCACAGGCAGAGCGCAGAATTTAGGCCCACAAGCCTGCTATATAGAGGAGTTCAAAGAGGTAGCCGCGATCGGGTTTATAAACCAGTCACGGCTGCCCTTCGCCCGCAAGGTGGGACTAAACTTTGGGGTGGCAGCGAGGCCTTTAGTACCGCTTAGTGGCTCCAACGGTATTAAAGATCACCCTTTAGTACCGGTTGGATCCACCAACCGTACTAAAGGCCTGCTTCTTCCCACCTCTTGGCCTGGTTAAGTTGGCCTTTAGTACCGGTTGGTGGCTCCAACCGGTACTAAAGGCCCATCCTATATATATAGCACTTACGAAAATTTCAGTTACATCTCCCCACTTCGTCTCCAACCTCTCGCGACATCGCCGCCCGTCGCCCGTCGTCCGTCGTCGTCGTCGCTGTCCCCGCCGCCGCCTGTTGTCGTCGTTGCCGTCTCGCCGCCGCCCGAACGCCGCCGCCGTCCGTCCGTCGTTGCCGCTATGTCCCAGACGTCTCGCACTCACAAGCAGCGCCTTCCGCCCGACGCCGCCGACTCCGCATCAGACGCTGGCGCCCCCGCCAGACAGACGGGCGGCGGCGATGGGACGGCGGCGACGTCTGTACACACACACACATACACACATACACACACATATATACACACATACACACACTACAGACATACACACACACACATTTTTTTACTTATTTTCTGTTTTCTGTTTTCTGTTTTTTAGAAAATTTAATTAGATATTAATTAGCTAGGTATGTGAGATTTGAACTAGTTAAATAATTAATATAACTAGTTTATTTTTAGTAAGAAAATTGTCGAACTAGTTTATTTAGGTATATGAGATTTGAACTAGTTGAATAATTAATATAACTAGTTTATTTTAGTAAGAAAAATTGTCGAACTAGTTTATTTAGGTATTTGAGATTTGAACTAGTTGAATAATTAATATAACTAGTTTATTTTAGTAAGAACATTGTCGAACTAGTTTATTTAGGTATATGAGATTTGAACTAGTTGAATAATTAATATAACTAGTTTATTTTAGTAAGAAAATTGTCGAACTAGTTTATTTAGGTATTTGAGATTTAAACTAGTTGAATAATTAATGTAACTAGTTTATTTTTAGTAAGAAAATTGTCGAACTACTTTATTTAGGTATTTGAGATTTGAACTAGTTGAATAATTAATATAACTAGTTTATTTTTAGTAAGAAAATTGTCTAACTAGTTTATTTAGGTATTTGAGATTTGAACTAGTTGAATAATTAATAGTAATGTCAATTATTAGAGATGAATATAGTTAGATATATATTTGAATTGGCTAGATATTAATTAATGTTAGATAGTAATAAGTGTTTAATGTTTCACCTATATGAACATACAGGAAATGTCATTTGACGACGAAAAAGATTTCATTATGTGCGAACACTGTGAAGACCAGCTGCCTGTGCGATGAAATTTCCTTGTTGATGGTAGGCGCTTGAAAGATCAAGCTGAATGAGACATTCAAGTGGATACAGTAAGTCACAACGGCAATTATTATTTGAATGCAAAACATATGCTTCATTTGCTTCAACTTATAATTTTAAAGCATGACTTAAGCTTCATTTGCTTCAACTTATAATTTTAAATTTTCACTATTCTACTAGCGCATCCCCTGGCTAATTGATAACACAAATTTAATTAAAAAATAAAAAATAAAACAAAAACCCACAAACATTTAGTACCGGTTCGTGTTATCAACCGGTACTAAAGGGCTCCCTGCCCCCGGAGCTGCCTCGTGCCACGTGGTTGCCCTTTAGCACCGGTTCATGCTGAACCGGTACTAAAGGGGGGGGGGGGGCTTTTAGTGACCACACTTTAGTGCCGGTTGTGGAACCGGCACTAAAGGGCCCTACGAACCGGTGCTATTGCCCGATTCTGCACTAGTGGAGTGATTACTAGAAGCACTGATTTAGGAAGGAAAAATTCAGCGCCTAACCATCGTATCAGATCGTACGAACAACACAATGTTAATCCAGCGACCACCCAGACGAAGGTACTAATAGTGCAGTCATACCAGAATTTGTCACAACCGCTAAGTTGATCTTCTGGTACCGCGGTCCACACGATTGCCGGAGGTCTCTAGTTCGATGTTTCCTGTTGCATATTTTTTGAACACTTACATAAGAGAAAAAAAGTGTAATTGGGTCGGCCCATGATGAGAGGGCGAGTTGACGTATTTCATAGACGATTCATCATACATATGAAAATGAGTACTACTATTGTCAAAAGTCCATATTGCCCTTTATACGTTTTGTTCACACCTATGTTCCTGAATAAGGGTCAACTATTTGTATTGTTACCACAGTGAACAAGACTTTTGAAAAGTAATTTTTATCAAAAATGGTAGACTCATGGACTCTTACAGGCTAATGCGGGCTCTTTCCTTAATTAAACTGCCCCCTGATTTTCAGCTGGGATGGGGCCGCTCATCCTGATTTGAACCCAATTAAAAAAACCCACCTTAGCCAATCCATGAACACCGTAAAATTGTTGCCCGTGTGTAGCATTGCCCAATTTTTATTTGCCAGCATTGTCACCAGAAGTGACCCTGCCATTTTAGGTCCCATTTGTCCCAAACAAAATGAGTGGCAAATGAAAATGATATCTTCTGCTCTGGGAAATGTTCTTCGGATACACATATTATGTACACAAGGAAAATCAATAAATTAATGGTTAATGGTGATATCTCAAAAAATGGGAAACTTTGTATGCTGATAGCTAGTATGAATACGATCACCCATCTCGAGAATAAAAGAGACTACGACCACAGCTAAAAGTACACTGTTAATAAGAACATTGGCAGGACAGCCAATGATGAGTTTCAAATTAAAATTTTAGACCAGAGTTTTTTACTCAAAACCTTCACACTTGAGGCTAGGATAACAACTTGGTACCACATTTAAGGCAGGGCACAAGAAACCATTATATTTACGCCTAACATATAACAGAGAACACTGATTGTCTAATTTAATCGTGAAAACAACGGAACCGACAAGTTGGACCCACTTGTCGGGCTGAAATGGCAACGACGAAGCACAAAAAAAAATTGAACAGCTTAAGTGGCAGATGAGATGTGGACCCCCCCTGTCATTGACTACATGATCATGTTCTTTCCATCTTTAACTTCTTGTCCATTACCTGTTCGATGTATTGCCGTGGAAGGAGAGCAGCCTGACCCCGCCGCCTGTGGTTGGGCGAGCTACAATCTGGGAGCAGCAGTGGCGATGATGACTTGGAGCTTCACGGCGGCGAATCCACGGCCTTGAATTCCAGTCGACCATGGGCGCTGGTTCGTCCCCGCCCAGCACGCACTGCGTCCAGCTGGACCCCGTCATGGGCGCCACCAAGTACCCTGCGCATACAGGGACGAAGACGCACGCGTTCCCATGGATGCCCTGCGATGTTTGCGTCAGGCGGCAGCGGCGTCGTGCCGAGCTGCTCCGCCAGCCACCGCACGAACCGCTCCTCAGCTCGCCGTTGCTCTGGCCGTGCGTCGGGCCGTTGGCCACGGGCGCGCTAGCAGCGGTGACGCTCGACAAGGGCGCCCCTGCTGAGCACGAGCAGTCCGAGACCACCGTCGCCTCCACAACCCGAGCTACTGTTAGAGTTAAGCACGAATCCAAGATTGCACGGCACGTGCATGTGTGTCCTAGTTTGGTCAGTATTGCAAACGGAGTAGGATTAGCAGTACTACACCGAGTAGGATTAGCAGTAGGCTACGCTTAGCATATATATATGGGTCTACCCCCAGCCCTTGTAACAACACATCGAACAGATCAAAACAATAAAGCAAGGCACGTCAAGAGCCTTTGGCAATCATCAAAGCGTTTCCTCTGTCTAGTTTATTTGATCGCAAAGTGTTTCGCCGAGACGCCGAGAGTTCCCGTAAAGGTAGGTTCGCATACGTACATACGCTGGACGTGCGCGTGTGATACTGTTCATCCATTGTTACTTGCTTGCTAGCTTCAGAGCTAGCTAGCTTTACAAGTACGTGGAATTCCTGGGCGATTTGATCTAGAAGATCAAAAGCCAACAATTGGTATCAGAGCCTCGACGATCTACGATCTACGATGACGGACAGCGATGCTGAGTCGGTCAAGTCCGGCAATGGCGGTTCCAAGGCGAACAAGATCGGCGGCAATGTGAAGAAGGGCGGCAAGTCAGCAACCAGTGGTGGCGGAACGGGCGGCGCTAACGTCAAAGCGCGATCGCAACATCCCCATCCAGACCGATGCTCACCGACGCCAACTACGGCGTGTGGGCGGTGAAGATGAAGATCATTCTCCGAACCCTTCGAGTGTGGGAGGCCATCACGACGACGACGCCGACGAGGAGTGCGACGAAGGTGCCATGGCCGCCATAGCCCGGTCATGCCGGATTCCGTGCTGATGACATTGGCGGAGTTCGAGATAGCAAGAGAGGCGTGGAACGACTCAAAGAGATGAGGATTGGAGAAGATCGCGTCACCAAGACTCGGGCACAAGTGCTGAAGCGCCAATTTCACAAGTTGCGATGGAGGAAACTGAATCGGTGAACGACTATGCCATGCGCCGACTACATTGGTGGGAGAGATCCGCGCTTGGTGCAAAGCTCGAGGAGACCGAGATTGTGGAGAAGTTTTTCAGTTCGGTGACTGATAAATTCACGTACATCATCGGCACGCTCGAGCAGCTTTACGACATCGACGACATGACCATAACGGAGGCGATCGGACGCTTGCGGACATGGGAAGAGAATGCTCGTGGTTGTCGGAAAGGCAAAGGAGGAGGTGATGACCAACTCATGTACTCACGCCGCAGATTGGGAGTCCCTAAGTAGCAAAGGAAGGCGCAACGTTGGCGAAGGCTCAAGCAACGCGCAGCGCGGCGGACAAACCAAAGAAGGCAAAGGAAAAGGCAAGCCACAAGGTCGTGGTAAGGCGGACCGATCTAAAGAGCGGAAGCCACGGAACTTGGATATGTCCGAGGTCAAGTGCTATAACTGCAACGAGATGGGTCACTTTGCAAAGGATTGTCCGGAGCCTAACAAGCGGGAGATCAAGGCAAATTTGGCGAAGCAGGAAGACGAACGTCCAGGTCTTCTGATGGCCGAAGTTTGTGATCTCGTCCAAACGATGGTTGCAAAACCAAACCGGAAGGTGCTACTGCATGAGAAAAAGTAACACCAAAGTTATCCGGAAGCTGAACGTGTCGTGGTATCTAGACACGGGTGCTAGTAACCACATGACGGGTGCAAGGAGAAGTTCCTCGAGCTAGAATATGATGTTCAAGGCTCGGTCAAGTTCGGTGATGGTTCAAATGTGGAGATTTGCGGGCAGGTTCTGTCCTCTTCGAGGGTCTCACAGAGAACATCGCATACTCACCGGAGTGTATTACATCCCACGGCTTCGCAACAACATCATCTCTGTTGGGAAACTTGATGAGAATGGATGCAAGGTGAATATCGAGAACGGAGTGATGACGATCTTCGACAACCTCCAAACGCGTGCTAAGCGCATGTGAATCGCACGCGAACAGGCTCTATATTCTCAACCTTGATCAATCTCAACCGGAGTGTTGGCTCGCCAAGAGTGATGATGATTCGTGGTTATGGCATGCTAGATTTGGACACGTTAACTTCTACGCCTTGAAGAAGATGTCAAGATGGAGATGGTATCTGGGATGCCGCTTATCGACCATGTTGATCGAGTATGTGATGGGTGCTTGGTTGAAAACAGCACCGCAGGCCATTCCCTGCTCAGTCTACCTATCGTGCAAGTGATGCACTCGAGCTGCTCCATGGTGATCTATGTGGCCCTATCACCCCAGAACTCACGGAGGAAAGAAGTACTTCTTCCTTGTGGTAGATGACTACCGAGATACATGTGGGTTGTTCTCCCACGATCTAAAGATGAGGCGCTTGAAGCGCTCAAGAAGCTGAAGGCTGCAACGGAGATGGAACACAAGCTGAAGGTTCGTGCTCTCACGGACAGATCGC
Organism: Aegilops longissima; assembly: GCA_021605205.1. Lineage (NCBI taxonomy): Eukaryota > Viridiplantae > Streptophyta > Magnoliopsida > Poales > Poaceae > Aegilops > Aegilops longissima. Next base: position 32,692,014 of record CM038676.1, read on the forward strand.
GGCGGAGAGTTTACGTCGAACGAGTTCAATGACTACTGCGAGAAGATTGGCATAAAAGGTTCTGACGGCACCTTATACGCCACAGCAGAACGGGGTTGTTGAAAGGCGCAATCGAACCGTCGTTGACATGGCGAAAGTTTACTCAAGAGCAAGAACTTGCCGGGACCTTTTGGGGAGAAGCTGTCTCGACGGCAGTCTATCTTCTCAACCGGCTCCAACGAAGGCGGTGATCGGCAAGACTCGTATGAATCAATTTACGGACGTAGTCGAATGTGTCTCATCTACGGACATTTGGGTGCGTGGCGCATGTGAAGACGGCGGAGCCGCATATCTCAAAGCTTGCCGATCGTAGCACCAAGATGGTGTTCATCGGATACGAGAGGAGTTCCGCACCAAGGCATACCGCTTCTACGATCCACGAACCAAGCGTCTAACGGATTTCACGTGACGTTGTGTTTGAAGAAAACCAAGGTGGAATTGGAGCGCAGCAGCCGACGATGCTCCAAACGGTAACATATTCACAGTTGAATTTCCAACCGATGATGATGCAGGGAGGATGTCCGGTGGTTGGCAAGACGCACAACCAAGGTGACCGCAATGGTAGTGATCACCATGGTGCCGACACCGACGACGGCGCGCATGGGTCGCAAGGTGATAGCGACAATGACGCGCATGACACGAGCGGAGATCTCGGCGACGACATCGACAATGAGGCGATAGTGACGGCGACAATCAAGATGATGGTCACGGTCACGACGACTACGCCAACGACGTGGATGTCAACGATGCGGATGCCAACGACCGGCATCTACCACGCCGAGACTCGCCATCTTCCTCAAGTGCATCGACACCGACACAATTTGTGTCGCCTTCGCAAGCCACGACGGATTCTTCCGGGCCTCGTCGCTACAAGCCTCTCAAGAAAGTCTACAAGTACGCAAAGCCAGTTACACTCGAGTACTCCGATTTGTGTTTACTCGGAGTTGAGGAGCCAGCGAACTTTGTAGAGGCGAGCAAAAGTTCAAGTTGGATGCACGCCATGGATGAGGAGATGAAGGCGATCGAGAGCAATGGCACGTGGACTTTGGTAACCCGACCTCCGAACCAAAAGGCCATAGGTTTGAAGTGGGTTTACAAGTTGAAGAAGGACACGAAGGGTTCCATTGTGAAGCACAAGGCAAGACTCGTCGCAAAGGGCTACGTACAACGTCAAGGAGTTGACTATGAGGAGGTGTTTGCACCAGTTGCTCGAATCGAGACGGTGAGAGTGCTCCTAGCTTTGGCAGCACAAGAGGATTGGAATGTTCATCATATGGATGTCAAATCCGCTTTCCTCAACGGCGATCTCACAGAAGAACTGTATGTAGAACATCCCCTCAGCTACGAGAAGAAAGGCGAAGAAGAGAAAGTTTACAAGCTCAAGAAGGCACTTAACAGGCTGAAGCAAGCGCCAAGAGCTTGGAACTCAAAGTTAGACCGAAGTTTGGTCACGCTTGAGTTCAAAAGATGTCCCCTTGATGATCCAAAAGATAGTCTACCAAGCACCAAAGAACAGGTGAAGGTTGAGGACGCGACCAAGAAGAAGTGCTGGCGTCAAGCTACAGACGAGCCGACGACAGCAAAGACGGTCCCTGAAATGCTACGAAGAACGACAAAAGCAATGCTAAGGCTATTTTCTATTAGTAATAGTCATCGCATTTGGGATCCAGGTCGCACCGAGGATGTCGTGTTTAAGGGGGTGAATGTTAGAGTTAAGCACGAATCCAAGATTGCACGGCACGTGCATGTGTGTCCTAGTTTGGTCAGTATTGCAAACGGAGTAGGATTAGCAGTACTACACCGAGTAGGATTAGCAATAGGCTACGCTTAGCATATATATATGGGTCTACCCCCAGCCCTTGTAACAACACATCGAACAGATCAAAACAATAAAGCAAGGCAGGTCAAGAGCCTTTGGCAATCATCAAAGCGTTTCCTCTGTCTAGTTTATTTGATCGCAAAGTGTTTCGCCGAGACGCCGAGAGTTCCCGTAAAGGCAGGTTCGCATACGTACATACGCTGGACGTGCGCGTGTGATACTGTTCATCCATTAAGCTACTTGCTTGCTAGCTTCAGAGCTAGCTAGCTTTACAAGTACGTGGAATTCCTGGGCGATTTGATCTAGAAGATCAAAAGCCAACAGCTACTCCCTGCCGCGGCTGCATCTGCCGGCTCCATGGCGCGCCACCGGCGCGGCCTCGCCTGTGCGGACGATACAGGCTCGCTTGGTAGTGGCTGCGGTCGAAGGTTAGCACCAAGCCCGGTCTACCCCGAGAGCACGGCACCCCGGCGGCAAGCAGGCGACATTTCCAAGCGTCGCCCATAGCATGTTTGTTGAAATGCCAGAGAAAATGGAGGAAGAAGTAAAAAAAGAAAAATTGCAAAAGAAAAAAACCTTGAGTCATTGATAGGTGGGACTCTTATCCAACTCAGCAGATTGTCCACACAAGCACGCCACGTCAGCCCGACAGGTGGGCCCAACTTGTCAGTTTTGTTGTTTTTCTCGAGCTTATGAGACAATCAGTGCTCTGTGTTCTCGCCATACATCAGAAGTGACAATAATATACACCAAAACCTGATCCGTGTGTGTTCATTAATTACTTCATTCACATAGATGCAACACTAGCGCTCTGCCGAACTCCTGCCATTTTGACACAAGCAAGTCGAAAAAAAAGGCAAGAATCAAACTCCAATCCATTTGTTTTACTAAATGGAATCTGTAGCATATATCTCTATATGATCATGAGGGAACTGTCAGCTACCTCGCATGTCAGTCTTCACTGCATGGAGCAATGCTGGAGGAAATGCCTTCACTGAACAATTAACAGATACTCCATCCGTAAAGAAACATAAGAGCGTTTAGATTATTAAAACAGTGATCTAAGCGCTTTTATATTTATTTACAGAGGGAATAGTCCGCTGCGGCGTTTGTTAAGCTAGTACAATTAAAGAGCATCCAGGACCTATGGAAGATAATTTCATGATTCCGTTCCAACTACAAACGCGGCAGATTAGCACATGCAACTCGATCTATTGTGTAACATCTGACATAATTATTAGCTTACCATTTATTTTAAAAGCATATCTACAATCTTTGATCGTTGGTAGTACACGTCGTGAGTCGTGGGTCCATCCGCAGTGCTCCCTTCGCTTAGAGCAAGTATAAATAGGTTCTAGTTAGTTGGCTATAAGATGTTCCACATCAGCAAAATCTTAACTGGAGGAGAGAGAAAGTAGAAGTGAGATGGGCGCCGGCGCTTCGTCAATCGCTAGCGATAGCACAAGGTCTAATGGAATCGAGCCAACATGCAGCCCGCACAATGACTAAAGGCAAGCACCAGCCAATCAGTATGCCTTCCTCTGCATCTTTCTTGATGCAAGCATTAAATACTATAGCTGACCTGGCAGTGCTATATAGCCGGCAGCCGACTCTTCTATTAGCTTTGCTCTTAAGTGTGTAAGTCATCTTACGTTGTGCATCGCGACCAAGGCGAAGAGCAAAACGAGAAAACTTAATATCTTTTTGCTAACTAATAGCATTGCATACAATGAACTAACCAATGCATGTCATGTTTGATATTCTCAAGTGATTGAAAGCATGCACAACCCACATCTCTTATTGGTTGATATGTCACAAAACAAGAAACAAGGAGGGAGTAATGTATCGTGCCTAAATGTTTTGAAATTATTTGGTTTTCGTAAGGTGACTTCCACATCTAGACGTAAGGAGTAATATGATCGAATTGATTCATGGATGCAGTGAATCATCAAAGCCAGGACGCATCCACACGTACTGCATGCAGCAATAACTAGCAGATGAAGGGAGAAGGGAGTCAGAGAGTTCCGCCAGAGAGAGCCGAGAGAGGGCGGTTAGCACGGCAGCTGGCAGGAAAGCCAGGACGCATCCACACGTACTGCATGCAGCAATAACTAGCAGATGAAGGGAGAAGGGAGTCAGAGAGTTCCGCCAGAGAGAGCCGAGAGAGAGGGCGGCTAGCACGGCAGCTGGCAGGAAAGCCAGGACGCATCCACACGTACTGCATGCAGCAATAACTAGCAGATGAAGGGAGAAGGGAGCCAGAGAGTTCCGCCAGAGAGAGCCGAGAGAGAGGGCGGCTAGCACGGCAGCTGGCAGGAAAGCCAGGACGCATCAACACGTACTGCATGCAGCAATAACTAGCAGATGAAGGGAGAAGGGAGTCAGAGAGTTCCGCCAGAGAGAGCCGAGAGAGAGGGCGGCTAGCACGGCAGCTGGCAGGACGTTTTTTTCTTTCTTTTGATGAGGACGGCCGCTGGCAACACATGATAGCGTGAGCTCAGGAAGGAAGTGGGCCAGAGATTGGTCTATCTCTCTTGTGCGGGAATTATTTTATTTTTTTTGAGAATCGTGCGGGAATTATTTAAACGAAAGAAACCATCTGTGTGTTAAAAAAATTATTTACAGTACCATAAAAAACTAACGGTGGTTTCTCAGAAAAACTATGAAATAAAACTTTCGATGATTTAGTGGTAGATACAACCGTATCTAGACAAATCTAAGACACAAGTAATTTGGGACAGAGGTAATAGTAGATAGCAAATACAGTGGCAACAGTAGAGAGTCACCAAACAAGCGTCCTGAAGCACGACAGAAGAGAGAGCGCAAGCAACGGACGTTTCACAATACTGAATAACGGGAGATTCAAGGAGTCGGATGGGTCTGTCTTGTGTTTCCGCATTCCGTAATGCCTCCCAAACTTAGACCTGAAATGTGTACCACTACTACACAATGTTTGCGATGTTCGACATCCATTCCCAAAGAAATTCTGAATTATCTTTGCATGTATGGTCTGTATGCATGGTACATGGACACTCTTCTTTGCCAATTCCTTCACGTTTCGCTTGGTTGCTGAAGCAACTCTCTTTGGCTCCAGCCGTAGCTGCTCCTTTTAAGAAAGAGCGAGGGCATCATCTCTAATTGGATCTACTTCAATGCAACAACCATGTATGGATGCAGAAATTAATGTGCCCAAGACCGGTGGACTAATTTACCAGGCAACTGCATTATGTTTGAAGCACTTTTGGACCCATCATTTGGGCCAAACAATCACCTAGCCGAATGGGATCGAAATTCTAGCCTAGTAGCTAGGCAAGCCTCATCAAGTTGGGAAGTTCATCAGGATAGATTGGACTTCTTTTTTATTGCACTTAATGGTCAATGAGACTATGTTGTGAATCACGGCGCATTATTATTACAAAAGTATAATACTCCCTCCCTCCCTCTGGGATTACTTGTCATAGAAATGGATGTATCTAAACATATTTTATTTCTAAATACATCTGCAAGACCACAACAAGTAAGTCGGGATGGTGGGTTTACAATTAAGTGCTGATTTCTAGAAACTCGGATCTTCGTAGTGAATCACAGCAAGAATTACAATAGTATGTATATGACTATGTGAATGTTTGCGAGAATTACCCAGTGTTTTGCATGTGACCTCACTTATCAGATACTAAAGGCCATTATTTGAAGCCATCAAAAACTTTAATGAGTGATATTGTCTTGATTGATTTTTGAGTGTTTATTTTATTGTTTTATTGAGTGTTCCTGTAAGAGTATAACTGACAGAAGTTCCTATAGCTATCGTCTTCCAATCCTCTGGCCCAAACTCCTCCCAATGATCATGACATGTGGGAAAACCCTAAAAATATTTATTGCAAATTATTTTGGCCACAAATATTTTAGCCTTCTTTGTTTCCCAAAACCCTAAATTAGAGGTTTTAACTACAAGTATTTGTTTTGCAAAACAATGATTTATTAAAGAGTATATATGAGGTGTACTGTGTATAAGACCACTATATTCATCAAAAATAATAATTTGAAAAGAATTTGAGTGCCCTTGAAAGCTGATTTTATAAATGCGAGAAATTGCAATTAAATAAGGAATTATATTTTATTGTTTACTAAAATTCTGAGGAAAAATATGAGATACTTGTTTGATCAACTAAGATCAACATACTTGAGTTTAACCACATGGTCATGAATATCATCTTGCACAAAACAACATCAAACAACTTCTGCAAATTCTTAGGGTTCAAATTTTTGGTACATCTGAAACTCCTGCTAAATTACCCAAAATTTTATCACATAATCACCTGTTACCCCTCCTTATCCCAGCTTCATTGAGCAGAGCCTGGTGGAGGTAGGGTAAAAACCCATCAAACACTTTACACTAGTACATAATTGGGATTTGATAGATGGGCCGCCGGCGGTTGCTAGTACCATCTGAAAGCTTATGTCAATAATACTCAGCATAACGGAGGCAGTTTTGACGTGTTTCGTATGCTGCGTTACAACAACTTCAAATGCCCGATACGCCGCAGGCGGTTTCATTATTCAACACTTGCAATAAGTTTGCAGTAAAGTTTATGTTTTCATCCACCTCCATTTATTTTTTAAGATCAGGTCTATATTCATAATTCTAAAATAGTCATGGGAAGGAAAATGAAAGTAAGGTTCAAATAAACATAGGCATACATCATTCATTTACGCAAAGCTTTTCGTCCCATAACAAATAGGCAGATATCATATACATGTGCATTTACACACTTCACATCTTCAGTTTTATCCTCTATGTTGAGTCGAACACCTAAAATAAGAGGGTATCCCAAAAAGCAACATCACCAATAGTTTTATCCTCTATGGTGAGTCGGACACCCTTGAGGCTTCATATTTTCTTCAAATATTTTAGTGCAGTGCAATGAGAAAAAAAAACACCTGCAAAAAGTATATTTCAAGTTAGATCTGCTTGAGTTTTAATACTGTCGTGGATATAATCCTTATAATACTAGGGGGTGTGAATATAGAGGTAAATTTATCTACCGATCGCTACGGATGCGTGTGCGCACAAGGGATTATATAGGTTAGTGCCCTCTTTGGTGGAGGTAATACCGTACTCCTATGAGGTGTTCTTGTTCTTGGTGTAGGTTACAGTGAATGAGTGTTCAACCCTCAGCCCCGCGTCCTCCTCCTGGCTTATGTAGTGGGTGCTGGGATGGGTGTCATAACGGGGTGGTATTAATGCTATTGATGACCACATGTATGATCGACTACTCGTGGCTATTACTGCTTGTAACTGCCTTATTTAACTAGATTATATCACACTTGGGTAACGGTGGTAATGAATGCCTCGTGGGGATCACACTATCCTAGGACACGGCCGACTGTACATTTCTTCCTAGTGACCAACAAACAGGTCTCGTCCGTTAGGGGGCTCAGGATCCGGCTTTAGGCACTTGGCCTCCTCGTGAGTATCACCCCTCATATCCGACACCTTGGGCTGCAGTTCCAATGGGCTTGGTGTATAGCCCCTTGGCCCATTGTCTTCTAGACCTTTTTCTTGATTGGCTTGGCCCCTAGGCTGGGTCGTAGGTTTACTTGGGACTGGCCCTTAGGTATAACCTTGATAGTAGCCCTGAGTCCGTCGAGGTCTCGTTGCTGAAACCGACTGCACATCATCAGGAAGGATTCCTATTGTTTGATGGACTCAATGTGCTGCTGGTTGGTCAGCTGAGAGACCTCTGCGGACTCTTTTGATCATACCTCCTGGAGGTGAAGGGCGAGCAATCTGGAGAAAACTTGGTGATGCCCATTAGCAATCTCTGCGGGAGAGGATGGCTTATGGACCGACTGTGGGTGCATCATCAAATTCTGAGTGGTGATCTGAGATGCCTGGGCTTGATATGATCAAGTTTCCCCTGTCTATATCCTTCATAAGGAACGTTGGTCAAACACCACTCTTGCGAAGCTAGCTTGCGCAGCCAGGCATTCGATTTTCCTGGAGAAAGTACAACTCGTGCCACGAGGGCCCTGGGTGCTCCTTCCTTTGCATAGAGCAGATCTGCGATAAGTGTTGTTTCACTCGGTTTTCCTTGAATCCTTCGCCGTCATATTTTCGTTGCGATGTATGCATGGATATTTTTTTTTGACTCGGGATTGACCCTGATAGTTGAATAGAAGCGAATTCCCTGAGCCGACTGAATACTTCTTCCAACTGGAAGGTGAATCGTCAAATGTCATTATTGTGAATCTTTTTGAGTTATCACTTCAAAGTCTTTTGTGTGTTGTCAGACCTCCTGTGTGTCTCGTTTGTGAGAGTGAACTCCTCGGCTTATGTGATTCAACGGAGAAGAAATTCGGGTATCGCTTCGTGTGGTTAGTGGGTTTTAAATGTTGGTCGTCTAGGATTCTGCGCACGTGCTTGACGTTTTGGCTTCCCTTTTTTATGTGTGTAGCATGGGATTTTCATGACGGTTCCTAGTCTTCCCCACTATAAATAGCAGGGACACGAGAGGGAGAGGGTTTGCACATCCTCTTCCCTCTTCCCCACGACGCCATCGAAGCAACCGCCTGTGTGCAGTTCCTCTATCCCCCATCCTTCCCTACTCCACTCATCACGAATGTCAACAATGAGAAAGCTAAGGAAGGTGAAGGCTGTGAGGTCTTCGGCTGTTGTCGAGATCTCCATCGTCACAACCGCAGCGGTACATTCGCGGCGATCGGCTTCCAAAGACCGGCTGGCGGGCAACGAATCCCGGCGAACAAGAGCCTGCCCCACACCCTAACGAGCGGGTGACTCTCACCACCTTTTTTAACCGAGGGTTATCCCTCCCGATCCAGTTGTACCCTAGGAGTGTGTTGTTTATGCCTCCCAAACTTAAGACTATAGATGTCTGCTACTACTAGTCTACTACTACGCGGTGGTTGCCCCATTTCATATGCATTACCAAAGTTCATGGTGAGGTATCTCTTAGTTATTGAAGCAACTATATTTCCTTTTAGCTGCTCCTCCTTTTAAGAAAGAGAAAGAGCACCGTCTTTAATTAGATATAGTTCAACACAACAACCACGCAATGGATGGAGAAATTAATGTCCTTCACGACGGATGTACTGCTTTGATCTATATATTTGATTACTGTTTCTACAGTACCCCCTCGGTTTTTATTTACTTTTCATTTATCTTTGTCCGAAGTCAAACTTTACAAACTTTGACAAAATATAAAGAAAAGTATTAACATATACATGACAAAATCAATACCTTTAAATTCATCATTGAATATTTTTACATCATATAGATTTTTATTGTGAATGTTCATATTATTTTCTAAAAATTTCGTCAAACTTTATAAAGTTTGACTGTGGAAGTTAATATGCGGACTAAATAAAAACACATCAAGTATGGTTTAGTACTAATGTTTTGCTTCCATGTGGACTTCAATTAATATGCTTTGTTTAGATTTACTGAAATTAATGTAATGTTTTCTTTGTATTATTCTTTGACGGTTCAAATAATTTTGGTATCTTGGAATTGCTTGGTACGACATGTTTTGAATTGCTTTAATTGACATGAACTATGTTCCTAAAATAAAAACAGAAAAATGATCCAGAACCAGGGCTTGCTTTTCTTTTCTAACTTTAATGCCATCTCCACACTATCCCATTTTACCATGTGGAGCAAGACTTTTGAAAAGCACGAACAAATTAAGGCTGTTTGTCACTAACAAATTGAAAATGAAAATAAAAACTGAATGGCAACTGCAAGGATCAGCACACAATTGTTGTGCAAGTGTTCCTTGGAATCTTGGTTGCATGAATTTCACGAGGGCAAGCAATAACACAACTAAATGGTGATTTCTCACAAACTGGGAACTTCGTATGATGAAGCAACTATGAATATGACCACATCCAGAAGTACACTACTAACATGAACAAGAGCACGACAGCAAATAGCCAGAGTTCCAGTCTAAAAGTTAAAGACCACTAGAGACAACTGTAGGCCAATAGGATTACAAATTTATCCTTCATCAGATGTACACAAATTTCAAAGGTAAAAACAACAACAATGATCTCCGAGATATGGGCTTACATTATAGTGGAGCGGATGCTATAGACCCGCGGTCCGTGCGTGCTAAGTGACATATACAAAGATTTGGCAGTCGCATACCATTTTTACCTCGCCGAGCATTTGGGACTGCAGTGATAAACATTAACCAGCTGACCTTAGCGTCGACACGGGTGGCGAACGAATTTGTATGGCCGCGCTGAAATACGGTCATCGGCTCACAGGCATGCCTTGAGGGGGGACGCCATTCAACAAGTGTCCCTAGAGCCCAAAGAAGACGAGAAGCAAGAGCAACATGCATCACACTAAATTATATCAATAGAGATATAATCATAGAATACATTAGGTATTACACCAATATAAATAAAGAATGAGTTCACAACAGTATCAAAAAGTGGTGATTTATTTGCTTATACTAACGGATCTCATGAGTTTTCTTGTTATGTTTTGTGTTGTGAAGTTTTCAACTTTTGGGTAAAGATTTGATGGACTACGGAATAAGGAATGGCAAGAGCCTAAGCTTGGGGTGCGCAAGGCCCCTGAAGGTAATATTCAAGGACAACCAAGCATCTAAGCTTGGGGATGCCCCTGATGGCATCCCCTCTTTCGTCTTCATCTATCGGTAAATTTACTTGAGGCTATATTTTTATTCACCACATGATATGTGTTTTGCTTGGAGCGTCTTGTATGATATGAGTCTTTGCTTTTTAGTTTTCCACAATCATCCTTGATGTACACACCTTTTGAGAGGGACACACATGAATCGTGAATTTATTAGAATACTCTTTGTGCTTCACTTATATCTTTTGAGCTAGGCAATTTTGCTCTAGTGCGTCACTTATATCTTTTTAGAGCACGGCGGTGGCTTTATTTTATAGAAATTATTGAACTCTTATGCTTCACTTAAATAATTTGGGAGACTTTCTAAACAGCATGGTATTTTTCTTTGGTTATGGATTTAGTCCTAATATGACGGGCATCCAATAGGAATATAACAAAAACTTTCATATAAAGAGCGTTAAATAATATGAGAAGTTTGATTCCTTATGATTGTTTTGATACATAAAGATGGTGATATTAGAGTCATGCTAGTGAGTAATTGTGAATCTGTAGAAATACTTGTGTTAAAGTTTGTGATTCCCATAGCAGGCACGTATGGTGAACCATTATGTGATGACGGCAGAGCATGATTTATTTATTGGTTGTCTTCCTTATGAGTGGCGGTCGGGGACGAGCGATGGTCTTTTCCTACCAATCTATCCCCCTAGGAGCATGCACGTAGTACTTTGCTTCAATGACTAATAGATTTTTGCAATAAGTATGTGAGTTCTTTATGAATAATGTTGATTCCATGGATTATATGCACTCTCGCCCTTCCACCGTTGCTAGCCTCTCTAGTACCGCACAACTTTCGCTGGTGCAGTACACCCACACTACTAGGGAAAACCCTAGCAGTAGCGCGTGTTTAAAGCCTATCAGTAGCGCGGGGTACCGCGCTACAAGTAAGGCGCTACAGCTAAAGGTTAGCAGTAGCGTCGGTTGGACCACGCTACTTCTATATCAACTTAGTAGCAGCGCTTTCCGCTATGAGCTACTGGTAATTAGTAGTAGCGCTTCTCCTAGCACGCGCTACTACTATTATTCCGTATTTCTTTTTCATTTCATGTTGTATTCATACACCTTTATACAAGTTTTCATACCGCAACAATTTAGAGAATGACTTTTCATCATAATGAGTTATTACATCAGTGGGAGAAAGAACCGTGGACTAGTTTCAAGTGGATGGACATCCACTTGAAACTAATCCGCGGTTCTTTCACCCAATGATATACTCCCTCCGTTCACTTTTGTAAGACGTTTCAGACAACTCAAAATGGGTTGATTTGCACATTTCTCAAATGTCTTCAAGGTCTTATAAAAGAGAATAGAGGGAGTAATAAATATCATCATCATCATCATATCATTAACAACTTATCATCATGATACATCATTGTCATATAACACCTCCTCATGATCATCGTTTTCATCAATGAGACATCACATACAAGTTGGTCACTAGACATAATCACAACTAAGGGTGGGCATATTAACCGAGCACCGAACTACCGAACCGAAAAAACCGGGTCCAAAGCCGAAAAGACCAAAACCGAAAATTCTGATCCTTAGTTCGGTCTGCAATTTGTAAAAAACGAAATTAATTTAGGAATTTCGGTCTTGTACTTTAGTTAACCGAGGTAACCGGTGAGACCGAGTGGATGTGCACATGGACAAATTTCTACGTAAAAGCCGGCCCACACACAGCCCAACATCCCAAGCCTTTGCTCCTGTACGTATACGTGCTTCCTCCAGCGGCCCATCCTACTAATCTCAGCCTCACTCCCGATCGATTCCCCACTCCTTACCCTAGCCGCCAGCGCGCCGCCTCTCCTTCTCCTCGCTCTGAACCCCAACGGGCGACGGTGGTGGCCTCCGGCCTATGCATATCTCTTCCCTCTGATCTCCCGCCTCCTCTTCGATTGCTTGATGCTAGCATCTTTTTCTATTTCCATATGATTTGGAGCTTCTTGATAAGCTCGTGAGATCCTGATGAGTTCATAGGATGGTTCTTGCTAGTAGGATCTGATTTTTCTACTCACGGGATCTACTTCTTGTGTGTACACAAGGTTAATTTGATGATTAAGTTCACAAGTGTGCCTTTTTTTGCTTTCATTCTCTGATATATCGGTCAATTCGGCCTTAACCGAGGACCGACCCGAAATCTCGGTCCCCCGAATGCTTGGTTAGCAGTTTTTCAGGTCACCGATCGGTCATTCTTTTTCCAAAACCGAACTTGTTCAAAACCCGAAGAACCGGACCGAACGGTTCGGTTTAACCGAACGCCCAGTCCTGATCACAACTACTCATCATCATCAACTCTCATAAAAATATTATACCTCATAGGACCTACTACATTCTCTTAGGACCTACTATATTATCTTAGGTAAAATAGCATAAAACAAGATAGCCCCTGACTCTCCATTATGGAGAATGGAGATTATCCTGTCTCCAATTCTTTCCTTTTGTACAATGTTGCTTCCAACAACCTCCTTACGACTGTCCGTACATTCTTCCATTCTTTGATTATCATGTGTTCACCGTTTTTAGAAATCCGATATGGACATGTGAGATTCGTAGGACGACCTGGCTGTATGTTCAAAACATCAAGGCGACCATTCTCATACATCAAATGAGGCACACAATCCATCGGAATTTTCTGTTGAAAAACATAGTAATAACTTCGTATTTAGCAATGTAGTTCATTTTTAGAAGTATGCAAAAGATGCATGGATGTCGTAATAGTAAAAAACCTTACCAGGATATCTCCATGGAAGTTATCATGGTTCAACACGTGCACTAGTGGCAAGTATTCACCATAATTTGGAGGAGTTCGATACAAGGCATTGTAATTCTCAATTTCAGTACAATATGCGACTAGATGATTTTTCTCTTGATAAGTTAACTCAGAGCCATCGGTGTAGTTGGTTCTGTCTACCATCTTTCGCACACTCTTTGATGAATGAAAATAAGCTATCAATGGAAATAAGCTGTCAACTATTTTGAAATAAATAATATAAATTACTTAATAACTATGTTTGAGGAACTCACATAGCGGTAGAATTGGAAGCGTATCAACAAGAACCCAAATGTCCAAATTGTCTTGGTCGATGTCAGGATCACCAAGATACATGGTGACAAACATACCCTCTTGAAAATCATACATCTTGCAAAGTGCTTCCCAACCCGGGCAACCAAAATTGTATACGTTCTCAGAATTGTATAGATTTACCTCAAAATCCATACCATGATGGGTCCTTAGGTTAATTTTCTTTGTTTCATTCCTCTCATGATCTTCAAAACCCATGCTCTCCAAGACATAGCGTCTTGCATGACATGGGATAAGCTACTCGGTGATGGTAGCTCCTCCTTTCGTTCCCGAGTGCATTACACCAAATTGTCTAGCACATGGGAATGAAGGAGAAGCTACCCCATGACAATAGTTGGGATTCTTTGTTCTCTCATATATGGTGGATACTCTCCCTCACTGATTCCTCTCTGACATTTGCGACCGTCGGTGATGGTCGTTACTCCTTCCCCTAGTGCATAACAAAGGTCTAGCACCCGGAGAAGAAGGAGAAACGACCCCACGAAAACAGTCGGGATTCTTCGGCCTCGACAGTCTTAACGACAACCCGAAATATCGTTTAATTATCTTTCTAGAAAATCCAGGCCACTCGACATTTCCTACATATTCTAGCACAAGTCATGCCAAAATTCACGAAAAATTCCGGCATGACCTTTGCTAAAACAGGACATATCGAGTGCCTGAAATTTTCCGGAACGGAAATTAATCAACACTCCGGCAAACCATAGGCCACTCGGAGGTGTAACCTGCAAACATGTCAGGCTACTTGGGCAACCACATATCCTATTTGAGCAACACAAGATATACATGTTTTTATCTACATCATATCTTATAGGACTCATATTGACATGGAGATTTGGCTGGTCTCACCTCGAGGTCGGAGGGGGTCGGTGACGGGGACGACGGCGGGGATGATGGAGGGTGTCGGTGTCAAAACCGGCGGATCTCGGGTAGGGGGTCCCGAACTGTGCGTCTAGGCGGATGGTAACAGGAGACAAGGGACACGATGTTTTACCCAGGTTCGGGCCCTCTTGATCGAGGTAAAACCCTACGTCCTGCTTGATTAATATTGATGATGTGTGTTACAAGAGTGGATCTACCACGAGATCAAAGAGGCTAAACCCTAGAAGCTAGCCTATGGTATGATTGTTGTTCGTCCTATGGACTACAGCCGTCCGGTTTATATAGGCACCGGAGAGGGCTAGGGTTACACAAAGTCGGTAACAAAGGTAGGAGATCTACACATCCGTATCGCCAAGCTTGCCTTCCACGCCAAGGAAAGTCCCATCCGGACACGAGACGAAGTCTTCAATCTTCTATCTTCATAGTCTTGGAGTCCGGCCGATGATGATAGTTCGGCTATCCGGACACCCCCTAGTCCGGAACTCCCTCAGTAGCCCCCGAACCGGGCTTCAGCGACGACGAGTCCGACGCGTATATTGTCTTCGGCGTTGCAAGGTGGGTTCTCCTTCAAATTTCATGTTCCCGTCGAATAGTGTCCGGCTTCCTTATAAATGTTGCGCTCCTTGGCTTCTACGCCCAATAATGGCCTTCTTCCACGTGTCGTCTTTAATGCGAAAGGCTGGGGTATTTTACAGTTTACCCCTAGCCGTGCGAACGAGCCGCCTATAAGAGAGGCGAGGATCTAGATCCAGCTCACACCATCCTCCATCCGCAAGTTCTCATCAAGCGCCTCGACAAAAATCCATTCCATCATGGGTAGCCGACGCGGCTCCTCCTCTCGCGCCCAGCCCTAAGCCAGGAGATTGGGGAGATGCTCGAGTTCCACACAATGAGCTAGTGGCACTCCAAACCGAGGATATCTTCCCCAGCTTTCATGGTTCCGGTTCGAGCCGGACTAGCCACCTACAAGGGTGGAAAGCAGGCAGAGAGCGTCCCCAACCCTTCCAAAGGGGAGCGGGTATGCTTTGTCCCCTATCTAATAAGGGGACTCGGATTTCCCATACATCCGTTTCTCTGGGGGCTCCTAGAGTTCTACGGACTCCAGCTTCACCACCTCACGCCCACCTCCATTTTGCACATCGCGGGCTTCATAGCTCTTTGCGAGCTGTTCTTGGGCATCGAGCCCCATTTTGCGTTGTGGAAGAGATTGTTTTGTCTCGTACCGCGTTCTCATGAGGGGTCGATATATCAAGTGGGCGGAGCCGAAATATGGCGCATCGCGGGACGGATATCTATCCGCACCCGAAGAAGGCGTCCAAGACTGGCCTTCGAATGGTTCTACATGGAGGACGCCCTCTGCCGGATCCAGTTCGGATCGGCCTTCGGAGTTCAACAATGCAGCCTTGAAGAAACGCTGAGTTGGCGCCCATGAGCCCTCAGCGGGAAGATGATAGGGCGTCCATTATCGATGGGCGGATTAGGTTCTCGCCCACTTCGGATTGACCATGATTGGAGTCATGGCCACGTGCATTATCGCGAGGGTGCAGCCACTCCAATATAGGGGCCACCCTATGTGGGATTTCAGCGGGAAGATGGCGCCACCCGTCATGGCGCAAAGGGCCAGGCTCGGCAGCCGATCCGCAAAAATCCTGGCCGGCTTGTACAAGGGAGAGGAGGAGGACTTCCTCCGCATTTAATCCGTTGAATGGATTTTCTATGAATAACCCTCGGAGCTGGGTAAGCGGATGTTCATCTACCCGATCCATACTTTTAAAGTCAAGTATCTTACTCTGTGATTCCGACGCAGGAGCTGCGCCGGGACGTGGAGGGCATACGAAGCCTAACTCCACAGCCCGAGGATCCGGAACGATCCCTTGATCCGACCTCCGAAGAGGATCCGGACATAAAGGTGGAGCTGATTGACGGGGTGTTCCACCAACGTAGCATAGACAATGCCCTAGTCGCCATTACGGCTGACTACCCTGGTTTGTTTCCGGCCTCCTAGGTGACTACGACCGAGGTCTTGACACCATCATTTGATCCGCGCTCAATTTTGACAATCCCATACTGATGGTGCATCGCAGGAGGTGCCTTTAAGGCGGGAAGCCGAACCCGCGGTGGCCGACGAACAAGGGTCAGTCCGGTCCAGCAGGCGGAAGAGGAGTGCGACGCGAACTGAAACGTTGCCCGCAACGGTACGGAGCACCGCTATTTTTAAGGGAAGGATCCCCAGGAGGTATATTAATGCTCATAACTTTTCCAGAAAGAGCGCTCGCCGGACAGTGTCCGGAGAGGTTGCCAATCAAGCCTCCGCCAGCCAGGCTCCAAAGCATGGTCCAGGAGGGGAGGCGAATACAAGGCATGAGCCGGACGCTCCTCCAACGGAGGATGCCGACAGGCTGTCCGCCACCCGGTCTGAGGTGGAGAGCACCATGAATCACAGGCGTCGCCGGACAGTTCTTCGTGACGCGTGTTTCTCCCCGGAGGCGTTAAATGCCTTTGATGTGGAAGCAGCACCTCCGTGCCGCTCAAGATGGGTTAACGAGCCACGGAGCAGTATGTAAAGACATACGGATGAGTAATTTTAATAGTTATATATGCCAAGAGCCCCGAGACTTAAAATAGTTGAAATAACTGATTTAAGGATCAATTATTATCTGGATCTTACGGAGAAGAATACCCATCTGTCCCAGAGCTCCAAGAGTGCAAGGCCCAACTTGAGGTCAAGACTAGCATACACAGGGGAGCCACGAGACCCCCACCGGTAAGGCGTGCTTTGAAAAGCTAATTATTTAACAAAGTGCGGCGTGAATCGACAATAATATTGCGAGGCGCGGACTAGATCCGGACAAGCAAAAGCTACTGCGTCAGCTAAAGGCCGGCGAGAGGTGCTTATGAAGGTGCATCGAGAGAAACAAGCTCCAAGATGCCCACACCCAGCGAGGAGAAGAGCTGAAAGGTGTTCGGGCCCAGTATGCAGCTCCGTGAAGGAGAATCAGCGGCTTCGCGGCATTTATAGTAAGTGCTTGAACAAATTCCTTTGAAAAGAAGAATTGGCGAGGAAGTCGATTGACATAAATATGTCTTTAGGTGTGCTCACAGGTCGCCTCTGGAGAGAAATGCACAGGTCAACGGGTGACCAACTTCCCGAGCTGGTGCAATTGCTCGAGCGTGTTCGGCAGGCGATGAGTGGCGTCGTTCATGCTTTATGGCCATCCGTCTCCCTACCCGAGGGCCTTGGTGAGCTTCTTGAGAAGCTTGAGGAGCAGGCGACGCCTCCGTTGTGGAAGATATCGGCCTGCCGTCAGGGCGCCAGGGAGGCCTAGGCCATGGTGAAGACACGTTACCCGAAGGCTGACCCAGACCACATGGCCGAGGTCGGACCAGCGGGGTATGGGAAGGAGATCCCTGTGAGTTTGATGTGCGGCCAAGTAGAACTGGCCACGAAATATTCCCAACAGGACTGTAAATTAGACAGCCTGTTAGATGGGATTGAGGAGGAGTACAATCAGTCGGTTTGACGATGTAATTTGAAATGACATGTAAAATGCCTTCTAGCCGGATTGTAGATCGTTTGTCTTTGCGGACCATTTCGCTTCAACCTCGGGACCCAACAGTCCAGAGTGTGTCCGAATACTCTTACGGTTATAAAAGAACCGGGGCATGCATGGAGACAAGGCGTCGGGGTCATAATTGCTTTATCAGACAAGTGCCCAACTAGTTATGTTATATTACATGGTTAGTAAGAAACATCTTCCAGGGAGAATAGTTTCGTTAAGGGTTCCTTTCCCTGGGAGGCATGCCCTAAAGTGCAATGCCGGACTGCAAAAATAGCAGAAAAAGCATCTGGGGGCAGATAAATAAGTAAGTAATAAATCATCTTTCAAGTCACCGACCGAATATTCTCTTAAGAACGCTAGCTTTCGGCTTCACCCAGTCTGAGGTACACATCCGGCTGACCCGGCAGTTGCAATTGCAGAGGTGCTCCCTTTACCTCCTAGCCGAACAATCGGGAACGTAGGGGTAAGCACAGGAGCCAAGCAACCCAGCTTGGCCAAAACTTAAGTCATATCGATGCATACAATGGTGAATAAAAGGTACATGCAGAAGTATGACACATGTATTGGGCATGAAGCCCGTATGAATAAGCTTCTGTTAAAGAAGCCCCCAGGTATAATGAGTGCCAGGAGCACATCAAGTGTGTGCGAACAAAGCGCAAATCAGCCTATAAAAGGTATTGAAAAAAAGTGGGAAGAAGGAGGAGGACAAGAGACAGTAAAAAATATAAAAAGGTGGACGGGAGTGAGACGAACTCGGAGTCCGGCGTTAGGCGTAGAATCTTCGGAGGCGGGATCGTTCCATGGGTTCGGCTCGAGTCGGTTGTCGATCGTTCGTGAGACGGTATGCTCCACCGGTCAGGACTTGGTCGATGATGAAGGACCTTCCCACTTGGGCTTAAGTTTGTCCTTTTTCTTGTTCGGCGGCGAGAACAAGTTCGCCAACATTGTAAGTTTTGGCCCGTATTTCTCTTTTGATATCTTTGAGCCTGCTGGCGATAAAATGCGGAACGAGCCTTTGCCACGTCCCGCTCCTCCTCTAAGGCGTCCAAACTGTCCTGCCGATCCAACTCGGCTTCTCTTTCTTCGTACATGCGCACACGAGGTGAGTCATGAATTATATCGCAGGGCAGAACTGCCTCTGCGCCCTATACCATGAAAAATGGTGTGAATCCAGTAGTTCGGTTTGGCGTGGTCCGCAGCCCCAGTCGGTCGAGCTCCTCTACCCAGTGCGTGTTAGATTCCTTGAGGGACCGCACTAGTCTAGGTTTGATGCCGCTCATGATTAGACCATTTGCTCGCTCGACTTGACCGTTAGTTTGGGGGTGATAGACTGAAGCGTAATCGAGCTTGATGCCCATGTTTTTGCACCAGAGTTTAACCTCGTCGGCCGTGAAGTTCGTGCCGTTATCAGTGTACTACCCTGGATATGAAGTCTATCACCGGTCCGGATTCTGCCGTTTTAACCGGCTTGGCCTCAATCCATTTGGTGAATTTGTCCACCATGACCAATAAGTATTTGTGCTTGTGGGTTCCCCCTTTAAGGGGTCCAACCATGTCAAGCCCCCAGACCGCAAACGGCCAGGTAATGGGTATAGTTTTGAGGGCGGTGGGTGGCATGTGGCTCTGATTAGCAAAGAGCTGGCAACCGACGCATCGTTGGAGTAAGTACTGAGCATCTGCCCGGGCTGTCGGCCAATAAAATCCTATACGGAAGGCCTTGCCTACAAGGGCCCGGGCTGCAGCGTGGTGCCCGCCGAGTCCGGCGTGAATTTCAGCCAGGAGATTTCGCCCTTCCTCTTCGGAGATACACCTTTGAAGGACTCCGGTTGTGCTTTTCTTATAAAGTTCTCCCTCATGGACCTTGTAGGCTTTAGATCGCCGAACTATGCAGCGGGCCTCATTTTGGTCTTCGGGAAGTTCCTGCCGCATTAAGTAGGCTAGGAATGGTTCTGTCCATGGGGCAATTGCTGCCTATTATTTCGTGAGCCGATGCATGCTAACACGTCTGCTGCCTGGTTATTATCCCGGGCTACATGGTGGAATTCTAGTCCTTCGAACCGAGCTGACATTTTTAGGACGGCGTTGCGGTAGGCGCTGGTTCTTGTTCGTCTCCGGCATCGTCGTCCATACCGTCGATGTCTTCGGAGTCGTAGTCTAGCATGTCGGTTAGATCGTCGACAGCGGCTACAAAGTGGGTGGTGGGTGGGCTTTGAATTTCTTCGTCGTCCGCATCCCAACCGTCCTGACCGCAGTCCGGCCAGGGCTCTCCTGATAACGAGAGGTACTTTAGCGAACTCAAGATGTCGCCAAAAGGTGAGAGTTGAAAGATGTCCGCTGCGGTGAACTCCATGACCGGCGCCCAATCAGATTCGATCGGAGGGGGCGCGGGAGGTTCGAAGTCCAGCAAGGAGTCCGGTACCTCGGAGTCGCGAGCTTTATGAGGGACAAGATCAGTGTTCGGCTCTATCGCCGTAGAGGTTGCAGCCCCCGAGGCGGTGTCTAGCCATCCGTCCCCGATCTGCGCAGCCGGCTCCGAATTGAAGATCGGGCGGGTTCGAAAAGGCCTCCGAGTCTTGTCGGCTGCAGAGCTAAATCATGCTCGCCGTGACAGTGCGGCACGCTCGGCTGTGGCTCGACTCCATCGAGGATCAAGTCCCCGCGGATGTCAGCCGTGAAGTTCAAACTTCCAAATCTGACCTGACGGCCAGGGGCGTAGCTTTCGATCTTCTCCAGATGGCCAAGCGAATCGGCCCGCAGTGCGAAGCCGCCGAATACGAAGATCTGTCCGGGGAGAAAAGTCTCACCCTGGACTGCGTCGTTGGTGATGGTCGAAGAAGCCATCGAGCTTATCGGTGACGACACAGAGGAACTCTCAATGAAAGCACCAATGTCGGTGTCAAAACCGGCGGATCTCGGGTAGGGGGTCCCGAACTGTGCGTCTAGGTGGATCGTAACAGGAGACAACGGACACGATGTTTTACTCAGGTTCGGGCCCTCTTGATGGAGGTAAAACAAAGAGGCTAAACCCTAGAAGCTAGCCTATGGTATGATTGTTGTTCATCCTATGGACTACAGCCGTCTGGTTTATATAGGCACCGGAGAGGGCTAGGGTTACACAAAGTCGGTTACAAAGGTAGGAGATCTACATATCCGTATCGCCAAGCTTGCCTTCCACGCCAAGGATAGTCCCATCCGGACACGGGACAAAGTCTTCAATCTTCTATCTTCATAGTCTTGGAGTCTGGCCGATGATGATAGTTCGGCTACCCGGACACCCCCTAGTCCGGAACTCTCTCAGAGGGGCTCCTTCATTTCTGCAAAAACAAAAACCCTATAAGTTATCACTAATACATCTCGGATAGTATCATACATATAACATCACTAATACAACTAAAACCCTAGCGAACGACGGGTATCGATGACGAGGATGGGGGATAGGCATCGTCGATGTCGATGCGGGAATAATTGCTTAAACTAGAAAAATAACAACAAATGTGACATGTTCAACTAGTTTTATTAATTGAACTAGTTCTTACTAAAAATAAACTTACTATAAATATAAATAAACTAGTTCTTTCTAAAAATAAACTAGTTCAACTACTTATATTAATTTTCTTATTAAAAATACATTAGTTCTATTAATTCAACTCGTTCTTACTAAAACTAAACTAGTTCAACTAGTTTATTATTTACTACTAATTATTATAAACACTTACTAAAAATAGTAAAAACTACATTATACAATAGTAAAAACTAAAGTTAAAAAGAAAAAAGAGAGATGGAGGGAGGAGGAAGGAGAGATGAGGAGGGGGAGGAGGGAGGGGCGCCGGAGGAGGGGGAGGGGCGCCGGAGGAGGAGGGGGAGGGGGGAGGCCGGAGGAGGAGGAGGAAGGGGCGGGGTGGAGGAGGGGGCGACGGAGGAGGAGGAGGAGGGGCGGCGGAGGAGGAGGAGGAAGGGGACGGCCGAGGAGGAGGAGGAGGAGGGCGGTGGGAGGAAGGTGATATGTCTCCGTCGTATCTACTTTTCCAAACACTTTTGCCCTTGTTTTGGACTCTAACTTGTATGATTTGAATGGAACTAACCGGATGACGTTGTTTTCAGCGAGAATTGCCATGATGTTGTTTTATGTGCAGAAAACAAAAGTTCTCGGAATGACCTGAAACTCCACGGAACATCTTAGAAAAATAATAAAAATCCTCGCTAAAGATGAAGACCAGGCGCCCACACCCTATCCACGAGGGTGGGGCGCGCCTCTCGTGGCCCCACAGAGACCCTCCGCGCCAACTCCAACTCTATATATTTGCTTTGGAGAGAAAAGAACTAGGGAGAAGAAATCATCGCGTTTTACGATACGGAGCCGCCGCCAAGCCCTAAAACCTCTCGGGAGGGCTGATCTGGAGTCCGTTCGGGGCTCCGGAGAGGGGGATTTGTCGCTGTCGTCATCATCAACCATCCTCCATCACCAATTTCATGATGCTCACCGCCGTGCATGAGTAATTCCATCGTAGTCTTGCTGGACAGTGATGGGTTGGATGAGATCTATCATGTAGTCAAGTTAGTTTTGTTAGGGCTTGATCCCTAGTATCCACTATGTTCTGAGATTGATGTTGCTATGACTTTGCTATGCTTAATGCTTGTCACTAGGGCCCGAGTGCCATGATTTCAGATCTGAACCTATTATGTTTTCATGAATATATGTGTGTTCTTGATCCTATCTTGCAAGTCTATAGTCACCTATTATGTGTTATGATCCGACAACCCCGAAGTGACAATAATCGGGATACTTATCGGTGATGACCATTGTTTGAGGAGTTCATGTATTCACTATGTGCTAATGCTTTGTTCTGGTTCTCTATTAAAAGGTGGCCTTAATATCCCTTAGTTTCCATTAGGACCCCGCTGCCACGGGAGGGTAGGACAAAAGATGTCATGCAAATTCTTTTTCATAAGCACGTATGACTATATTCGGAATACATGCCTACATTACATTGATGAATTGGAGCTAGTTCTGTGTCACCCTATGTTATGACTGTTACATGATGAACCGCATCCGGCATAATTATCCATCACCGATCCAATGCCTACGAGCTTTCCATATACTGTTCTTCATTTATTTACTTTCCCGTTGTTACTGTTACAATCATTACAAAACACCAAAAATATTACTTTTGCTTTCATTACTCTTTTGTTACCGTTACAACTACTATCATATTACTTTGCTACTAAATACTTTGCTGCAGATATTAAGTTATCCAGGTGTGGCTGAATTGACAACTCAGTTGCTAATACTTGAGAATATTCTTTGGCTCCCCTTGTGTCGAATCAATAAATTTGGGTTGAATACTCTACCCTCGAAAGCTGTTGCGATCCCCTACACTTGTGGGTTATCAAGACCAATTTCTGGCGCCGTTGCCAGGGAGCATAGCTCTATTCTTTGAGTTACTTGGGATTTATATCTGCTGGACATTATGAAGAATTTGGAAGACGCTAAGACAAAAATTTATCCCTCAACTACGAGGGGAGGTAAGGAATTGCCATCTAGCTCTGCACTTGATTCACCTTCTGTTATGAGTAAGCTTGCGACACCTAAACCTGCTTCGCTATTAGTTACGATATGTCGCATGTTATTGATGATGCCACTTCTGCTATGCATGATACTTATGATGAAACTACTTCTATGATTGATACTACTGTGCCCCTTGGTGAATTTCTTGATGAACAAATTTCTAGGGCTAGAGATAAAGAAATTATTGAAAATGATAATGTTGATGAAATTGATGATGAAGATATGCCTGTTATTCCTGAGGGTTATGTTTCTGATATGGAATCTTCTGTAGCTATTTTTGCCTGCAAAGATAGAAATGAACTTAAATGAAGTAAAGAATCTCATAGGGATATAATGAAACCTGACCCTTGTTTTGCTACTTCACCTATTTGTGTTCCCGATAAGGATTATGAATTCTTTGTTGATCCTGATATAATTACTTTGGTCGAATCTGATCCTTTTTATGGCTATGAATCTGAAACTGTTGTGGCACATCTTACTAAATTAAATGATATAGCCACCCTGTTCACTAATGATGAGAGATCTCGCTACTTTTATATCCTTAAAATATTTCCGTTCTCATTAAAGAGTGATGCTAAGATATGGTTTAATTCTCTTGATCCTGGTTGTGTGCGTAGTCCCCAGGATATGATTTCTTACTTCTCTGCTAAATATTTCCCTGCTCATAAGAAACAAGCTGCTTTAAAGGAAATATACAACTTTATGCAAATTGAAGAAGAGAGTCTCCCACAAGCTTGGGGGAGGCTTCTCAAGTTACTTAATGCTTTGCCTAATCATCCTCTTAAGGAAAATGAAATACTTGATATCTTTTATAATGGACTAACCTATGCTTCCAAAGATTACCTGGATAGTTGTGTCGGTTCTCTTTTCAGGGAAAGAACACCAGATGAAGCTGAAATTCTATTGAAGAATATGTTGACAAATGAAAATAATTGGGCACCTCCAGAGCCAGCTCCAGAGCCAATTACTGAGCCTATTCCTAAACCAACTCCGAAGAAGAGAGGTGTTCTATTTCTCAGACCTGAAGATATGCAAGAGGCAGAGAAATCTATGAAAGAAAAAGGTATTAAAGCTGAAGATATTAAGAATTTACCTCCTATTGAAGAAATACATGGTCTTAATTTACCGCCTGTTGAAGAAACATATGATCTTGATCCATTACCTATTGAAGAACCTCCAGATCTTGATATCCCGGCACAGGTAGTAAGGGTAAATTCTCTCTATAGATATGATAAAGCTGAAGTCCCTCCTACTAAAATTGCTAGTCAGTGCTTGGATGAGTTTGATAACTTTATGTTTAAGCAAGAAGACTTCAATGCTTATTTTGGTAGACAATTAAAACAAAATACCTTTATGATTAAACACTTGGGTGATTATATGGCTGATGTTAGATGTGAACTTAAACTTGTTAGCAAACATGCTTCTATGGTTACAACTCAAGTAGAACACGTACTTAAAGCTCAAAATGATTTGCTCAATGAAATGAATAGTAAGAAAAATGATTTTGTTGTTAGAGTGGCTACTAGAACTGGTAGAATGACTCAGGAACCTTTGTATCCTAAAGGCCACCCTAAGAGAATTGAGCAAGATTCTCAGAGAAATAATACTGATGTGCCTAGTTCTTCTAAAAGGAAGAAAAAGAAAATTGATAGGACTTTGCAAACTTCTAGTGAACCTATTGCAGAACCACCTGAGAATCCAAATGATATATCTATTTCCGATGCTGAAACACAATCTGGTAATGAACATGAACCTAGCGAAAATAATAATGATGATGTTCATGATGATGCTCAACCTAGTAATGATAATGATGTGGAAGTTGAACCTGCTGTTGATCTTGATAACCCACAATCAAAGAATCAACGTTATGATAAGAGAGACTTTGTTGCTAGGGAACATGGTAAAGAAAGAGAACCATGGGTTCAGAAACCCATGCCTTTTCCTCCCAAACCATCCAAGAAAAAGGATAATGAGGGTTTTGAGCGCTTTGCTGAAATGATTAGACCTATCTTTTTGCGTATGCGATTAACTGATGTGCTCAAAACAAATCCTTATGCTAAGTATATGAAGGATATCATTACCAATAAGAGAAAGATACCGGAAGCTGAAATTTCCACCATGCTTGCTAATTATACTTTTAAGGGTGCAATACCAAAGAAACTTGGAGATCCAGGAGTACCCACTATACCATGCTCCATTAAAAGAAATTATGTCAAAACTGCTTTATGTGATCTTGGAGCCGGTGTTAGTGTTATGCCTCTCTCTTTATATCGTAGACTTGATTTGAATAAGTTGACACCTACTGAAATATCTTTGCAAATGGCTGATAAATCAACTGCTATACCTGTCGGTATTTGTGAGGATGTGCCTGTTGTGGTTGCAAACGTTACTATTTTAACAGACTTTGTTATTCTTGATATTCCCGAGGACGATAGTATATATATTATTCTTGGAAGACCTTTTTTGAATACTGCAGGGGCTGTTATTGATTGCACGAAAGGCAATGTCACTTTTCATGTTAATGGTAATGAGCATACGATACACTTTCCAAGGAAACAACCTCAAGTTTATAGTATTAATTCTATTGGAAAAGTTCCATCGATTATTTTTGGAGGTTTTGAATTTCCTCTTCCTGTCATCAAGAAGAAATATGATATTCTTATTATAGGGGATGTGCATATCCCCGTTGAGGTAACATAGTGTTTTTCGAAATTTCTCCGGTTCCATGTTAATCGGAATGAGTTTGTTAACAAGACTTGATCAACCTTGTTAGTGGATTCCTTTTGATGATCATGAGACAAATGAAACTAGAAGGCACAACCTTCTGTACCCTCTTTATACTTTCTATTATTTAGTTGAAATAAAGTAAAAATAGTATTTTTCTGTCTGTTTCCGGACTTATCCGTGCAATATAAAAATATCCCGAAAAATAAAAGTCCTCAGAATGCCATGCCAATTTAATATGATTTTTTCGGGAATATTAGAGGATTTATGGTGCAAAAATCACCGCAGGGGGAGCTGCCACCTGGCCACGAGGGTGGAGGGCGCGCCCCCCTGCCTCGTGAGCCCATGGTGGCCCTCCTCCACTTATTCCTGCACCCATCCTCTTCTTCTTCCTCCCACATACACGAATATCTGGCTCAAACACGAGTTCTAGCTCCCGTTGTTGTGATTTTTGATCTCTTTGCTCAAAGCACCTCTCACAAAACTTCTTGGGGAGATTGTTCCTTGGTATGTGACTCCTCCATTGGTTCAATTAGTTTTTGTTCTAGTGCTTTATTCATTGCAAATATGTGCTGCATAGGTGACCATGTTCTTGAGCTTGCATGTCAAATTTATATGGTTCCAAGTAGTTCTAATGCTTGATATAGGCTCTAGGCACTTGTAGGAGTAGTTGCTATCAATTTTATTGAAGTTGGTTCACTTTTGTTTGAAGTTACTAAAAATTTCAGATTATTTCAGAAAATAATGAAGAGACTTTTGAGGGGCTCGTCGAGCCGAAGCTCGAAGGAAAAACAAAATGAAGAAGCACAGAGGCCCAAATATAATTTGCCTCGTACCGCGGAGGTCTGGTCGTGTGAATGGCCTACCGATGACTTCTTGAGGAGAGCCGAGATTTATGAGGATTTCTATCTATTAATTGAGAATGCCGGCCTCACCGACTTCCTCCGCGACCAACGTCATCAGTATCTCTTACTCACAAATACTTTTGTGCAAAACTTCTACTATTTTCCTAAGGAATCACCTCCTTCCGTAGAATTTCATTTATATGACGTTGTTAAGAAGATGCCTTTAGCTGAATTTTGCAAGGTTTGCAAAATACCCTCTGAGGGTACCTTAGATGAACCACATTGTAATGAAGTGGAGGCATTTATTAACACTATCACTATGGGAGAAACCAGGAAGGTTTCTGATGGAAGAATCACTAGCATACATTTTCCTGTTTTACGCTACTTTGCCTTATTTGCTAGTCGTTGCTTGATTGGTCGTGGAAATTGTGGGAACCTTAGTTTTCCTGATATTATCATTTTGTCCCATGGGTTATACCTCGATAACTCCGTTAGTATGGGCGGAATTATTGCTAAACGGTTAAGCTTGAACCGTACTAAAGGCCCCATCTTTTGAGGTATTTATGCTTCGCGCCTAGCTGCACATTTTAACATACCTATTAGGCTTTATGAGAAAGAAGAAAAATTGTTGCCTAGTGCCTATTTAGATTATAAGATTATGCTAGCGGATGACTTTATTGTTAATGGCAAGGAAGGGGAGCTTAAATATAAATTGTACTTTGATAAACATCACCCTGAGACTATTACTTTGCCTGCTCCTTCTTTGTTTAACTTGTCTGAAGGTCTTTATCTCGTTCCGTGTGCGGCCGTTCAAGCCTATCGGAATCCTGCACTAGCCCTGGAGCCGCAACCACAATACGAGCCTCCACGCCAGTCTGTTTATTCTTGGGATCCTGAGGTGGCTGCCAGCTAGTGGCAGTCAGAGTCCTCTTCATCACAGTACGACCCCAGCTACACCTACGGGTATCCGCTAGGCCATCCCTGGCAATGAACCAACTTAGGCCAAAAGCCTAAGCTTGGGGGAGTACGTATTTCCCACCGACATTACATTTATGTTCACACACACTCATTGCTAGATGTCGGTGCTCATTCCATTTTGTATCATGCTTTTATATCTATATTTATCGCATTATGGGCTGTTATTTCACGTCATGTCACAATACTTATGGCTATTCTCTCTTATTTTACAAGGTTTACATGAAGAGGGAGAATGCCGGCAGCTGGAATTCTGGGCTGGAAAAGGAGCAAATATTGGAGACCTATGATGTGCAACTTCAAAAGTCCTGAAACTCCACGGAATATCTTAAAATAAATAAAGAAAAATCATCACCAAAGATGAAGGCCAGGGGGCCCACACCCTACTCAAGAGGGTGGGGGCGCCCCCCTCCCCCTGGGGCGCGCCCCCTACCTCGTGGGCCCCCTGGTGTCTCTCCGATGCCCATCTTCTCCTATATGAAGTCTTTCGATGAGAAAAAACCAGAAGCAACCTTTCGGGACGAGACTCCGCCGCCACGAGGCGGAACCTTGGCGGAACCAATCTAGGGCTCCGGAGGAGCTGTTCTGCCGGGGACACTTCCCTCCGGGAGGGGGAAATCATCGCCATCATCATCACCAACGTTCCTCTCATCGGGAGAGGGCAATCTCCATCAACATCTTCACCAGCACCATCTCATCTCCAAACCCTAGTTCATCTCTTGTATCCAATTCTTGTCTCCAAGTCCGGGATTGGTGCTAGTAGGTTGCTAGTAGTGTTGATTACTCCTTGTAGTTGATGCTAGTTGGTTTATTTGGTGGAAGATCATATGTTCAGATCCTTTATGCATATTATTACCCCTCTGATTATGAACATGAATATGCTTTGTGAGTAGTTACGTTTGTTCCTGAGGACAAGGGAGAAGTCTTGCTATTAGTAGTCATGTGAATTTGGTATTCGTTTGATATTTTGATGAGATGTATGTTGTCTAGTCTCTAGTGGTGTTATGTGAATGTCGACTACATAACACTTCACCATTATTTGGGCCTAGAGGAAGGCATTGGGAAGTAATAAGTAGATGATGGGTTGCTAGAGTGACGAAGCTTAAACCCTAGTTTATCGTTGCTGTCGTAAGGGCTGATTTGGATCCACTTGTTTCATGCTATGGTTAGGTTTACCTTAATACTTTTGTTGTAGTTGCGGATGCTTGCAATAGAGGTTAATCATAAGTGGGATGTTTGTTCAAGTAAGAACAACACCCAAGCGCCGGTCCACCCACATATCAAATTATCAAAGTACCTAACGCGAATCATATGAACGTGATGAAAACTAGCTTGACGATATTCCCGTGTGTCCTCGGGAGAACTTTTCCTATTATAAGAGTTTGTCCAGGCTTGTCCTTTGCTACAAAAAGGATTGGGCCACCTTGCTGCACTTTATTTACTCTTGTTACTTGTTGCTCGTTACAATTTATCTTATCACAAAACTATCTGTTACCACTTATTTCAGTACTTGCAGAGAATACCTTGCTGAAAACCGCTTATCATTTTCTTCTGCTCCTCGTTGGGTTCGACACTCTTACTTATCGAAAGTACTACGATAGATCCCCTATACTTGTGGGTCATCAAGACTCCTTTCTGGCGCCGTTGCCGGGGAGTGTAGCGCTTTTGGTAAGTGGAATTTGGTAAGGAAAAATTTATATAGTGTGCTGAAATTTTCTGTCACTTGTTATTATGGAAAGTAATTCTCTGAGGGGCTTGTTCGGGGTATCTTCACCCCATCCAGTATAGCAAAGAGTTGCTCCTCAACCTACTGAACCTATTGAAAATTAAACTCCTTTTGAAGGAACATGATGGAAAAAATGTTGGCTAATACTTTTACAGGAGATGGAACAAAGCATCCTGATGAACATCTACTCTATGTTGATGAAGTTTGTGGATTATTTAAGCTTGCAGGTATACCCGATGATGTTGTTAAGAAGAAGGCCTTTCCTTTATCTTTGAAGGAGGACGCATTGACATGGTATAGGCTATGTGATGATACGAGATCATGGAATTATAAAAGATTGAAATTGGAATTTCATCAAAAGTATTACCCTATGCATCTTGTTCATCGTGATCGCAATTATATATATAATTTTTGGCCTCGCGAAGGAGAAAGCATCGCTCAAGCTTGGGGGAGGCTTAAATCAATGTTATATTCATGCCCCAATCATGAGCTCTCAAGAGTTACAATTCTTCAGAATTTTTATGCTCGGCTTTCTGATAACAACCGCACCATGGTCGATACTTCTTGTGCTAGCTCTTTTATGATGAAGACTATTGAATTTAAATGGAATTTATTGGATAGAATTAAACGCAACTCTGAAGATTGGGACCTCGACGAAGGTAAGGAGTCAGGTATGACGCCTAAGTTTGATTGCGTTAAATCGTTTGTGGATACCGATATTTTCCGTAAGTTTAGCACTAAATATGGACTTGACTCTGAGATATTAGCTTCTTTCTGTGAATCTTTTGCTACTTATGTCGTTCTCCCTAAGGAGAAGTGGTTTAAATATCATCCTCCCATAGAAGTAAAAGTAGCTGCACCTATTAAAGTTGAAGAAAAGACTGTCACTTATAATGATCCTATTGTTCCTACCTCTTATGTTGAGAAACCACCTTTCCTGTTAGGAGTAAAGGATCATGCTAAAGCTTTAACTGTTGTTCGTAAAAGCAATATTAGAACTTATACACCTCTGAGCAAGTTAAAGTAGAACCTAATATTGCTATTGTTAAAGATCTCTTGTCGATAATATTGATGGGCATGTTATTCAATTCGTGGTGAAACTGCTAGAATTGCTAAACCTTGTGCTAAAGATAAACATAGACCTGTGGTAGGCGTGCCTGTTATTTCTGTTAAAATAGGAGATCATTGTTATCAGGGCTTATGTGATATGGGCGCTAGTGCTAGTGCAATACCCATTGACTTATACAAAGAAATTATGCATGATATTGCACCTATTGAGTTAGAAGAAATTGATGTCACGATTAAGCTTGCCAATAGAGATACTATTTCACCAGTGGGAATTGTTAGAGATGTTGAAGTCTTGTGTGGGAAAACCAAATATCCCGCTGATTTTCTTGTTCTTGGTTCTCCATAAGATAGCTTTTGTCCCATTATATTTGGTAGACCCTTCTTGAACACTGTTAATGCTAAGATAGACTGTGAAAATAATGTTGTTACTATTGGCTTGGATGATATGGTTCATGAGTTTAATTTCTCTAAATTTAGTGAAAAACATCGTGAGGAAGAGTTGCCTAGTAAGGATGAAATTATTGGTCTTGCTTCTATTGCCGTACCTCCTAGTGATCCTTTAGAACACTATTTGCTAGACCATGAAAATGAGATGTTCATGAATGAAAGAAGGGAAATAGATGAAGTATTCTTTAAACAGGAACCTATTCTGCAACACAATTTGCCTGTTGAAATCCTAGGGGGTCCTCCTCCACCCAAGGGTGATCCCGTGTTTGAGCTTAAACCGTTGCCTGATAATCTTAAATATGCTTATCTTGATGAAAAGAAAATATATCCTGTCATTATTAGTGCTAACCTTTCAGAGCATGAAGAAGAAAGATTATTGAAAACTCTGAAGAAGCACCGTGCCGCTATTGGATATACTCTTGAAGATCGTAAGGGAATTAGTCCCACTCTATGTCAGCATAAAATAAATTTGGAAGCGGATGCCAAACCAATTCGTGATCCTCAACGATTTTTGAATCCTAAAATGAAAGAAGTGGTAAGAAAAGAAATACTCAAGCTTCTAGAGGCAGGTATAATTTATCCCGTTGTTGATAGTCAGTGGGTAAGTCCTGTCCATTGTGTCCCTAAGAAGGGAGGTATTACTGTTGTCCCTAATGATAAAGATGAATTGATTCCGCAAAGAATTATCACAGGTTATAGGATGGTAATTGATTTCCATAAATTAAATAAAGCTACTAAGAAAGATCATTACCCTTACCTTTTATTGATCAAATGCTAGAAATATTATGCAAACATACACATTATTGCTTTCTAGATGGTTATTCGGTTTCTCTCAAATACCGTATTAGGCTAAAGATCAATCAAAGACTACTTTTACATGCCCTTTTGGTACTTTTGCTTATAGGCGTATGCCTTTTGGTTTATGTAATGCACCTGCTACCTTTCAAAGATGTATGATGGCTATATTCTCGACTTTTGTGAAAAGATTTGTGAGGTTTCATGGGCGACTTTTCCGTCTATGGTTCCTCTTTGATGATTGCTTGAGCAATCTTGATCGAGTTTTGCAGAGATGTGAAGAAACTAATCTTGTCTTGAATTGGGAAAAGTGCCACTTTATGGTTAATGAAGGTATTGTCTTGGGGCACAAGGTTTACGAAAGAGGTATTGAAGTTGATAAAGCCAAGGTGGATGCTATTGAAAGATGCCATGTCCCAAGGACATCAAAGGTATAAGAAGTTTCCTTGGTCACGCGGATTTTATAGGAGGTTCATTAAGGACTTCTCAAAATTTCTCGACCTCGACTAGTTTATTACAAAAGATGTACCATTTGTCTTTGATGATGATTGTGTAGAAGCATTTGAAATACTTAAGAAAGCATTAGTCTCTTTTTGTTGTTCAGCCACCTGATTGGAATTTACCCTTTGAAATTATGTGTGATGCTAGTGATTATCTTTGTAGGTGCTGGTCTAGGGCAAAGAGTTGATAAGAATTTAAATGTTATCCATTATGCTAGTAAGACTCTAGACAATGCTCAAAGAAATTATGCTACTACCGAAAAGGAACTTTTAGCAGTTGTATTTGCTTGTGATAAATTCAGACCCTATATTGTTGATTCTAAAGTAACTATTCACACTGATCATGCTGCTATTAAATATCTTATGGAAAAGAAAGATGCTAAACCTAGACTTATTAGATGGGTTCTCTTCTTGGAAGAATTTGATTTGCATATTGTTGATAGAAAAGGAGCTGAGAACCCGTTGCGCATAACTTATCTAGGTTAGAGAATGTTCTTGATGACCCACTACCTATTGATGATAGCTTTCACGATGAACAATTAAATGTCATAAGCACTTCTCGTAGCACTTCATGGTATGCTGATTATGCTAATTATATTGTTGCTAAATTTATACCACCTAGCTTCACATACCAACAAAAGAAAAAAATTCTTTTATGATTTGCGACATTACTTTTGGGATGACCCACATCTTTATAAAGAAGGAGTAGATGGTGTTATTAGGCGTTGTGTACCGAGCATGAACAGGAGCAGATCCTACATAAGTGTCACTCCGAAGCTTATGGAGGACACCACGCTGGAGATAGAACTACACATAAGGTATTGCAATCTGGTTTTTATTGGCCTACTCTCTTCAAGGATGCCCGTAAGTTTGTTTTGTCTTGTGATGAATGTCAAAGAATTGGTAATATTAGTAGACGTCAAGAAATGCCTATGAATTATTCACTTGTTATTGAACCATTTGATGTTTGGGGCTTTGATTATATGGGACCTTTTCCTGCCTCTAATGGATATACACATATTTTAGTTGTTGTTGGTTACGTTACTAAGTGGGTAGAAGCTATTCCAACTAGTAGTGCTGATCATAACACTTCTATTAAAATGCTTAAGGAAGTTATTTTTCCGAGGTTTGGAGTCCCTAGATATTTAATGACTGATGGTGGTGTCGTGGTTCTAAGTCTGACAGTAGAATGGGGGATAGGTATGGAGAGGCAAGGTACTAGCTATGGAGTAGTTGTATACGCACGAGTTTTACGAGTTCAGACCCTTCTCGGAGGAAGTAATAGCCCTACATCTCGGAGCCCGGAGGCGGTCGACTGGATTATATGTGTATGAATTACAGGGGTGCGAACCCCTCTACCTGTGGAGGGGGTGGCTTATATAGAGTGTGTCAGGACCCCAGCCAGCCCACGTAGCGGAGGGTTAAAGGTACATTAAGGCCAGGCGTTACTGGTAGCGCCTTACATAAAGTGTCATCATGATCATAAAGACTACTTAATTACAGACCGTGTGGTCGAGTGGGTCTTCATGGTCGAGTGTCGTTGAGTCTGTCGAGTGGAATCCTACCAGGTCGACTAGAAGGTAGTTTATTCTAAGGATGTCCTTGGGGAGGGTATCTTGGACAGGTCCATGACCCTACCCTAGGTATATGACTTCATCATTAGCCCCCGAATGGATCGAGGTTTGAGTGAGCAAGGAGTTGGTAATCTTTCCGACCTGTTTTTCGTGCTGCGAGTGTGTCTTACTCTGGATCAGTGACCTTTTAGTGATGGTGTCAACTTCTCTTTCAGTCGCCTTGATCCATTCCTTACATCTGTCGAGTGAACTTTATGAACTTGGAGATTTCCGAGCGACGGATCGGAGGAAATCTGCCGTCTCGCAAGTTGCTCTGCTGTTAGCGGATTTAGCGGGATCTGAATTTCGGGAAGCGCGCGAAGTGGAGAAGGCCGCGGTACTCGGATGGGATAAGGCAAGGACGCCTCGATCTCCACGCCACCTTTTTCGCCACGTATCGCGCGCGCGACTATTGCGGGATTTGACAGTATTGCCCGGGCCTACCAGTCAGCCACTCGGAAGCGACTTCATATAAGGCACCGGGCGGGGGTCTTTTGAACAGTGCACCCTCATTTTCCCCTCCTCCGTCCTCAGATTCATCCGCCGCGCCCGTAACCTGCTCAGCGCTGCTGCTCCGTTCCTGCTTCTCCGGCGACAATGGTGAAGGAGAAGACGGCGGCCTTGGAGCGGGCAAAGAAGGCGACGGCGAAGGTGAAGGGGAGAGCGACCAGTCGGGGCGGATCCTCATCGCGGTCCAGCCTGCCGCAAGGTTGGGTCCAGGGAGATTGGATCCGCTCGACCATCACCCAGAAAGACCTCGACGACCTGGCCAACGAGGGATTGATTCCCCATGGGTCAGCAAGGCTTCCAGGGACGGAGTGGAAGCTGCAGCCTCAGGAGGGTGAGTGCGTCCTCTTAGCCACCCATGTTGATCGCAGATTTTCTCTACCGCCGAATCTTTTCTTTCGGGGTTTTCTGAACTTCTTTGGAGCACAACTCCATCACTTCACACCCAACTCCATTGCCTATCTTGCTGCTTTCGTGTCTTTGTGCGAAAACTTCTTGGGTTATCGGCCACACTGGGGCCTCTTCAAACACATATTCACTTGTCGCTCACAGACGGTGAAAAAGGCTAGTCCGAATGATGAAAGAACCCAAGTAATCCAGATGTGTGGGGGTCTTGGGGTCCAGATGAGGGGTAAAAGTGCCTTTCCGGCCATGATTCTTCCCGATTCAGTTAGAGGGTGGCAGTCGACCTGGTTCTACTGCCAAGACCAGTCGATGCCAGGGCAGTCGACTGGACTCCCTCCTTTCTCCATGGATCGAGTGAACAAGCCGTCCTCTCTGAAGGTGTTTCCGGAGGAGAAGGTCCAGGTTAGATTGTTGATGGAGCGTGTAGTCCAGCTCATTCGCGACGGAGTGACCGGCATGGATCTTCTGGAGGTTTTCCTTCGACGGCGCATTCAGCCGCTCAATACCAAGGCCACCCGATGTGGATGTACTGCATACCGAAGACACCACCGGGTCCACCGGAGGAGGTCGGCGACGCCACATTGGAGAGGTGGATGACTGCCATCACAGGGAACAAGGATAACCCTCGTGGAGCTAGGAGGATTCCACCACTCGACCAATCTTACGAACCAGACAAAGTATGACCACTTATCTCCGACTGTGATCCTGTTGCATTCGCTCTGTTCCGCTGCGAATCGGCCGATTGACTTTCTCTTGTTTTGCTGTCTTCTAGGCCACCACTGAGATGTACTCGATGCCCAACAGGGCGCAAGAACAAGTCGAAGAAGAAGAAGGAAGCGGAGGCGAAAGCCAGGAGGAATGGGAGTCCGAGGAAAACGACAGCTCTGATGAAGAAGAGGAGGAGGAGGAGGAAGAGGAGGAGACGTGGATCCTCCCACTCGGAAAAGCGATCAAGCCGACGCATGATCCGGCGGTCGGCCTTGGTAAAGCTATCGCGCCCGTTGGATGATCGATGAAGCACCCTCGGACGACCTCTCCAGTGCCGACTGAGAAACCGCCAAAGCAACCCCGAGCCACGTCATCAAAGCCGACGAAGGCCTTGCCCAAGATGAGGATGGTCATTCCTACCATTTCCGGGTAATCAGCAGAACTTGTGTTTTCCTATTTATCATGGGTGTACTTTTGGTCGACTCGTTTGACTGATCAACTGATTTCTGAAATCTGCAGTGCTGCCACCTCCGAGACCTCAGCTAAGCACGAAGATCAGGAAATGGAAGATGCCGCCACCTCCAACCTTGGTATGATCTCTGCAGTTTCACTTTATGGTCGATTGGATTTCTGTTTTTACCTTTGAATCTTTCTTGTAGTTCCACCTCATGTCATTGATCTCCCTGACAACGACGATGAAACACCGCTGAGGAAGAGGAAGGACAAAAAGGTGTCTGCTGGCAAGGCTACTCAAGTTGCATCACTGCCTGAGACGCTGGTTCACGAGGGAGGCGACACCACTCGGGCTTCTGTGTCCTTTGCTGTGCCGCTGACGAGTGTCCGGCCTTCATCGTCGACTGCTGACCCGCCTTCCCTTTTTGCTACACACCACGTCCCGGAAGACCAAGTGAGTGCTGCTAAGGAGGCCATACGCCAGGCAGGGATCATGATGGAGCAAGTGAAGGTGGTCCGGGAGGCCAGCCAGGCGGCTTATGATGCAAGCTCACCTCTTCAGAGCAATGTCCAAGTAAGTTGGTCGCTGCTTGTTCTGTTAGGATATGCTACCTGAAATTTCTTCTTTCTGAAGATCTCCATATCTATATCTGTACACCCACTGGGTGGGTGTGTCGATTAATTTTTGTCTTTGGTGGGGCACGCTGAGTGCACCCACCGGTGTAGTCCCCGAGACTATGGTGGACTGCGGGCAGTTGACTATAGTCTTTATACTTTGAACTTCTTCACTCGGTCTGGTCGGGCCATGTCGAATGGATCTTTGAAACCGGTGGGGGCACGCTGAGTGCACCCACTGGGTGTAGTCCCCGAGACTATGGTGGACTGCTAGCAGTCGACTATAGTCTAAGGAACT
This sequence comes from Aegilops longissima, assembly GCA_021605205.1. NCBI lineage: Eukaryota > Viridiplantae > Streptophyta > Magnoliopsida > Poales > Poaceae > Aegilops > Aegilops longissima. The sequence goes on from CM038676.1 coordinate 32,729,324, forward strand.
GTTTTTTTTACACGGCTGGCTGCTGACAGTTGGCTGTGGTTTTAGGATCATAACCTTTTGCCTCTTTCGGTCGATTGGTGAACCGATTAGTAAAACCAGTGGGGGCACGCTGAGTGCGCCCACTGGTGTAATCCCGAGACTCTTGTCGAATGTTTTGATTCGACTGTAGTCTTAGAAATGCTACGATTTTTCTTTAGTCACTCGGAAGTGACCTGTCTTTGATGTTTTGTCGATTGACTCTTCACAGAAATCTTGCGAGCTCGTGGCCGGCTATACCGAATTGGAGAACAAACAGATCCAGCTCAACCTTGACTTGAAGCTTGCTCAGGAGAACTTGCAAAAGGCGAGAGATGAAGCAAAAGGTATGGCTGGTGAGAACTTCATGACTGTCTTTGTCTTTCTACCCATTCTCAACTCTGGGCTTATTGTTATTTTGCAGACAAACTGGAGGAGGCTCTGAAGAAGAAAGATCACGACCTTGCAGAGGCACAGAAGGCGGCTTTGGAGAAAACAAAGCTCGCGGAAGAGAAACTGGTCTCAGTCGGCAAACTTGAAGAGGAGAATACGGTGAAGGCTGCTCTCGTGACCAACAAGGAGGTTAGCCGATGAAGAATGAGAAAGTTGCCTTGGTGACAAAATTTGGCGAATCTGGCGGGAAGAGGAATGATCTGGAGGCTTATCTGGGAGGGCTCGCCAAGAAGCTATTCCTCATGCTTGAAGGTAATTCCTCTTATCCGACTGACTTGTCATCATCGACTCATCATAAAACCATTAGCTTGAACTCGAGTCGTATTTGCAGAATTCTGCCGAAACTTGAAGAGGAGACCAACGAGTGGAGACAAGCCTGGACCCCATCAACTCTCCGTGAAGGATGAAGCCACTATGGGCGTGCTCCATTGGAGTCTCGCATTCTTTGGTGTGGTGGACTATCTCGCTCATTGAAAGCTGCGGTGTTGCGGATCGACTCAACACTCTGGCGGACCGGGCGCCTGAATGACCTCGAGTCCTTAGTGACTCGGTGGTGAGTTCAAGTCGAGTGCAAGAATGGAAAAATTCTTCTGCCAGGTGCGGTGTTGATGTTGCTCTGTCTCTGGTTCGTGTCCACTTCAAGGAGGCGCGGGAGGTAAAGCTGGTGTCCATCAAAGTTGCCAATACCAAGAAGTATGATTTCCAATCTTTCATGGAGACTTTCATCGCCGCTGCCACCCGGATTGCTGATGGGATCGACCTTGACCAGTTTGTGGCTCCTCCCAGTCCTCCACCTGAGGAGTAAAAAACTTCTATGCTTTACCTTAAATTTGCCTCGGAATGCCGAGTGGTTTTGTAACCGATAAATTTTAATGGGCTTGAGGCCTGGGTACTTCTGCATCCTTAGGATGCTATCCGAACTTTACTTATCGTCGAAATATACTTTTGTTTGCCTTCGAGTGAACTTTTCTCTTCACTCGGATTATGCTTCAATGCTTGAGATGCAGCCCTGAGGTGGATCGATCGACCTACACTTTGTTGCTCTTGCGGTAGCGCGCAGGAGAAGGAAGCGATCGACATGTACCTCGTCGTCCTTGCGGATCGGGATGGAGCGCACGTTGTACTTGTGGCGCGGCTCCGAAGGAGAAGGTAACAGTTGACCTGCACCTCGTCGTCCTTGCGGATCAGGATGGGTTTCGTACTTAGGCGAGTACTGGACTGCAGCTAAGCCCCCGAGTGGGAGGTCTGCTCTCCACTCGGTAGGATTTTTCAAACTTAGGCGAGTACTGGACTGCAGCTAAGCCTCCGAGTGGGAGGTTTGCTCTCCACTCGGTAGGATTTTTCAAACTTAGGCGAGTACTGGACTGCAGCTAAGCCTCCGAGTGGGAGGTTTGCTCTCCACTCGGTAGGAATTTTCAAACTTAGGCGAGTACTGGACTGCAGCTAAGCCTCCGAGTGGGAGGTTTGCTCTCCACTCGGTAGGATTTTTCAAACTTAGGCGTAGTCTTGGACTGCAGCTAAGCCCCAGTGGGAGGTTTGCTCTCCACTCGGTGGGATTTTCAAACTTAGGCGAGTCTTGGACTGCAGCTAAGCCTCCAAGGAGGATTTTTGTGTCCTAGCTTTGAAGGGGAAGGCAACAGTCGACCTTTACCTCGTCGTCCTTGCAAAGTGCACATTGTATTAAATACTTAGGCGAGTACTTGGTCTGCAGTTAAGCCCCCGAGTGGGAGGCTAGCTCTCCACTCCGTAGGATTTAAAACACTTAGGCGAGTACTTGGACTGCAGCTAAGCCCCCGAGTGGGAGGGTGGCTCACCACTCGGTAGGATTTAAAACACTTAGGCGAGTACTTGGACTGCAGCTAAGCCCCCGAGTGGGAGGCTGGCTCACCACTCGGTAGGATTTTAAAACACTTAGGCGAGTACTTGGACTGCAGCTAAGCCCCAGTGGGAGGCTGGCTCACTACTCGGTGGGATTTTAAAACACTTAGGCTAAACGGATTCAGCTAAGCCCCAGTGAGAGGCTGGCTCACCACTCGGTGAGATTTTTTACAAACTTAGGCGAAACGGATTAGCAGCTAAGTCACCCACTGGGTGGGAATTTTAACAAAAAGTAATAACAATCACTGGGAAAATTATAATCTTCATGATTTAGATAAACAAACTACAGAGGTACTTTTATTACATCTCACCCGAGTGAGCTCTTAAGTGTAAAAGGGGCGGAGCAGCTCCGCATTCCAGGCTCGAGGCTCATCGATCTGGCGTTCGAGGTTGTAAAGATGGTAAGATCCATTGTGGAGAACTCTAGTGACGATGAAGGGACCTTCCCAAGTGGGAGCGAGCTTGTGTGGTTTCTGTTGATCCACTCGGAGGACCAGATACCCTTCTTGAAAGGCTCGGCTCTTCACATTTCTACCGTGGAATCGACGCAAGTCCTGCTGATAGATGGTCAAGCGGATCAGGGCCATCTCTCTCTCCTCTTCAAGGAGGTCGACTGCATCTTGCCGGGCTTGCTCCGCTTCAGCTTCAGAGTAAAGTTCGACTCGGGGCGCATTGTGAAGCAGGTCACTCGGCAGAACTGCTTCAGCTCCATAGACCATAAAGAATGGAGTTCTCCCAGTCGACCGATTAGGAGTGGTCCTCAATCCCCAAAGAACCGACGAAAGTTCGTCAACCCACGCTCCTGCTGCATGCTTGAGATCACGCATCAGTCGAGGTTTCAGTCCTTTGAGAATTAGACCATTTGCTCGTTCCGCTTGTCCATTTGACTGGGGGTGAGCGACTGAAGCATAGTCGACTCGCGTGCCTTGAGAAGCGCAAAAGGCTTTGAACTTGTCGGAATCGAAATTTGACCCATCGTCAGTGATGATGCTGTGCGGAACTCCATATCTGAATATCAACTCTCTGATGAAACTGACAGCAGTGCACGCATCAAGGTTCTTGATAGGTTTGGCTTCGATCCATTTAGTAAACTTGTCGACTGCCACTATCAAGTGAGTGAAGCCACTCCTGCCAGTTCTCAGTGGTCCGATCATGTCCAACCCCCAAACAGCGAAGGGCCGGACGAGTGGAATGGTCTTCAAGGCTGAGGCGGGCTTGTGCGACATATTGGAGTAGAACTGACATCCTTCACACCTGTCGACTATTTCCTTTGCCATTTCATTTGCCTTTGGCCAGTAAAATCCTGCTCAGTATGCTTTAGCCACGATGGTCCGAGAAGGGCGCATGGTGACCATAGGTCCCAGTGGATATCATCAAGAATTATCGACCTTCTTACGGCGTTATGCACTTACGGCGACTCGATCCGCTTTCTCTGAATAACTGTCCCTTGATCATAGTAAAGGCCTTGGATCGGCGGACGATCTGTCTAGCCTCTTCTTCGTTCTCCGGAGCTCTTTCCTTAGGATATACGTGATGTATGGTACTGTCCAGTCGGGAGTGATGACCACGACGTCCATGATCAGGTCGACCACCGCTGGGACCTCAACTTCAGTTGGATCAGTGGCACTTTTTGGCTGTGGAGCTTCTTCAGTGAAAGGATCCTCTTGAATCGAAGGTGTGCGGATGTGCTCCAAAAACACATCACTAGGAATGGCTTCCCTCTTGGACCCTATTTTCGCCAAATCATCGGCAGCTTGATTTTTCAGTCGAGGTATATGATGGAGCTCTAACCCCTCAAACTTCTTCTCCAGCTTCCTCATTGCATTACAAGAGCAGATCATGGCTGGACTTGACGTCCTCCTTCATCACCGATTAACCACCAGATCTGAGTCGCCATAGACCATGAGGCGACGGACGCCGAAAGTGAAATGGCCATACATAACCCATACAACAGTGCTTCAGATTCTGCTTCATTGTTGGAAGAATCAAAGTGAATCTGGAGCACATATCTGAGCTTATCTCCTCGGAGAAACCAATACCACCCCAAAGACCGAACCATTCAGCATCTTGGAACCATCAAAGAACATAGTCCGAAGCTCGAGTGAACTTGAGTCGGCAATCGTTGTTCAATCCACTCGGCGATGAAATCTGCTATTGCTTGGGACTTGATGGCTTTCTTTGCCTCAAACTTGATATCAAGGGAAGAAGTTCAATCGCCCATTTCGCCACTCGACCGATTCGTCTCTGTTGTGCAAAATCTCTAATAATGGGGCGTCGCTAACGACTGTAATGGAATGATCAGAGAAGTAATGAGCAACCTTCTTCGCGGTCATATAAATCCCATACACAAGCTTTTGATAATGAGGGTATCTTTGCTTTGTGGGGTTAATACTTGTAAAGATAATATCTTTGGGCGCTGAACTTTGAAGGCCTTTCCTTCCTCTTCCCGCTCGACCGTAAGTACTTGTCTTGACGACTTGTCCTGTGGCTGCAATGTAAGCAACAACGGCTCCTTGCTCATTGGGGCAGCAAGCACCGGCTGGGTGGAGAGCGAGCTTTGAGCTCTGCAAGCGCTGCATCGACTTCGAGTCCACTCGAACTTGTCGACTTCTTCATCGATCGGTAAAGAGGCAATGCCTTTTCACCGAGCGAGAGATGAATCGACTTAAAGCGCCAAGCATCCGATAAGCTTCGGACGCCGTGCACACGCAGTAGGCGTTTCATTGGAGTATAGTGCCAACTTTTTCTGGTTAGCATCGATTCCTCGTTCGAAGCGAAAACCGAGTAACTTTCCGCCAGAACTCCGAATGTGCACTTTGATGGATTAAGCTTGATATCATACCTCCTGAGATTGGCAAATGTTTCAGCAAGGTCAGTCAACAGGTCGGAACCTTTCCGTGACTTGAACACAATGTCATCCATCGTGCACACTTCTGAATCATCCTCATGAACGTGGCTCCGGCATTCTTGAGGCCGAATGGCATGGTGACATAACAGAAGCACCCGAATGGAGTGATGAAAGCTGTTTTGATCTCGTCGGGTCCATACAAACAGATCTTATGGTACCCGGAATATGCGTCTAAGAAAGACAACCGTTCACATCCCGCAGTCGAGTCGACTATTTGGTCGATGCGGGGGAGAGGAAAATAATCTTTCGGGCAGGCCCGATTGATATGTTTGAAGTCGATGCACATGCACAGTGAATTGTCCTTCTTAGGGACCATGACAACATTGGCGAGACACTCGGAGTGGTAAATTTCTCGGATAAACTCTGCTGCTAAGAGCCGAGTCACCTCCTCACCTATGGCCTTTCTCTTCTAGACGGCGGACCATCGAAGATGTTCGTTGACAGGTTTGACTTTTGAGTTAACTCGCAGACGATGCTCAGCCAGCTCCCTGGGAACACCTGGCATGTCAGCAGGCTTCCATGCAAAGATGTCCCAGTTCTCATGGAGGAACTGGATGACCGCTTCTTCCTATTTGGAGTCGAGTGTTGTTGAGATGTGAGTCGGAGCAGCATTGGGATCAGTCGGATGAATATGAACCTGCTTCGTCTCACCGGGCGACTGAAATGCCGACTCCGTAGCGGGCTTCTTGGCTCGCAACAAATCACTCGGATCTGCAGTCTTCTGATATTCTTGCAATTCTACCATTGCCATCTGAGCATCAGCAATCTTAGAGCCTTTCTGGAAACACTCTTCCGCATTCTTCCGATTGCCAGTGACAGTGATCACACCCTTGGGGCCAGGCATCTTCAGTTTAAGGTACACATAACATGGTCGAGCCATGAAGCGGGCATCGCCAGACCTTCCCGAATAAGCGTGATAAGCGCTCTGAAATCCACGACCGCAAAGGTCAACTTTTCTTTGCGGAAATGCTTCGAATCACCAAAAACCACATCAAGAGCAATTTGACCGAGTGACTCGGCCTTCTTTCCAGGAATGACTCCGTGGAAACTCATGTTACTGGTGCTGAGTCTGGACATCGGAATGCCCATCCCTTTCAACGTCCCTGCATACAAGATGTTCAAGCCACTGCCGCCATCCATCAAAACTTTGGTCAGTCGAGTGCCTCGACGACTGGATCGACCACCAACGCTTGCCTCCGAGGGGTGGCAATGTGTGTCGGATGATCGGACTGGTCGAATGTGATTGCGGTCTGGGGCCATTTCAGATAATTGGGCGTCACCGGAGCGACCATGTTCACTTCTCGGTTGATAACTTTCAATCGACTTTTGCTTTCAACGTCAGCAAAAATCATCAGGGTGGAATTGACCTGGGGGTATCCACCATCACTATCTTCCTTGTCCTCAACTTTGTCTGACTCCTTTTCCTTATCCTTGGGCTGCTTCCCTTGGAACTGCTGAATCAAGAGCCGACAGTGTCGAGTGGTATGCTTCGGGTAAATGAGTTTATCCTCTTCATCTTTCTTCGTGTGAATGTAACATGGCAAGTCCAACACATCATTCCCATCTTGGTCTTTCACCTTCTTGGGGTTCCACGGACCCTTGGGTTTCCCCTTGAACTTTCCTAGGGTCACAGCCAAGGCTTCTCCGGGAGTGGCTGGCTCGGCTTTGCGCTTCTGCTTCCGACTGGAGTTCCCTCCGCCGGCTTCATTAGCGGTTGACTTGTACTTAGCACTCCGGAGCCGATCCTCTTCTTCACCATTAGCATACTTGGTGGCAATCTCCATCATCCGACTCGGGTCATATCTCTGTCCGACCAATTTCATACTCAACTCCTGTTCTTGACACCTTCCTTGAAAGCACGAGACTGCCCGGTGATCGGACACATTCTCAATCTGTATGGTGCAAGGTAATCCATCTCGGCGTAATCTCTCAAAGTTTCATTCGACTTCTGTACACACGATCGCAGCTCACAACCCTGCTGGTCGCTTGCAAGTCCCTTCAAATGTCCTGACAAACACTCGGGCAAGATCTTCCCAAGTGTAAATACTACTGGGTGCTAACTGATTCAACCATGCATGCTCCGGCCGAACCCTCCAACATAAGGGGCAAATGCTTCATAGCTACCTCATCGTTGCCGCCGCCAATCTGGACAGCCACTCGGTAGTCCTCAAGCCAAGTGTCAAGCTTGGACTCACCGGTGAACTTACTGACTCCATTCGCCAACCTGAAGTTGGGAGGAATCACTGCGGCTCTGATGGCCCTGCTAAAAAACTCTGGCCCTGAGACATGAACTCTGCTGCTGGAGGGAACATCTCTGTCATGGCCTTCGCGGTGAGCTCTGTTCCTGTTGACCAAGCCTTGAGCGATAATAGATCTCGCATCAAAGCACGGCTCTCACGGGGTCGATTGGAACCCTTCGCCCAAGACTATCTCAAGCGTCATCATCTTGTTGCCGAGGCGTATGATCCACCCCTTGGGGAGGGTGGGCACTCGACGTCGATCATTGTGATCGAATCGGTGCTCATACGGCTCGCGGTTATTGTTCTGATCATCACGCCGGCCTCCACGTTCCTCACGCCTCGGGGGTGATCTTGGACTATGGGCCGACTGGACTGAATTCACAGCGACGGATCTGCTGCGAATCCTGTTCCGTGACTGTGATACGACTGAATTTTGATCTCCTGTTGCCTGGAGTAAATCTCTGATCTGCTGCAAACCTCTACCCGCCTCCGACTAGGAAGGCTGAATCGATTCTGCTATACGGGCTCCAGCTACTAAATTCTGAATCGGAGTTCGATATACCTGAGTTGGTTGTGGAAAGAGCTGACGTCGACTGGATTCTGGAACCCGTGGTCGCGTGCGCTCGTCGAGAACTCGCTGGAGGTTCTCCAGTCGAGTGCGCTCGGCCAGGTTGTCCAAGCGCGCATCCTCCAAGGCACGAGCCTCGGGGGTTTCTCCAACGATAGGAGTGTGAAGTGCATCCATGTTTCGACGGCGAAGTTCCTCCCTCTGCAGCAAAGTGAGGGGCTCGGGTTGGTACTCTTCGTGAACCTGCGCCGGATCGCCTCCACTGTCGCCTCCGTCGGTGCGGGGAAATCCAGGAGGACTGCGTGGTCCGTCGACCATCAGAACCTCCGTTGCCGGATCGCTGCTATCGCACTCGGATGCAGTCTCTGCGGAGCCAGTCGATAGATCGAACAGGCCATAGAGAGATTCATCGGGCTCGATTGCCGCAACTTGGGAAGTGGCCGATGGCGAGCCACCGCATGCCTCACCCACCGCTGAAGCCTCGACCGACCGGGCGCTTGCGTCGGCGGGAGGCCCAGGGAGTGAGGACGGCACAAGAACCGACCCATCTTGGGTCGAAGGTTGCCGCAGGAGGGCGCTGCAGACGCATGCACGAAGTCGTTGCCCATGAGACGGGGCGCGCGTCGGCGTCGAGAGGAGCCTCCTAAAGCCAAGCGGAGTCGTCGGCGATGAGCGTGGCGCACCGAGGCGGATCTCGCGCCCTCTACCAAAACTCCACCAAACCATGATGTAGGAGACCGAAAGAATCCCAACTTCTCCAACAAATCGCTAGAACACCGCCCCACGGTGGCGCCAACCTGTCGTGGTTCTAAGTCCGCACAAGAGAATGGGGGTAGGTATGGAGAGGCAAGGTACTAGCTATGGAGTAGTTGTATATGCACGAGTTTTACGAGTTCAGGCCCTTCTCGGAGGAAGTAACAGCCCTACGTCTCGGAGCCCGGAGGCGGTCGACTGGATTATATGTGTATGAATTACAGGGGTGCGAACCCCTCTACCTGTGGAGGGGGGTGGCTTATATAGAGTGCGCCAGGACCCTAGCCAGCCCACGTAGCGGAGGGTTAAAGGTACATTAAGGCCAGGCATTACTGGTAACGCCTTACATAAAGTGTCATCATGATCATAAAGACTACTTAATTACAGACCGTGTGGTCGAGTGGGTCTTCATGGTCGAGTGTCTTTGAGTCTGTCGAGTGGAATCCTACAAGGTCGACTGGAAGGTAGTTTATTCTAAGGATGTCCTTGGGGAGGGTATCTTTGATAGGTCCATGACCCTACCCTAGGTATATGACTTCATCAGGTGGTTCACACTTTATTCATGGTGCTTTCCGTAAGATGCTTGCTAAATATGACGTTAATCATAGAATTGCATCTCCTTATCACCCGCAGTCTAGTGGTCAAGTAGAATTGGGTAATAGAGAGCTCAAATTAATTTTGCAAAAGACTGTTAATAGGTCTAGAAAGAATTGGTCCAAGAAACTTGATGATGCATTATGGGCCTATAGAACTGCATATAAGAATCCTATAGGTATGTCTCCATATAAAATGGTTTATGGAAAAGCATGTCACTTACCTCTCGAACTAGAACATAAGGCATATTGGGCTATTAAAGAGCTCAACTATGATTTCAAACTTGCCGGTGAGAAGAGGTTATTTGATATTAGCTCACTTGATGAATGGAGAACCCAAGCTTATGAAAATGCCTATGAATGGAGAACCCAAGTTATTTAAAGAAAAAGTTAAAAGATGGCATGACAAAAGGATACAAAAGCGTGAGTTTAATGTAGGTGACTATGTATTGCTATACAACTCTCGTTTAAGATTTTTTGCAGGAAAACTTCTCTCTAAATGGGAAGGTCCCTACGTTGTCGAAGAGGTCTATCGTTCCAGTGCCATAAAAATCAACAACTTCGCAGGCACAAATCCGAAGGTGGTAAATGGTCAAAGGATCAAACATTATATCTCAGGTAATCCCATAAATGTTGAAACCATTATTATTGAAACCGTAACCCCGAAGGAATACATAAGGGACACTTTCGGACCGTTTAGGACTCGAAAGGAATAGGTATGTGGTACGGTAAGTAAACCGACTCCAAAACAATTTTTAAGGCAATATTTCTCCGTTTTGGAATATTTAGAAAAATAGAAAAATAAGTGGCAGCCCGGGAAGGACACGAGGCCTTCACGAGGGTGGAGGGCACGCCCTACCCCTCTGGGCGTGCACCCCTACCTCGTGAGCACCTCGTGTGCCCTCCGGACTCCGTTTTCTTGCACGACACGTATTTTGGTCGGTAAAAATTCATTATATATTCTCCCGAAGGTTTTGACTCCCGTATCACGCAAATATCCTCTGTTCTTGTTTTGAGTTGTTGCTACTACAGATTAGAGCAAGATGTCTTCTCAAGAGTCAGTCGGGGAGAGCCGGGTATCTAATCCGGCACCGGAGCCAAGGGCACTCAGCGATGCTGACCACTTTGGGCCAGCAATGGAGAAAGAGATGGAGGCCGACTTGATGAGGGTAGATGCCATGGAGGATCAAGAAGTCACCTCTCGCCTCCGAGCTGGGTTTATGATGGGGGAACTACAGAGCTCAGCTATTCCAAACTCGGTTATCCCGTCCAATGTTAGATTTCTTTCTTATGAAAATATGACGAGGAGTGTCTCTTGTTCTCCTGCAGCTATGCAACACCCTTGGGTGCAAGGAGCTTTAGCCGTTACAGGAAAGCTTCGCAGGGAAATAATGGACCTCAAGCAGCAAGTCAACAAGCTCAAGGAGGAGAACCGTATTTTGAGGGGAATCATCGCCAAGAATATTACACCAACAACAAAGAAGGAGATATAATCACATGGGTATGGGCACTCCCCTTGGCAACTGCCAAGCTTGGGGGAGGTGCCCCGGTATCGTATCACCATCACAACTCATATCTTTGCCATTTTTCTTAGTTCGATCCTATTAGTAGTATCTTGATCTAGTAGAATGAAGTTTATAGCATGATCTAGTTTTGAGTTTTGCTTTATGATCTCTCTATGTAATCGAGTCTGTGAGCTATATATATAATAAAGTTTAGTGTTGAGTCAAAGGCTTGATTGTTTTGCCATGATCTTGGGTGAATAGAAAGAAGAAAAAGAATAAAAAGAAACATAGAGTTCATATTGATCTTATTGAGAGTAATGACTTCACATAGAAAGATTATGGTTATTAAAAGTTGTTGGGAGTTGGCAAATATAGTTTTGGTCATCGTTGCAATTAATAGGAAGTAATAAGGAGAGAGAGGTTTCACATATAGATATATTATCATTGACATCTTTTATGATTGGGAGCACTCATTAAAATACAACATGCTAAAGAGTTGATGTTGGACAAGGAAGACAACATGATGAATTATGTTTTCTTATATCTGAGATAAAGTATGTTGTCATGGATACTCTAACATGTTGAGCTTGCCTTTCCCCCTCATGCTAGCCAAATTCTCAGCACCAAGTAGAGATACTACTTGTGCTTCCAAATACCCCTAAACCAGTTTAGCCATGAGAGTCCACCATATCTACCTATGGATTGAGTAAGATCCTTCAAGTAAGTTGTCATCGGTGCAAGCAATAAAAATTGCTCTAAATATGTATGAATGATTGGTGTCACTACAAGAAATATGTCAACTTGTGACCACCACTATTGGTTACTGAAAGGTCATGGTTTTTCATTTGCGACCTTTTTTTGACCAAAAACAGAAGGTCAAAAGCTGGGGGCCGTTAACTGACTATAGCGACCTTCTCTGTGAGAAGGTCGTAGATGTTTACGACCAAAATATGCCTACTGTGGCGTTTTGGTCACTAGCAACCTTCCCAGGCCACGTAGGCATCCAGCGTGGCAAGCTGATGTGGCACAAGATTCAGCCCGGTCGAATTCAGTGTTTATATGGGCGGAGCCCATTAATTTGGCCTTTTCAATATTTATTTTTCCTATTAATTTTTGCTACCTACATGGGCTGGCCCAGCTATAATTCGGCCTTTTTATTTTTGGGTTGTGGCCCATTTTAACTTTTTTCAAATGGGTCCCAATTGTCAGGTTCTGATATGTGGGTCCCAAATTTCTAATTCTGGTTTGTGGGTCCTTGTTGTCATGGTCATGTTCCTCATATTTCAATATGCCAATAATTAAACAACCAATATTTAAATCACAATAGACAGAAAACAAGTGTAATACTTCAAATAACAAGAAGCAACAATCTGTTACATCAAATCACATACAACATTTCATTCAAAAACAGAGAGGAGATACATGAAATTCTGGAGTTCACAATGCCCAAATAACCTAGCTATTATTACAAAACTTGCTATACAAAAATGTCTTGGCGCTTCTTTGAACATCTTGTTTCGTCTTGAATTTAGGCAAAATATCTGCCAACAAGAAAACAGAACAGCGAGGATATAGTGAATAACAACAGCAGCAAGTGATGGGGTGCTATTTAGTAAGATTAAGTCCGGAAAGAAACATGCATGAAAATTAAGAATAGCTAGAGCAATTCTGCATGAAAATTAAGAAGTGCTATTCAGTATGAATGCCATGAAGTTTTCGTGCACGTCATGCCAAGTCAGCCAACATGTAGCATGCATGTGAGCCATAAAACATGAATACAGTTCAGCACCTACAACAGCCTGACACAATAGATAAAGCCATGAAGTGATAATAACAGTGTGTGATGAGAAACTGACCGCTCTTTTTAATTACTATGAGCAATAAAACATCTAGTTTCAGATACTCAACGGATTCATTCATATACTTATTATATGCTGACATGGATTGTAGAGGTTAACAACAAAACTGGAACTGGAACTTGTCATAAGCTAACACAAAAACACATTCCAAAACTATCTGTATAAAACATTTATGCATGGATACATTCAAGAACTAGAAAGTTCAAATAGGTTTATAAACGCACAAATAACTTGAGGAAAAGTAGCCAACTGCAGGTCTGAATCTGTATTGGTGATCAGCAGGTTTATAAATGCACAAATAGGTTTATAAGATATGAGTTGCTTACTTTACTTACTATGATCGTATGATGTGTTCTGAATCTGTATTGGTGAACAGCAGGTACAAGTCATCAACTGAACTAATCGCTGCCCAAGCAAATTAAGCGTGAATCCCGTGAGGCAAAACCAAGAGTAAAAACAAGACTGGCCAGCTGCAGGTCTTGCGCTAGTGGCGTTGCAGTCTTCATGGCGCTGGCAGCCACAAGGACATTAAATGTGAATGAGCTTGGTAAAATGGTAAGCAAGTGTTAAAGGACACTGGGCGCTAGCACCTAGACTCGATTTGATCATATTATACTTATCATAAACTCATTCACACTGAGATATCACAACTTCTCCACCCACAGAAAAAGAGAAAGAATATTCTACTGTAAAAAGACTCTCAAAAAGATTTAATCATTCCGTTAAAAATAGAGTAGCAAGAGCAACGCTGGACATCATTACAGAATATGAGTTGCAGGATACAACTTGTGGAAACGAGCAAATAACAACAGCATCAAGAAAATTAGAGTTCTTGATTCTTGAAGCACCGACAAATAGGAAACCCAGATAACAGATGCATATATGAATTGTGGGATACATCTTCCTATAGTTGTGGAAACTTGAGTCAATAACAGTAGCATAAAGTTGACATTGACAACAAGATAGCAAAATGAGAATGACATCTTCCTAGTAGTTGTGGAAACATAAAAACAACATGAAACTGACATTGGCAGCAAGATAGCAAAATAGGAATGACAGTCCATGCATAGTACATGAATGATTCACAGCAACTACATCGACCCTGTTCATTCATTTAACAAAGGGAACATGCAGAGTACTGTTTAATCAGCGATGCCATGGCAGGATCTCGGACCAGCACACATGCACGTATGCGTAGCAGCCTGATCGATCTGAATCAAACGGTGTACTACAACTACATGCGTGTTTAAGACATGAAAAATCCAAATCTATCTCACAGAAAAACAACGGACTTGTTACAGCGCGCTCAAGTTTGAGAGTGCTAACAACGCTAGACACGGGGCGTTGTTATCCACACCCTGCATCCGAAAAGTACTATCACATTACACGGAAATAAGGTTGTCACAGGTTGCTTCTTGCCCTCCACAAGTTTCTTCAGATAGTTAGGATTCCCACTAAAGATTAAAAATCCTTGCTGGTGCCTACTTAGACAAAATGAAATAAGGAAACGCGCCATGATTTTATATTTACATGCATGCTTGTGAAATTATGATCTTCTTCAGTTCCAGTTTAGAGAACGCAGGGGGACAAGGACGACAATGGAGAAAGAATAGGGAAGGTGCAAATGGAGGAAGCAGCGGTGGAGGGATGAGAGACCTAGAAGACCGGAGGCCGGAGGGGGTCGGCGGATGGCGCGATCGAGAACTTCCGGTCGATGATGCGCGATGCCTTGGCTGCGCCGCCATGTCGCTCATCTGCTCCGGCCGCTGATGGGGATCCATTCAACTTGTGCATCGGCAAGGCGGCATGGAGGGCATCAAACTCGTCGGATCGAGCAGCTTCTCCTGGCCCCAAACTACACACGCAACGCATGCACGCATCAGATGCGGCGAATAAGAAAGCCAGAAGAAGAGGAGATGAGGAGGGAACCATACCCTTGTCGAGGTCCCCGGGAGGGGTCAGCCACGGGAGCACGAGTGCCCTGATGGCACCCGAGCCCAAGCTGATCTTGGTCCCGAGCGCCTTGGCAGCGGCCTTGTCCTGGGCGGCCTCCTCGACCTCAGCGCCATCGACCTCCATCACGGCTTCGTCATCCTCGTCTCGATCGGCGTCGCTCCCGGGCCTGCAAGGATACCCACTTGGCGTCGGCGTTGGGTCATTCTACTTGAACGCGGCAGCGCAACGAGAAAGAGAAGGAAAACGCGCGGCATCCTCGATCTCCTCGATGGGAACCCATGGGCCGATGAGGACATGGCCGACCCGACGAGGGCACGCGGCGGGGCAAGGGGTTCTGGCTCTGTGGACGCGGTAGGTGGAGGGAGTGGGGTGGGGCGGAGAAGAGAGGGGGAGAGTGAGGCCGGCGGCGAGGTGAAGGGGGACAAGGGCGATTGGATCTGGGGGAGAAGGGGAGGCGGCGATGGAGTGGGAGGGAAGGAGGGCGATTGGATCTGGGGAGAAGGGGCGACGGTGATAGAGTGGGAGGGGATCTGAGTTAGGGTTTGGGTGGTTGGGCTGCGGGTAGGGTTTTCTTTTTCTTTTTGTCTTTTTTTTCTTTAGATAAATGGGATGGATGGATGGATGGATGCCATCTCATCGATCCATGGCACAATCGTTTCAACCAATGAGAACAAAGCTTATGTAATTATGTTTTTTCTATTTGTTTCTTTTGTATTTTTTGCACAAGGTGCATCTTCGAATGGCATAGTTTGTTCAAATTATCGCATATTGTGCACAAAGGTGCATCATGGAATGGCAAACAATGTTGGCTAAGAAAGTTTTCATTTTCATTGGACAAAAAATCCATTTTTCATTTTTTCGAGTGCCCAAAACGAGTTTTTTTGTAAAGGACCTACCACATCTTTGTTGCAAAATTGTACCAAATAATTTTACAAAATACTAGGCCATGTTTAATGCACAATTGACCAAATGGTTGGGTGTAAAAAGTTTTGATCCACCTCTGGTGAAAAAGACAAATTCCCGTCGATTCAGTTGGAAACGGGTCAAATTTCAACTGAAGCTACCTCATAGTTTGCTATTTATTTTTTCAAAAAATCATTTCTTCGTACATAAGTATTTATTTAATTAGAGAAACACCAAAAAAATTCCAAGATTCAACCACTAGATAGGAGCAGTCAAGCCCGCCGTTTGACCGCATTTCAAAAGCAGGCATAAAAATTCAAAAAATCAAAAAATGCAAAACCTTCGCATTGTGTCATTATATGTGACCAAGTTTTCAGGAAAAATAATAAACTTGTAATACGGTAATTATTTTAAAAAAGTGTTCTCAGAAATGAGCTATCAAGCGTGAAGATTCATGGCTTTCAAGCCAAATGATCAATCTTATGGCCACATTCATGGCATAGTTTGTTTAAAGGATCTCATATTGTGCACAAGGGTGCATCTTGGAATTCCAAACAATGTTGCCTAAGGAAATTTTCATTTTCTTTGGACGAAAAAACCATTTTTCCATTTTTCGAGTGCCCAAAAGGAGGTTTTTTTGTGAAGGACCTACCATATATTTGTTGCAAAATTGTACCAAATCAATTTTATAAAATACTAGGACATATTTAATGCACAATTTACCAAATGTTTGGTGTCAAAATTTTTGATCCACCTTTGGTGAAAAAGACAAATTCCCGCCGATTCAGTTGGAAGCGGGTCAAATTTGAACTATAGCTACCTCGTAGTTTGCTATTTATTTTTTCCAAAAATCATTTCTAGGTACATAAGTATCTATTTAATCATAGAAACACCAAAAAAATTACAAGATTCAACCACTAGCTAGGAACGGTCATTCCCGGTGTTTTGACCGCATTTTGAAACGGGCATAAAAAATTCAAAAAAAATCAAAAAATTGGAAAACCTTCGCATTGTGTCATTATATATGACCAAGTTTCCAGGAAAAATAATAAAATTGTAATACGGTAATTACTTTAAAAAAGTGTTCTCAGAAATGAGCTATCATGCGTGAAGATTCATGGCTTTCAAGCCAAATGATCAATCTTATGGCCACATTCATGGCATAGTTTGTTCAAATGATCTCATATTGTGCACAAGGGTACATCTTGGAATTCCAAACAATGTTGCCTAAGGAAGTTTTCATTTTCTTTGCACAGAAATTTCATTTTTCATTTTCCGAGTGCCCAAAAGGAGGTTTTTTTGTGAAGGAACTACCAAATAATTGTTGCAAAAATGGACCGAATCAATTTTATAAAATACTAGGCCACATATAATGCACAATTGACAAAATGGTTGGGTGAAAAAAGTTTTGATCCACCTCTGGTGAAAAAGACAAATTGCCGTCGATTCAGTTGGAAGCGGGTCAAATTTGAACTGCAGTTGCCTCATAGTTTGCTCTTTATTTTTTCCAAAAATCATTTCTAGGTAAATAAGTATCTATTTAATCATAGAAACACCAAAAAAAATTCCAAGATTCAACCACTAGCTAGGAACGGTCAAGCCCGTCGTTTTGACCGCATTTTGAAACAGGCATAAAAATTCAAAAAAACCAAAAATTGGAAAACCTTCGCATTGTGTCATTATATGCGACCAAGTTTCCATGAAAAATAATAAACTTGTAATACGGTAATTATTTTAAAAAAGTGTTCTCAGAAATGAGCTATCATGCGTGAAGATTCATGGCTTTCAAGCCAAATGATCAATCTTATGGCCACATTCATGGCATAGTTTGTTCAAATAATCTCATATTGTGCATACAGGTACATCTTGGAATTCCAAACAATGTTGCCTAAGGAAGTTTTCATTTTCTCTGCACGGAAAATTCATTTTTCATTTTCCGAGTGCCCAAAAGGAGGTTTTTTTGTGAAGGAACTACCAAATAATTGTTAAAAAAATGGACCAAATCAATTTTATAAAATACTAGGCCATATATAATGCACAATTGACAAAATGGTTGGGTGAAAAAAGTTTTGATCCACCTCTGGTGAAAAAGACAAATTGTCGTCGATTCAGTTGGAAGCGGGTCAAATTTGAACTGCAGCTGCCTTATAGTTTGCTCTTTATTTTTTCCAAAAATCATTTCTAGGTAAATAAGTATCTATTTAATCAGAAATACATGGTTTGATGGCGAGACATCGAGGTTTGGACGGTGGCCGAGGGCCCCAACTCTAGAGCGCGTAAGCTCGCATGCCCGCCGCGTGGTCACCGCGTGACCGTGGCGTTGCCATGTGTTCTGGGCGGCCTAGCCATGTCTAGTAGGTTGGGCACTCCCCAGATAGGTGCTAGGAAGAAAATCACAACATAAGATTCTCACGAGGAGACCGATCGATGCTCAAACATGAATTAGCAGCCAAGTGTTTGATTAGCGGTACGGGAAATGTACATGGATAATGGGCGTGAGTTTTGGCTGAGGATGATCAGTTACTAAGAAGACCGTCTTCACAAATTTTCACCTCAAAAGGAGGAGCCTAGGTGGTACTTGCTTTGCAAACTACCACACTGGACATAATTACGAATGTTGAAGCTCGGCTCAAAATAATGAATGGATTGAGCTGGCATTTGGTGGAGGATGGTTATTTGGGCATAGAAAAGCACTGTAGAAAACGGATACTATTTGGACATGCCAATGTGGTACTTCCTTCACAAACTGTTGTTCTGAACAGAATTTGAAAATGAATATTCTTGAATTATTTTTGAACTAGGAAAGGAAGGTTTTTACATATTTGACGAAGATATGACCCAAAGAATTTATGAGATATTTTTGGGAATTTTGGGAATGACAGAAATATAGGTTGCTTCACAACCTAGGGCAAAAACTGCCACATGGACATGACACATAGGCAAAACTGATGAGGTGGCGCCTAGTCATAGCAACCCACCACAATTTACAAGGCTATCACCATCCATATTGCTCGTTAACAACTAGAAATAAGGCAGCGGACTAGCGATGTTTGCTTTATGACCTTTTCGTGTAAGGAAATTACGACCTTTCTGACCAAAATGGTCACAATGGTTTAGGTTTTGGAGCCCCTCGAACAGCTTTTGACCAATTGGTCTGAAATGGTCATAGATCTATGACCAATTCTTCCAGGGTCACTGACAGAAGGTCACTAGTTGACATATTTCTTGTAGTGTGTGGGAGAAATAAGCTTTATACGATCTTGTGATATGGAAGAAATAAAAGCGACGGACTGCATAATAAAGGTTCATATCACAAGGGGCAATATAAAGTGACGTTCTTTCGCATTGAGATTTTGTGCATCCAACCCTAAAAGTGCATGGCAACCTCTGCTTCCCTCTGCGAAGGGCCTATCTTTTATTATTATCCTCTACCTTATGCAAGAGTCACGGTGATCTTCACCTTTCCCTTTTTATTTTATCCTTTGGCAAGCCCAGCATGTTGAAAAGAACATGATATACATATCTAATTGGATGTAGGGGAGCATGAATTATTATTGTTGACATTACCCTTGAGGTAAAAGGTTGTGGGGCAAAACTATAAGCCCCTATCTTTCTCTGCGACCCGACCTCAGACGGTCAAGCCTACTGTGTTCTTTGTGCCATCCCTCGGATCAAGATCTTTGGCACACACAAGACATCAATGTATATATCAAAGTGCAATCACATGTATAATTAACGTAAAACTGATATATACCTTATAAGTCACAATGAAACAAATAGTCGGGTGTGGAGTCCCATCAACGCCATCGGCAGGTTGAGTGTAGACCGTAACCACTGTACCATATTCTTACTGTCGGAAGAAAGTATCGCAACATGATACGTTGCAGCCGTGTAGGTCAGTACATTGAATGTACCGCAAGATCACAATATGAGAAAACAGATGATAAAACTATACTATATGCAATATGGCTTTATGGCTCAGATCTGAATTTTGTTTATGTAAAAGCTGGTTTTATTTTTCCTACACCAAAAGGATAAATGAAGTCTGTACTATGGAGTTTTCTATCATGACATGGTTCCGCCAACCGATGTCTCATAGCCCACAATCATCATAAGTTGCCCACAATTAAGTTATCAATCCGGTGTTGAGAGTTCCAGATAGATCCAGTCCAGATGCTCAAATTGTCCGTAATCGGGACACGGCTAATCGATTAGGTTTAAACCCTCTGCAGAGGTTTGTACACTTTACCCGCAAGATTCCATCCTCTCTTTACGTTCTCGCACTTCAGAGTGTTTGAGAACAAGATGACCAAACATGGTCTTCCAAAGAGTTCCTCGACCACCGTCCGGTACTCAACCCATCCTACCGTAGTTCTACATCTGCTAGTACCGTCCCAGCCAGAGTCACAACTAAGGTCAACCAAGCGAGCCCATAATGACTTGCGGTTGCACAGTAAGCTTCGGGCGTGAAGTATTCTTCCGTCTCTTTGAGTCCGGGTGAAGCTTTCCAAAGATGTCATGGCCCTTCTCCATGCATCCCGCCAACCACTGGTTTCTCCAGGTGCCGTCAACCGCCCTTCACCCAAAGAGTGTGTATTGAATTCTTGTCTCGAGTCTTGAAGTCTTGAGGCCTTGAAGATGCAGTCCTTGCAGATTCCGTCATGGAGTTGTCGTCATTGACGAGAATCCTCCATTCTCACACCACTCCAGTACTCATACCAAACCCGTCTACTATAGCGTAGCATTAAATAAAATATCGTCCCGGCTTGGTAACAGGGGTGGGTTCCTACCTCATGCATACTACTCAACTACAAGGATTCAATAACACTCTTGAGGGGTGGTTGCCAAGGTGCCACTAAATGCAATAAAACATAGGTAAGAAAGCATGGTCAAAGTGTACTTGCTCGGTGATGTTGACGAAGAAGAATTATCGTTCTCAAGAAATAACTTGATAGACTACTCGTCACTCTCGATGAAATCTATATAACAAACATATCATTCACATAAGCACTCACACTAACAATCAAAACAAAAGAGAGAGCGAATAAGAATCCGAAGGAACTTCAAATAAAACTAGGAGTCTTCTTCTAAAACATTCACAAAAATAGTTTTGTCTAACGGAAAATAAAACACTAAAATAACAGAGAATAAAATATAAATTTAGTTAAGACAAAGAAAAAATAAAGTATTTTTTCATAAAGCTATTTTGAAAGTATTTTCAATTGGGAGTTAAAACAGTAGAAAATCCATTGCAAGTTATTAGCGAACTTGAATTGATTTCACGATAACAAAATAAAAATAAATATAAAAACTTGTTGAACACCTACTGTTTAACTAATAGAAACCAAACATAAACTTTCTGAAATATAAAATAAAATAATTTAAAAACAACTATAGAAAAAAGTAGCTATAATTCGAGTAGAACTAAAACAGAATTTGTTTTACATGAAACAATAAGCTAAAATACTCAAACAATTTTGAAGTTTTTACCACTGGTAAATATGATCACTAGTGATCAGTAGAAAAAGAATCAAATAAAATCTATTTTTAAACTCCCGGAATAAGCAAAACAAGCTTTAATTCAAATCTGATCTAACTCAATTTTTATAAATCCAAACATAGACAAATTATATATTTTGGAAACTACAAGAAAATTGTGATCTAACGCAAAAGAATCAGCATCATTGTACCTCTAGATCAAAAGTTATAAGCTAAACAAGAACGGAACTAAATCTGTTACGGAAATAAATCTGAAAACAGCGGAGTTACCTGACGTGAGGCAGAGATGGCAGGAAGGAGACGGTGGTGTGGAGGGCTGCTCGGCGAGGGGGCGAGGTCGCTGGCGAGGTGGGGTGGCGGAGGAGGGTCGGCGCTTGGGGAGGTGGCGCTGGGCGATGGGAGGTTCCAGAGAGCTCTGGTGAGCGTTCTAGGCAGGAAAAGGAGGACGGTGGCGAGAAGGCTACGGGCAGGAGGGGGCGTGGTGATGGGAAAAATGGAGCGAGGAGAGGAGGGGTTTTATAGGCGGTCTCGGGAGGCGCTGGGATGGAAAGACGAGGGAGATCGGGAAGGTGGAGATTTCCTGTCTCCATGGACATGGAAAGCTTCAGAACGTGAGAGAGGAAACAGAGGAAGGAGATGATCTCTTGTTGGGCTAGAATAGGAAAGTGCTTAATGGGCCAGCAGGTTTTCCTAATAAAACGATTCCATTCCTATTTTTAAAATTAGGAAACTAAAACAATAAAAAGGAAATCAAATCAATTCGAATAAAGAGTTTTTATATACTAAAATTATCGAATAATAAAATGTAGATGATGAGCATTATTCCACGGCCAAAATAAAATCTTAAAAAATGTTTTCAGAAAATCCCTAAAGGCTTTATTTCTTTTTGCAAATAATTTTTAAATAAAAACTTTGGTTTTTTCTTGGCTCAAATATTTTCAAAATGCCCCTGATTTTGGAGGGTCATTTTCCTCCGCTCTTTCTTGCTTGCAAGAATTTATTTTCGGGTATTTCTGGGAAGAAAAATAGAGAAACAAGTGCAAATATTTGAAAGAATTAAATTGCAAAACTCCGTTCAAATTCTTCATAGTTGAAGAAGTCATGTCATCTTCTCTCATTAATTTTAATAGGATGAATTTGAATTTACCGGAGAAGGGGAAAGTCATTTTATTCCCTCTCTTTCAAAAGTTTTTGAAAAGGTTCAAATTTCACTCAAGTTTAATTCACTCAAGCAAACAAACAAACAATTCAATTAATTATATTAACATTCCAAAATTTGGGATGTTACACTCTACCTCTAAACATGAGGACATATTTATTGTTATCGGCTTTTCGCTTGAGGACAAGCGAGGTCTAAGCTTGGGGAGTTGATACGTCCATTTTGCATCATGCTTTTATATCGATATTTATCGCATTATGGGCTGTTATTTCACGTTATGTCACAATACTTATGGCTATTGTCTCTTATTTTACAAGGTTTACATGAAGAGGGAGAATGCCGGCAGCTGGAATTCTGGGCTGGAAAAGGAGAAAATATTGGAGAGCTATGCTGTGCAACTCCAAAAGTCCTGAAACTCCACGGAATATCTTAAAATAAATAAAGAAAAATCGTCACCAAAGATGAAGGCCAGGGGCCACACCCTGCTCACGAGGGTGCCCCCCCTAGGGCGCCCCCCCTACCTCGTGGGCCCCTTGGTGGCTCTGCGATGCCCATCTTCTCCTATATGAAGTCTTTCGATGAGAAAAAAAACCAGAAGCAACCTTTCGGGACGAGACTCCGCCGCCACGAGGCGGAACCTTGGTGGAACCAATCTAGGGCTCCGTCGGAGCTGTTCTGCCGGGGACACTTCCCTCCGGGAGGGGGATATCATCGCCATCATCATCACCAACGTTCCTCTCATCGGGAGAGGGCAATCTCCATCAACATCTTCACCAGCACCATCTCATCTCCAAACCCTAGTTCATCTCTTGTATACAATTCTTGTCTCCAAGTTCGGGATTGGTGCTAGTAGGTTGCTAGTAGTGTTGATTACTCCTTGTAGTTGATGCTAGTTGGTTTATTTGGTGGAAGATCGTACGTTCAGATCGTTTATGCATATTATTACCCCTCTGATTATGAACATGAATATGCTTTGTGAGTAGTTACGTTTGTTCCCGAGGACAAGGGAGAAGTCTTGCTATTAGTAGTCATGTGAATTTGGTATTCGTTCGATATTTTGATGAGATGTATGTTGTCTAGCCTCTAGTGGTGTTATGTGAACGTCGACTACATAACACTTCACCATTATTTGGGCCTAGAGGAAGGCATTGGGAAGTAATAAGTAGATGATGGGTTGCTAGAGTGACAGAAGCTTAAACCCTAGTTTATGCGTTGCTTCGTAAGGGGCTGATTTGGATCCACTTGTTTCATGCTATGGTTAGGTTTACCTTAATACTTTTGTTGTAGTTGCGGATGCTTGCAATAGAGGTTAATCATAAGTGGGATGTTTGTTCAAGTAAGAACAGCACCCAAGCACCGGTCCACCCACATATCAAATTATCAAATTACCGAACGCGAATGATATGAACGTTATGAAAACTAGCTTGATGATATTCCCATGTGTCCTCGGGAGCGCTTTTCCTATTATAAGAGTTTGTCCAGGCTTGTCCTTTGCTACAAAAAGGATTGGGCCACCTTGCTGAACTTTATTTACTCTTGTTACTTATTGCTGGTTACAATTTATCTTATCACAAAACTATCTGTTACCACTTATTTCAGTACTTGCAGAGAATACCTTGCTGAAAACCGCTTATCATTTCCTTCTGCTCCTCGTTGGGTTCGACACTCTTACTTATCGAAAGGACTACGATAGATCCCCTATACTTGTGGGTCATCAATACTCTTTCACTGTAATATCCATGCTAATTTATTTTCTTTTTCCTGCTTTCTTCTTGTGTGTTTGTTAAACTTTAAGAAAACAACAAAAAAAATTAGTGTAGCTTCTAGTTAGTTTACTTTTCTTGCTGTAGTAGTAGTAATTAAAAAGAAAACCCAAAAATATTTCCTGTTCTTCTTTTGCTTGTTGGGAGCTTTCCGGTGTAAATAGTTTTTCTTTCCTTTTCTTTTCTTTGGGGGTCGATAGGAGAAGACCATGATTAAATTGTTTAAGTGGCTCTTATATGCATTATTGTTGATTTAACTAAGAGCCCATATTTCCTTGTCTTCTCCTACTTATTGAATGCTCGCAGATTCCAGCTTACTCCAATGCACGTGCACTCTTATTATTATTCACATTGTTCGGACGTGCAAGTGAAAGGCAATTATGATGATATATGATGGACTGACTGAGATGGGAAAAGCTGGTATAAACTCGACCTCTCTTGTTTTTGTAAATATGATGAGTTCATCGTTCTTGATTCAGCTTATTATGAGTAAACACGTTTGCAATGACAATTAGAGATCATAGTTGCTTATGCCATGCTTGATTAGCTATGAGTTATAATGGTTTACCTTGCGTGCCAACATGCTATTGAGATGGTTATGATGTGGTATGATGGGGTGGTATCCTCCTTTGAATGATTTAAGTGACTTGACTTGGCACATGTTCACACGTGTAGTTGAAACAAATCAACATAGCCTTCACGATATTTATGTTCATGGTGGATTATATCCTACTCATGCTTGCATCCAATGTTTATTAATTTTAATGCATCTTCATGACTGTTGTCGCTCTCTAGTTGGTCGCTTCCCAGTCTTTTGCTAGCCTTCACTTGTACTAAGCGGGAATACTGCTTGTGCATCCAATCCCTTAAAACCCAAAGTTATTCCATATGAGTCCACTATACCTTCCTATATGCGGTATCTACTTGTCGTTCCAAGTAAATTTGTATGTGCCAAACTCTAAACCTTCAAATAAACATTCTGTTTTGTATGCTCGAATAGCTCATGTATCAACTAGGGCTGCCCTTATCTTCCATGTTAGGCGGGTTATTCTCAAGAGGAGTGGACTCCGCTCCTCACTCACGAGAACATGGCCGGTCACCGGGATGCCCAGTCCCATGCTTTATGCAAACTAAATAAAAAATAATAGCAAACAAAACTCCCCCTGGGACCTGATGTATGTTGGAGGCACTCGTTGTTTCGAGCAAGCTGTGGATTGATGCTTGTTGGTGGAGGGGGAGTATAAACTTTTCCATTCTGTTTGGGAACCACCTATAATGTGTGTAGCATGGAAGATATCGCCATCTCTTAGTTGTTATGTTGACAATGAAAGTATACCGCTCAAAATATTATTTATCTCTATTTCAAAACCGAGCTCTGGAACCTCTACAAATCCCTGCTTCCCTCTGCGAAGGGTCTGTCTATTTACTTTTATGTTGAGTCATCACCCTTTTATTAAAAAGAATTAGCTGGAGAGCGCAACTCTCATTTGCATTCATTACTATTAATTTATATTGGGTATGACTATGACTGGATCTCTTTTACCATGAATTACAATGTCTAGTCAGTCCTTGATCTTTAAAGGTGCTCTGCATTTATGTTTTGCGATCTCAGAAAGGGCTAGCGAGATACCATCGTGTTATATCATATTATGATTGTTTTGAGAAAGTGTTGTCATCCGAGATTTATTATTATGGCTCGCTAGTTGATTATGCCATTGATATGAGTAAATATGAGACCTGAGAATTATTGCAAATGTGGTTAGTTATAATCTTTGCTGAAAACTTGAATGCTGGCTTGACATATCTACAACAACAAGAGCGCATGAGTTTGTAAAGTTTTTCTTTTTCTCTTTCAGTTTGTCAACTGAATTGCTTGAGGACAATCAAGGGTTTAAGCTTGGGGGAGTTGATACGTATCCGTCGTATCTACTTTTCCAAACACTTTTGCCCTTGTTTTGGACTCTAACTTGTATGATTTGAATGGAACTAACCCGGACTGACGTTGTTTTCAGCAGAATTGCCATGTTGTTTTATGTGCAGAAAACAGAAGTTCTCAGAATGACCTGAAACTCCACGGAACATCTTAGAAAAAATAATAAAAAATCCTCACCAAAGATGAAGACCAGGGGGCCCACACCCTGTCCACGAGGGTGGGGGCGCCCCCCCCCCCTCCAGGGCGCGCCCCCCTACCTCGTGGGCCCCCTGGAGACCCTCCGACGCCAACTCCAACTCTATATATTTGCTTTCGGAGAGAAAAAACTAGGGAGAAGAAATCATCACGTTTTACGATACGGAGCCGCCGCCAAGCCCTAAAACCTCTCGGGAGGGCTGATCTGGAGTCCGTTCGGGGCTCCAGAGAGGGGGATTCGTCGTTGTCGTCATCATCAACCATCCTTCATCACCAATTTCATGATGATCACCGCCGTGCGTGAGTAATTCCATTGTAGGCTTGCTGGGCGGTGATGGGTTGGATGAGATCTTTCATGTAATCGAGTTAGTTTTGTTAGGGTTTGATCCCTAGTATCCACTATGTTCTGAGATTGATGTTGCTATGACTTTGCTATGCTTAATGCTTGTCACTAGGGCCCGAGTGCCATGATTTCAGATCTGAACTATTATGCTTTCATGAATATATGTGTGTTCTTGATCCTATCTTGCAAGTCTATAGTCACCTATTATGTCTTATGATCCGACAACCCCAAAGTGACAATAATCGGGAAACTTCTCGGTGATGACCATAGTTTGAGGAGTTCATGTATTCACTATGTGCTAATGCTTTGTTCCGGTTCTCTATTAAAAGGGGGCCTTAATATCCCTTAGTTTCCATTAGGACCTCGCTACCACGGGAGGGTAGGACAAAAGATGTCATGCAAGTTCTTTTCCATAAGCACGTATGACTATATTCGGAATACATGCCTACATTACATTGATGAATTGGAGCTAGTTCTATGTCACCCTATGTTATGACTGTTACATGATGAACCGCATCCGGCATAATTATCCATCACCGATCCAATGCCTACGAGCTTTCCATATACTGTTCTTCGTTTATTTACTTTCCCGTTGTTACTGTTACAATCATTACAAAACACCAAAAATATTACTTTTGCTTTCATTACTCTTTTGTTACCGTTACCACTACTATCATATTACTTTGCTACTAAATACTTTGTTGCAGATATTAAGTTATCCAGGTGTGGCTGAATTGACAACTCAGTTGCTAATACTTGAGAATATTCCTTGGCTCCTCTTGTGTCGAATCAATAAATTTGGGTTGAATACTCTACCCTCGAAAGCTGTTGCGATCCCCTACACTTGTGGGTTATCAGAAGGTGGCCGGAGGAGGAGGGGGAAGGAGGGAGTACCTCGGCGAGGAGCAGCGCGGCGGCGACAGACGACGGGTTCGGCGCGGGCGACAGTGAGTGAGAGGGAGAGTGAGTGAGAGGGTGCAGTGAACCGCTCCAGGATAAGGTAAGTAAGTAGTAGCGCGTTTTAGAGATACGCGCTACTGCTATGGGACGTAGCAGTAGCCCTGGTCAGGCATACGCGCTACTGCTAAGTGGGGCTAGCCATTTGCGCCCAGTACAAGTATAGCAGTAGCGCGCTTTAGCAGAACGCGCTACTGGTAAAGTAGTAGCAGTAGTGCGGTCTAATTAAAAACGCTACTACTAAGCAGTAGTAGCGCCCTGTTTTGTCCAGCGCTACTGCTAAGATGTTGTGCATAAGGTTTTCCCTAGTAGTGCCACCATATACCCTTCCTCAAAACAGCCACCATACCTACCTATTATGGCATTTCCATAGCCATTCTGAGATATATTGCCATGCAACTTTCACCGTTCCGTCATATTTTTGTTTTAAGTATCGGGTTGTAATTCTTGAGTTGTAAGTAAATAAAAGTGCGATGGTCTTCATTATTAGAACATTGTCCTATGTGAGGAAAGAATGATGGAAGCTATGGTTCCCTCACAAGTTGGGATGAGTCTCCGAACTTTAAAAAAAGAAAAGAGGCCAAAGAAGCCAAGAAAAAATGTGAGAAAAGAGAGAAGGGACAATGTTATTATCCTTTTTCCACACTTGTGCTTCAAAGTAGCACCATGATCCTCATGATAGAGAGTCTCCTATATTGTCACTTTCATATACTAGTTGGAATTTTTCGTTATATAACCTGGCATGTATATTCAAATGACGGGCTTCCTCAAATTGCCCTAGGTCTTCGTGAGCAAGTGAGTTGGATGCACACCCACTTAGTTTCTTTTTGAAATTTCATAAACTTAGCTCTAGTGCATCCGTTGCATAAAAATCCCTACTCACTCACATTGATATCTATTGATGAGCATCTCCATAGCCCATTGATATGCCTAGTTGATCTGAGACTATCTCATTCTTTTTGTCTTCTCCACAACCACCATATTAAATTCCACCTATAGTGCTATATCCATGGCTCACGCTCATGTATTGCGTCAAAGTTGAAAAAGTTTGAGAACATCAAAAGTATGAAACAATTGCTTAGCTTGTCATCGGGGCTGTGCATGATATAATACTTTGTGTGATGAAGATGGAGCATAGCCAGACTATATGATTTTCTAGGGATAACTTTTTTTGGCCATGTTATTTTGAGAAGACAAGATTGCTTTATTAGTATGCTTGAAGTATTATTGTTTTTATGTCAACATTAAACTTGTGTTTTCAATCTTATGGAACTGAACATTTATGGCACAATAAAGAAAATTACTTGGATAAATATGTTAGGTAGCATTCCACATATAAAATTCTGCTTTTATCATTTACCTACTCGAGGACGAGTAGGAATTAATCTTCGGGTAGGAAGTAAGCTTGGGGATGCTTGATACGTCTCAAACGTATCTATAACTTTTTATTGTTCCGTGCTATTATATTATCTGTTATGGATGTTCTATATGCTATTTTATATTATTTTTGGGACTAATTTATTAACCAAGAGCCCAGTGCTACTTTTTGTTTTTTCCTTGTTTTGAGTTTTACAAAAAAGGAATATCAAATGGAGTCCAAGCGGAATAAAAATTTATGATGATTTTTCTTGGACCAGAAGACACCCACGGAGCTTGGACGCCAAGTCAGAAGAGTCCCGAGGACTCCACAAGCCTCTAGGGTGTGCCCTGGGGGGTGAGCTGGCTTGTGAGCCCCTGGGAGTCCACCGGCCTTTCTCTGAGTTCTATAAATCCCTCTGAGTTCTATAAATCCCCAAATATCCACCAAAATACTTTTTCGCCGCCTTAACCTTCTGTTCCCGTGAGATCCCATCTTGGGGCCTTTTCCGGCATCCTGCTGGAGGGGTATTCGATCATGCAGGGCATCTACATCAACTCTATTGCCCCTCCGATGAAGCGTGAGTAGTTTACCACAGACCTACGGGTCCATAGCTAGTAGCTAGATGGCTTCTTCTCTCTCTTTGATTCTCAATACCATGTTCTCCTCGATGTTCTTGGAGATCTATCAGATGTAATCTTATTTTGCGGTGTGTTTGTCGAGATCAATGAATTGTGGATTTATGATTAGCTTATCTATGATCCTTTGAAGCTCTAGGTATTGCTTCATTTGCTCGTCCTTACTTTGTCGCTTCTTCTCGTCCCTCAAATCCTTTTGAGACATCATGCCATGCAAAGTTTCATGCAAGGCCATGGATGAGGAATCACGTATGTCGTCCACCTTGGAGTTGGTCTTGCGCCTCGGCCTCTTCAACGCCTCGCCATCTCCACCTCCGGCAACGCAGCCGTCTTCTTGCCTCCCTTCCTTTGAAGTTCACGGTATTGATCCTTGAACTTAGGGTAATTGTTGATGATCATCCAACAATGCGTAAGATATCTTTGTATTTCTCTTTGAATTATCGGTTTGGTTTGGCCAACTAGATTGGTTTTTATTGCAATGGGAGAGGTGCTTAGTTTTCGGTTCAATCTTGTGGTGTCCTCACCCAGTGAAAAAGTAGGTGTAGCGAGGCACGTATTTGTATTATTGCCATCAAGGGTAAAAAGATGGGGTTTTCATCATATTGCTTGAGTTTATCCCTCTACATCATGTCCTCTTGCTTAAGGTGTTACTCCGTTCTTATGAACTTAATACTCTAGATGCATGGTGGATAGCAGTCGATGTGTGGAGTAATAGTAGTAGATGCAGGCAGAAGTCGGTCTACTTGACACGGACGCGATGCCTATATTCATAATCATTGCCTTGGATATTGTCATAGCTTTGTGCTTTTTATCAATTGCTTGACAGTAATTTATTCACCCACTGTATTATTTGCCTTCGAGAGAAGTCTCTAGTGAAACATGTGGCCCCCACATCTATTTTTCTTCATATATTTTCATATCTATATATCAAAAGTACCAGAAATACCTTGCTGCAATTAATTTACTTTTATTTTGTTTTACATTTTAGTAATCTTTTATGTCTATCTTTATCAGATCTCACCTTTGCAAGTTTGATTGTCTGTGTAGGTGCATGTATTGGGGACTTGTGTGTTTCTCCTACTGGATTGATACCTTGGTTCCAAGAGGGAAATACTTATGTCTACTTTGCTGCATCACCCTTTTTTTCAACGGAAAAACCAACTCAAGCTCAAGAAGTAGCAACACTGCCTGACGACTCCAAAAGAGATGCATGTGTCACCTGCTGAGCTGCATCGAACTCGATCTGTTGATGGAGGGGAGGTCCCATACCGCCACCAGCCTCAGAAAGGCCGCCACCAACTCGAAATCTAGACTCTGAGTCGCCCTCTCGACCATGGAGTCCGCGCCGCCATCGAATAAGAGGGGCCGACGCCCCAATTCTGGGTGCTACAGAAAGCACCCACCGTCAGATACAGGCACTAGGCCCTGAATCCTTTACGCATCACCCTACGGTCAGCCACAACCAACCTATCACCGCGCTGACTAGTAGGACGCCTCCATATCCGCCGCCTTGGGTCGCTGCGCCAGAATACGCTACTGTGCAGCAAGAAGGCCATGACCGGAGGCCAAAGCCCTTCACTGCCCAGTCTTGGCCCTAGAGCCATTGCGCGCGCAGCTACACGGCGAGCACCGACACCTCCCTTGCCTCACCTCGAGTAGTGCTGCACAACTCGCCGCCAGCCGCCCGCGGTGAGCCACTGCCTGCCCGCGTAGCCCACCATGAGCGAGCCTCCACCGAGCGGAGGAACAAGATCCGTCGCCGACGGCTCCCTCCCGGCTTTGTCGGGGGGCTGCCGAGGGAGAGTGTAGGGAGCAGGGGTAGGCCGGAGATGCGCCGCCGCTGCCCGTGTTGCCCTAGGGAGGGAGCGACGTGGGGCCCTCTCTTTTCGGATCGGGGGTTGCATCCTGCTTCGTCATCCAAAGTGCATCTGGCATCTAAAAAGCACTTGGAGCCCCGCCTATCGCTAACAAATTGAACAAAAATGAAAAGGATTGGCACATACTCCCTCCTTTCTGGTTTAGAGGCTTATCTCAACTTTTTCGTTTTTCCGGTTTAAAGGGCTCATCTCCATCTCCTATTGAGATTCCGAGGTGCATGGGGAAACAACCATGCAATGGTTGCAGATAATAATATACCTCAAGACCGATGTACTAATTTGCTATGGTGCAACCAATTACAGTGAAGTCCAATTGGGCTTGGTTGGGGGGCAGGATTGAAACTTTATTTTCAGTACTTGCTTCTTCCTGCGTGGTGGTACTACCTTGTATTTCCTGCATCATGTAACATATGGTCTATGTTACACAATGTTTGTCGTTACAGGATCTTGTCAAGTGTCCTGAGCATGACATAAAGCAACATGATAACATATGGTCTATGTTTCACAATGTTTGCCGTTACACGAGCTTGACAAGTGTCCTGAGCACGACAATAAAGCAGCAACATGTGAGGCACACTACCTTGACTCAACATAGATCAAAGCAGTGGAAAAAGAGCCGAGTGTGTTGTTGTCTTCCATGATGCATCCCAAACTTAGACTAGAGATGTATGCTACTAGCCTACAACTAATATGCAATGGTCGCCCCATTTTGCATCCAATACTTAAGTTCCTGGTGAGGTTTATCTTGGTTACTGAAGTAGCTATATTTCCTTCTGGCTGCTCCTCCTTTTAAGAAAGAGAAAGGGCACCGCCTTTAACTGGATATTATTCAACACAACAACCATGCAATGAATGCAGAAATTTATGTCCATCACGGCCGGTGTACTGCCTTGATCTAATGTGCTTCACGACATTTGCACTGTTTTGATTTACTACGGTTGATTCTTGTTTTCTATAGTATGTTATAGTACTGATGTTTTGCATCTCATGTGGTGTTTAATTAATATTCTTTGTTTTGATTCACCAAAATTAATGTAAAGCTTCCTTGGTGTCTTTGATGGTTCGAGTAATTTTGGTTTCTTGGAATTGCATGATAGCACATGTTATGATTTGCTTTATTTACATGAACTATGTTCCTAGAATTGAAAAAAATAACAAGTTCCAGAACTAGGGCTAGCTTTGCTTTTCCAATTTTAAGGTCATCTCCACACTAGCCCATTTTACCACACGGAAGAAAACTTTTGAAAAGCACAAACAAATTAATGCCCTGTCTGTTGCCAACAATTTTTTTTTGGGGCGGACTGGCTGAAGGATCAGCACACAATTGATGTTCAAGTGTTCCTTCAAATATTGGCTGAATGAATTTGACAAGGACAGCCAATAACAAAATTAAATGCCAATTTCTTGGAAACTGTGAATTTTGTGATGATAGCAAGTATGAATATGACCAGAGTCAGAAGTACACTGCTAATACGACATGAGCAGGACAGCAAATAGCTGGTTTCAAGGTTAAAAGTTAAGACCGGCAGAGAGATCTGTGATTACAAATCTGCTCTTCCCTGAGATGTACATGATTTTCAGGGGGTAAAAACGACAACAGCGATCTCCCGGCCTATGGGCTTACACATTACAGTGAAGCGCATAATATACACCTGGTTGCACCAAAACCCGATCTGTGTGCGTTAATTCACACAGATACAATGCTCTGGCATTTTGATAGAAGCAAGTCGGAAAAAAAGGCAAGGCACAAATTGCCAAGCCATCTGTTCTACTAAATGGAATCTATAGAGTGTAGCCTATATGTTCAGGAGGAAAGGGTTGTCATGGCTTATACCTCGCCTGACAGTCGCCACTGCATGGAGCCATGCTGGAGGAAATGCGTTCATTGAATTGATAGTTCACGGTTGTTTTTAAGCTAGCAGAATACCCTAACCTAGTGTTAGCATCCAGCACCTCCAAAAGATTCTCGGATTCATGCTCCTTGAAAACCTGCATTGTTCAATGATCAACAGGGGTTATAATCATAAGTGTATACTCCCTCCGTCCGAAAATACTTGTCATCAAAATTGATAAAAAGAGATGTATCTAGAACTAAAATACGTGCAGATGCATCCCCTTTTATCCATTTTGATGACAAGTATTTCCAGACGAAGGGAGTACAAGCTAAGTAAACGGACAGTACTTCCCCTGCTAAGATGCCCCAACATTCTATTCCAATATGAGGGGGTGAATTTTGTGATCAATAAGCATATATGAACATACCCAAAATCTATGTCTAGTGATTACTTTCGATAAAAGATAGCTTCAAAAACTCATTACCATTGTGTACTTGTGTTAACGACAGAAAAACAGTTTGACTTTCTGATTCAAGTAATTTCTGGATGACACAGCATACAAGGATCAAAAAGGTTGTGGAACTACAATTACTACCAGTTACCAAGGGTTGGAATTTAAGATGTGCCCGTTTATGCAATTTGTAATGACTATAGAGTTACATTTCTGCCATGTGCCCTGAAATGATTCCTCTATATGTCCAACCATTGGTAACTGGTAAAATAACTGCTTGCTCGACTAGATCTGAGAAGATAAGTATGATTTGGTGGGGAGTTAAATAAATGTATGCGGACATCCGAGAGGCCTCGCCGGTGACCAAGGTTGCAATTAAGTTTTCATCTAGGCGTGTTGGCGGCGGTAGATGCATGCAGCATGGCCTGCGGAAGGAGGCAGCCATGGCCGTGCATGGTTGCTCGATTATGGAGGCCGCAACGAGTGTTTGAGCGAGACTTCGGGAGGGATTAGAATAGAGATCAAGAAAAAAATTACACTTACATCAGCAAGACAAAAAGTCTAAAGTACCCTTTTGAACAAAGAGTCAGATTTAAATGGTACTCCTTCCTCTCCCTATGGAGTACCAGGATACAGTAAAAAAGCTATTGTAATGGAACTTGGGTAGATCAACATCACACACATGACACACGACTGTAGAATATTACAACCATGTCAAACAACCACGTACTATGCCTAGCAACAATCCAGGGCATACACAAAAAATGGAGGGGGAAGAAACTGAACACTAGGCGCCGTGAATCAAAGAAAAATAAAAGGAATGTGAAAGGAATAATCAAGGAGTGATCCAGGTGGAACAACCTGACCCATGGAGGTTGTCGGCAACGATGGAACCACACTGACCCACAATAGAGCACACAAGAATTGTTGAACAATTAGGAGAGGGCAAGGTTAAGAACTACTACAACACAAAATCCGGACAGTTTTTTTTTATTTATTTGAAATTGTGAACAAATTTTTAAAAAGCGAGTCATTTTTGAAAATCTGATAATTTTCTAAAAACTCCTGAACAATTTTTGAGTTTGTGAAAAAATGAAAATAATAACATATTTTTGACATTATGAACAGTTTTTAAAACACGAATAGTTTTTGAAATTTCCAAATAGTTTTCGAAATAATGAACAAAATTTGGAAACACAAATATTGTTTTTAATAAAATAAAAACAAAAACATTTTTCAAATTTCTGAATATTTATCTATATCATGAACAATTTTGACAAACCCGAATATTTTTGAATTTGAAAATAACGCCAAACTTTTAAAAATTCTCAACATTTTTGGAAAACATGTTTTATAAAATTAAAATTAAACTTCAATAGTTTTTGAAAAAGAAACAAAAAAAAGATAAAAAGATAAAAAGGAAATAGGAAAACAAAAGAAAACCCAAAGAAACGGCAAAACCGTATGGGGTGGTCCTTTTTTTTTTTTTTGAGATGATGGGAGCTCCTATTTTGATATACTAGTCGTCAACCCGTGCACCTGCACGGGCTAGCATTACACATATTTATACTTTGTAAGAGTTAGAAAACATTGATTATACCTGAAAGTTTTGGGAACGTGAAATGCGTACAGAAAAGTAAACGTACCTAAAATTGTTAATATTGTGTAATAGGTCTCTTCATATAGCGGGAATAAATGATATGTTTCAACCCTTTGTAATTATATGATAAATGTCATGCAAATAATTTCAAGCATTGTTCTATTATATAATGCTCGATTTATGATTTATAAATTGTGTCATGATGTGGTTATTCTATAATTGTCGTAGAAAACTAACAATGAAAGTATAAAAGAGTGGGTCGAACAAACACTAAAATGAACAAAAGCGTCTAGGATAAATGGGAGCATCAAAATCCACTGATGCCAAACCAAGGCTTAATCATGTTTGGTTTATTAATAGATCAGATATTTTTGACATAAGCTTGTCTGTGCGGAATCAGACATGTATAGAGAATTATAATTGTAGCAATGTGAAAAAAATCACCAACGTGTATATTTATATGATAATGTTGGTTTCCAAAGTGACCTAAACTTGAGTGATATGAAAACAAATTTGATAGGAGTTGTGATGCTAATTAAAATTGCAATTGTATTCGAGCAACACCATAAATGGAAAAGCCAGGTTGCGAGATGAACCAACAACAACCAATTATTATGTGTTAAAAGTTTTAAAAATCAAGTAATGTGCAAAAAAATCACTACTTTCTACAAAATGGAATAAGATTTCAAATTGAGCAAGTAGATATGAAGAATCAACCATAGACATATTTTCAGAAGTACGTAACTTCTAGAACAGAACTACTCCCTTTTCACTAAGTAAATATGTTCACACCAAGCTTCAATATTGTTGTATTGACATGCAAGGAAGTTGATTAAATTCAGTTAACGATAGATATTGTATATAGTAAATAGTTGTACATATTTTTTTGTCAGATTAACTAAATATAAGGAATCCATAATTGTAAAAGAAGAATATATTAACATTAGTCTTGAGCCTTCGACACATAGTACTTTTCCCTTTTTCCGAGGTAGAGATGACATAAAAATCTCAACTATTACTAAAGTACGTCAAAGGAATTGATTATATCTGTAAATAAAATAGTAAAAATCATCTGATGTCACAATAGAATTTATTGCCATAGGGAGATACAATTGTTGTACTCTTTAGATACAGACATAATTTGGGATTGTGTGCAGCTCTCATACACTTCAAGCAACTCACATGTACCCTAGCAATGCAGAATGACTAAAAGAAACAGAAAAAAAAAATCTACATCATGGAGACTGTAGAAATTACGGTACAGTTTGCAATACCAAAAACGTAAACTTGCACTTTCCTGTACTGTTGCACCATTCTAATGATTTTTCCTTGAGAAGAAAGAAGATTCAGTATTTACAATGGACTCATGTTGTTCCGTGATTACAAAAAAAGGATTCAGTACTGGATTAACTATTGCGGTTCAGATCAAACTTGTAACATCTGAAACCTAATACATGAATGTGTGGCCTAGTTGATTGAATTTGATGTTGCAGTTAGGTTTCCTTTTTTCTAGTTGCACAAAAGGTCTTGCAGAGAACTAACATACAAAAAAATTGTAGATCATGTATACGGTCATGAAAAACTTAATTGTGTGATTTCGTTCATATAAGGCGAGTATATTTATTTGGCTCTGCAATTGTAAAAATAGTTGACATCTCTTTGTATGGTCTCCTTGCTATGTCGTGCCTCATTGTATAATTCATTTTTTTGCATAACCTGACTTCAACATTTGTTTGATTCCTCTAATTTTAATGATGAAAAAATCAAGCAGACACGTTAGCAAAAAGTGTGTTCTAATAAGTAATGATGACCACTACTTACAACAGAACCACAATATTCATGTTCTTACAAATGAGATATATATCTATCCTATAAGCACAGTAGCAATATATACAGGCAACACAAAGGAATCTTCAGAAAAATTAAGACCGTACTCTTAATCAGCATAGCTACCGCGAGCGCGTCCGAGGCCGAGGCCAGCGTCTCTTATTTCCAGGCGTCCTTGGCCGATGACGGGTGATGCCCGGCATCCCATCATCCCACTAGTGCGTCTTACTGACGGACAAAAGCATCCGCGGAGCCGGCCGAGGAAATCGATCAGCCTAGCTAGCCTTGCATGGAATCAATCCAGCAGCTTAACTCCATCGGAATATCCGAATTAAGCCAAGTGATGTGCGTACACCTGCGCCGTGCAGCCCCACGTGCAGTCACGATTGGAGGCTGTCCAATCTGGCGTCTGCATCCTGCAACCCCGCTTGCTCATCATTAGGATTAGGAAGAGGCCAAGTGCAGTCCCACAGGGGATGCCGTCCAGTCCGTCCAGTTTGCCGAATGTCTGCCTCAAGGAATTTTTGAAGTTGATGATGCCATGGAGAAGGGAGCCGAGAGGAAACAGAGGTAATTTGTTTTCAGGCCTAGAGTTGAAAGAGAAGACTCGTGGGAGATTAGGAGAGTGTCCCCATCTACTACTCTATAAACGGTTGTAGAGATATGGGGCAATACGTGCAGTTTTTTAAACACGTGTATGTTGTTTTTACGACAGGGGGCAATATGTGTAGTTTTTTTTCCTCCTTGAACATGTTCAATTTTTTAATTTTCCTTCCCTAACATACACGTTCAGGTTTGGTTTTTGTCACGTGTATGTTGGGTCTTTTTTTTCACCGTGAGTGTAACATAAATCATGGGGTTAAGATCGATCGATTTTATAGATCAACGGTGTAATTAATTTTAATGATGTGGATTAATATGGAGACTCGTATGGTGCCTCCAATTAGTAAATATAAGATATAAGAAAGATAGCCCATATTCGTCTAAAAAAAGATATATAGCAGATATGGATACATTCTCTATCAATGTCCAAGGTGAGGGTTCCTATGTTCTATCCTAAATGGCACAACAAATCATCGTGAAACTGTACAGGTCAAGTGTAACTCGATCTAGCATTCATTGTTTAGAATTGTTTTTTGCATTCTTCTGTACATCGGTATAAATATATAAAACAATGGACGGTTCAGTACACACAGGGAGAATATCTGAATATCTGGTGCACCGGTGCTTGTGGTGCTACCAGTGCAGCGGTGCTTGTGATGCTACCGGTGCACTGAACTAATGTTGCGTCAACGTAGGTTGTCATATTCACACAACATTAATGTAAGCTGTCACAAAATTTCAAATCAAAATTCAAAACATAGATTTGAAACAAAAAATGACAAATTTAATAAAGACATCCAATGGGCATCTTAGATATGATTAACATTGAAAAAAAACAAAGGCTAGTACAATGGATAGACAACTGGACGTAGAATGATCAGTAAAAAAATAAAATCTATTTATATATAGATGGGTTAACCAGAAAAGGATAAATATACAAGAAAATTACACAATAATCAGAAATATCTAACCATTTATTTGGTGGACCTCTATCTGTAGTTAAATAATTATCAGGTTAGATCGAAGAAAAAAAAAAGATTGATCTGATGATCGGCCTCCGCACGCACAGATCCTGGGTTTGTTGGCGCAGCCTTCCAGCCCACAAGGGATTTGCTAAAAAAACGTCAAGGGATATCTAGAGGATGTGGACGCCGGTACGATCTACGTCCTTCTCGATCGGGAAGACAACAGAAGAAAAATCCTCTCCGGATGCTCTCCTCGGCACCGTTCGGCTAGCGTCCGTCCGCATGCATGCAGCACCATGAAGCTTCCCTTTGATTGATGAAGACGTTGCCAACACATAGGTAGTGTCCATCTAGGTTTCATGATTTATCAAATCAACTCTTGCTGTGTCCAATTGGTGCGTGGGTAATTTGCCTTTCCGACCGGCCGTATGTTGATTAGCTAGCGTGACTAACTTTCCTTGCTCCGTACGTGCCTGTATTGCTGTTGAGATGCTTTGTGTGTGAGGGCATGTTGCTAATCGATCGTAATGGAGCGGTCTAAGTTTGTGCAGTTGGCAACCTGCAGATGTCACAACGCATCCTTCAGAGCAAAACATGTTGCTGGCTATTACGGTGACATGCGCACTGTAGTAAGGTCGTACAAGACCAACAACAGATCCCACCAACTGTTCTACAACTGCGATGTCACTGGGGCCAGATAAGAAATTTTCATTTGAGCGCTATCTTCGTTATTAAGGTGAGATATACTACTCCAAATTGATCTTATAATTTATTTCCGGGGCAAGCAGAGTAGGAGAGACGTCCTCATACCCAAGCAATGTGCATCGTGATAGTGCAACATAGTATTAGTTTGTCTTAACGAAACCTGAAAATAAATGATTCTTTGGTGACACGAAATTAGCCATTGTAGGTGTTGCTATGATGTTATTAAAAGTATTATTCTATTAAAATATATAAACTTTTGAAAAATTTACTTTTAAGTATGATTTATTTAAGAGCAATACGATTTAGCCTTCACAAGTTTCATACTTTCTGTTGCTTTTTTTTTGCATGACTTTCTGCTGCTTTTATGTTTATATTCTACAGCAAACGTATAATTATTAATTATGATTTAGCCTACCATGAGTTCATCATGATCGGGTGATCTCTTCAGAATTTGGAACTGCCTACACTGCCAAAATTTTGATTTCTAAGTTTATGTGCTTAATCTTTAGATTAAATGCTTGCCTTTTCCATTTCCGAACTTTGTGCAGACATCATATGGAGGATCAGGTTATTGCTAATGAGAACTGACTATCATATTGTCACCACAGTTATTATGTGATTATTTTCTCAAATATTTTCCAAGCCTAATTTCTACCCTTAACATTTAGCTGCACCTTGCACACACGATTTTAGTACATCATGAATGTTTGCATCCTTGACTTGATAAGTGTGTACATGTTTGTATTGCCATACACGGGCTGGGGACAATAGGTCGACTCAGCCACTTTGCCCTCAGCATGGTATAGCAAAGCAGTCAGAAGGTAAACTTTCTTCAAGTTGTTGTGGCAGAAAAATAAACAGATTTACTGTGCGTTGTTGGACCATATTGTTGAGATCCTTCAACTGTAGTTACATGTGTTTCAGGAGAGGTAGCATCGCAGTGCTTGTATAATCGGAATCATAATAGTTTCTGATAAACTATACATCGTCTGTTAACATAATCGGTGACCATCAAAGGGCGATGCTTTCTGTATGATGGATTCCATCCAATTTCACTACGATCTATTTGTCTGGACCGTTGGATCATCAACTCCTTTTAATCTGTATGGTCCAGAAGTAAGTATCAGAAATTTCACTACGATCAAAATTGTCATACGCACAGCTGTTTCGGCCATCTAATTAGTGGTGTGGTGTGGTCTTGCGGTGCTTAGAAAGAGAAAGGAGATGCAGATTCCGAGGAGAAACTACAATATATGTGGGTCTAACATAATTTATATGTTTTCACTAGCCTTTCTCTTCCCTGCATAGAGTCGCGTGTGTAAAAGGCTCTCAAAGAATTTCACCTGTGGTTTTATTTATATATGCATACCACACTCCTCTTTATTGCCTAGAATTACTGTCATGAAAAAAATCTCAAAAATATCAAGGCAGGTTTGTGAACTTCTTTTAGTTTGATTTCTTCAACTCTTGAGCAAAATATTTTCCAGGGTCAACCTCATGGCCTAACAAAAATAATAAGCTAGAGATAACGTGATTCCAAATAACAAAATTCTTCAGTAACTTGGATATCATATTCTGTACCAACTTCTTGACAGAATGTATGATGTATAGTTCTAAATTGTGGAATATTATGCTAGCTGCTCTTTAGTGAATGATTTAGTTTTTCTCTTGCCTCCTTTTGCAGAACGGGTCATGATTTTCACACAAGTGCAGACCTATATGTAACCTATCAATTATTTAATAGTTATCTCATATTCTTTCATTTTCTTTGCCTTTGTCGGATAAATATAGTGTGTGATTATATTGATGGTACATCTGTATAGGCTTATATTGGAAGGTCATTGAATACACCATAGCAGTTGAATATGGGGTACATGTTTTAGTTCCCTACTATGTTTTCTACATTGCATGCCATCTAGACGTTACAAATGTTCCTTATTACAGCGCCACACGAGATGCTTTTTGTGCACACGCTATGTATTGCAGATGTTATGTAATTTTATATATAATGTTTTAATACTTGGTAAGACACTAACGATTATATAACAACGTATTTTTGTCCTATTTAGAAACATGGAGAGTGCAAGGGTATGTATATAGTCGTCTTGACTATTGAACATGCTCCTGATACATACATGCATCATACAACTTTATTACAAAAAGTATGTAGTGACGGGTCTTTTGGCATAAATCTTAGTGTGGTAGATAGTATTCGTAAGTCTACCCACAAGCCGATTAACTTGGAAACAAACAACCAATCTCAAAATATACCACATACCACAACTGATCTTTACAACCAATAATTCTTAAGTTTTGGACTAATAAGACAATTTGATGCATCTTCGTAATTGTGCATGAGATCATGTGGTCATTCATCTTGAGTGGCCCTTATTATATTTGACCGTAACTAATTGGCATTTATAATTTTTCATAAACATAATTTGGAAATTGCTCACCTGAATATGTGACATGCAAATGACGCATATGGTCACGATATGGTGTGTTTTTATAATTAATACATCATTTATCCACGGGTAAAAACTGATTAAAGATATTTTTTCTATGGTTATATCTCATTTAATATAAAAATTCATATGTCTATAGAACCATACAACAGTGCAATTTGAGTATCACTTAGGTCATGTTAATTATGATGCCTTTGCTAGTTACATTAAAAAGCTACTAGTCTTCTTCTTGCTCGATTATGCATCGTCCACTGAAGATAAAAAAAATGCACTAAACCAACATCACAGAGAAGCAACACCTGTGAACGCCCTCGCCATACAAAGCTTTGAAGACCACAATAGACACTTGCACCTTGAGACGAGATCTAAAATCGTTGAAGAAACATTGGCTAGGGCATCACCCCAAGAAGAACAGGCTTGCAATCGATCACCACCAGTTCAGACGGTTGAAGAAATCGGGCCAAGCCACAGAACAACACAGAAGAAGATGTCGAAGTCGCCACACTAAACACCAGCCAAAAGCTCTCTCTGAAAAACACATGAACTACCAAGATCTGAAGGGAACCAACCGATTTGGTGACATAAACTCTCATTGGCCCTTCACCGGTGCCGGATCATACGTCGTGGAGGTAGGTAGAGATAGGAGGTCTTATTCCAACAAGCCATTGTCGCCGCCACCTCGTTGATGTCGTCGGAGAAGCAAAAATCTAAGAAAAATAAAATGAGACAAAGCGGTCCCCACACCTCTTGCCGCCGATGAGGCTACCGGACGAGGAAGATGAGGGGGACCAAGCCAGTTGTTGTAGTTGTGGCGGTGATGGCTAGGGTTAGGAGACGGTGTCCTGGGAGATGGCTTGTATCACCAATAGCTATACACGCGTGTTCATGTGGTGTAGACTATTCACTACTGCAGGAATG
This sequence comes from Aegilops longissima, assembly GCA_021605205.1. Lineage (NCBI taxonomy): Eukaryota > Viridiplantae > Streptophyta > Magnoliopsida > Poales > Poaceae > Aegilops > Aegilops longissima. Next base: position 32,772,045 of record CM038676.1, read on the forward strand.
CCTAGTAGTGACGGACGGAAAAATCCTAGTAGTGGCGGACAAGGCTCTCAGGGATGCCCACTAGTGACCTTCGTCCACTTCTAATATGCCATCAGTGGTGGGCGCCTGGCTGCCAGTGGTTGCGCATAAGTAGTGACGGGCGGTTGTCCCTGTCCGCCACAGGAATTACACGTAGCAATGGCTCGCCCTTTATACCGACCGCCACATAGTTTCGTGCCTGTCACTGCTATTAATCCATGCCGAATTGATGCTATTGCATCATATTGTACCTGGATCAGATCATCAGATTGCATGAGATACATAAATTCTGGTTTTAACATTGATCCACATACATGCACCACATTACAATGATGTCAGATTAATGAAAAGTAGTGCAAATATAACAAGTGCATTACAATAATAAACATATATGTGTCGTTCATCACACCTAATGAACGGTTTGACGAGTTGTTTAGGAGGGAAATGAGTGTCGCGCGATGTTCAACACGTAGAGCGTTAGTACAAGCTGCACGTAATACATGAATTACTAGTGGATGGAACGAACGGGGACCAACGGGCCGCTTGCTCTGGAATTGGATATTTGGCCTCTCAAAGAGCCCATTGAACTAGCTCACCCGACATGGGTATGGTGGGTGAACTCAGACCCGGCCAGATCCTCAGCCTCTCATCCGGGGTTGTCGCCTCCGTCAGGATGCACAACGCGAGGTCCATGAACTGCCTCTCTACTATCTTCTCCATTGCTGGGAGAGAACATTGGGCCACTGGAACCCTTTTGACCCAAGCTAACATCGGCTCCCTGAGGTGCTCTTCCCGATACTTTTGCCGCGTCCATAGATAGTGCTTCTCAGTGTCCGCCTCGGAGACCCCCTCCCACAATTTTTCTCGCAGTCCCATTTGTTATTTTTAGCACATAATAACATTCAAAATATATAGGAAAGATTACAAGGTAAATATATAAACATATGATACACATACATATAAACTAGAGATCACAAAGTAACAAGCATTTTGTCATGACACAATTTAATGTTTGGCGTTTTTCTAGAAGGAGCATATATATCACCATGACATCCATCGCCATTTTGATGTTTCATTCTCATCTCTCATTCTTCTTGACTCTCTGCCTGATAGTAGAATTGCCCCTCATAACTCGCTACATGGCGATTGATGATATTCGTGAGCACCCTCTGAAGGTACTCATGCTGTGTCCAAAAGTGAGCTAGCTTAACTTCCTTCTCATTCTCTTTGGTCCATTTATGCAACATTGAATCACTTCTCAACAGTGGTCCTGCACGCACATAGTCATCCATGAAGACCATGGCAAGTAGTCAGACATGTGCATGGTTTTGTCTTTGGGTTGTTGCCGGCAACAGAAGCTAGTGTTAAATTTGTACTGCGAATACGACATTGTTCTTACGGTTGGACTTATGACACATCAAAAGAGCAGCATTGAGAACTTTCTTCAGATCAGTCCATGGCTTCTTCGGGTCTCTCCTAGAATCAAAGAAATAAGCTCGGCCGTCCCGGGGCATTAGTGCGATGACGATCTAGTGTTCATTGTTGCGGAAAATAGTTGAACTATGTAACATGAATGAGATTGACATCGAAGTAGTCAAGTGTATATGTGCAAGCATAAAGAAATGAACTTATGTTTTCAAAGTAAGGCACGATAAGCACGATAAAGTTGTGCTTGTGCCAAGGACTATGAAGAATGGTCTTGTGGAGGTAAGTCACGATAAGACGCTGGCCTTTATCAGAATCCACATTGGCACAATGCATGACATACAGATCAAGGAAGACAACTTCTTCGTTCCGGAGTAATTGATTTGTAGAATGCCAGAGCGGTCAAAGTTTCATTAAAGATGGCCTGATTACGTCCACGTAGAAAATATTGCCGTTGACCACACTCTCAAACCCGAGATATATTTTATCAGCAGGGGTCGACAAATACAAAACCATCTATAACATTGGCGCTGTAATACATCTCACTTTTTCCTGACCTAGCTACTACGTCTTTGTGTAGAAGCTGAATTTCAACGCTTTGTGCACTCAACTTGTGTTGTAGTAACATCGGTTCATGGGGATTAAACATTCGCCATAAGCGCGAACTGGTATAAGCATTCACCATATTTTCTCCTGGCGCCTTACTGGAGGTAGGTTCATTGGCTGATTTCTTCTTTTCCTTTCTGTCCGTTTTACGACTCTGAGCTAAGGGGTCCATAGAAGATGGTTCTCCAGAATCGATTTTTTACTTTTGCTAAAATATAGTATGGCAATTATGAGTCATAAATCATAAATGAAAGAAAATTTTGACATGACCTTTGCTAGAAAGAGGACATAACGAGTGTCAGAAATTCGGCAAAATGGAAATGAATCAACGTTTCGTGAAAACATTGGCACTCATGTCAATACCTGCAAATATAAGCCAACCACACTACAACGGGTCCTAGGAAAATAACGAAAGAAAAAATTCGACATGACCTTTGCTAAATATACGACATAACGAGTGTCAGAAATTCGGCAAAACAGAAATGAATCGACGTCAAAAACATTGGCACTCATGTCAATACCTGCAAATATAAGCCAATGATACTACAATGAATCTTGTAAAAAATATACCCTAAGCACAAATAACACCAAGACACAGTACTCTAATTTAATCCGTGCTAAATATAGATCAAATTTGTACCTCTATTTACCTTAAACACAAATCTGACCATACCGGAGAGGTGCGCGCTTGGCGTTCGAAGGCGGCGTGAGGTCTCCGATGTTAGCAGAGGAGGGTGCCATGACCGCAGCACTAGCCATCGGGGAGGAGCTCGGCGGTGGCGGCGGCAGCGAGATGCCTCCAATGTTGGAGGAGGAGGCCATGCCCGCGGCGGCGAGGAGGGCTGCGATGAGGGCGGGCGACAGGCGACGGGGCGGGGAAAATGCAAATTTTTGCTGGTGAATCGGTTTTTGGGCGAAAACTGAACCGCCAGCGTCGTGGGTCTACGAGTGATGGGGGCAGTATTGCCCACCACCCGTAAGGTGCGAAACACTGGCTGGCACTACCGACCACCCGCCACAGCTAAAACTGCCTCCATGTCTTTTGTTAATGGTTACCACAATTTAGCTCTAGCGGGCAAAAGCTTTGCCTGTCACTATTGACTTAATAAGCAGTGGTGGGCATAAGTAACAACCCTTAGATTTCATCACGCCGCCAAATTTGAAAAAGTCTATGTGTGGCGGGCATGTAGTACTGCGCGCCACTGCTTCTCCAATAGTAGTGATGGGTTCTATTTCTTACTCGGCACTGCTACTTTTCCATAGTAACTACGGCGGGTGACTCGTCACACCCGCCACTAATTTAAGTTCACCTATAAAAAATTTTCCAGTAGTGAATTATAGACTACAATATGAACAAATATTTCGAAAATTCAATATGGCTTATACTTGCATATAGTACTACTATCTCAGTGGTTGGTCCACCTCGGGATCCACGTTGCCTGATGTATTCAGCCAGTTATAGCGCTTGTCCATTAAATTTAGAACAGTGGCGATGGAGTTTGTCCATTGTCATTTATGAGCCTCAGCTACTTCGGTCCACTACGGTCAATGCAAAGGTGCTTAGATGAGGTGCTAAGTGCATTAAATACCTTAGCAACTCAATTCCCCAATGCATAGGTGCTTAACTTCTTGTTGCTAAGCCCACTTTATTAAATGATTTAGCACCTAAACTCTCTCATGCATTGGTCAGCTTCTTTTATTTATGTGGTTTGCCTAGGTTCACGCGCTTGGCATTGGTTCTTCTTGAGGTCACCAAAGTGCTCTCTCTCCTCTTTAATTGTTGTGCCATGTCACTTTTTAGCTTATGTGGCATGCTTAGCACCTATCCAACATTGAGCACTGGGAAGGGCCTTAGGAACCGTGCTACTATCGCTCCTGGTCCGCTTACCGGTCGGGCCCCTGCCATTATATATTTCAGCCTTATCTCTTCGCCTACAACCCTATCCCCTTTCACCCTGCAGCGTCTTCTTCCTCGCTGCCATGGCCTCTTCTTCCTCCTCAACCCAACAGGTGGTCAACACCGACCTGATCCCATGCTCTAGATGTGGCCGGGAAGTCCTTAGTGGCATCTCTGCCGGCGGGAAAAAGGCTCGGCAATCGGTACTACAAGTGCGTCCTTTGGAGTGTGAGTTCTCGAATCTCAATCTCAGAATCTGGTTCATGTTTCCTTTGCTCTCGGTCTAACGAGTATATAACAAAAAAACTACCACATTTCATGAAAATATGCCCAGAAACTATCACTTTACGAATTTATGCCGAGAAATATCATTTTCTCACTAATCCTTAACTAAAAACTACCAAGTCTGAAAAGAGTCCGATTTAACTCTTTTAAATGTGTTTCTGACAGTTGGGCCTCATCCATAAACACTGACCACTAACACCATAAGCGTTGACCGTTAGATTGGACAAGAGCTGTTGCCCAAGAGCTGTTGATCTGTGGCAAGCCATGGCGCAAGTTTGGCGGATACCTGATGTTAAATCAATCCGCAATACAGGACCGGAGTGGTTCCTGAATCTCATCGCGGAGTGCGACGAGGGTGACCGCCTCAGAGTCCTCATGCTTATGTGGAGATGCTGGCACGTGCGTAACGAGATCCAACATGACAAGGCACCGCCACCCATGGAGGTGTCCCGACGGTTCCTTCAAAGCTACGTCAACTCACTATTGGGGATCCAACAATACCCGGCCGGGGACTGGGACAAAGGAAAGATGGTCAGTCAACTAGAGGGAGCGGAGCAGCCAATATCAAATGTGGACGTAAGCTGGAAGTCTAAACGCAAGTGGTGCCCGCCTCCGGAAGGTTGGGCGAAGCTCAACGTGGATGGGTCATTCTCACACGAGGATGGAAGCGCCGGTGCCGGCATGATCTTGCGCGGGCACGACGGTGCCATCATTTTCTCTGCATGCCGTTCGCTTCGGTCATGCCCGGACCCATTGCACGCTGAGTTGGCCGGGTGCACGGAGGGACTCGGCCTAGCTTTGCAGTGGACGGAGTTGCCGATTATCCTGGAGTGTGACAGTATGTAGGCCGTGTAGATGATCAAGGCAAAAGGACCGGATCGTTCCCAGCATGCGATGATGGTCTCAGAAGTAAAGAGTCTTATGGGTACAAGGGAGTGTTGTGTTACTCACATCTCTAGAGAGCAAAATAATGTTAGTCATGTGTTAGCAAACTTCGGTCGAACGGAGAACCGTACTGTGGTCTGGCTCCGCTCTGGACCTGCTAATGTCCCTAGTCTGTGTAGGGATGAATTCGTGTGCTCTTGAGTAATACAATTCTTTTACCGCCGCAAAAAAAAAAAGATTGGACAAGAGGCCCACCTGTCATCATATTTATCTGTGTAGAAATAAAAAAACAGATTCCTTCAGCCGATTCTCAGCGCTCAACCCGGCCAGCCGTCCAGCCGGCGAGCTGGAGCTCCGCCGCACCGGTCTAACTGATGATTTTTCCTTCATCTATTTTTCAGTCGGGCCAGTGCTAATTTTTTTGAGTGGCAGCACACATATCCCGCCGTGCTAGAGTCCGACCGAGCTCGGTCACTGCCGCCTCGGCCATCACCAGCTTCACCTGGACTGCAGCACTGGAACTCGCGTCAGGATGGAGCTCGTCAGAATGCATCTCCTCCCTGTTCTCTTCCGCATGGATGCCAGCAGGTCGCCCCAGCTAGATCCAACACCAACATTGGTTTTTCAAGGATTGCGCTGCTCCTCCTCGCTACCAACCTGATGGTCACTGTTCTCTTTCTTGGCATGTGTGTCCTGATTCTGGGGATCACGTACTTAAAGTGACTAAGCATCAAAGTGGCCACACTATGTCATGGCGCTTTGGGTCTAAATACGAGCCAGTAGTACTAGTGTTTGCTGCGCGCGTGTTTTTAATTTATTAGTCTCAATTAGGTAGTTAGCTTTTCAGAGTTGTGGATGTCAAAATGTGTTTGGTGGTGTTCGTCTCAAATGTATTGTGTTGCTTTGTTGAATCAGTTCAAATGGGAATTTATGTTTCTGTCTTGTCCATGTTTTTTTTATAAATTCCCCTACGCTCACCCAATGCGCAGACGAAAGAAAACTGTTATATTTGTGCCCTGTCTACCTGTAGCCCCCATCACTCCCCCGCCGCAAACATTTTTCTCTAGGCGCGGAAAAAAAGTGGACCGTTGTCCAGAATCTTCTTTGAACCTGTACCGCCGATCTATCTTTGTCTGATCCGTAACCTGCGTCCAGGCCCCACAAACGATTCATGCAGGTATTCATACCTTCGTATCCCTATATTGGACAGCGTGCGGGGATTACACATTTCCAGCACTTGCCATGTGAGCATTAACTGCCCCCGCCACCTACCCATCGTGTCCTCCCAACGGCCCAGATAATGCTACTATATGCTAGTATGAGCCATATTGCTGCTCTTCAAATATTTCAGATTCTGATACGAAATTTTGTAACAACATACATTGATGTTGTGTCAATGTGATAGATTTTTTAAAAATTTAAAATATTCTTCGGCATCCGGTGCACCGGTAACCTCACAAATGTGGGATGCATTCCCAAGCTGATTCCTAGTACACCCGAACTCAAAAAAATCCACTCTCCTCAGAGCAGCGTCTTTAGCTAAATCTGGTCGAATGTATCAACCCCGCAGACAATATGCCCAGAGATCAGCATGTACTTATTTATGAACGTGCTTGTGATCAATGGACCTACTAATTCGGACTTCAAAGTGGAGGGAGAAAATATTGCCAGGCAGAAAGGACCCAAATGTTAACCTGGCGACGTAATGGAACGCACATATAACCAAGTATGGAACAACGTTGCTAGAGACGTATTGGTTATTGAATTACTTTGTGATTGAGCAACTACGCGATTAGAACTTTTCCTGGTAGCTCGTTATCTCTTTCTATCCCCAGCCTGTCCGAACACGGGAGTGTAGCTCTCCATCTTTAAAGATAGAGAGTGGGTGTGGCACGCAATCATTACTACCATGGCCATAGCTTCGACCTCTGTGGCAGCGTCATCAGAGCTGGGGAAGATGAACACAAGAATGGAAAATAGGGATCTGGCTGTAACGGCTACATCATCTTTGTTGCGCAATATTTCTCATTGTACGGGCTTGATGAGTGTCCCAAGCGCCCCTGGAGATGAGAAGCAAGGAACACAATACCACCAGTCGATATAGATATAATCAGGCAGAAACAACTTGCCAGTGTTGCTGCATTCCTCGATGCCTCCCAAACTTACACTTGAAATATGTACTTCTACTACACAGGGCCGAGCCGATAAAATCAGAGGCCCCGTGCAAAATTCTAAAATGGGTCCTATCTTGCTTAAGAAACACTACGAGTATAATTGGTTTGATGCCAAAAATTGGCATGCCAATATTTGACAAATGCCAAATGTTGGCTAGTGATTGATTGGCTACCAACTTTTATTGTCTATCTCACAAATAATTGCTAAATTTTGATAAGTTTTGGTTTTGCCAAATATTGACAATGCCAAATGTTAGCATCAAACCAATTATGCTCTACATAAAAAAATATAGTAACATAAATATCACAATATCTTACATGCCAACTAGAAATATCAAGAATCGTACCTATTCTTGGTTGTATAGTCTTCACTTAAACAACATCATCTTTCTGAGACTGAGTTAAATCCTCTAAATTTTTTTCTCCAAACACTTTTGGTAACCAGATTCATGTTCTCTAAATGAAGACATGACTTGCCACTTGGTTCTGCAATACTAAACGCCTAATAGATGAAAAGAATAAAATTAACCACAAGATTTTAGTACAACTAAGTAGCGGGCGGAAAGCGAAACTCATAGTAAGGGATCACAGGATCATGGATTCTTAACGCGAAGACGCTTAAAAATTCAGAGATCGAAAGCTGGCTGAACTTTCCTTGCCTTTATGAAACAGGTCCTCCCTGCAGGCTGCTGTTCGCCCGGTCCTGCCCTCTTGTGTCCTGTCTTCTAAAAAGAATCTACCACGACGGATTGGAACCGAAGTACTGAAAATCTCGACCATGGATTCAACACCAAGGAAAGAGAACTGAACAGAGAAGTCGAGCGATGGATGAGGCGTTATCCCCGATGGCCTGATCGGGGGAACTTCCTATTTGCCGCTCTTTGCGGCAAGTAGTCGACCGGACGCACAGGCAGATCGACGAGCGCTTTAGGATGGGCCGGCCCGTTCAACATCAAAGCGAATCCGGTTTTGGGAATCTTCTAGGTGGTTCCCAGCCGGTTTTTCTGGTTCTGGGAACCTTCTAGAAGGTTCCTGAACCGGTTTTTCTATTTCCCTCTTTACCTCTTTTTGTTTCTTTTCTTTTACTGTTTCTTTTTCATTTTAATTTAATTTTTTATTTTTCTGTTTTCTTTTTTATCTTTTTTTCGTTTTTTATGTTTCTTTTTTTCTTTTTTTTGTTTCTTTTTCTTTTTTCATTTTTGTTTTTCTGTTTTCAAAGTTATTTTCCTTTTTTTCAAATTTTTATGTGTTGCTCACAATTGTTCAAAACTTAACAAAATGTTCTCATTTTTCAAATTTTGGTCATGCTTTCAAAAAATTGTTCAAAACTTCACGAAATGTTCTCATTTTCAAATTTTGTTTCTCTTTTCTTTTTTTAGTTTCTGTTTCTTTTCTTATGTTTTTTTTTCACAATTTCACAAATTTGCAAAATTTGTTCGCAAATTAAGAAAAAACTTTCGTTTTTTCAATTTTTGTTCGTGAGTTTCAAGAAATGTTCCTATTTCAAATTTTGTTCACATTTTTCAAAAAATGTTCGTGTTTGAAATTTTTTTTCGTGAGTTTCGTAAAATGTTCCCATTTCAAAAATTTGTTCACATGTTTTAAATTTTGTTCACTTTCTTTTTTTAGTTTCTGTTTCTTTTCTTGATGTTCTTTTTCAAAATTTCACAACTTTGCTAAATTTGTTCGCAAATTTAAGAAAAATGTTCGTTTTCAATTTTTTTTCGTGTGTTTCAATAAATGTTCATATTTTAAAAAAAATTGCATTCGCAATATGTTTAGGAATTTCAAAAAGTGTTCCAGCTTTCCAAATTTGTTCACAAATTTATAAAATGTTCATGTTTTCAAATTTTCTTCACAATTTGAAAACTGTTCATAAATTCCATAAATTTGTTTGGGAGTTTGAAAAAGTGTTCCTGTTTCAAAATTTGTTCGAAAATTTCAAAAAATGTTCATATTTACATGTTTTGTTGGAAGTTTTGGAAAATTGTTCTGTTGCCAAAATTGTTTGCAAATTTTAAAAAAAGTTTGTTTTTTTAAATTTTGTTCTGGAATTCAGAAATTCTTCACGTGGAAAAGTTGTTTGTGTTTCCAAATTTTGTTTTGAAATTTGAAAAATTGTTCCTGTTCAATTTTTTGGGTGGTTTAAAAAATGTTTTCCATTCTAAAAAATATGTCCACATCTCCAAAATTCATTTGTGTGTTGAAAAATATTTGAGTTTTCTCAAAATTTGTGAGAAAAATAATGTTCGCGTTTGATAAAACATTGACGTTTTGTTTTTGAAAAAAAATTGTGTTCGAATTTTTTAAAGATGTTCGGATCGGCGTTTAAGTTTTCTTAAGATTTTGCACTCTTTTGTGATCAACAAAGCTACCTAGCTCAATTGGTTCGAGTCGTATGCTTAGGTGCCGCAGGTCTAGTGGTCTATCCCTGGCAACACATTTTTTTTTTATTCCAGCGTGAGCTACTGTTTGCGAGAGAGATGGGCTGGCCCATTCTGTCCATCCCCTATGCGATCGCTCGACTGCTTGACGCAGAGAGCGTCACATAGGAGCTCTCCTGATCGGGGGCTTCTTCACGCGTGGCAGACACAAGGAACAGAGGCCCATATCGAAGACTGAAGGCCAATCTATACAGCGGAGCAGTACTACAGCGTAAAAAAAAATTGGCCCTTGAAAACGGGGGGCCCTGTGCGGCCGCACAGGTTGCACCCCCCCCCCCCCCCCCCGGGCTCGGGCCTGCTACTACATAGTGGTTGCCAAGTTTCACATCCATTACCGAAGAAAGTCTAGATTATCTCTGCATATATTGTTGGTGTGCAGGGTATCTGCATATGTATCTATCTCTTCTTTGCCCAAGTTCACGGTGAGGTTTCTCCCGGTTACTGAAGCAACTATCTTTCCTTCTAGCTGTTGCTCCTTTTAATAATGGGAAATGGCCCCGTCTTTAATTGGATCTATGCAACAACTATGCAATGGGAGCAAAAATAAATGTGCCTCAAGACAGAAGTACTGCTTTGGTCACTATGGTTATACTGATGTTTCATGCGCAGTTCAATTAATATTCTTTGTTTAGACTTACCCAAAATAGTGTAGTGCTTCCTGAATACGCTTCCATGGTTTATTGTTATATTCTGGAATTGCATCCTATGCAAAGAAAAAAATAGCACGCTATACAAAATAGCGCCGCCCTTAAAAAATAGCGCGCTATACAAGGTAGCATTGCTATTAGTGAGACATTATACACTGATTAGCGTTTTATTAGCGGCGCTATAGCGCGCTACTTTTTCCAGTGATCCTATGATATTGTTCTGAATCGTTTTAATTTACAACTATGTTCCTGTATAAGGTCTTGCTTTGCTTTTCCAAAATTAATGCCTGTCTACCCACTATTTGTATTATTACCACGGTGAACAAGACTTCTGAACAACAGTTTTGGTTTGCCTGCATCGATCATCATCACAAGTGACCTTGGCATTTTGGCCTCCTTTGTCCCAAACAAATTGAATGGCAAATGACAGTGATGTCTTCTGCTTTACCGAAAAAGGCTTTCGCCCCGCTTTATATTATAAAGCCACCGCATAATAAGCATCCAACAAGGTTGAACACAAACCACGCACACACACACGGAGGTCCATATGAACAAATAGGAGAAAAGATCAATGCTGAGGGCACAGCACAACAAGCCCTAAACCCAAAAAACACACACCACAGGCCGCCAGTCGGACTAGTCAGCCTCGGGGCACGCGAACGCCATCGAGCGAAGAACGGAGAGCAGGGTGGTGATGACGTCCCGGTCCTGGCGGCGGCTAAGCGGCCGCCAGAGCTGCAGGTAACCACACATTTTGAAGATTGCATCAATCGCACGTCGGAGGGGGACCTTCTGAATAACAAGCTTATTGTGAATGTTCCAAAGCGTCCAGGCGAGAACCCCAACGCACATCCATCTAATATGGCGGTAGCGAGTAGGGGAGGCGTTGAGCTCGGCAAGCAGGTCGGGGAAGTTGGTATTACACCACTGTCCACCAACCGTTTCGCGGAAGCAGACCCAGAGGAACTGGGCCGCGTAGCACGAGCAAAAGATGTGGTTGGCATCTTCAATCGTGCCACAGATGGGGCACATCCCATCACCCGGGCCATTTCGCTTGAGGACTTCAACCCCAGAGGGAAGACGACCACGGATCCATTGCCACAGGAAGATCCTGATCTTCAGGGGGAGTCGGATGTCCCAGATCAGGCTAAACGGTTCCGGGGCCGTCGAGGGAGCAATGGCGCCGTACAGGGACTTCGTGGAGAAATGACCAGAGGGCTCGAGGCGCCAGGAGAGAACATCCCGGTCCTCCACGATGTTCATCGGCATAAGTGCGATGTCTTGGAGGAGGGAGTCCCAGGCGGCCACCTCGATGGGGCCGAAGGGGCGCCGGAAGGCGAGACGCCCTATGTCAATAAGGGCCGTCTCGACAGAGACCCGAGGGTCAGCCGCAATGGCAAATAGATCGGGGAATCGCGCAGCCAGGGGGAATCCCCTAGCCAGCGGTCGAACCAGAACAAGGTCGAGGCCCCGGAGCCAACCGAAATGGATGTGCCGATGCTAGTACGGGCAGAAGCTGGATTACGGACTGCCAGAACTAGGATCCACCCGTACGTTGGCAAAAGGCAAGGGGTTGGCCACGAAGGTACTTATTACAGATGATGGTGAGCCAGAGGCCTCCCTCCCCATTGGCAATATGCCACAGCCAACGGGTCAGGAGGGCAATGTTCATGCAACGGGATGACAGGATCCCAAGGCCACCCTGGTCTTTGGGTTTGCAGATGTCGGGCCAGCTAACCATACGGTATTTCTGCCTGTCGCCCTCGTCCGCCCCAGAAGAATCTCGACTGGTATTTGGCCACCTCCTGATGGAGGGTCTCATGAAGGCTGTAGAAGCTCATGAGAAACAGAGAAGGCTGGCAAGCGAGGAGTTGATTAGGATCACCCTGGCAGCTTTCGACACCGCAACCCTCCGTGGTTCAACCCGTGTCAGATCCTAGTCACCGCTCGGCCAAGATCTGCGACGGTGAGTCTGGAATCACTAATGGGCACCCCCAACTAAGTCGTGGGGAAGGAGCCCAAGCGGCAATTCAGCCGGTCCGCAATGGACAAAGCATCGTCCGGGGAGTATCCAAGGACCATCACTTCGCTTTTGTCGAAGTTAATGGTGAGACCCGACATCTGCTGGAAGAACAGGAGGAGGAACTTCAGGTTGGCGATGTCGGACGTGGAGCCCTCCACCATGACAATGGTGTCGTCTGCATATTAGAGGAGGGAGACCCCTCCTCCGTCCACCAGGTGGGGGACAATGCCCCGGATATGGCCGCAGGCTTTAGCCTTATCAAGGATGACCGCAAGGGCATCGACAACCATGTTGAAAAGGAGCGGGGAGAATGGGTCACCCTGGCGCACCCCACATAGGGTTGGGAAGTAGGGGCCTATCTCACCGTTAATGTTGACCGCCGTCCTACCGCAGGAGACAAGCTGCATAACGCGGGTCACCCATCGGTCGTCGAAGCCCTTTCGAAGCAAAACTTCCCGAAGGAAGGGCCAGTGGACAGTGTCGTAAGCCTTGTGAAAGTCCAGCTTAAGGAACACCGCGCGGTGGTTGGCCCGGACTTCATGCAGGACTTCGTGGAAGACCAACACCCCATCCAAAATAAACCGGCCTTGTATGAAGGCGGATTGGTTGGGGTGGGTGACGGCGTCCGCTAGATGGGTCACCCTATTGGCGTACCCTTTAGCCAGGATCCTGAAGATCACGTTGATCACCGTGATAGGGCGAAACTGGCGAATGTCAGAGGCCCCTGGAACCTTAGGGATGAGTGTAATGATCCCACAGTTCAGGCGCCGGAGGTCCATTGTCCCAGAGAAGAACTCGTCGAAGAGGGCCATGACCTCCGGTTTGATGGTTTGCCAGAATGTTTTAAAAAACGAGACTGGCAATCCATCGAGGCCCGGAGCCGAGGAGGGGTTCATTCCTTTGATCGCCGCAAGGACCTCCTCCTCATAGAACGGTGCCACCAGAGCGGCGTTGGCTTCGGAGGAGACAAGCTGGGCCCCCGACCAGGTATCAGGGGCAAGCGCGGCCCCACCCCGAGGGGTGCGGGTGAAAAGGGCTTTATAGAAGCCATCTACGTGAGCTCGGATGTCCGAGGGGCGAACTAGCTGAGAATCGCCATCCCATAGGGAGTGGATGGAATTACGACGGCGCCGGCCATTGGCGATCGCCTGGAAGTAGGCCATATTGGCGTCGCCCTGGAGCACCCACCGTTGGGTGCCACGCAGCCGCCAGTAGGCCTCCTCGTCAGAGTATATGACTGAGAGATGGTCCTCGAGGTCATATCTGAGCAACAATTCATCCGGGGAGATCCCTGACGAGTCAGCGCGGGCGTCCAGGACCTGGATGGCACTAAGGAGGGCCTTCTTACGCTCACGGAGATCACGGCCGAGGTTCGCGCCCCATCCCTTCATAAATTGGTGGGCCATCTTGGCGCAAAACTGCCAAGAGTCCACCGTGGACATGGCTCGGTGAGGAGCCGCGCCAGCGGAGGTCCACTTGGCCGCAACGGCCTCGTGGAAGCCGGCCTGGTTGAGCCAGAAGAGCTCAAACCGGAACCGCGGGGGAATGGGGGGCGTTCATCGGAAGAGGAGAGGAGGAGAGGGACATGGTCCGATCCGATTCGGGTGATAGCCTGCACCGATGCCAGAGGGCAACTGAGTTCCCATTCCGGAGAGACTAAGACGCGATCCGGAACGGACCGCGTCGGTTTCACCTGGCGGTTAGTCCAGGTGAACCGGGCCCCCGTACGCTTGAGCTCACGGAGGCCAAGCTCCGCGATGCAGTCATTAAACATCTGCATCAGGGGGCGATTAATCCGGTCATTATTCTTCTCATCCGGGGAGCGGATGAGGTTAAAGTCACCTCCCACGACCACTGGGAGGGAGGAGGCGGAAATCTTCTGCTGCAACTCGGCTAGGAAGGTCGGGAAACGGCGGTGGTCCGCCGGTCCGTACACGATGATGACCTCCCATTTAAAGTTGAGCGCACGCTCGAGATCTCCATACTAACGAAGAACTGCCCCCGATCCATGCCTCCCACCTCAAATGTGGCATCCTTGACACCTAGGAGTATGCCACCCGAGTGGCCATTATTCCCACTAGAAGGGAGCCAATGCCAAGCGAACAGGTGGGGGCTAAGGCTGTTGAGATCGGGGAGGCAGAACTCCGTGCGCAGGGTTTCCTGGATGGCAGCAATGTCGATGTGCTCGTCTCGTATGTACTCAAATAGCTGGCGGTGGCGGCCATCATGGCCAAAGCCGCTGATGTTCCAGAAGAGGGCAAGCATCTAAACCGCCATTGAGGGGCTGCTTGACCCCAGGACGGTGGAGGCACTGAGGGCTCTAAGAGCGGCAGTGCGGGAGCGAGTGCGACCACGGATCTCCTCGGCAGGAGTCTCAGAGTACTGGGGAGCCGAAGTGCAGAGGAGACGGGCCCGGGTCTCGGCGAGCTTGCCATCAAGAATCTCACAGGCCCTGATAGCCGCAATCTGCTCTAAGGGGGGACCAACCTCCCCTTGAAAACTATCGCTGAGTCGAGGGCCACCTTGGCAAGGCGGTCAAGCGGGATGGCTTCGAGCGCAGAAAAAGAGCAACTGGAAGAACTGAAGGGAATGACGGTCGCACCTGTCTCGAGGTTCCGGGCGGCAGCCCGGATCTCCGCACGCTCGGAGATGGACGGCGCCGGGAGGCCGGCCGGGCGGCCCGCGTCGAGCCGGGCACTGCGGTGGGAGGCCGTCACCGGGGTCGACGAGGCCCGAGGGCGCCGGACGTGGGACACCGACCGAGGCGGGTGGGAGGCGACGGGGGTGACCACCTCCTCAGAGGCCACCAGTAGCAGGTGGGTCGAAGACGAAGACGCAGGAGGCACTAGTCGGGTCGCAGACCCCGCCTGAGGAGAGGGCGGGTCCAGGGCCGGCACGTCGACGACCGGGGTGGTGGAGGGAGCCGGGGGGGAGGCGGGAGGCGGTGGCGCGACACGTCAGGAGGGTCCAACGGGGGGACCCGAGGGGTAGAGGTGCTGACGTCGGAGAGGCCGGCAGAGATGCCATCGTCGGGGACGGGAGAGGCGAGGCCACCACGGGAGAGGCACCGGGCGAGCGCGGCGAAGATGCCGGAAGGACGAGGAGGCTGACGCTGGAGATGTCGCTGAGCTCGGCCGAAGAGGAGGGAGAGGAGACAGGCGCAACGGGGGCGACCTCGGCGGACGGGGCCACCCCGCGCGACCGGCCCGCACCCGCACCCCCACGTCCCGGGGAGAGGTCCCGAGAGGGGGAGCGGCTGCGGCCCGAGCGTTCGTCGTCGTCCTCCAGGTCCTCATGGCGGGAGGGGCGCGGACGGCGGTAGTGGGAGTCGTCGCGGTGGTCCGCACCACCCCCACCAAGGTGGCCATCAGAGAGGTGTCGAGGGCGGCCGATGTGGTTGGGAGGCTCGGGGTAGATCTTGAGGCCGAATCCCTGGTCGTTGAAGAAGACCCGGACAGTGGCACGGAGGGTGGAGGAGTCAAGGCATTTGACCTTGACACGGACCTCCTCCTCCTTGCGGAGAGAGAGCTCGTCCACGACCACCACCTTGCCCAGGAGCTTGGACATGCTACGGATCACCTTCTCAGAGCGGGCGATGTCGGGGAGGCCCGCAATGAGGATCCAAGCAGTATCCAACACGACCACTGCCTTGGGGTCCATCAGGGGCTCAGAGATGTTGACGACGAGCTTGTTGAGGGCGAGGGTGATGTCATCGCTACGGGTGCAGAGGCCCAAGCTGAGGGCGTCGGGGAAGACCACGGTGAAGGAGTTGTCCGAGGTCGGGGTCACCTGCCAGTCCCAGACTCGGCGGCAAAGGTGGTTGAGCTCGGCCTCGATCATCTTCGGAGAGGCGACCCCAACCCCCACGATGGTCACGACCGCTAGGAGTGACGGGGATGGGGGAGGGACGTCTTCCACCTCAATGTGGAAGAAGCCGAGACCCTCAATGCCATGCCCGTACATCATGAGCTCCTCTGCAACTGGGCGGTCCGGGCAGACAGCCGCGGGATGGCCCGACGCCTTGCAGAGGTAGCACGTCGGCGGGTTGGGGCACTCCACTTGGTAGTGGCCGGGGATACCGATATTGAAGCACAGAGGAGCATCGAGAGGGGCACCGGAGGCGGCCACGGCCGAAGAGGAGGGAGTCGGAGCCGCGGAGGAGAGGGGCGGCCGGGGGCCTTGCGCTTTTTCTTCTTGGCGCCCTGGCGGCCCCGAGCCCCCGCGCCACCGTTGCCGGGGGGCAAACTCGGCTGAACGCGGGGCGGCTGGTATGGGCGGGGAGGCGCAGCCACGGCGGCCACGGGAAGGGACCGAGAGGGCGATGGAGAGCGTCCACGACGGCGAGTGGGAGACGGGGAGCGGGGGCGCTCACGGCGGGTCTCCCGAGCGGGAGCGCCGTCCCAGCAGCTGCGCAGTGAGCGTCGGCCGCCTTCGGGAGGCGCGCCGGCCGGGAGAGCGGCGTTCACGGTCGGGGGAACGCCTGTCCGAGCGCATCGGCGAGCGGCGGGCTTCACGAGCGGGGGAGCGGCAAGAGGGGGCCGGGAGGAGAGTTGCTGCCGGAGGTCTTCCTCCCGGCGCAGCCCGTCCAGGAAACCGCGGGGAGCATCCCGCGCTTCATGCGCTGCTGCGCTTTGCGCCCGCCTGCCCCCCGGGCGCGGACCATGGCTGCCGGGAGGGAGGCGGACGCCGGAGCCGGCGGCAGGAGGGCAGGGGAGCACGCGGGGAGGGGAGGGACTTGGACGGGGCGGCGGGAGGGGGCGCAGGGGAGGAGAGCGGAGGGACAGGAAACCATCGCGGCGGCCAGATATGGGGCCTGGATGGGCCCGCAGCCACGGAAGGCCGCGGCCCAGGCCCGTCTGCGGTCGCCAAGGCCCACGCAGGCCGGCCCAAGGGGAGGCCCAGCAACGGGGGGTGGCCCAACAGCGAATGGATGTCAAAACTGCATTCTTGAATGGATTTCTAGAAGAAGAGTTGTATATGATGCAACCAGAAGGTTTTGTTGATCCAAAAGGTGCTAACAAAGTGTGCAAGCTCCAGCGATCAATTTATGGTCTGGTGCAAGCCTCTCGGAGTTGGAATAAACGCTTTGATAGTGTGATCAAAGCATATGGTTTTATATGACTTTTGGAGAAGCTCTGTATTTACAAGAAAGTGAGTGGGAGCTCAGTAGCATTTCGATATTATATGTGGACGACATATTATTAATTGGAAATGATATAGAATTTCTGGATAGCATAAAAGGATACTTGAATAAAAGTTTTTCAATGAAGGACCTCGTGAAGCTGCTTACATATTGGGCATCAAGATCTATAGAGATAGATCAAGACGCTTGATTGGACTTTCACAAAGCACATACCTTGATAAAGTTTTGAAAAGTTCAAAATGGATCGAGCAAAGAAAGGATTTTTACCTGTGTTACAAGGTGTGAAATTGAGTCGACTCAATGCCCGACCACGAGAGAAGATAGAGAGAAATGAAATATGTTCCTATGCTTCAGCCATAGGCTCTATCATGTATGCAATGCTGTGTACCAGACCTGACGTATGCTTAGCAATAAGCTTGGCAGGAAGGTACCAAAGTAATCCAGGAGTGGATCACTGGACAGCGGTCAAGAACATCCTGAAATACCTAAAAAGTACTAAGGATATGTTTCTCGTATATGGAGGTGACAAAGAGCTAGTCGTAAATGGTTACGTCGATGCAAGCTTTGACACTGATCCGGACGATTCTAAATTGCAAACCGGATACGTGTTTCTATTAAACGGTGGAGCTGTCAGTTGGTGCAGTTCTAAACAAAGCGTCGTGGCGGGATCTACATGTGAAGCAGAGTACATAGCTGCTTCGGAAGCAGCAAATGAAGGAGTCTGGATGGAAGAGTTCATTTCCGATCTAGGTGTCATACCTAGTGCATCGGGACCAATGAAGATCTTCTGTGACAATACTGGTGCAATTGCCTTGGCAAAGGAATCCAGATTTCACAAGAGGACCAAGCATATCAAGAGACGCTTCAATTCCATCCGGGACCAAGTCCAGGTGGGAGACATAGAGATTTGCAAGATACATATGGATCTAAATGTTGCAGACCCGTTGACTAAGCCTCTTCCACGAGCAAAACATGATCAGCACCAAGACTCCATGGGTGTTAGAATCATTACTGTGTAATCTAGATTATTGACTCTAGTGCAAGTGGGGGACTGAAGGAAATATGCCTTAGAGGCAATAATAAAGTTATTATTTATTTCCTCATATCATGATAAATGTTTATTATTCATGCTAGAATTGTATTAACCGGAAACATGATACATGTGTGAATACATAGACAAACATATAGTCACTAGTATGCCTCTACTTGACTAGCTCATTAATCAAAGATGGTTATGTTTTCTAACCATAGACATGTGTTGTTATTTGATTAATGGGATCACATCATTAGGAGAATGATGTGATTGACATGACCCATTCCGTTAGCCTAGCACTTGATCGCTTAGTATATTGCTATTGCTTTCTTCATGACCTATACATGTTCCTGTAACTATGAGATTATGCAACTCCGCTTACGGAGGAACACTTTGGTGCTACTAAACGTCATAACGTAACTGGGTGATTATAAAGGAGTACTACAGGTGTCTCCAAAGGTACATGTTGGGTTGGCATATTTCGAGATTAGGTTTTGTCACTCTGATTGTCGGAGAGGTACTCTGGGCCCTCTCGGTAATACACATCACATAAGCCTTGCAAGCATTGCAACTAATAAGTTAGTTGCGAGATGATGTATTACGGAACGAGTAAAGAGACTTGCTGGTAACGAGATTGAACTAGGTATTGGATACCGACGATCGAATCTCGGGCAAGTAACATACCGATGACAAAGGGAACAACGTATGTCGTTATGCGGTTTGACCGATAAAGATCTTCGTAGAATATGTAGGAACCAATATGGGCATCCAGGTTCCGCTATTGGTTATTGACCGAGAATAGTTCTAGGTCATGTCTGCATAGTTCTCAAACCCGTAGGGTCCACACGCTTAACGTTACGATGACAGTTTTATTATGAGTTTATAAGTTTTGATGTACCGAAATTTGTTCGGAGTCCCGGATGTGATCACGGACATGACGAGGAGTCTCGAAATGGTCGATACATAAAGATTGATATATTGGAAGCCTATATTTGGATATCGGAATGGTTCCGGGTGAAATCGGGATTTTACCGGAACACTAGGGGTTACCGAACCTCCCGGGGATAATGGGCCTTAGTGGGCCATGTGGGAGAAGAGGAGGGCGGCCAGGCAGGGCCACGCCCCTCCCCTAGTCCGAATAGGACAAGGAGAGGGGCGGCGGCCCCTTCCTCTTTCCCCTCCCCCCTTTCCTTCTCCAACAAGGCAAGAGGGGGGAGTCCTACTCCCGGTGGGAGTAGGACTCCTCCAGGCGCACCCCTTGGGGGCCGGCCGCACCTCTCCCTCCCTCCTTTATATACGGGAGCAGGGGGGCACCCCATAACACACAAGTTGATCTTCGTGATCGTTCCTTAGCCGTGTGCGGTGCCCCCCTCCACCATATTCCACCTCGGTCATATTGTCGCGGAGTTCAGGCGAAGCCCTGCGCCGGTAGAGCATCATCATTGTCACCACGTCGTCGTGCTGACGGAACTCATCCCCGCCACTTTGCTGGATCGGAGTCCGGGGATCGTCATCGAGCTGAACGTGTGCTGAACTCGGAGGTGCCGTACGTTCGGTACTTGGATCGGTCGGATCGTGAATACGTACGACTACATCAACCGCGTTGTCATAACGCTTCCTCTTATGATCTACGAGGGTACATGGACAATACTCTCCCCTCTCGTTGCTATGCCATCACCATGATCTTGCGTGTGCGTAGGAAATTTTTTGAAATTACTACGTTCCCCGACAGTGGCATCAGAGCCTGGTTTTATGCGTTGATGTTATATGCACGAGTAGAACACAAGTGAGTTGTGGGCGATACAAGTCATACTGCTTACCAGCATGTCATACTTTGGTTCGGCGGTATTGTGAGATGAAGCGCCCGGACCGACATTACGCCAGACGCTTACGCGAGACTGATTTCATCGCTGCGAGCACTCGCTGCTTAAAGGTGACTGGCGGGTGTCTGCTCTCTCACTTTAGTTGAAACGAGTGTGGCTACGCCCGTCCTTGCGAAGGTTAAAACAGCACCAACTTGACAAACTATCGCTGTGGTTTTGATGCATAGGTAAGAACGGTTCTTGCTCAGCCCGTAGCAGCCACGTAAAACTTGCAACAACAAAGTAGAGGACGCCTAACTTGTTTTTGCAGGGCATGTTGTGATGTGATATGGTCAAGACGTGATGCTATATTTTATTGTATGAGATGATCATGTTTTGTAACCGAAGTTATCGGCAATCGGCGGAGCCATATGGTTGTCGCTTATTGTATGAAATGCAACGCCATGTAATTGCTTTACTTTATCACTAAGCGGTAGCGATAGTCGAGAAGCAATAGTTGGCGAGACGAACTCGATGCTACGATGGAGATCAAGGTGTCGCGCGGTGACGATGGTGATCACGACGGTGCTTCGAGATGGAGATCACAAACACAAGATGATGATGGCCATATCATATCACTTATATTGATTGCATGTGATGTTTATCCTTTATGCATCTTATCTTGCTTTGATTGACGGTAGCATTATAAGATGATCTCTCACTAAATATCAAGAAGTGTTATCCCTGAGTATGCACCGTTGCGAAAGTTCTTCGTCTTTGAGACACCACGTGATGATCGGGTGTGATAGGCTCTACGCTCAAATACAACGGTGCAAAACAGTTGCACACGCGAATACTCAGGTCAAACTTGACGAGCCTAGCATATACAGATATGGCCTCGAACACGGAGACCGAAGGTCGAACGTGAATCATATAGTAGATATGATCAACATAGTGATGTTCACCATTGAAACTACTCCATCTCACGTGATGATCGGACATGGTTTAGTTGATTTGGATCACGTAATCACTTAGATGACTAGAAAGATGTCTATCTAAGTGGGAGTTCTTAAGTAATATGATTAATGGAACTTAAATTTATCATGAACTTAGTACCTGATAGTATTTTGCTTGTCTATGTTTACTGTAGATAGATGGCTCGTGCTGTTGTTCCGTTGAATTTTAGTGCGTTCCTTGAGAAAGCAAAGTTGAAAGATGATGGTAGAAATTACACGGACTGGGTCCGTAACCTGAGGATTATCCTCATTGTTGCACGTAAGAATTACGCCCCGAAGCACCGCTGGGTGCCGAACCTGCTGCTGATGCAACCGACGACGTTAAGAACGCCTGCGAGCAAAGCTGATGACTACTCGATAGTTCAATGTGCCATGCTTTACGGCTTAGAACCAGGCCTTCAACGACGTTTTGAACGTCATGGAGCATATGAGATGTTCCAGGAGTTGAAGTTAATATTTCAAGCAAATGCCCGGATTGATAGATATGAAGTCTCCAATAAGTTCTATAGCTGCAAGATGGAGGAGAATAATTCTGTCAGTGAACACATACTCAAAATGTCTGGGTATAATAATCACTTGATTCAACTGGGAGTTAATCTTCCTGATGATAGTGTCATTGACAGAATTCTTCAATCACTGCCACCAAGCTACAAGAGCTTCGTGATGAACTATAATATGCAAGGGATGGACAAGTCTATTCCCGAGCTCTTCGCAATGCTAAAAGCCACGGAGGTAGAAATCAAAAAGGAGCATCAAGTGTTGATGGTTAACAAGACCACCAGTTTCAAGAAAAAGGGCAAAGGGAAGAAGAAGGGGAACTTCAAGAAGAACAGCAAACAAGTTGCTGCTCAAGAGAAGAAACCCAAGTCTGGACCTAAGCTTGAGACTGAGTGCTTCTACTGCAAGAAGATCGGACACCGAAGCGGAACTGCCCCAAGTATTTGGCGGATAAGAAGGATGGCAAAGTGAACAAAGGTATATGTGATATACATGTTATTGATGTGTACCTTACTAATACTCGCAGTAGTACCTAGGTATTTGATACTGGTTCGCTTGCTAATACTTGCAACTCAAACAGAACTACGGATTGCGAAGATTGGCTAAGGACGAGGTGACGATGCGCGTGGGAAATGGTTCCAAAGTCGATGTGATCGCGGTCGGCACGCTACCTATACATCTACCATCGGGATTAGTTTTAGACCTAAATAATTGTTATTTGGTGCCAGCGTTAAGCATGAACATTATATCTGGATCTTGTTTGATGCGAGATGGTTATTCATTTAAGTCAGAGAATAATGGTTGTTCTATTTATATGAATAATATCTTTTATGGTCATGCACCCTTGAAGAGTGGTCTATTTTTATTGAATCTCGATAGTAGTAATACACATATTCATAGTGTTGAAACCAAAAGATACAGAGTTGATAATATAGTGCAACTTATTTTTGGCACTGCCGTTTGGGTCATATCAGTGTAAAACGCATGAAGAAACTCCATACTGATGGGCTTTTGGAATCACTTGATTATGAATCACTTGGTACTTGCGAACCATGCCTCATGGGCAAGATGACTAAAACGCCGTTCTCCGGAACTATGGAGCGAGCAACTGATTTGTTGGAAATCATACATACTGATGTTTGTGGTCCAATGAATGTTGAGGCACGCGGCGGGTATCATTATTTTCTCACCTTCACAGATGATTTGAGCAGATATGGGTATATCTACTTGATGAAACATAAGTCTGAAACATTTGAAAAGTTCAAAGAATTTCAGAGTGAAGTGGAAAATCATCGTAACAAGAAAATAAAATTTCTACGATCTGATCGTGGAGGAGAATATTTGAGTTACGAGTTTTGTTTACATTTGAAACAATGCGAATAGTTTCGCAACTCACGCCACCCGAACACCACAACGAAATGGTGTGTCCGAACGTCGAATCGTGCTTTACTAGATATGGTGCGATCTATGATGTCTCTTACTGATTTACCGCTATCGCTTTTGGGGTTATGCTTTAGAGACGGCCGCATTCACGTTAAATAGGGCACCATCAAAATCCGTTGAAACGACACCTTATGAACTATGGTTTGGCAAGAAACCAAAGTTGACGTATCTTAAAGTTTGGGGCTGCGATGCTTATGTGAAGAAACTTCAACCAGATAAGCTCGAACCTAAATCGGAGAAATGTGTCTTCATAGGATACCCAAAAGAGACTATTGGGTACACCTTCTATCACAGATCTGAAGGCAAGATTTTCATTGCTAAATTCGGATCCTTTCTAGAAAAAGAGTTTCTCTCGAAAGAAGTGAATGGGAGAAAAGTAGAACTTGATGAGATAACTGTATCTGCTCCCTTATTGGAAAGTAGTTCATCACAAGAACCGGTTCCTTGACCACTGCACCAATTAGTGAGGAAGCTAATGATATTGATCATGAAACTTCAGATCAAGTTTCTACTTGAACTCACGAGGTCAACTAGAGTAAGATCCGCACTGAGTGGTACGGTAATCCTATTCGAAGTCATGTTACTTGACCATGGCGAACCTACAAACTATGAAGAAGCGATGGTGAGCCCAGATTCGCAAAATGGCTGGAAGCCATGAAATCTGAGATGGGATCCATGTATGAGAACAAAGTATGGACTTTGGTTGACTTGCCCGATGATCGGCAAGCCATTGAGAATAAATGGATCTTTAAGAAGAAGACCGACGCGATGGTAATGTAATCGTCTATAAAGCTCGACTTGTTGCGAAAGGTTTTCGACAAGTTCAAGGGTTGACTACGATGAGACTTTCTTACCCGTAGCGATGCTTAAGTCTGTCCGAATCATGTTAGCAATTGCTGCATTTTATGATTATGAAATTTGGCAAATGGATGTCAAAACTGCATTCTTGAATGGATTTCTAGAAGAAGAGTTGTATATGATGCAACCAGAAGGTTTTGTTGATCCAAAAGGTGCTAACAAAGTGTGCAAGCTCCAGCGATCAATTTATGGTCCAGTGCAAGCCTCTCGAGTTAGAATAAACGCTTTGATAGTGTGATCAAAGCATATGGTTTTATATGCACTTTTGGAGAAGCCTCAGATTTACAAGAAAGTGAGTGGGAGCTCAGTAGCATTTCTGATATTATATGTGGACGACATATTATTAATTGGAAATGATATAGAATTTCTGGATAGCATAAAAGGATACTTGAATAAAAGTTTTCAATGAAGGACCTCGTGAAGCTGCTTACATATTGGGCATCAAGATCTATAGAGATAGATCAAGACGCTTGATTGGACTTTCACAAAGCACATACCTTGATAAAGTTTTGAAAAAGTTCAAAATGGATCAGCAAAGAAAGGATTTTTACTTGTGTTACAAGGTGTGAAATTGAGTCGACTCAATGCCCGCCACAAGAGAAGATAGAGAGAAAATGAAAGATGTTCCTATGCTTCAGCGATAGGCTCTATCATGTATGCAATGCTGTGTACCAGACCTGACGATGCTTAGCAATAAGCTTGGCAGGAAGGTACCAAAGTAATCCAGAGTGGATCATCGGACAGCGGTCAAGAACATCCTGAAATACCGAAAAGGACTAAGGATATGTTTCTCGATATGGAGGTGACAAAGAGCTAGTCGTAAATGGTTACGCCGATGCAAGCTTTGACACTGATCCGGACGATTCTAAATCGCAAACCGGATACGTGTTTTTATTAAACGGTGGAGCTGTCGGTTGGTGCAGTTCTAAACAAAGCGCCGTGGCGGGATCTACATGTGAAGCGGAGTACATAGCTGCTTCGAAGCAGCAAATGAAGGAGTCTGGATGAAAGAGTTCATTTTCGATCTAGGTGTCATACCTAGTGCATCGGGACCAATGAAGATCTTCGTGACAATATCGTGCAATTGCCTTGGCAAAGGAATCCAGATTTCACAAGAGGACCAAGCATATCAAGAGACGCTTCAATTCCATCCGGGACCAAGTCCAGGTGGGAGACATAGAAATTTGCAAGATACATACGGATCTGAATGTTGCAGACCTGTTGACTAAGCCTCTTCCACAAGCAAAACATGATCAGCACCAAGACTCCATGGGTGATAGAATCATTACTGTGTAATCTAGATTATTGACTCTAGTGCAAGTGGGAGACTGAAGGAAATATGCCCTAGAGGCAATAATAAAGTTATTATTTATTTCCTCATATCATGATAAATGTTTATTATTCATGCTATAATTTTATTAACCGGAAACATGATACATGTGTGAATACATAGACAAACATATTGTCACTAGTATGCCTCTACTTGACTAGCTCATTAATCAAAGATGGTTATGTTTCCTAACCATAGACATGTGTTGTTTTTATGATTAATGGGATCACATCATTAGGAGAATGATGTGATTGACATGACCCATTCCGTTAGCCTAGCACTTGATCGTTTAGTATATTGCTATTGCTTTCTTCATGACCTATACATGTTCCTGTAACTATGAGATTATGCAACTCCGCTTACGGAGGAACACTTTGGTGCTACCAAACGTCATAGCGTAATCGGGTGATTATAAAGGAGTACTACAGGTGTCTCCAAAGGTACATGTTGGGTTGGCGATTTCGAGATTAGGTTTTGTCACTCCCATTGTCTGAGAGGTATCTCGGGCCCTCTCGGTAATACACATCACATAAGCCTTGCAAGCATTGCAACTAATAAGTTAGTTGCGAGATGATGTATTACGGAACGAGTAAAGAGACTTGCGGTAACGAGATTGAACTAGGTATTGATACCTACGATCGAATCTCGGGCAAGTAACATACCGATGACAAAGGAACAACGATGTCGTTATGCGGTTTGACCGATAAAGATCTTCGAGAATATGTAGGAACCAATATGGGCATCCAGGTTCCGCTATTGGTTATTGACCGAGAATAGTTCTAGGTCATGTCTACATAGTTCTCGAACCCGTAGGGTCCGCACGCTTAACGTTACGATGACAGTTTTATTATGAGTTTATAAGTTTTGATGTACGAAGTTCGTTCGAGTCCCGATGTGATCACGGACATGACGAGGAGTCTCAAATGGTCGAGACATAAATATTGATATATTGGAAGCCTATATTTGATATCGGAATGGTTCCGGTGAAATCAGGATTTTACCGAACACCGGGGTTACGGAACCTCCCGGGATAATGGGCCTTAGTGGGCCATGAGGGAGAAGAGGAGGGCGGCCAGGGGGCAGGCCGCCCCCCCCCCTAGTCCGAATAGGACAGGAGAGGGGGCGGCGCCTCTTCCTCTTTCCCTCCCTCCTTTCCTTCTCCAACAAGGCAAGAGGGGGAGTCCTACTCCCGGGAGTAGGACTCCTCCAGCGCACTTTGGGGGCCGGCCGCACCTCCCCTCCTTCCTTTATATACGGGGGCAGGGGGGCACCCCATAACACACAAGTTGATCTTCGTGATCGTTCCTTAGCCGTGTGCGGTGCCCCCCTCCACCATATTCCACCTCGGTCATATCATCGCGGAGTTCGGGCGAAGCCCTGCGCCGTAGAGCATCATCATCGTCACCACGCCGTCGTGCTGACGGAACTCATCCCCGACACTTTGCTGGATCGGAGTCCGGGGATCGTCATCGAGCTGAACGTGTGCTGAACTCGGAGGTGCCATACGTTCGGTACTTGGATCGGTCGGATCGTGAAGACGTACGACTACATCAACCGTGTTGTCATAACGCTTCCGCTTACGGTCTACGAGGGTACGTGGACAATACTCTCCCCTCTCGTTGCTATGCCATCACCATGATCTTGCGTTTGCGTAGGAAATTTTTTGAAATTACTACGTTCCCCAACAGTGGGAAGTGTTCTTTTGAATATGCGTATTATGCACACAAAGAAAAGTAATAGACTAATGGTGAATGGTGATATCTCAAAAACTTGGAAACTTTGTATGATGATAGCAAATATGAATACGACCACCCATCTAAAAAATGAATATGACCACAGCCAAAAGTACACTGCTGCTAATACGAACATGAGCAGGGCAGCCAATAGTTATTTTATTCTTTTTGAAACAGAGGCAAAAACTTTGCCTCATCTCATTAAATAAGGAGACCATAGTTTTACTTGTTACAGGGCCACGCAGGCCCAAATTTTTTTTCGAAAAGGGGGGATTCCTCAGCCTCTGCATCAGAATGATGCATACGACCACATTTATTAATAAGAGTAAACAAGGTTCAACAAGGTCTAAAAGTCTGCAAACAAAAGGAGTGGCAAGCTCATACAGAGCCTCAATGCCAAAACAGAAAGCCTAACAAGTCACAACCGGATGACAAATGAACAGATAGGTAAACTAATCGCCTATCCTATTACATGACCGCCATCCTAACCGGTTGAAGATATCCCGTGCTACCATCTCCCACCGGACAGATCCAGTAACCAAACGCTCCCTGGCCTCCGTCGGAGTGAGTGAGTACCACATACGGATCAGCGCAGTAGCCCGGAATAAAACCTGCAAAAAATGAATAGTTGTTGTTCTATTAAAAGCCAAATCATTTTTGCAGTTCCAAATTGCCCATAACAACGCACAAACTCCTAAACGAACATGTTGACCGAAGTCGGGGGAGTAATGTTAAAGGCAATTTGCACTGAGCGCCACAAGCCTCGTGCCAACGGGCAGTCAAAGAAGAGGTGCTTGATGGTCTCCTCCCGATCACAGAAACTACACCTAGTAGAACATGTCCAGTTACGCTTAACTAGATTGTCCTTTGTTAAAATTACTTGTTTATGTACAAACCACATAAACACTTTAATCTTTAAGGGTACCTTAACTTTCCAAACCTCTTTGGAACTAGGAATCACACTTGAGTTAATGATATCGATATACATCGATTTAACTGTGAACTCCCCAGATCTAGTAAGCTTCCACCACAACTTATCTGGCTGAGAATTTAAGTGAACCCCCATCAATCTCCGGACCAAGTGAAGCCATGCTTCCCATCGGTCACCCACAAGCACCCTCCTAAACTGAATGTTGAGCGGAATGGACTGCAGAACCGTGGCAACAAGAGCCTCACGGCGCTGAACAATACGATAAAGGGGCGGATACTGGGTCGCCAAAGGCACGTCGCCAAGCCACGTATCCTCCCAAAATCGAGTATCATTACCATTACCGACAATACACCTAGTTCTGTTAAAGAAGGTAGCTTTGATTCTCATGAGCCCCTTCCAGAACGGCGAATCAGTTGGTCTCATAGTGACCTGGGACAGGGTCTTGGACTGCAAATATTTACTACGTAAAATCTGCGCCCATGTTGCCTCCGTCTCAAGTGCCAACTTATACAGCCACTTACTAAGCAGGCATCTATTCTTGACTTCTAGATTTTCAATACCAAGGCCCCCTGGTCCTTTGGTCGACAGATAATATCCCATTTGGCCAGTCTGTATTTTCTCTTAAGTTCATCACTCTGCCAAAAGAATCGGGATCGATAGAAGTCCAGCCTTTTCCTAACCCCAACTGGGACCTCAAAGAAGGATAAGAGGAACATAGGTAAACTCGTGAGCACCGAGTTAATAAGGATCAACCGGCCTCCATAAGACATGAGTTTTCCTTCCAAAGAACTCAGTTTCTTCTCAAACCGATCCTCTATGCACTTCCACTCGCTGTTTGTTAGCTTACGATGGTGAATGGGAATACCTAGATACGTAAAAGGTAGAGCCCCAAATTCACAACCAAACAATTGTCTATATGCCTCTTGTTCATCTTTGGCTTTACCAAAGCGGAACAGCTCGCTTTTATGGAAATTAATCTTAAGCCCCGTCAATTGTTCAAATAAGCATAACACTAACTTCATGTTTCTCGCTTTTGCCAAATCGTGTTCCATAAAGATGATAGTATCATCAGCGTACTGCAGGATGGACATACCACCATCAACCAGATGAGGCACCAAGCTACCCACCTGACCGGCCTCTTTTTCCCTTCCAATCAGGATCGCCAACATGTCCACCACAATATTGAATAATATTGGAGACATAGGATCGCCTTGTCTCAATCCCTTATGCGTTTGGAAATAATGACCTATATCATCATTCATTTTGATTCCAACACACCCTTTTTGCGTGAATGCTTCCACCTGGCGGCGCCAAGCTTCATCAAAGCCCTTCATGCGTAAGGCCTGTTGAAGGAACGGCCATTTGACTTTATCATATGCCTTCTCGAAATCCACTTTGAAAATAACCCCATCAAGTTTTTTCGTGCGGATCTCATGGAGCGTTTCATGGAGGACCACCACCCCTTCCAGGATGTTCCTGTCCGGCATGAAAGCCGTTTGAGTAGGCTGCACCACGGCATGCACAATCTGTGTTAGCCTATTCGTCCCAACCTTGGTAAAAATTTTGAAACTAACATTCAGAAGACAGATAGGCCGAAATTGCTCGATTCTCACGGCCTCTGTTTTCTTAGGAAGCAGGGTTATTGTTCCAAAATTAAGCTGGAACAGCTGCAAATGTCCCGAGAACAAATCATGGAACATCGGCAACAGGTCCCCTTTAATAATATGCCAACATTTCTTATAAAACTCAGCCCGGAAACCATCCGGACCGGGTGCCTTATTATTTTTCATCTGGGAAACGGCCTCGAAAACCTCCTTTTCTGAAAAAGGGGCGGTTAATATATCGTTCTCCACCGCAGTGAGTTGAGGTACATCTTCGATTCTAGACTCATCCAGAGACACAAGTTCTCCCCTGGTGGTCCGAACAATCGTTTGTAGTACTCGGTAATGTAGAGCTTCAAATTATCCTGCCCGATAATCGTACCCTCATCTTGTTCTAGTTGGAAGATTCTCTTCTTCCTATGTTTGCCATTTGCAATCATATGGAAGAATTGAGTGTTCGCGTCCCCCTCGACCACTCTTCGTACCTTGGCCCGCAGAGCCCACTTTAACTCTTCTTCACGAAGCAGTTCTTTCAACCTCTGCTCAGCGTCAAGCTTAGTATGAAGCTCGGTGGCTGGCAACACCGTGGTTTCTGCTTTTACATCTAAGGACTGAATGAGGGCAAGGAGCCGTTCCTTTTCAACCCTATATATCCCACTGAGATGTTTAGCCCATCCACGTAGGAAACTTCTCAGATGCCTAATCTTATTCTGCCAGCGCTCAAGCGCATTCCTACCGCCTGCATCCTTAGCCCACTCTCTGGCTACAAGATCCAGGAAGCCTTCTCTTTCAAACCACGCAAGCTCGAACGAGAACAAATTCTTGTTGCCCGAGTAGGTAGCCCCACCAGAGTCAAGAAAAAGAGGCGTGTGATCAGAAATCCCGCGAGAGAGAGCTTGAACTGTTACAAAGGGAAACTTCTGTTCCCATTCGACACTAGCGAGTACCCTATCCAACTTTTCAAACGTTGGATTTGGCATGGCATTGGCCCAAGTAAACTTCCTACCTGAAAGCTCAATCTCTCTCAGATCCAAGCTTTCAATGATAGTGTTGAACATAAATGACCATCTCCCGTCAAAATTATCATTGTTCTTCTCGTCACGCCTCCTAATAATGTTAAAATCACCCCCAACGAGAATGGGGAGCTGCTCGGAACCACAAACTCTAACCAGGTCGGCCAGGAAATCCGGTTTGAATTCTGCCTGCGCGGCGCCATACACCGCCACCAGAGCCCGTCAAAACCGTCGACCTTGGATCGCATCCTGAATTTAACAGCAAAATCTCCCATGACCACACTTTGAACTTCGAGAGAATCGCATCGAACACCAAGTAAGATCCCTCCCGATCTCCCTCACGGTGGCAGACAATGCCAGTCAAACTCAATACCCCCTGATAGAGTGTTAAGAAATTGTGGTGAGAAATTTGCTCTACCAGTTTCCGACAACGCAATAAAATCCAATCGATGCTCGCCAGATGCATCTGCAAGAAATCTTCTTTTAGCCAAGTCCTTAAGACCTCTGCTATTCCAAAAGATTCCTCTCATATCTCGTCGTGGAATTTCTTAGCGGTGCGGATCCTAGCACTCCTACGCACAGCAGACGTAGGGTAAATCTTGTGCTTCCATTTGCGCTTAGGGCCGGTCCTCGCATCCACCCGGTCCTCACTCCCCATTTCAGGGGGACCAACAACATCCATCTCGACACTCTCATCCTCCTCCTCCGGCTCCGGGAGGGGAGGTGCGAGATCGGCACAAAAATCATCGAGCACCCGAACTCCCAGGGCATCAATCTCGGAATCATTCATGGGTTTGACGGCAGCTAAGTTTCGAATCATATCTAAAGCCCTCTCGGCTTCTAGATCTAGCAAATCATTCTCCCGGTAAAATATTTCCCAAAAATCTAGCCCCATCAATCACCCAAGTTTTCGCCTCATCCATGATTGTCGCTGCCACCTTAGTGGGCAGGGAGGCCTTCTTAAGGAAAACCCGCGCATTCCTTTTGTTCCAGATCTCCCAGCAGATGAGCATCTGTAAAGAGTTGATTGCCTTCCTATTGTATCCTAGCTGCCCTTCGCTCGAATTCCACCATTGCTTAATTGTGTGCAGGTTGCTCCAAGACGGCGTCCTAGACTGCCATTCAATCCAGCTGAAAATCAAGTTCCAAACTCTGATTGTAAAGCGGCACTTGAACATAGGTGTGCTGTTGTTTCTGGTTCGCGCTTGGAAAGCTGGCAAGTGGCCGCAGTTTGGCCAACCTCTGAGGGCAGCCAATAGCTAGTGAGCTTCAGGTTAAAAGTTAAGACCTGCAGAGCGATCTAGGCCAAGAGGGTTACAAATCTGTTCTTCGTGAGATGTACACAAATTTTCAGGGGGTAAAAAAAAAACAACAACGATCTCCCAGCCTATGGGCTTACATTACAGTTGACCAGATAATATACACCTGGTTGACCACACAATTACAGTTAACATGATAGTGTGATGTATATTATCTTTTTTCCTTGGGCAAAGGAATTCTAAATTATCTTTGCATGTATGGTCTGTATGCATGGTACATGGATATGTATCTATCTCTTCTTTGCCCAAGTTCGGGTCATGTTTCTATTGGTTACTGAAGCAACTATGTTTGGCTCCAGCAGCTAACTACTGATTTTAAAAAAGAGAGAGGGCATCATGTTTAGTTGGATCTATCTTCAATGCAATAACCATGTAGTGGATGCGTAAATTAATGTGCCTCAAGGCCGGTGTACTAATTTACCATGCAACTGCACTTGTTTGAAGCACTTCCAGACCCATCATTTGGGCCAAAAAATCACCTAACCGAAAGGGATCCAAATTCTAGCCTAATGAGCTAGGCAGGCCACATCCATGTAAGTCCATCTGGACCGGTTCTGGACTTCCGTTTTTGGTACTTAATAGTTAATGCATCAGTATGTTCTGAATCGTGGTACATAATTGCAAATGTATAATACAATTAAATGTTGATTTCTAGAAAACTGGGAACTTCGTACTGAATTACAGCCAGAATACAAACGTATGTATGACTTTACGAATGTCTGTGAGAATTACCCTGCTAATACCAACCTAAGCAGACCAACAAACAACCGAGCTACAGTTAAAAGTTAAAATACTGGCGGAGACACTTGAAGTTGTAGGCCAGGAGGATTACAAATTTGTTATTCCCTGAATTGTACACAAATTTTTAAGAGCAGTTTTTTGTAGCTCGAGCTACACAGGACCTACTATCCGTTCCGTTCATTCTACAATACTTTGCATAGAGATATGTGCCATGTAAACAGGCCTTGTCAGTAGTTAACAGCGCAGGAACAGTGCAAAGCCCCCACCCAGGCCAGACGCACATGGTGCGCTGTGTAAAAAAAAGGGCCTATCTCCTAGGTGAGTACTGTAGTATAATTTTTATGATAGGTTGGTCTACTGCATGCATGCGCATCTCTCTTCCTTCACCCTACTATGTCCCACATGCATGCAGCTTTCCACTCTCCTTGTCGTTGCCGGACTTAGCGAGAGCGATCAGATGAGGTGGAGCGAGAGAGACGGAGGTAGACGAACGAGAGAGATTTTGTGCTGCCAAAACTGTCGCAGCGTTTTCTGTTTTTTCATTCCTTTCCTTATCTCAGTACAAGCCTCAAAAGCTAACTACTTCTCCCGAACGCTTCGCCATGATCCGCAGCTACCGCGCCATCCCGCGATTGCCTCACACAACGTAGACCACGTCCGGGAGTTTACAAAGAAGGAAAACAAAACGGGTTTGTGCATGTAGCACCGTCCCACAAGCTAGCTGCATGGGCGCGTCACATCTGACTGCCATGCATGCTTATTCAAAACGGAAAACAAACTAGCCTACATGCATGAGCTTAGCAGTGTTAATATTTCTCCCCGTTAAGCTCATGTGTTCCGGCTGCTCTCCATGATCCCCAGCTTCTGACGCATCTCAATGAAACGCACTCTGCCCAACGCCTTCGTCAGAATGTCAGCCAACTGATTGTTAGTCCCAACGTGCTCAAGCTCGAGAATTCTTTCTTCGACGCAGTCTCGAATAAAATGGAACTTCACATCTATATGTTTGCTTCGATCATGGAAAACAGGATTCTTGGCCAAGGCAATTGCAGACTTGTTATCCACCAAAAGTGTGAACTTCTCCGGCTCTTGTCCCAGCAGATCAGCGAGGAAAC
Source organism: Aegilops longissima (assembly GCA_021605205.1). NCBI lineage: Eukaryota > Viridiplantae > Streptophyta > Magnoliopsida > Poales > Poaceae > Aegilops > Aegilops longissima. The sequence goes on from CM038676.1 coordinate 32,806,025, forward strand.
GGCTCAGCCAGATGCCCTGACAGGTCGCCACTGCAGCAGCGACGTACTCCGCTTCGCAAGAACTGAGGGCCATAACCTTCTGTTTTTGAGATGTCCAGCTGATCGGATTCTGACCAAGGAAGAATACCTGTCCAGAAGTGCTCTTTCGGTCGCCCAAGTCGCCGGCGTGATCACTATCACTGTAACCACGCAGCACCACACTGCCATTGCCCGCCTTGTAGCTGCACCCGTACTGTTTAGTGCCTTGTATGTACCTTAGGATTTGCTTCACGGCCGCCCAATGATCAGTGCTTGGATTCTCCATGAACCGGCTGACGATACCGACGGCATGAGCAATATCTGGTCGAGTATGAACTAGATAGCGTAAGCTACCAATCACGCTTCTGTAGAGAGTAGCATCAAATGGTTTGGACCCATCTTCCTTCCTCAATTTCAGTCTGCATTCCATAGGAGTGCTGCAGGTGTTGCACTCACTCATCCCTGCTTGCTCAAGAATTTTTTCAGCATAACTACGCTGGTTGAGAGTGATCCCCCCTCTTTCTGTACCACCTCAATTCCAAGGTAGTAGCTCAGTAGGCCAAGATCACTCATTTTGAAGAGTTGTTTCATCTGCCCCTTGAACTCTTGAATTGAAGCTGTATCGGTGCCAGTGATGATGAGGTCGTCAACGTATACTCCCACCAATAGATATGACTCACTGTTCCCGCGCCGATAAACTGCATGTTCAAGTGGACTCCTCGCAAAGCCAAGATCAAGCAGTGTTTCGTCAAGTTTAGCGTACCATGCCCGTGGAGCTTGACGCAAGCCGTACAGAGCTTTCTTCAATCTGAGAACGGCCTCTTCACGGCCTGCAGCGACATACCCCGGCGGCTGCGTCACATATACCTCCTCCGTCAGTTCACCATTGAGAAATGCAGATTTGACATCCATGTGATGCACTTCCCAACGTGAATGAGCTGCAAGAGCTAGAAGAAGGCGCACTGTTTCCATGCGCGCCACCGGAGCGAAAACTTCTTCAAAGTCCACTCCTTCCTTTTGAGCATAGCCCTTTGCGACGAGCCGTGCTTTGTACTTGACAATGTTGCCTGCTGGATCTCTCTTCACCTTGTAAACCCATTTTAGTCCAATGGCCTTGTGACCGTGAGGGAGAGAGGTGATCTCCCAGGTCTGGTTTTCAGCGATGCACTTCATTTCTTCATTCATGGCCGCCTTCCACGCAATGTCATCCAAGGCTTCATCAACATTGTGAGGCTCCTCTGCAGGAGTAGGCACCGCTGCATCTGCTCACAGACTGCCTCTCCCTCTGTCTCATCAGAATATCAGAGACATGCCGGTAGCGGAGCGGACCAAAGTCCGTGTCCCGACGCGCCTCGTCATGGGAGAGAGGCGTGGCCCAGCGGATCGCCCCATCGATCCCAGCGGACCGTGGCTCAGTCCGAGGCGTCTCAGAACTGGGAGGTGACGCCCCAGATGTCGGGGTAGCTGGCGCCTTCTCGGCGCTGCGTGGTGTGGTGACCACAGCCCCTCCTGTATCCAATTCGTGCACTCCATGGCCCGTGGTGTACACCACGGTGAAGGTTGTGGTCGCGGCGTGTGCACTGTCTGGTACCGACGCCGCTTGGAGAGCTCCATGACCAAGGCCTGCTCTCCTCAAATATCACATCGCGTCACCAACCTTCTTGACACTTGGATCATAGACACGGTAGGCTTTGGATCCTTCTTCATATCCCACAAAGATCATGGGAGTGGAGCGATCCGAGAGCTTGGTGATGCCCGGTCCAACCTTTTTCACATGTGCCATACACCCTAAAGTTCGCAGGTGCTGTACACTTGGTTTACGACCATGCCAGGCCTCATACGGCGTCACACCCTTCAAGCTTCTGGTGGGAGCTCTGTTCAACAGATAAACTGCGGTTTTCACCGCTTCTCCCCAGTATCTTGCGGTGCCCATGCTCTTCAGAAGACACCGGGCCATCTCGACCACGGTTTGATTTCGCCGCTCCACCACACCATTTTGTTGGGGTGAATGGGGTGCTGTGGTGTAGTGCTTGACTCCGAGCCCTTCGCAATATTCCTTGAATTCCACTGAATTGAACTCGCCGCCCCGATCTGAACGGAATGCCCGTAGCTTGCACCGACCCTCGGCCTCGGCCATGGCCTGAATTTTTTTGAAACGAACGAATGCTTCATCTTTTGTCTTGAGCAGCTCTAACCACATATACCTGCTGTGATCATCCACAATCAGAAGAAAATATTTGTTCCCACCAGGTGTGGTCGGCGTGATTGGGCCGCATAGATCCGTATGCACCAGCTCGAGCCCTCGTTCCGCGCGGTATGCGGTGGCCTGTGGAAAGGACGCCCTGTGTTGCTTGCCGAGCGCACACCCATCACAGTATTCTTGCACGTGATCTATGGGTGGCATCCCTCTCACCATTTGTTTGCTTGACATGGCCCTGAGAGCACGAAAGTGGAGGTGCCCCATCCTAGCATGCCATCTCCAAGTCTGATCATCTCCAAGTGCTAGCAAGCACGCTGGGTTGTCTACTGACAGAAAGCCAGTGTAGTCTGCTGTCCGTCCGTTTGATCCGAGCAAGGACACGACCGCATGGGTCTAGGATTGACATCACTCCATCCTCGATCTGAATGTGACACCCAGCCTCATCCAACTGTCCAACTGAGATGATGTTGCTTCTGAGACTTGGGATATAAAAGACATCAGGCAAAGCTCTTTGCTCACTGTCCTTGCACCGGAAAACTACTGAACCTCGCCCACGAATGGCCACCTTGGATCCGTCTCCAAATCTCACTGTCCCCTGGACGGTCTTATCTAGGACTGCAAACATGCTCCTCTCACCGGTCATGTGACTGCTAGCCCCGGTATCGAAGAACCAGGCCCCTTTGGGCGAGAGGACGGGGATCACCTTCTCCTAGTTGAGGAAGACAACTTGGGGTGCAGCGATCTCTGTGGTGACCACGTTGGTGACCATGGCCATGAACAAGCCTTGATCATGCTCGTCGTCGCGGACAAGATTGACCTGTTCCTTCTTGCCTTGCTGCTCCTCTGCCTTGATCCTATTCCAACAGTCCTTTTTCCAATGGCCAGGTTTATTACAGTAGTGGCACTTTCCCTTTTTCTTGCCTCCAGAACCACCCGATCCACCCGCGCCGCTGCTGCCCGGCGCAGGTTTGCCCCCTCCTTGGGGCTTGTGTTTCGTCGGCGATTTGTTCTTGCCACCGCTGCCGCCGCCGCCAGACGACGAGCCGCCACCGACGCCCAGTTTTTCACGGGCCAGCCACTCCTCCTGAGTGAGCAGCAGGCGCCCGGTGGACTGTGAGCCGTCGTCGAGATCGTAGTGATCCTCGCAGGCAGAGAGGCGTCCGACCAACTCTTCAATCGACATGGTTTTCAGATCGATCAAGGACTCGATCGCCATGGCCATCGGGCGGTACCGGCGTGGCACCACACGGAGAAACTTCTGGACCGCCTTGTGCTCGGTGACGGGGTCGCCGTTCAACTCCAGATCGGCGACGAGGGCAGAGAGCCGCAGCCCAAAGTCCTCGATGGACTCCCCGTCCTTGAAACGGAGATCCTCGAACTCCCGCCGGCGCACCTGCGCCTTGGCCTCACGGGCGCGCTCGCTGCCCATCCGCATGGTCCTGATTGTCTCCCACGCCTTCTTCGCCGTGTCCTTTGCGGCCAGCACGCGCAGCGTCTCCGGCGGAACGCCGGTGAGGATAATTTGCAGCGCACGCCGGTCGTCGTTCTCGTCGGCAGTGTCGTCGGTCACCGCAGACCAGACGCGCACGACCTGCAACTTGACTTGCATCACAAGCGCCCACTCCTGGTAGTTCGTGCGCGTGAGCATCATGGACGCCCCGGACTCCTCTCGCACCACGCGCTCCACCACGCGGTACTCGCCGCTGCCGCTGCCGGTGAGGCGCGCGAGCGGCGCCTTGGATGAAGGCGTCTTCAGCGGCGACTTCGTGCCGCTCTTGTTCTTCTTCTCCTCCTCGCTATCCGACATGGTACGCCGCGGATCGGACACCGCCGGCAACCGGAGAGTGGATCGAACACCACGGCTCTGATACCAATTGTCGTTGCCGGACTTAGCGAGAGCGATCAGATGAGGTGGAGCGAGAGAGACGGAGGTAGACGAACGAGAGAGGTTTTGTGCTGCCAAAACTGTCGCAGCGTTTTCTGTTTTTTCATTCCTTTCCTTATCTCAGTACAAGCCTCAAAAGCTAACTACTTCTCCCGGACGCTTCGCCATGATCCGCAGCTACCGCGCCATCCCGCGATTGCCTCACACAACGTAGACCACGTCCGGGAGTTTACAAAGAAGGAAAACAAAACGGGTTTATGCATGTAGCACCGTCCCACAAGCTAGTTGCATGGGCGCGTCACATCTGACTGCCATGCATGCTTATTCAAAACGGAAAACAAACTAGCCTACATGCATGAGCTTAGCAGTGTCAATACTCCTCACGTCCTCTCTCTTCTTCTTTTTTCCTCTCTCACACAGTCACGTAGCTCCTCTCTCTCTCTTCCTATTCTCTCTCACAAACAATACCTCGCTCCCTTTGAATCTCATATCTGACAACATCTCTCTCTCTAGGAAAAAAGGAGCACTCTCTGCGCACTCTTCTCTAGATTGGTCAGAGGTGTGCAGGCGGTGAGAAAATGTGTACAGTGGTTTTGCCCATGCGTTACAGTTTGCCAACGATTAAAAAACAGAACAGTGGCCTGCAGCTTCCCCACAGCTTGCACAGACAGCTCCTGCTAATTACTCTGCCCGTGTCAGAAGGACAGCTTGTGTAGCACATATCACGACGTGAGCCGATGGTATGGATAGTGGGTCATGTGGAGCTCGGCCTAGGCTGAAACTTTCCGCAAATTTTTAGGGGTAAAAACAACAACAACACCTCTCGGCACCTGCCAAAACCTGATCCACAACTGTTAATTACCAGATACAATGCTTTGGTGGCATCTTGTCATTTTGACTCAAGCAAGTAGTAAAAAACGGTGAGGCACAAATCACCAAATCCATTCTACTAAATGAAATTTGTATCCTATATGTTCAGAAGGGAATTGTTGTCGAATTGTTGTGGCTTATACCTAAAGGCCCAAAGCGTGAAATCCGAGATAATGTGCCGAAGAGTATCTAGGGGTGTGTGTCGTTCATTGTGAAAGACACGAGCATTCCTGGAGTCCCACAGTTTCCATAGTATGGCGAGGGCGACGGTAAGCCAAATGTTGATGTTGAGACCCACTGGTGTTGTAGTTTCCCAAAGAAGGTCGATGGAGTGAGGTTGCTGCAACCCCAAGAGGGACCACACCTGTATCGCGCATGGGCAAAGGATGGCGACGTGGGCTGTGCCCTCATGGGTGAGTGCGCACTGCGGGCAGATCGAGTCAGAGGTGATGGGCTCACGGTGTAAGTTCGCCATCGTGCTCAACCTGTCACGACAGAGAAGCCAGCCGAAGATCTTAACCTTGATAGGTACTTTGGATCTGGTAATTGTAGAATATTATGCAACTCACGATATATTGATCGGGTGCAACATGCACATATATATAGATACATAGGAAAGCCACGTCCTCTACTATACATGGAAGGAGGAGGGCTTGTTGTACAAGAAATATACATGCTATATATATATCTCAACCCCAGCAGTCGAAGCGGCACCATGGTCGGCGCAAAGACTGGAACGGAACTCCTCAAAGGATGCAGTAGACAAGCCCTTGGTCATGATGTCAGCAAATTGTTGGGAGGTAGGGACATGTAGCACACGTACATGGCCAAGAGAGACCTTCTCCCGAACAAAGTGGATATCAATCTCAATGTGTTTGGTGCGTCGATGATGAACCGGGTTAGCGGAGAGGTAGACCGCGGAGACGTTGTCACAATAGACAATCGTGGCCTTATCAACCGGAGACAAGAGCTCATGGAGAAGCTGACGAAGCCAGGAACACTCAGCAACGACGTTGGCGACGGCGCGATACTCCACTTCAGCGCTGGAGCGGGAGACAACGGGCTGCCGCTTGGACGACCAGGAGATGAGTGATGGCCCAAGATAGACACAATAGCCAGATGTCGAGCGGCGTGTATCAGGGCAGCCGGCCCAGTCAGCATCAGAGTAAGCAATCAAGTCCAAAGAGGTCGACGCCTGAAGTGAAAACCCGAGATCCAAAGTGCCTCGGATATAGCGAAGAATGCGCTTGACCGCGGTTCAGTGGGCATCACGAGGAGCATGCATATGAAGGCACACCTGTTGCACGGCATACTGAAGCTCCGGGCGGGTAAGAGTAAGGTACTGAAGTGCACCAACAATCGACCAGTAGAACGGAGCATCTGAAGCGGGAGAACCATCTGTGGCAGAGAGCTTGGCCTTCGTGTCGACAAACATGGCAGCCGGTTTGCATTTAAGCATCCCGGCACGATCCAGAAGCTCATGAGCATACTTCCGCTGATGAAGAAATAAGCCATCGGCTCGACGAATAACCTCGATCCCAAGGAAATAGTGTAGAGGACCTAAGTCCTTGATGGCGAACTCAGCACGAAGACGATCAGTGAGCTGTCGAAGAAGAGCCGTCGAGCATGCTGTCAAGATGATATCGTCGACATAGAGCAGCAGAAAAGCAGTGGCATCACCCTGGTGGTAGACAAACAGTGAAGCATCGGAGCGAGTGGAGCGGAATCCAAGCTGATGAAGAAACGAGGCAATGCGTTGGTACCACACACGAGGAGCCTGCTTAAGCCCATATAACGACCGGGAGAGCAAGCACACATGATCCGGAGAAGACTCGTCGACGAATCCCGTAGGCTGCTGACAGAACACTTGCTCCTCAAGATGACCATGAAGAAAAGCATTAGAGACGTCCATCTGATGCACTGGCAAAGAGCGAGAGACCGCAAGCTGAAGAACAGTCCGAATGGTCCTGGGTTTGACCACCGGGGCAAAGGTATCTGTGAAGTCGACACCGGCGCGCTGAAGAAAACCACGAACGACCCAACGCGCCTTGTGGCGGTCGAGGATGCCATCAGGATGAAACTTGTGCTTGAAAACCCACTTCCCGGTAATGATGTTGGCATGAGGGGGGCGTGGTACAAGCTGCCAAGTATGATTGCGCTGCAAAGCATCAAATTCCTCCTTCATCGCGGCAAACCACAAAGGGTCGCGAAGCGCGGTTCGGCGGAGGTCGGCAGAGGCGACGGTGAGGACGTTGACGTCGAAGCCACACAGGTATACTCCTCCGAGGAGTACCGCTTACTCAGTCGGTAGACACCCATGCGGGACCGGGTGACGGCGCCGGCGAGTGGTTGGACCACGACGACCCCGGTGGACCTGTCTCCAGTAGCCGGAGAAGCCGAAGGCGGGCCAGGCGAAGAGGCCCCGGCAGAGGCCGGCGCGACCAGTCGTGTGGCCGTGGAGCTGGGCGAGGGGACCGGCGAGCCCGCCACTGCAGAGGCCGCTGGAGAGGCCGGCGAAGCAGCGGGTAAGGACGGCATAACTATCGGCGAGGCCGGCGAAGCCGGCGAGGGCGGTGTAGACGCCGGCGAGGTCGGCGAGGTCGGTTTAGACGCCGGCGAGGCCGGCAAGGTTGCATACGGCAGCCGTAACACCGAACGGCCAGGAGGAGCACCACGCCGTGGCAGAGAACCTGAGCGGACAGGGTCGGCCAAGGAGGGGCCGGGCACCGAAGGAGAAGTCGCCTGTTGTTCATGTTTAAACGGAAAAGAACACTCGTCGAAGTAAACATGTTGGGAGGTGATGACACGGTGAGAGACCGGATCATAGCACCTATAGCCCTTGGTGTTAGCCGGATAACCGAGAAAGACACATGGGAGGGAACGAGGAGCAAGTTTATGAGGAGATGTGGCGATAGTAGTAGTACTGGGATAACAGAGACAACCGAAAATACGAAGACCGTCATATGAGGGTGGAGACCCAAAGAGAAGGTGATTTGGTGTAAAATTCCAACGGGTGCGACACGGACGAAGGTTAATGAGGAGGATGGCAGTAGCAAGAGGATCGGGCCAGAAACGAGGAGGCATGTAAGCATGGAATAAGAGGGTACGGACGCAATCGTTAAGAGTGCGGAGGATGCGTTCGGCCCGACCGTTCTGCTGGGAAGTGTAAGGACATGTGAGTCGGAAAATTGTGCCATGGGTGGAAAGGAGGTTGCGAATGGTGGTGTTGTCAAATTCTTTCCCGTTGTCAGTTTGCAAAGCAAGAATGGGACGACCAAATTGCGTAGACACGTAAGAGTAGAAGGCAGTAAGAGTGGCAGCAACTTCGGACTTCTTACGCAATGGAAAGGTCCACACAAAGTGAGAATAATCATCTAAGATAACAAGATAATATGAAAAACCAGTATTACTAGCAACGGGAGAGGTCCAGACATCACTATGGATTAACTCAAAAGGTAACGATGCAACTGTGGATGAAGAACTAAAAGGAAGATGAACATGTTTGCCCAGACAGCATGCGTGACAAGAGTGCACATCCGTTTTATTACATGTAAAAGAAAAATCTCTAACTATTTGACGGAGTGTGTTGGAGCTAGGATGACCAAGACGGGCGTGCCAAAGATCGACGCCGGCAGAAAGAGCAACCGGTTCAGCAGATGTAGATGATGAAGGCTGGACGGAGTACATATCGCCAGGGCTGTCACAACAGTGAAGAACCATCCGGGTGAGGGCGTCCTTAACAGAGAAACCAACTTCGTCAAATTCCGCAGTTACAGAGTTATCACGAGAAAGTTTGCGAACACAGACTAAGTTTTGAATAAGTTCAGGAGACACAAGAACATTATTGAGAAAGAGTGGCCTAGAGGTGGAAGGAAAACTAGTGGAACCAACATGAGTAATAGGAAGACCAGCACCATTACCGACAATGATACGAGAAGAGGTGTTGATGGGAGACGCAGAAGAGAGGTTACCCGGATAAGCGGCCATATGTGATGATGCACCGGTGTCCATAAACCAGTCGCCACCTCCGGAATAAGCACCGGCCGGAGGCTGTTGATGAAGTGCAGCGAGGAGAGTCGGGTCATAGGAGACCGGCGCAGGGTAGCCCGAGTAGCCGGTCACCCCAGCACTAGGGTTCGGCCCACCATAGCCAACCGGAGCGGGGGAGTAGTAGGGCGATGGAGCACCCGGGCCCGAGTGTTGGCCGGTGAAGAAGGCCTGATGGCCGGAGGGTCCGGGCCCTAGGAGGCTCGGAGCGGGGGGCATGGCACGGGCATGGTGTAGGCGTGCACGACCCCTGTCCAAGGGTTGTGGCCGCCCCCCCAAGGTGGCGTCGGCTGCTGCTGAGTAGGCCCAGCGCGCGGCTGCTGTTGCTGCTGCTGGCCTTTGCCGCGGCCGCGGCGCCGTTGGCGCGGCTGCTGCTGTTGTTGTGGCTGCTGCGGCGTCGGCGGGTGTTGCGGAAGAGCCGGAGGCCGCTGTTGATACGGAGCGCCGTAGACGGCGGGCGACGTAGGGGGAGCCACGGGCCGAGGCGTCGGGAACGGCGGCGGAAAGCCGGGAGGTGCGCCTGCGGGTGCAGGACCGCCGCGCGCGTAGCCGGCGGCGAAGGCAGTGTGAACGGCACGGGAGCGAAGATGCTTCAACCGGCGTTCCTCGAGATGGATATACACCACCGCGCGCTCGTAGGTGGGGTTCGCCATGAGGGTGAGGTTGGAGGCGGCGTTGCCGAGGTCCTCATTGAGGCCGGCTGTGAGGGTGGAGAGGAGCAACTCGTCGCCCACCTTGAAGCCGATGTCGTTGAGCTCGTCGGAGAGGGTCTTGAGGCGCATGCAGTAGTCGTCGATGGAGGAGTCGTTTTGGTGACACCCGAAAAACTCCTGCTGCAGAAAGACGATCCGTTGGAGCTTGTTGTCGGTGAAGAGGCCGACAATCTTGTTCCACACCGTGCATGCATCGTCCTTGTCGCAGACGACGGTGTGGAAGATGTCCTTGGACACGGTGAGGAAGAGCCACCTGATGATGGTGGCGTCGATCGCCAGCCAGTCGGCGTCGCGGTTTAGGACGAATAGGTTGGCGGTGCCGTCGATGTGATCCTGCAGGTTATACTCACGAAAGAGAAGATTGAAGTACGTCTTCCAGGCATAAAAGTTCGCCTCTTTGTGGGAGAGGATGACCAGGACGCGGCGTTCGATGGGAACATCGCGGATGTAGGCAGGATCTGGTAGTGTGGCTGCGGAGGAGCCGGCGGAGGAGTCGAAGTGGTTTGGTGGATGCACAGCCGGAGGAGCGGAGGCGGCGGATCGGTGGGAGAGATCGGAACCAGACATGGTCAGCGGGTTTGGACGTGGCTGGGTAGGGTTAGGGTTTGGGTGGGCAGCGAACGGCTGATGGGAAGAGCAGCTAGCAGCGGGTGAGCTGTGCGGCGGAAGGCGACGGGGTTTGGGTGGGCGGCTAGCGGTGTGGAGACTGTTGGGGAACGTAGCAGAAATTCAAAATTTTCCTACGTGTCACCAAAATCTATCTATGGAGAAACCAGCAACGAGGGGAAGGAGAGTGCATCTACATACACCCTTGTAGATCGCTAAGCAGAAGCGTTCAAGAGAACGGGGTTGAAGGAGTCGTACTCGTCGTGATCCAAATCACCGGAGATCCTAGTGCGGAACGGACGGCACCTCCGCGTTCAACACACGTACAGCCCGGTGACGTCTCCCATGCCTTGATCCAGCAAGGAGAGAGGGAGAGGTTGGGGAAGACTCCATCCAGCAGCAGCACAACGGCGTGGTGGTGGCGGAGGAGCGTGGTGATCTAGCAGGGCTTCGCCAAGCACCGCGAGATATGAGGAGAAAGAGAGGTAGGCTGCGCCAACATGAGAAGAACTTCGTGTGTTGGGCTGCCCCTTTGCCTCCACTATATATAGGGGGAGAGGGGGGGTTGGGCCCACACCTAGGGTTCACCCCTAGGGGCGGCGTCCAGCCCTAGATCCCATCTAGGGGGTGGCCAAGGGGGGAGGAGTGCCTCCCAAGTCAAGTGGAGGCCCTCCCCCTTAGGGTTTCCCCTCTCCCATGCGCATGGGCCTTGGGGGGGCTGGTGCCCCTGGCCCATTAAGGCTAGGGCGCCCCCTTATAGTCCATGCTGCTGTATTGGACGTGGTGGAACAATTTCCGGACCTCCGGACCCCTCCGGAACCTTCTGGAAGCTTCCCGGTACAATACCAGAAAAACCCGAACTTTTCCCGGAACCCGAACAACAACTTTCCATATATAAATCTTTACCTCCGGACCATTCCGGAACTTCTCGTGACGTCCGGGATCTCATCCGGGACTCCGAACAACATTCGGTAACCACGTATATCTATTCCCTATAACCCTAGTGTCATCGAACCTTAAGTGTGTAGACCCTACGGGTTCGGGAACCATGCAGACATGACCGAGACGTTCTCCGGTCAATAACCAACAGCGGGATCTGGATACCCATGTTGGCTCCCACATGTTCCACGATGATCTCATCGGATGAACCACGATGTCAAGAATCCAAGCAATCCCGTATGCAATTCCCTTTGTCTAACGGTATTGTACTTGCCCGACATTCGATCGTCGGTATACCGATACCTTGTTCAATCTCGTTACCGGCAAGTCTCTTTACTCGTTCCGTAACACATCATCCCGTGATCAACCCCTTGGTCACATTGTGCACATTATGATGATGTCCTACCGAGTGGGGCCAGAGATACCTCTCCGTTTACGGAGTGACAAATCCAGATCTCGATTCGTGCCAACCCAATGACACTTTCGGAGATACCTGTAGTGCACCTTTATAGCCACCCAGTTATGTTGTGACGTTTGGTACACCCAAAGCATTCCTACGGTATCCGGGAGTTGCACAATCTCATGGTCTAAGGAAAAGATACTTGACATTAGAAAAGCTTTAGCATACGAACTACGATCTTTGTGCTAGGCTTAGGATTGGGTCTTGTCCATCACATCATTCTGCTAATGATGTGATCCCGTTATCAACGACATCCAATGTCCATGGTCAGGAAACTGTAACCATCTATTGATCAACGAGCTAGTCAACTAGAGGCTTACTAGGGACATGGTGTTGTGTATGTACCCACACATGTATCTGAGTTTCCTATCAATACAATTATAGCATGGATAATAAACGATTATCATGAACAAGGAAATATAATAATAACTAATTTATTATTGCCTCTAGGGCATATTTCCAACAGAGACAGACATGCGGGGCAAGCGAGATGAGGCAGGGGCGAGCGCGAGTAGGCAGGGCAATCGCGAGGGAGCGAGGGCAGCACAGCGGCGGCGAGTGAATCAGCGACGCGGGCGTGCGAGGAAAAACTAGCGGCGGCGGCTAGGAAGCGACGGCGGCGCAGCTAGAGCAGGGGATCGTAGAGGCTCTATACCATGTAGAATATTATGCAACTCACGATATATTGATCGGGTGCAATATGCACATATATATAGATACATAGGAAAGCTACATCCTCTACTATACATGGAAGGAGGAGGGCTTGTTGTACAAGAAATATACATGCTATATCTATATCTCAACAGTAATTAACTGAACCTTGTGGCTTTCTATAAATCTAGGTGATAACCAGGTCTATACAAGACCCGGTTGTGTCAAAACTCGATTTATGTGTGTTAAATCACATATACAATTATTTGGCAGTCGCATGCCATTTTTACCTCGCCGAGCATATGGGACCGTTGTGATACACATCAACCAGGTGACCTTAGCGTCGACTTGGGTGGTGGCGGGAGTTGTGGCCACGTTGAAGCACGATTGTCGGCTCATAGGGCACACCGAGGGGGACACTATTCAGCAAGTGTCCGAAGAGCCTAAATGAGACGAGAAGCAAGCAACATGCATGGCATTAAATTATGTCGATAGAAATCTAATCAATGAGAAAACATACTTTTTAGTACTACTGCATTCCTCGATGTCTCCCTAAACTTACACCTGAAATATGATGTACCATTGTACACTGGTTGCCCAGTTTAAGATCCATTACCGAAGAATTGCATAAGTTTTTGGCATGGATCGTACATGGTTATGTATCAGTCTCTTCTTTGCCAAAGTTCATGTTGAGTTCTCTATGGATTGTTGAAGCAACGATCTTTGCCTAACACTGATGCTTCTTTTCAGAAAGATAAACGGCACTTTCTTTAATCAGATCTAGTTTGAGGCAAACAACCATGCAATGGTTGCAGATATTAATGTACCTCACCAGGAACTTTGGTAATGGATTCGGAGCAACCAATTACATTCAATTCCATTTGCGCTTGGTTGGGGGCAGGGCCTGAACTTTATTGTCAGTAGCTACTTCTTCCTGCAAGGTGGTACTGCCTTGCATTTCTTGCATCGTGTAACATATGGTCTATGTTACGCAATATTTGCTGTTATACGAGTTCGACGTGTCCTGAGAGTGACAAGAGATAAGAGTGCAGCAACAGGCGAGGCACACTACCTTGAATCAACAGAGATCAAGTCAGTGGAAAACGAGTCGAGTGTGTTGTTTTGTTCCACGATGCCTCCCAGACTTAGACTAGAGATGTGTGCTACTACTAGTTTACTCCGCACTACGCAGTGGTTGCCCCATTTTGCATCCATTGCAAAGTTCCTGGTGAGGTTTCTCTTGCTTACTGAAGCAGGTATATTTCCTTCTGGCTGCTCCTCCTTTTAAAGAAAGAGAAAGGGCACCGTCTTTAACTGGATAAATATCAACACAACAACCATGCAATGGATGCAGAAAGTTATGTCCTTCACGGCCGGTGTACCACTACCTTGATCTAATTTGCTTCACGACTTTTGCTCTGCTTTAATTTGATCTACTATGGTTGGTTAATGTTTTTTATAGTATGTTCTGCTAGTAATGATGTTTTGCGTTTCATGTGGTGTTTAATTAATATGCTTTGTTTTGATTTACCAAAATTAATGTAATCCTTCCTTTGGTATTCTTCGATGGTTGAAGTAATTTTGGTTTCTTGGAAATGCATGGCACCACAAAACTGGTTTTGATTTTCTTTAATTTACAAGAACTATGTAGCTAAAATTGAAAAAAAAAACCAAGTTCCAGAACCAGGGCTTGCTTTGCTTTTCCAATTTTAATGCCATCTCCACACTATCCAATTTTACCACATGGAAGAAAGACTTCTGAAAAGCACAAACAAATTCAGGCCATGTATGTTGCTAACAAATTGTCAAATTGGGGGGAGAAACTGAATGGAATTGAAAGGATCAGCACCCAATTGTTGTGCAAGTGTTCCTTGGAATATTGGCTGCATGAATTTTACAAAGAAAAAAATCTTAGAAACTTTGTATAGCAAGTATGAATACGACCAGTCAGAAGTACACTGCTAATACGACATGAGCAGGATAGCAAATAGGCGCGTTCAAGGTTAACAGTTAAGACCAGCAGAGACACCTGCGGCCAAGAGGATTACCAATCTGTTCTTCCCTGAGATGTGCATGAATTTTCAGTGGGGAAAACGATAAAACAACGATCTCCCGGCCTATGGTCTTACACTACAGTGAAACAGATAATATACACCCAGTTGTGCCAAAACCTGATCTCTGATCTCTGTGTGTTAATTCACACAGATACAACGCTCTGGCAGTGTCCTGCCATTGACACAAGCAAGTTGAAAAAAAATCCATCTGTTCTACTAAATGGAATTTATAGCCTATAAGTTCAGGAGGGAACAATTCTCACGGGTCACTAGTGCAGAATCGGGCTATTGTCTCGGTTTGTAAGAGCATCTCCAGCCACGCCCCCAACACGGCCTCCTCAGGCGATTTTTTCGCGCCGGCGCCGAAAAATCGGCCCAGTCGCGCTCCCAGGAGCTCGTTTTTCGCTGGCTTGGGCGGGAATTAGCGCCAGCGGACCCAGGCCGAAACGGCGCACTGGGGGGTGCCCGGGGGCGCCGGGACGAGTGGTCTTGGCGCGAAAGAGCCGCGGGCCTGCCGAGTCAGCAAGACGACGCTTCGTCGCCCTCATCGCCTCGGTTTCCGCGGGAATCAATGCCAAGGTTGCCGCGCTGCTGCGCCGGTCAGCCTCCATTGATGCCTCACGGGCGGTGCAATGAAGACGCCGCCGACGCGCGTTCCGCCCGCTCCCGCCACGCGTCCTCCCGCATGCCGCCTCCCTGCCGCCCCGCTTCGGCTATAAAAGGCGCCCACTCCCCGCCGGTGAGCGCCACAGCCTCCCCCTCTCCCTCTCGCAAAAGCCTTCTCCCCGCCAATGGCGCCACAGCCTCCCCACTCCCTTCCCTCCCCGGAGAGGTTCCCAGGTGACGGCGCAGCGGCGAGCAGCTTCGGCCGCCGACACCTCCAAGAGCCGGAGGCGCGCCTCCTCTACGAGGCCGAGTACCCGGCGCCCCCTGACATGCGCGTGCCGGGGGCATGGAGACTGAGCGCCGGCGGCGTCCCGGTGCCACCGGTACCCGAAGGGGCGGCACGGCGGGCAGAGATCGCCCGCATCCGCTCCTCCCTAACGGAGGAGCAGCGGAACCAGCCGAGGTACGCGCCCGACAGCAAAACGTTGTGGACGATGTACTTCAGTGCCGCCGCGAGGAGCAGATCGCCTCCGTCAATGGCATCATTCCCCGCGGCCGCCTCAACGCCGAAGGACGGCGCGAGTGGGGGGGCGTCCCCGGCCGCACCCTCAACACTGTCCTCGACCACATCGAGACCGGCAACGTGTCGCGGCTGGAGTACTCAACGCGCTCGTCCTTCTCTCGCCGCCGCGGCAGTTCCTGGATGCCACGGCGAATGGAGCCGGGGTCCTCCTCGTCGTCAGGCTCCGGCTCGCCGGCCCTCCACCCCGTCAGGCCTGAGCCGGAGGGGACACCGCTCGGGCATCGCGCTCGCAGTGGCGCCCTCTTCATCAACGAGCCTTCACCGCCTGCGACGGCACGGCGGCGCTCCACGCCTGGTCCGGCCGAAGCCCGAGCCGGGCTTGCTCCCCGTGAAGCCGGAGCATGTCGACATGGTGGCCCCCGACGACGAGTCCGCCCTCAAATGGGCGAAGGAGGACTACGTCCGCGAGCAGGTGCGCCGCCAGCGTCGGGCGTACCTGGAGCACCAGGCCCGTCGTCGCGCCGAGGAGGGCGGCGTTATTGTCATCGACAGCAACGAGGAGGGCGAGGTCGGGCCGTCAAGCGTCCCACCACGTGTCGGCGACCCCGGCCAGGGCAGTAGCAGGGACGTTGCAGGCGAGGCGCGCGACGACGACGACGACAGCGGCGACTACACCTGCTTCTACAGGCTTCTCGGCATGTAGACGGCGGCGGCGGCAGCTAGGCTTTTTAGTTTGTTTTTTAAGTTAGACGTATTTCTTGCATGTTTTACGTTTTTGTATAAATTTCAATGAAGTATGGCCGAGTTCCTGCAAAAATCGTCGAGTTTGCAAAAATTTGAAATGAACTTCGCCGAACCCGCGGCGACCGTGGGCCTATGACTAGGAGCGAACCGAATCTCAGGGGCCAATCTCGCCGGTTCGCCCCTGGCAATTCTTTTTCGGCGCCCTAGGGGCCGAACGGCTGGAGATGCTCTAAGGCACTTTAGTGCCGGTTCGTCACGAACCGGCACTAATTTAGGGGTTTATGGGTTTATGATTTGTTTTTCCTTTTAATTTAGTGTTTTCTATTTAATTCTTTTTCATTTCAAACATATTTTACGCTACTACATATTGTACACGTTAGGCATCTATATAAATAAAATTTCTCGTAGAACCGATCATCTATATATATACCATTCACATATACATGTATATATATACAATTTTGCATATACAATTTGTCCTACAATATTGCAGATCATTACATGGAGGCATTACAGCTTGTAATAGTATTCTCCGTTGGGTTCTATGACCCGGTCGAGTAAAAAATCCCGTTATTTCCTTTTGAATTGCTCGTACGCGATTCTCTAGTAGGAGTTTATCTCGTATCTCCTTCATCTTTAAAGAAGGAGATCAATATGCATGTATTAGTTGTGTGTATTTATATTAAATAATAATGTAAAAATTATGAATGGTGTTCTAATGTATCCATTGCTCTCTATCAGTTATGCTTCTTTCGGACGTCATCACGCGAATGTTCTCGCCAACATAGTATGCACATAAATCAATCACCGGTGCCTACTTCAGAGCTTTTACGAGAATAAAATTCAATCAGATAATAATTAATCAAGCCTGATAATGGTATATATTGAAACTACAATTAAAGATATGGTAGCTAGCTAGTACTATCTACTAAATTAATTACCTTGGGTCGCACCCATTTCAGCTTTTGTTTCCATGGGCCTGGAACCTGCTTGATGAACTTTTCCTAACCCCTGCCCCCGTATAAAGAAAATGAATAAAGGAGTTATTAATTAGTTGACATCAGGAAATGACGGACTAAAGAGGCCGACATATAGTTCGATAATGATTGAAATTACCTGTCGACCATCCCCCTCACAATTATGTAGTCATTAACATCTTTAAGTAGTGAGTACAGTACTTGAACTCTTCCCTCGTCAACTTCAATGATTAGCAGGATCCAGTAAAAAATGCATGGGTACACGTTTGTATAATTAAGCGTGCATGTGCATAAATCATCAACTACACTTATTAACATCTAGAAAGCAAAAACAGTATTTTTAGTACAAGACAGTGTCGCTCACCCGAAGTTGTAAGGAAATAGTATGTCTGGTTGGGTATTTAATCGCACCAAGAACTCTAGGAAGGTTTTCTTTGTGTATGGTCGATCATATTCACGTGACCATTTCTCTTGATTAATGGTATTTGGGTCAATGAACCCAATGCCTTAGCATCCAGTTTTTTTATTTCATGCATCTTCATTCTACATAATAACACAGAAAAGAATATAGTGAGGATAATTACAGTTAATGATCAACGAACACTACAGCTAGCTAGAGAGTTAAATTACAGAAAGAAATTACTTACAGACAATAGCAATTGAAGATAGATTTGTCGAGTGCGTCTTGATTGAATAACTAAAACAGTTCTTAAAACTCAACCCACATATCTTTTTCATGGAAGTAATGCTCTGGTTTGGTTCTCATCATGAGGAACTCTCGATCGGTAGTCTTGGCTTCTTTCATGTACCATTCATGCAATTCATACATTCTAGTTGATAGACTCTTTACCTCCTCAGGCTTGACCAGAGGTTCTCCGCGGGCATATTTCTATTTTAGTTCCTCCTCTTTAAACGTTTCCATGAGCTCGATCTCTAGGAGTTGATAAATAGTGATACCGGCCTCTTTAGCCATCCTTCTATGATCGTTGGTTATTACCAGCTGATCGGCGCCGGTACTCACATGTGTTGGTGGTCCAATGAGCGGGCGGGGTCGACTGCACCGCCTGTTCTCCCAGCTGGGGAACAGTTTTCCGCTTTTTGACAGCTGATTGGCTCAAGCTCGAGCTCGACTCCTTTTTTTGTGCTTGATATGACTTCTTGATTTGGCGTTCATAGTCTGAGTCAATATGCTTGAGAGCTGGTGGTTGAGTCATACGAATAAAGTGGTCAATGACATGCTCAGGTACTTTCTCCTCTGGCGGCAGGGGCGGTTTTGATCCAAAATGGGACTTCACATGGGCCCTCACTTCGGCTTCGTTTTCCACGTCAGTCAGGTCGTAAGGCAACCTCGGAAGAGGCTTGAGGCTTGGACCATATTTGTATTTCTTGCCTCATGTTGTACCGCTAGCCGCCGTAGCTGCGGTGCCTCTCTTTCGCTGTTGCTTAGGCGGCAGAGCCCGCTGAGGTGGCGGAGACGGCCGACGCGGTGCCTGACTTGGAGGAGGAGTCGGCTGACGCGATGCCGGAATTGAAGGAGGAGGAGTCGGCTGACGCGATGCGGGAGTTGGAGGAGCGGGATCAGTCCACTGACTTGGAGGAGCAGGAGTCTGCTAAGGCGCCGGCGGACTTGGAGGAGCAGGAGTCTGCTGAGGCGGCGGCGGACTTGGAGGAGGAGCCGGATGACACGGTGTCAGTGGCCTTGGAAAGACGATGCAATCCTTTCTCCATAGAATGATACGATGTACGGCCTCTCCCAGTGTATGCTCGTCGTCACCTCCAAGAATATCAAGCTCTAGCCCCGAATATCCTGCCACCACTTCATAAACCCCGACACGACCATAGCCAGCTGGAATCGGATTGCAATGGAAGGTTGCTTCGGGGGGATTTGTATAAGAAACATCGTCTGCCATCTTCATGGATATGTTCTTCATTTTAAAGTGTAGCTCACAAGTTGTCGTATCTATGATATCATCCACAGAGTGTCTATCCAGCAGTGCATCATCGCCCGGGGTGGAACCCATGCTGCTTCTCGGCATGGATGGGACGGTGCTATCAAATGTTGGATCCGCTAGCTGCTGCCGCTACTGAGACCCCCTTTCCTGGCTAAGTGAGTCGATCTGCTGCTGCTGCCGCTGGAAAGCGACAGCCAACTCCGCGTGCTTTGATTCTACGATGCGAAGGCGGTCTGCTTCCTGCTTCCTCACCTCCTCCTCCAGCTTCCTCTTCTGGTCCTCATGCTGCCTCTTTCTCGCACGGCTTATGTAGTCGGTGTTTCAGTCCGCAAACCCCTCAAACCGGGTGTTCAGGATTCTTCAAGGCGCGTGTAAGCTTGTCGTTCTCTCTGTTGGTATTGAACACCCCCGTTCGAGCCTCTTCTATTGCAACAAGTAAACGCACATTGGCTCCTTTAAGACTTGCATGCTCCAAAACCTCGCCTGTCTTTGGGTCCAATGTCCCCCCATGCGCATAGAACCAAGTCCTGACCCTGGGGGGCCAGCTCAATGTAACTGGAGTGACCCCTGCATCCATCATCTATTGCTCAGCAAGATCCCACTTAGGCCGGGCCACCTCGTAGCCACCTGGCCCCAGCTTATGGTGCCACTGCTTTTTCGCGACGTTAATCTTGTTTTTTCTTGACCATTCCTGAGCTACTTCTGATTCCTTGAATTTCATGAAAGCGTCCCAGTAATTTCTTGCCTTCTCCAATGTTCCCTTGATTTCTGGAGTCTTCTTTCCTGCATTGACGTACGCAGCCCATATACTTTTCTTGTGGTTGTTGAATGCTATCGCCATCTTCCTAAGAGCAGCGTTCTTGACTTTCTCCACATCTGCATGTGAAATGATCTGGTAGGGCAAAATGTGACATGAGAGATTCCCAAAGCCGATGTTTTTCTCTTTGGTCGACAAAAGTAACATCTGGACGTTCCTTTGCTGGCTTTTCCCATTCTTGAATGGAGATCGGGATTTGGTCCTTGACAATAACTCCGCATTGACGAATGAACTTGTCCGCATTCTTCTTAGGTTCGCGCGGATCGCCAATAGGTTTGATGGCATCGATGTTGTACTTTACGCCATCCTTCAACTTTTTGGCCGGGCCTCGAATTGTCCTGCTGCTTGCAGAAGATTTGCTCGATCCGGAGGGCTAAAAGAAGAAAGGTCGATTCGTTAAAATATATACTCCCTCCGTTCCTAAATAATTGTCTTTCCAGAGATTTCAACAAGTGACTACATACGGAGCAAAATGAATGAATCTACACTCTAAAACATGTCTACATACATCCGTATGTTGTAGTCTATTGAGATGGCTCGAAAGACAAATTTTAGGAACGGAGGAGTACAAATCAATTAAAACATGTGATGATCACCAGATGCCTGCTTATATAAATATACCTCTCTGGTCTTTGTTATTTCAAGAATAACATTTCCTTCGTCATCGAAGTTCTGGACTTCTCCCATCAAAAAAAAAGTTCTGGACTTCATCTATTCGTTCGTCTTCATCAAATATCATACCCTCACCGGTAGGGTTCAGATATTGCGAGCCGTCATCTTCATCATTCCCATCTAGCCTAGGGGAGCGTATGATGTCGAACAGGGTCTCTTCTCCTTCTCTGCGGTATTGTCCATAACTTTTATTTAACTAATCCGGAAGAAAGATAAAACAATTTAGTATTCAAATTAGAATGCATGCATGCAATCAATTAATAAGGAAAAACTGAATCATAGTAGATAATATGCATCTCGAATAATCCAGATAATTGATATGCATCATCGAATATAATCTCGAATACATCGTCTCGAATATTATCAAATAATATAATCTCGAATACATCGTCCCGAATATTATCAAACAATATAATCTCGAATACATCGTCTTGAATATTATCTCGAATACATCACTAGCTAATACAGATCGAATACTATAAAAATAATCTAGTTCACTGGCGGTGGACACCCAAAGAGAAGGAACCATCATAGGATCATAGCTCGGGTAAGATCCCTGAAGAACCTGCTAGGTATTGGAGAACCTGACGTACAATGCAACCATGTAGCGGAGGACGTGCTCGTCCTCCTCCCTGACACGGTGATGTACCACCTCCGCGAGGGATGCTGCTTCCTCTTGAGCACTGCGTTGGATTTCCCCGAAGAGAAGAGGATGATGCTGTTGGGGAACGTAGTAATTTCAAAAAATTTCCTACGATCACGCAAGACCATGGTGATGGCATAGCAACGAGAGGGGAGAGTGTCCGTCCACGTACCCTCGTAGACCGAAAGCGGAAGCGTTATAACAACGCGGTTGATGTAGTCGTACGTCTTCACGATCCGACCGATCCAAGTACCGAGCGTCACGGCACCTCCGAGTTACGCACACGTTCAGCTCGATGGCGATCCCGGACTCCGATCCAGCAAAGTGTCGGGATGAGTTCCGTCAACCTGACGGCGTGGTGGCGATGTTGATGCTCCACCGGCGCAGGGCTTCGCCTAAGCTCCGCGACGATATGACTTCTCCGGCGCAGGGCTTCGCCTAAGCTCCGCGATGATATGACCGAAGTGGAATATGGTGGAAGGGGGCACCGCACACGGCTAAGGAAAGATCCGTAGATCAACTTGTATGTCATGGGGTGCCCCCTGCCCCCGTATATAAAGGAGGCAAGGGGGAGGTGGCCGGCCCAAGGGGAGGCGCAAGGAGGAGTCCTACTCCCACCGAGTAGGACTCCCCCCTCTCCTAGTTGGACTAGGATTGGAGGAGGGGAAAGAGGGAAGGGGCGCCGCCCCCCCTCTCCTTGTCCTATTCAGACTAGAGGGGGGAGGGGGGCGTGCAGCCCACCTTGGCCGGCCCTTCCTCTTCTCTCCTATGGCCCATAAGGCCCATATACCCCCCGGGGGGTTCCGGTAACCCCCCGGTGTTCCGGTAACTTCCTGTTTTCACTCGGAACCCTTCCGAAGTCCAAACATAGGCTTCCAATATATCAATCTTTATGTCTCGACCATTTCGAGACTCCTCGTCATGTCCGTGATCACATCCGGGACTCCGAACAACCTTCGGTGCATCAATACTTATAAACTCATAATGAACTGTCATCGAAACGTTAAGCGTGCGGACCCTACGGGTTCGAGAACTATGTAGACATGACCTAGAACCATTCTCGGTCAATAACCAATAGCGGAACCTGGATGCCCATATTGGTTCCTACATATTCTACGAAGATCTTTATCGGTCAAACCGCATAACGACATCGTTGTTCCCTTTGTCATCGGTATGTTACTTACCCGAGATTCGATCGTCGGTATCAATACCTAGTTCAATCTCGTTACGGTAAGTCTCTTTACTCGTTCCGTAATACATCATCTTACAACTAACTCATTAGTTGTAATGCTTGCAAGGCTTAAGTGATGTGTATTACCGAGAAGGCCTAGAGATACCTCTCCGACAATCGGAGTGACAAAACCTAATCTCGAAATCGCCAACCCAACAAGTACCTTTGGAGACACCTGTAGTACTCCTTTATAATCACCCGATTCGTTGTGACGTTTGGTAGTACCAAAGTGTTCCTCCGGTAAACAGGAGTTGCATAATCTCATAGTTACAGGAACATGTATGAGTCATGAAGAAAGCATTAGCAACATACTAAGCGATCAAGTGCTAAGCTAACGGAATGGGTCATGTCAATCACATCATTCTCCTAATGAGGTGATCCCATTAATCAAATGACAACACATGTCTATGGTTAGGAAACATAACCATCTTTGATTAATGAGCTAGTCCATAGAGGCATACTAGTGACTATCTGTTTGTCTATGTATTCACACATGTATTATGTTTCCGGTTAATACAATTCTAGCATGAATAATAAACATTTATCATGAAATAAGGAAATAAATAATAACTTTATTATTGCCTCTAGGGCATATTTCCTTGAGATGCAGCAAAGTAGCGTAAGTATTTCCCTCAGTTTTGAGAACCAAGGTATCAATCCAAGAGGAGGCCACGCACAAGTCCCTCGTACACTGCACAAAACAATAGCTCCTCGCAACCAACGCGATTAGGGGTTGTCAATCCCTTCACGGTCACTTACGAGTGAGATCTGATAGAGATGATAAATAATATTTTTGGTATTTTTGGTATAGAGATGCAAAGTGAAAAGTAAAAGGCAAAGTAAAAACAAAGCAAGTATTAAAGTGATGGAGATTGATATGATGAGAATAGACCCGGGGGCCATAGGTTTCACTAGTGGCTTCTCTCAAGAGCATAAGTATTCTACGGTGGGTGAACAAATTACTGTTGAGCAATTGACAGAATTGAGCATAGTTATGAGTATATCTAGGTATGATCATGTATATAGGCATCACGTCCGAGACAAGTAGACCGAAACAATTCTGCATCTACTACTATTACTCCACTCATCGACCCTATCCAGCATGCATCTAGAGTATTAAGTTAAAAACAGAGTAACGCCTTAAGAAAGATGACATAATGTAGAGGAAAAAATTCATGCAATATGATAAATACCCCCATCTTGTTATCCTCGATGGCAACAATACTATACGTGCCTTGCTGCCCTTACATCCTTTGGGAAAGGACACATAAGATTGAACCCAAAGCTAAGCACTTCTCCCATTGCAAGAACTACCAATCTAGTTGGCCAAACCAACGGATAATTCAAGAGACTTGCAAAGATAACCAATCATACATAAAAGAATTCAGAGAAGATTCACATATTATTCATAGATAATCTTGATCATAAACCCACAATTCATCGGTCTCAACAAACACACCGCAAAAAGAAGATTACATCGAATAGATCTCCAAAAGAGAGGGGGAGAACATTGTATTGAGATCCAAAAAGAGAGAAGAAGCCATCTAGCTACTAGCTATGGACCCGAAGGTCTGAAGTAAACTACTCACACTTCATCGGAGGGCTATGGTGATGATGTAGAAGCCCTCCGTGGTGGATGCCCCCTCGTGAGCTCGGAACAGGCCCCAAGATGGGATCTCGTGGATACAGGAAGTTGCGGTGGTGGAATTAGGTTTTGGCTCATGTTCGATTGTTTGGGGTGCGTGAGGTATATATAGGAGGAAGGAGTACGTCGGTGGAGCAACAGGGGGCCCACGAGGCAGGGGGCGCGCCCTAGGGGGGCCCCCACCCTCGTGACCGCCTCTTTTGTTCCTTGGCGTAGGGTCCAAGTCTCCTGGATCACGTTCGGTGAGAAAATCACGTTTCCGAAGGTTTCATTCCGTTTGGACTCCGTTTGATATTCTGTTTCTTCGAAACACTGAAATAGGCAAAAAAAACTGCAATTCTAGGCTGGGCCTCCGGTTAATAGGTTAGTCCTAAAAATAATATAAAAATGGAAAATAAAGCCCAATATAGTCCAAAACAGTAGATAAAGTAGCATGGAGCAATAAAAAATTATAGATACGTTGGAGACGTATCAGGCATCCCCAAGCTTAATTCCTGCTCGTCCTCGAGCAGGTAAATGATAAAAAGAGAATTTTTGATGCGGAGTGATACTTTGGCATAATTTCAATGTAAATCTTCTTAATTGTGGTATGAATATTCAGATCTGAAAGATTCAAGACAAAAGTTCATATTGACATAAAAATAATAATACTTCAAGCATACTAACTAAGCAATTATGTCTTCTCAAAATAACATGGCCAAAGAAAGTTATCCCTACAAAATCATATAGTCCGGCTATGCTCCATCTTCCCACACAAAATATTTAAATCATGCACAACCCGATGACAAGCCAAGCAATTGTTTCATACTTTAACATTTTCAAAACTTTTTCAATCTTCACGCAATACATGAGCGTGAGCCATGGATATAGCACTATATGTGGAATAGGATGGTGGTTGTGGAGAAGACAAAAAGGGAGAAGATAGTCTCACATCAACTAGGCGTATCAACGGGCTATGGAGATGCCCATCAATAGATATCAATGTGAGTGAGTAGGGATTGCCATGCAACAGATGCACTAGAGCTATAAGTATATGAAAGCTCAACAAAAGAAACTAAGTGGGTGTGCATCCAACTCGCTTGCTCACGAAGACCTAGGGCATTTGAGGAAGCCCATCATTGGAATATACAAGCCAAGTTCTATAATGAAAAATTCCCACTAGTATATGAAAGTGACAAAATGAGAGACTCTCTATCATGAAGATCTTGGTGCAACTTTGAAGCACAAGTGTGGTAAAAGGATAGTAACATTGTCCCTTCTCTCTTTTCTCTCATTTTTTATTTGGGCCTTTTCTTCTTCTTTTTTATGGCCTACTTTTTTTCATTTTTCTTTTTTTATTTTTCGTCCGAGTCTCATCCCGACTTGTGGGGAATCATAGTCTCCATCATCCTTTCCTCACTTGGGACAATGCTCTAAAGAATGATGATCATCACACTTTTATTTTCTTACAACTCAACAATTACAACTCGATTCTTAGAACAAAGTATGACTCTATATGAATGCCTCCGTGATGTGCCGGATATGCAATGAAACAAGAGTGACATGTATGAAAGAATTATGAACGGTGGCTTTGCCACAAATAAGATGTCAACTACATGATCATGCTAGCACTATGACAATGATGGAGCGTGTCATAATAAATGGAACGGTGGAAAGTTGCATGGCAATATAACTCGGAATGGCTATGGAAATGCCATGATAGGTAGGTATGGTGGCTGTTTTGAGGAAGATATATGGTGGGTGTATGATACCGGCGAAAAGTGTGCGGTATTAGAGAGGCTAGCAATGGTGGAAGGATGGGAAAAAGTGTGTATCACTACTAGGAAAAGGCCTACTAATGGCGCACCGGTTTTGCCTACTAATGGCGCACTACCGGTGCGCCATTAGTATCACGCCACTAGTATTTTCTACTAATGGCACACCACCGGTGCGCCATTAGTATCTGGTATACTAATGGCGCACCACCTAGTGCGCCATTAGTATGTAACACCATGCGCCATTAGTGTGCCTCCTGGGGTGCCATACGTAACCATGTGCTTTGTCATACTAATGGCGCACCCTGTTGTGATGCGCCATTAGTATCCTTTGGCACACTAATGGCGCACCTGGAGGTGATGCGCCATTAGTATGAATATTTGGTTTTTTTTACTTTTATGATTTTTGCACAGGTTACAAAATATATTATTGGACAAAATATAGACGGCAGCACACAACAACAGCAGATTCATCGAATACAATAGAAGATTAGTCTCCGAATACAATTCATCATATTAGTCTCCGAATTCAAAAGACCGAACAAATATAAAACATTACAAGTCTCAAGACCGCGAGTATCGAGTTTGTCTTCACATTACAAGTCGATATCGATCATCTAAAATACCATCACATAGAAGAGAGATGCGGTCATCACGATGAGCATCATCGCGATCAAACGGGTCTTCATCCGGTTCCTCCAACGCTCCCTCCTCTCTCCCGCTAGATAGCGGGCGTATCTAGATTCGGCCTCCGCCCTAGTGGTGTACCCTTTGTAACTATTACCGCTGAAACGGTGAACCTGTCTCCGACACTCCTCCCAGTCGTCGTAGACTCCGGGAACCTTACCCTTGTACACGACATACGACGGCATCTCTATGCACAAGACAAACGACAGACAATACATAAGCAATATGTAAGTATGCAACAAAAGGATCGGAAGAGAAAAGCATGACATTAATAGCACGATTCATGGTCCTACTAATAAATAGCATCGATTACATCTAAGTTGAACGACTGTCCAAACCAAAGAGACATACGAATTCATTAAAGTTTAATTACAACATGAGCCAATCAATGTTTCAGAACTACACATCACTACTTTCGACTCGACTCATCGGACAGGAGCATGGATGAAGCCGCCGTCTGTCGTGATGGTCATGAAATCGCGGTTGTTGTCACCCTGCATTTGTAGCGTTTCATCTATCTCACTGTTGGCCGGTTGATATCTGCGGAAGAACTTCCCCGAGGTATGAAGGGCATCTTGATGGATGATGTCTGCAAATTCCGACTGGATGCGAAAGAATTCTTGTCTGAGGTACGTGTCCTGGGTTGCCGACAACCTCGCGGCCCAATCTTTGAGACTATCTGGTAGCAGAAGGTGATGATGGTCCCTTACGATCGCCCGCATGTGATGGAGGGCGTAGTAGGCATCCTTCTGACCGCCGGGCAGCTGCTTGACGCAGCAGAACTTCGTATTGTGTGAGAAGGTGTGCTTGCCGTACTTACGAACTGCCCTGGTGAAGGTGCCTCCAGATTTGGCGTAGCCGGGGAGAACATCATCAAGAACTTTCTTGACATTTGTGTAGTCTATCTTGGAGTTACGGTTCGGGTCGAAATACGTGGCCATGGAATATTTCGGGCTTAGGAGGATGAGTGTGCAATGTGTGTCACTGCACAGAACACGGAATGTTAGAAAATAAAAGAACGATCGAAATCTAAGAAATCATATGTTACGGGGCGGTTAAGGGATGACTTACTCGGGAAAGTAAGCCACAAGGAAGTTATCCTTATCTGGGTTTGCGAAATGCGCCTTGAGGTGTGAACTTCGCAACTTGGCGGTCCCAGCGCTGCTCAAGTGCTTGGCACGCATGTAGAAGGGGTCGACTATCACGATGTCCGGGTCTTGTCTCTAATGATCCGCATCTCCATACTCAGCGAAAACAGCCGAGCGAAGGTGTAGTGCAGCGGATGAAGGTTAAACATAGCAAAGATGTCATCAAACCGCAGGACGATCGCACCCCGATGTCGCCATCCACAAAGCCCTTGCCCTCGGCACCTTGGCCACGAAAACCGGGTATGCCACATCATTCTCTCTCAGACGCCGCTTCTCCAAAGAAAGAACACTGTCGTGCAGACTCCGGATAGCACCGGTTGCAGCATTCAGCATATTTGGCGGTAGCATCACCCTACCCGCCACATGCACCCTCCTCGAGATATCCTTAGGTGAAGGTGGCCCGTCCCGAGCACGGATCGAACTCGGTGCCGGCTGGCTCGCACCGGCGCCCTTGTTAGTCTTTCGTTTCCGTCCCTTCTTCTTGATCTCCTGTAATGGGACCGAGTTCTACTCACAGACCGCCTTCTTGAGCGTGTTGGGGCTGATAATATTTCGCACCTCAGCTATCTGAGGCTCGGTGAAGGCGGGAGCTGGAGGCGTGTCATGAGAACTGAACGCCATACGACGCCTGTTGCAATTGGATTTCTCCGTCGTACAAGCTAGATCGCGGTCGTCTTGGTTGGGTTCTTGAGAAAGAGGCCCGCAGAACTCGTCAGCGTACCCATGTTCGGCAAAGTACTTATCAACTTTGGTAAATGTACCATCGTCGTTGTCGTCGCCGTCCGGATCCTATGCCATAGGGCTGTCCGGATCCTATGCCATAGGGCTGTCCGGATCCTGTGCCATAGGGATGTCCGGCAGGTCCGGTAGCGTTGCGGCGTTCTTGCCATGGCTTGGCGCCGGCACGACTGGCGGTCTTGTCTATGGGGTGGTGTCCCCCGCCCCCAAACGAATCTGGCTCTTCGGCCAAAGCAGGCCAGTTCGCAGCGCCGAGGTCATCTCATCTTCTTTGTCGGCCCCAGCGGGTCGAATCGGAGGTAACAGCTCATCGCAGCCTGGCAGCACCCGAACCACTTCAACCCTATACATTGTGGGTGCCATCGGATTACCGTGGAACATGCGGTTGCCCGGTTGAACGATTCTGCCCTTGGCGACATCGACCAACTCGCCGCCCACGAAGTGCAGAAGAGTGCAAGGAACATCGGCGGCGCCCTGTGAAAACATGTAGGGCGTCAGGGATGCCCAGTCAAAGGCAAGGAGATGAAGTCATTGGACGAGAGGCTTAGTTACCGTGATGTCGTCGAGGTCGGCTAATGTCGAGGCACCGCCAACGGCGGGCGTGCAACTGACGGAGGGGGCGCTTGCTGCCGAGGTGCCGGCTGGCGTACACCCGGGTGCATTAAGCTCCAATGCCCGTGCCGGCGCCGGAGACACGAATACCGCCTCCGCCGAAGACACCAATGGCGCCGCCGGAGACACCAATGGCGCCGCCTGCGCGCTGTGTGAGTTGCTGGCCGTGAAGCTGGGAACCGGGGGAGGCCCCTGTTGGCCGCCCGCAATCCACGTCGTCGGCCCATGAATCAACGTAGGCACCATGGCGTTGAGCTTCGTTCCCAGTTGTTGTTCCACTTGCTCTTGGACAAGCTCCGGAATCCGCGCCACTTGTGCCTTGAGTGCTTCAACCTCGCGCGTCTGGCTTTCCGAGCTGGTCTTTTACTCCTTCCGCACACCAGCGGTATAGTATGACCCCCATTTTGTGGACAAGCCTTTGCCGGCCACACGACCAACTGACGTCGGCTTAGTGAGCTTATCCTTATTTTTCATTACGTTCAACGCCCTATTTAAAGGGGTGTCGAAAGGGGAGCTCTGAGACGACCCCGCACTACTGCTTTCAGTTTCCTGCGGAAGGAACGTGAACCATTAAATATTGGGGATTAATTAGAGTGCAACCATATGGAGCTAATTATGCGGGGGTGTATTCCTTACCAGAACAAGCTCAAGCGCCCTGGTCTTCGGATCCGTGGTAAGCTCCTTTGTTATCGGGTCCTCCTTGTACCAGGCCCTGACAAAGTTCCTGGTCTGCTTGTCACCGCTGTATTTCTCGAAGCGGGGCGGTAGGCCTTGCTCGGCACGCTCCGCGTCCTCCTTGTCCCATATAGGCTCCGCCACTCTGTAACCGCCGGGACCGAGTTTGTGTTCCCCTAAGTTCAACTCCCGCATTTCTTTCCCCCACTGACTTGATTCGGAGGTTGCGCTGCTCTCGCACTTGATCTTGAACTCCTTGTAGTCATCTTCGCTGATCGAAGAATATTTCGCCTTGATCTTCTCATAACTATCACCTTTATCAATCATTCTCTTCACCGCGCTTCTCCAAGTAGACAGGGTCGTGCTCATCCTCGTGAGGGCGGCACTGTTCACTTTATTCCCTGAGAGGCGTGTGTTTTCAAAATCGGCGGAGAACTTGTATCGTTCGTGCAGCTTCGTGAAGAGGAGGTTGCGCAAATTCCCTCGGTCCTTATGCCTAAGGTTCTCGGTGTTGATCGAGACTGTGCTCCGGAGAATGCACCCGAGCTGAAGCGAGTACCCCTTGACTATATGTTTGGGCTCCGTTGGATGCCCGTCGGAGTCCACTTGAGTAAATTCCTCCTTGAGGGTGCTAAGCGCATTCGGGCGCCGGTCCTTCCTTTGCTTCTACGGTTGGCTGCCATCTGTGTGTGTGCCGCCATCATGAGTGGTGGCATCCTCGGCGGCACCATCACTGGTGTCATCCCCGACGCCACTAGGGGTTGTGTAGTCAGGATCGGTGTCTTCCGCAGCGTCCTCATAGCGGTGAGGTTGTTCCTCCATCTCCTGGGACAGCTCCCAGAATTGCTTGCCGCCCGAACCGCAGGCCTCATCATTGTTGGCCATGTTCCACTCTAAATAGGAAAACAGTTTGGTCAAAAAGTTGGTTATTGTCAAGGAACAAGATCATGGTCTCATCATTTAGGGTTTGTCGACACGAGGCATCCTAAAAGCTAAGCTTTTATCATTTAGGGTTTGTCGATGCGAGGCACCCTAAAAGCCTAAGCGCACATCATTTAGATTATCATCGACACCGAGGCACCCTAAAAGCCAAGGTTTTATCATTTAGGGTTTGTCGACGCCTGGGCACCCTAAATGCTAAGTTAAGTTTTCATCATTTAGGGTTTATCGATGCCGAGGCACCCTAGGTTGGGCCTAATCACTTGGCACTAATCACTTGGCTCTGTTGCCACATATGTTGGGTTTATCATCTAGGGTTTATCGATCTTTGAGGAGAATTCTAAGTTGGGCCTAATCACTTGGCTCTATTGCCACCTAGGGTTTAATGCAGCAAGAATAAAGGGCAGTTGATCCTACTTAATTAAGTACTAAGATACCCGGCCCATGCATTAGTAGCAAGTACCCCATATGTCCGATTTTAGCGAGTCATGCTAAAATTCATGGAAAATTTCAGCATGACCTTTGCTGAAAATAGGACATATGGAGTACCCGAATTTGCCGGAACGGAAGTTAATCGACATTCCGGCAAACTCAAGGGCCTCTCGGGGTACCTGCAAAATCATCACGACACGAAGGGCCTCCAAGGGCCTCAAGCAGCAGCGGCGTCTCCCAGAACCCCATTTTTTTGCTAAATTTCTTTGAGCAACAATCAGAGCAGAAAATTCAGCATATTTCTATACAACAGCACTGTAAAGATGAAGAACAGTTCTACAGCAGCCCATTTATATACAATATCATCTTTGGTCATACCAATTTCTGAAACAATTCAAATATGAATTGTATCTTGTGTAGGCACCACTACTGCAAGTGCCATACTACTGCAAGTGCCATACTACTGCAAGTGCTATACTACTGTAGGAAAGGAGGATCATCATACACATATATAGGAAAGGAGTCCCATTCCTATTTTAGGAAGCAAACAGATGTACACATAAGAAAAAAATGTAGTGTTGAAAGTTTAATGCTTACAAAAGACTTGCTGAAATAGTGAAAAATATGGAGTCACCAAGCTGGCTAAGAAACTCCCAAAGTCCACTAGCAAATCCAAGATATAATCCTATTACACACATCATAACAATTTAAGATAATTAGGATAAGGATAGTAGGAAATGAAAAAAAAGGGCTCAAAAAACAATCACAACAGAAAAATAATAAAAACCTAGTCCTAGAAGAAAATAAATCCTAAAATAAAAGAAATCCTAAAATCTGGAGCAAGTCCTAGCAGTAGTAGTCCTACTAGATGGCCACCACTACTACTCCTATCACTAGAGTAATTTAGGTACACCCAACAGACCTTAAACTACTACTTCATCAATGATGACTCACATGGTACAAAAGAAGTTGAGTGGACCAAGTTACAAATCCAACAAGATTCTAGGATGTGAACCAAATGATTTGCCAATAAAAGGTAACAATGATATTGCAGGAATAGACCTTCCTAAAATAGGAATGATAATCTATTGTCAATAACCATTGAATAAAACAGATTTACCAACAAAATCTAAAAGGACACCTGCCTATCAGATTCAAACAGTTTATCAGTTTCTAAAGCCATAAGCACAACAATCATGATCAGAACTAACACTACTTCAGACAAATAACCAATTAAGAGCCAAAAAAAGTAAATAAACACTTCAGATAAATTGAACTGTTAAGCACTTGTCATGTCATAATCTTGGAGAAGGAAGAAGCAGTACATAGGAGATTCAGAACAGTAGCTAGGTAGATAGTCACAGTACACAAATTCATGCATGTGTGTAAAAGTTCACTGGTAATCTCATTGTGCTGCTGTAAACAAAGATTGCAAGAAGGACTATTGATTCTATTGACAGGAGTACATTGAACTCATTTTGCTAAAAATTCAGAATGGTGACTGAATTTAATTGATTTTTTTAGTAAAGTTCATATGGAAAGGTAATAAATCAGTTTTGATTCTATTGACAGGAGTACATTGAACTCTGTCAATACAATTAGACATGAATAAGAACTCTGTCTAAACATTCAGTCTATACTTCAAGATTAAACTGTCTAAATATTCAGTATGCTATTGACAGGACTAGTAAACATTCAGTCTAAATATGA
This sequence comes from Aegilops longissima, assembly GCA_021605205.1. Taxonomy (NCBI): domain Eukaryota; kingdom Viridiplantae; phylum Streptophyta; class Magnoliopsida; order Poales; family Poaceae; genus Aegilops; species Aegilops longissima. The sequence continues at coordinate 32,838,973 of CM038676.1, forward strand.
ACTCTGCCAATAGATTCAGTTGACAGTACACTTCAAGATTCAGTATAATTATCAGAAATTTGTAATCTTGATCAAAGACAATGGCTTGAGATGGCAAGCGAAGATTCATTACTGCCAGAAACTCAAAAATCGTTGATGCATACGATGTTCTATCTGCGGAAGCAATGCCACTGAGGGGAGGCCTCCACTCAAAGTAAACACATGATTTTTGTTTTGAAGGAAAGTAAACACATCATTAACACCTCAAACAATGTTGAAAGTACACACAGGCAGGTAAGCAACTTGTTCTATAACCCAATCCCACATGCTTTGACTTGGGACATTTTGTAGTTGTACAGTGTAGCCTGCCATCACACAAGTAACCTTCACCAACAACTACTGATTCAATTTCAAACCTCAGTGAACACATGTATTTTGGGTTTGGATCAAATTAATACTAGTTCAACAACCTTTATACCAATAAAATTGGCAACAGAGGACCCCAAAGAATAGTTGCATTGTTGCATCTATCTATCTCCATATGGACCAATATCATTCGCACAGGATGCACGACTACAACAGCCGAATATTGACAAAGTTATACAGCTACATTTTTACAACAAGAGGCCAAATAGTTACAGCGGGCACTCGATGACTAACCTAGAGCTTGTGTACACTCCGACTCCCGATGCCTGGTAGCAACAACCAGGCAAAACAGCTGGGCACCTAAATATGAAATATGTAATCTGTAATCTGTAATCTTGACAGGGGCACCTTAGACGAGCTCGATCGCCTCCCAGATGCAAGGGCGTGCCGCAAGAAGCAGCAGCAGCAGCACGACGGGGCGGCGGCGGTGAGCTCCTGCTCCTAACCCTAGGTCGCCGCCCCGTGGGGGCACGGGGATGAGAGGGGGAGAGAGGGAGGGAGGGACAGAGACTAACCGTCGTCGATGAGCAGCAGCCAGCTGGGAAGGCTCAAGCGCCGCCCGTCGAGGAGTCGTCCGACGAGGCTAGTCGCCGTCTGTCTGTCCGAGGAGCCCGTCCGTCGAGGAGCGCTGGGAGGCCAGCGCCGTCCGTCCGAGGAGGTCGCGGGCTCGAGGGGAGGAAGGGAGAGGGAGGCGGCGGGCGCGGGGGCTGCGGCGCAGATGGGTCGGGGCAGCGGGCGGCGGCGCGGTGGAGGGAGGGACGAGGGAAGGAGCGCGCGGTGGATCGAGGAGAGGAACTGGCGAGGGGAGAGGAAGGGGATCGGGGAAGGGGTACACACTATAGCAATGGCGCACCACCCTCAGTGCGCCATTAGTAGTTTTTTTTATAGCAATGGCGCACCACCCACTGTGCGCCATTAGTAGTTTTTTTTTATAGCAATGGCGCACCCACCTCAGTGCGCCATTTGTAACTTTTTTTTTCATTATTTCTTGTTGCATCTAATAATTTGTTTTTTATCAAATTTGTTATTTTCATGAGGACTAGAACAGAAGATATCATCAAATATCATCAAATTTTTTTGAAAAATATCATCATTTTTTGTTAATTGAAAATATCATCAAATTTGTTATTTGAAAATATCATCAAAAAGTGGGGGAGGGTGCGGGGTGTCGGCGGCGGCGGTGGAGCGGGGGAGGGTGCGGAGGGTGCTCAGCGGCGGTGGAGCGGGAGGTGCGGGGGTGCTCGGGAGGGGGATCGGATAGCTATCGAGAGGGAGGGGGATCGAGATCGAGTGTCCTCATGAATATTCAATATTTTTTCATATTGAATATGAAAAAATATCATCAAATTTGACAAAATATTCATGAATTCAAAAAGTGCCCATGAAATTTAAAAATATTCAAATATCAAAAAGTGCCCGAGAAATGAAGACTACGATTTAAATACAATCGGTCTTAGCTAGCTATCTGTTCACAATCTTCTTGCCCTTCTTTTTCGCAAATGGAGTTCTTTCTATGGAACGGACGTCCTTTAGGTAGGGTGGTCCTGCTTCTTCTTGTGGTGTGTGCTGCTACTTCATCGTCGTCGTCATGTTCGATCTTCGGGTCGCCGTACTTGTCGAAGTCTTGCTCATTGGCTACTCCATCCATTCCGATGATCTTCCTTTTGCCTCTCCTCACGACAACACGATTGGGCTTTGGCGGGTCGGTAATGAAGAAGCATTGCTCCACTTGGGAAGCCAGTACCCATGGCTCATTTTTCGTGGTGACGCTTATGCCCATGGTCTTGGATTTGGCTTCGGGTATAACCATGGTGGTGAAATACTGATCTTCTTTTAGGACGCTCTTGGCCCATCTGACACGGAACATCGGGACCTTCTCTCCAGCGTAGCTCAGCTCCCAGATCTCCTCGATCCTTCCGTAGTATCTGCCCTTGTCGTTGCCGGTGTAGGATTCCATCGTTACCCCGGAGTTCTGATAACCATCGCTCTTCATGTCCTTGTTCTCGTGTAGAATGTGTAGCCGTTGATATCGTACGCCTCATAGGTCATCAGGTTGTGCTCGGCGCCCTGTGACAAGGCGAATATGAGTTGTTCTTCCGCGGAATAATCCTCATGTAAAGGGTATGACAGAAGCTTCTGCTTGAACCAACGCGTGAAACATGAGTTGTGCTCTTTGATTATATCTCCGTCCGTCCTCTGTTGGCCTCGGTCATTGTACGTCTTCTCAATAAAGGTTTTGTGCTCTACCACCCAAGGATCGACCACGTCTATGTGTTGTAGCGCGACTAGGTTTGCTCTTTCAAAGTCGGCGAGTCGACCCTCGAAGTCGACATGCATTTCGCGGCGACCCTCACGGTGACCCCATCCAGCGAGCCTGCCGAGGTGCCTGTTGACGGGCAGACCAACGGGGTTCTCGATGCCTAGATAATTCGTGCAGTAGGAGATGCACTCTTCGATCAGAAAGCCCCTGGCTATACTTCCCTCTGGACGTGACATGTTGCGAACGTACCCTTTGATGACACCATTCATCCTTTCGAACGGCATCATGCTGTGCAGGAACGTCGGCCCGAGTTGGATGATATCCTCCACGATATGGACCAGCAGATGCACCATAACGTCGAAGAATGCGGGCGGGAAGTACATCTCAAGCTCGCATAGTATCACCATGATCTATTCCTGTAGCCTTCTGAGTTGCCTCACGCCAATCGACTTCCGAGAGATGACGTCAAAAAAGTTGCATAGGCCTAATAGCGTTTCACGGACATGCGTGTCCATGATCCCACGGATTGCAACTGGAAGTATCTGCGTCATCAGCACGTGATACCGTGAGACTTCATCCGCTGAACTTCGCTTCGCTGGGTCTAGGTATCTGCTTATCTTCCTCACGAATCAGAAGGAAGTTTTACTCCTAGGAGGCAGGTGAAAAACTGCTCGATCTCCTCCTGACTTATAGTGAAGCACGCAGGAGGGTAGTCATTTCCGGTCTTCTTGGCCTTTTTGCCTTTGCGGCGACTTTCTAGGTCCTGCTTCGCCTCATCATCATCATCATCATCATTAGCGTGAAGCTCCTGCCTGATGCCCATTGATTTCAAGTCTGCCCTTGCTTTAGGCCCATCTTTGGTCCTCTCTGGCATGTTGAGCAGGGTACCAAGCAGACTCTCGCACACGTTCTTCGTGATATGCATGACATCAAGGCTGTAAGGCACACGGTGGATCTTCCAGTACGACAAGTCCCAGAAAACAGACCTCGTTTTCCATACCTTCAGCAGCGACTCTGGCGCCTTTCACTTCTTTCCCGGCTCTGGCTCCTATTCCTTCTTTCCCGGCAGTGGGCAGTCTTTCCAATTTTTCAACAGCTTGTCTATTTCCTCGCCGCTCCTCGTACACGGGCGTTTTCAGGGTTCGGTTTCACCATCGAACAGATCCTTGCGTTTCCTCCACGGGTCATCGTCGCGAAGCCACCTTCGATGTCCCATGAACACGGTTTTCGAAGACCCGGGATCTCTATCTAGCTGGCGATACGTTGTGTCATCCATGCACCTTACGCATCCAGAAAATCCGTGGACTACCTGCCCCGCGAGATATCCGTAACCGAGATAGTCGTGCACCGTCATGAGCAGTGCGGCTCTCATAGGGAAATATTCTTTCTCTGCGGCGTCCCACGTATTGGCTGGCGTTTTCCACAGCGTGTCTAGCTCCTCCTTCAGCAGCCCCAGATACAGATTGATGTCGTTCCCTGGTTGCGTTTCATGTGGTGTTTAATTAATATGCTTTGTTTTGATTTACCAAAATTAATGTAATCCTTCCTTTGGTATTCTTCGATGGTTGAAGTAATTTTGGTTTCTTGGAAATGCATGGCACCACAAAACTGGTTTTGATTTTCTTTAATTTACAAGAACTATGTAGCTAAAATTGAAAAAAAAAACAAGTTCCAGAACCAGGGCTTGCTTTGCTTTTCCAATTTTAATGCCATCTCCACACTATCCAATTGTACCACATGGAAGAAAGACTTCTGAAAAGCACAAACAAATTCAGGCCATGTATGTTGCTAACAAATTGTCAAATTGGGGGGAGAAACTGAATGGAATTGAAAGGATCAGCACCCAATTGTTGTGCAAGTGTTCCTTGGAATATTGGCTGCATGAATTTTACAAAGAAAAAAATCTTAGAAACTTTGTATAGCAAGTATGAATACGACCAGTCAGAAGTACACTGCTAATACGACATGAGCAGGATAGCAAATAGGCGCGTTCAAGGTTAACAGTTAAGACCAGCAGAGACACCTGCGGCCAAGAGGATTACCAATCTGTTCTTCCCTGAGATGTGCATGAATTTTCAGTGGGGAAAACGATAAAACAACGATCTCCCGGCCTATGGTCTTACATTACAGTGAAACAGATAATATACACCCAGTTGTGCCAAAACCTGATCTATGATCTCTGTGTGTTAATTCACACAGATACAACGCTCTGGCAGTGTCCTGCCATTAGCACAAACAAGTTGAAAAAAAATCCATCTGTTCTACTAAATGGAATTTATAGCCTATAAGTTCAGGAGGGAACAATTCTCACGGGTCACTAGTGCAGAATCGGGCTATTGTCTCGGTTTGTAAGAGCATCTCCAGCCACGCCCCCAACACGGCCTCCTCAGGCGATTTTTTCGCGCCGGCGCCGAAAAATCGGCCCAGTCGCGCTCCCAGGAGCTCGTTTTTCGCTGGCTTGGGCGGAAATTAGCGCCAGCGGACCCAGGCCGAAACGGCGCACTGGGGGGCGCCCGGGGGCGCCGGGACGAGTGGTCTTGGCGCGAAAGAGCCGCGGGCCTGCCGAGTCAGCAAGACGACGCTTCGTCGCCCTCATCGCCTCGGTTCCCGCGGGAATCAATGCCAAGGTTGCCGCGCTGCTGCGCCGGTCAGCCTCCATTGATGCCTCACGGGCGGTGCAGTGAAGACGCCGCCGACGCGCGTTCCGCCCGCTCCCGCCACGCGTCCTCCCACATGCCACCTCCCCGCCGCCCCGCTTCGGCTATAAAAGGCGCCCACTCCCCGCCGGTGAGCGCCACAGCCTCCCCCTCTCCCTCCCGCAAAAGCCTTCTCCCCGCCAGTGAGCGCCACAGCCTCCCCCACTCCCTTCCCCCCCCCCCACCCCCCGAGAGGTTCCCAGGCGACGGCGCAGCGGCGAGCAGCTTCGGCCGCCGACACCTCCAAGAGCCGGAGGCGCGCCTCCTCTACGAGGCCGAGTACCCGGCGCCCCCTGACATGCGCGTGCCGGGGGCATGGAGACTGAGCGCCGGCGGCGTCCCGGTGCCACCGGTACCCGAAGGGGCGGCACGGCGGGCGGAGATCGCCCGCATCCGCTCCTCCCTAACGGAGGAGCAGCGGAACCAGCCGAGGTACGCGCCCGACAGCAAAACGTTGTGGACGATGTACTTCAGTGCCGCCGCGAGGAGCAGATCGCCTCCGTCAATGGCATCATTCCCCGCGGCCGCCTCAACGCCGAAGGACGGCGCGAGTGGTGGGGCGTCCCCGGCCGCACCCTCAACGCTGTCCTCGACCACATCGAGACCGGCAACGTGTCGCGGCTGGAGTACTCAACGCGGTCGTCCTTCTCTCGCCGCCGCGGCAGTTCCTGGATGCCACGGCGAATGGAGCCGGGGTCCTCCTCGTCGCCAGGCTCCGGCTCGCCGGCCCTCCACCCCGTCAGGCCCGAGCCGGAGGGGACACCGCTCGGGCATCGCGCTCGCAGCGGCGCCCTCTTCATCAACGAGCCTTCACCGCCTGCGACGGCACCGGCGAGGCGCTCCCTACGCCTGGTCCGGCCGAAGCCCGAGCCGGGCTTGCTCCCCGTGAACTCGGAGCACGTCGACATGGTGGCCCCCGACGACGAGTCCGTCCTCAAATGGGCGAAGGAGGACTACGTCCACGAGCAGGTGCGCCGCCAGCGCCGGGCGTACCTGGAGCACCAGGCCCATCGCCGCGCCGAGGAGGGCGGCGTTATCGTCATCGACATCGACGAGTAGGGCGAGGCCGGGCCGTCAAGCGCCCTGCCACATGTCGGCGACCCCGGCCAGGGCTGCAACAGGGACGTCGCAAGCGAGGTGCGCGACGACGACGGCGACGGCAGCGACTACACCCGCTTCTACAGGCTTCTCGGCATGTAGACGACGGCGGCGGCTACGGTGGAAGCTAGGGTTTTTAGTTTGTTTTTTAAGTTAGGCGTAGTTCTTGCATGTTTTTACGTTTTTTAACAAATTTCAATGAAGTATGGCCGAGTTCCTGCAAAAATCGTCGAGTTTGTAAAAATTTGAAACGAACTTCGTCGAACCCGCGGCGACCGTGGGCCTATGACTGGGAGCGAACCGAAACCCAGCGGCCAATCTAGCGCCGGTTCGCCCCAGGCCGCTCTTTTTCGGTGCCCTGGGGGGCCGAACGGCTGGAGATGCTCTAAGGCACTTTAGTGCCGGTTCGTCACGAACCGGCACTAATTTAGGGGTTTATGGGTTTATGATTTGTTTTTCCTTTTAATTTAGTGTTTTCTATTTAATTCTTTTTCATTTCAAACATATTTTACGCTACTACATATTGTACACGTTATGCATCTATATAAATAAAATTTCTCGTAGAACCGATCATCTATATATATATACCATTCACATATACATGTATATATATACAATTTTGCATATACAATTTGTCCTACAATATTGCAGATCATTACATGGAGGCATTACAGCTTGTAATAGTATTCTCCGTTGGGTTCTATGACCCGGTCGAGTAAAAAATCCCGTTATTTCCTTTTGAATTGCTCGTACGCGATTCTCTAGTAGGAGTTTATCTCGTATCTCCTTCATCTTTAAAGAAGGAGATCAATATGCATGTATTAGTTGTGTGTATTTATATTAAATAATAATGTAAAAATTATGAATGGTGTTCTAATGTATCCATTGCTCTCTATCAGTTATGCTTCTTTCGGACGTCATCACGCGAATGTTCTCGCCAACATAGTATGCACATAAATCAATCACCGGTGCCTACTTCAGAGCTTTTACGAGAATAAAATTCAATCAGATAATAATTAATCAAGCCTGATAATGGTATATATTGAAACTACAATTAAAGATATGGTAGCTAGCTAGTACTATCTACTAAATTAATTACCTTGGGTCGCACCCATTTCAGCTTTTGTTTCCATGGGCCTGGAACCTGCTTGATGAACTTTTCCTAACCCCTGCCCCAGTATAAAGAAAATGAATAAAGGAGTTATTAATTAGTTGACATCAGGAAATGACGGACTAAAGAGGCCGACATATAGTTCGATAATGATTGAAATTACCTGTCGACCATCCCCTCACAATTATGTAGTCATTAACATCTTTAAGTAGTGAGTACAGTACTTGAACTCTTCCTCACAACTTCAATGATTAGCAGGATCCAGTAAAAAATGCATGGGTACACGTTTGTATAATTAAGCGTGCATGTGCATAAATCATCAACTACACTTATTAACATCTAGAAAGCAAAAACAGTATTTTTAGTACAAGACAGTGTCGCTCACCCGAAGTTGTAAGGAAATAGTATGTCTGGTTGGGTATTTAATCGCACCAAGAACTCTAGGAAGGTTTTCTTTGTGTATGGTCGATCATATTCACGTGACCATTTCTCTTGATTAATGGTATTTGGGTCAATGAACCCAATGCCTTAGCATCCAGTTTTTTTATTTCATGCATCTTCATTCTACATAATAACACAGAAAAGAATATAGTGAGGATAATTACAGTTAATGATCAACGAACACTACAGCTAGCTAGAGAGTTAAATTACAGAAAGAAATTACTTACAGACAATAGCAATTGAAGATAGATTTGTCGAGTCGTCTTGATTGAATAACTAAAACAGTTCTTAAAACTCAACCCACATATCTTTTTCATGGAAGTAATGCTCTGGTTTGGTTCTCATCATGAGGAACTCTCGATCGGTAGTCTTGGCTTCTTTCATGTACCATTCATGCAATTCATACATTCTAGTTGATAGACTCTTTACCTCCTCAGGCTTGACCAGAGGTTCTCCGCGGGCATATTTCTATTTTAGTTCCTCCTCTTTAAACGTTTCCATGAGCTCGATCTCTAGGAGTTGATAAATAGTGATACCGGCCTCTTTAGCCATCCTTCTATGATCGTTGGTTATTACCAGCTGATCGGCGCCGGTACTCACATGTGTTGGTGGTCCAATGAGCGGGCGGGGTCGACTGCACCGCCTGTTCTCCCAGCTGGGGAACAGTTTTCCCGCTTTTTGACAGCTGATTGGCTCAAGCTCGAGCTCGACTCCTTTTTTTGTGCTTGATATGACTTCTTGATTTGGCGTTCATAGTCTGAGTCAATATGCTTGAGAGCTGGTGGTTGAGTCATACGAATAAAGTGGTCAATGACATGCTCAGGTACTTTCTCCTCTGGCGGCAGGGGCGGTTTTGATCCAAAATGGGACTTCACATGGGCCCTCACTTCGGCTTCGTTTTCCACGTCAGTCAGGTCGTAAGGCAACCTCGGAAGAGGCTTGAGGCTTGGACCATATTTGTATTTCTTGCCTCATGTTGTACCGCTAGCCGCCGTAGCTGCGGTGCCTCTCTTTCGCTGTTGCTTAGGCGGCAGAGCCCGCTGAGGTGGCGGAGACGGCCGACGCGGTGCCTGACTTGGAGGAGGAGTCGGCTGACGCGATGCCGGAATTGAAGGAGGAGGAGTCGGCTGACGCGATGCGGGAGTTGGAGGAGCGGGATCAGTCCACTGACTTGGAGGAGCAGGAGTCTGCTAAGGCGCCGACGGACTTGGAGGAGCAGGAGTCTGCTGAGGCGGCGGCGGACTTGGAGGAGGAGCCGGATGACACGGTGTCAGTGGCCTTGGAAAGACGATGCAATCCTTTCTCCATAGAATGATACGATGTACGGCCTCTCCCAGTGTATGCTCGTCGTCACCTCCAAGAATATCAAGCTCTAGCCCCGAATATCCTGCCACCACTTCATAAACCCCGACACGACCATAGCCAGCTGGAATCGGATTGCAATGGAAGGTTGCTTCGGGGGGATTTGTATAAGAAACATCGCCTCGCCATCTTCATGGATATGTTCTTCATTTTAAAGTGTAGCTCACAAGTTGTCGATCTATGATATCATCCACGAGTGTCTATCCAGCAGATCATCATCGCCTGGTGGAACCCATGCTGCTTCTCGGCATGGATGGGACGGTGCTATCAAATGTTGATCCGCTAGCTGCTGCCGCCATCGAGACCCCCTTTCACAGCTAAGTGAGTCGATCTGCTGCTGCTGCCACCGGAAAGCGACAGCCAACTCCGCGTGCTTTGATTCTACGATGCGAAGGCGGTCTGCTTCCTGCTTCCTCACCTCCTCCTCCAGCTTCCTCTTCTGGTCCTCATGCTGCCTCTTTCTCGCACGGCTTATGTAGTCGGTGTTTCAGTCCGCAAACCCCTCAAACCGGGTGTTCAGGATTCTTCAAGGCGCGTGTAAGCTTGTCGTTCTCTCTGTTGGTATTGAACACCCCCGTTCGAGCCTCTTCTATTGCAACAAGTAAACGCACATTGGCTCCTTTAAGACTTGCATGCTCCAAAACCTCGCCTGTCTTTGGGTCCAATGTCCCCCCATGCGCATAGAACCAAGTCCTGACTCTGGGGGGCCAGCTCAATGTAACTGGAGTGACCCCTGCATCCATCATCTATTGCTCAGCAAGATCCCACTTAGGCCGGGCCACCTCGAGCCACCTGGCCCCAGCTTATGGTGCCACTGCTTTTTCGACGTTAATCTTGTTTTTTCTTGACCATTCCTGAGCTACTTCTGATTCCTTGAATTTCATGAAAGCGTCCCAGTAATTTCTTGCCTTCTCCAATGTTCCCTTGATTTCTGGAGTCTTCTTTCCTGCATTGACGTACGCAGCCCATATACTTTTCTTGTGGTTGTTGAATGCTATCGCCATCTTCCTAAGAGCAGCGTTCTTGACTTTCTCCACATCTGCATGTGAAATGATCTGGTAGGGCAAAATGTGACATGAGAGATTCCCAAAGCCGATGTTTTTCTCTTTGGTCGACAAAAGTAACATCTGGACGTTCCTTTGCTGGCTTTTTCCATTCTTGAATGGAGATCGGGATTTGGTCCTTGACAATAACTCCGCATTGACGAATGAACTTGTCCGCATTCTTCTTAGGTTCGCGCGGATCGCCAATAGGTTTGATGGCATCGATGTTGTACTTTACGCCATCCTTCAACTTTTTGGCCGGGCCTCGAATTGTCCTGCTGCTTGCAGAAGATTTGCTCGATCCGGGGGGCTAAAAGAAGAAAGGTCGATTCGTTAAAATATATACTCCCTCCGTTCCTAAATAATTGTCTTTCCAGAGATTTCAACAAGTGACTACATACGGAGCAAAATGAATGAATCTACACTCTAAAACATGTCTACATACATCCGTATGTTGTAGTCTATTTGAGATGGCTCGAAAGACAAATTTTAGGAACGGAGGGAGTACAAATCAATTAAAACATGTGATGATCACCAGATGCCTGCTTATATAAATATACCTCTCTGGTCTTTGTTATTTCAAGAATAACATTTCCTTCGTCATCGAAGTTCTGGACTTCTCCCATCAAAAAAAAAGTTCTGGACTTCATCTATTCGTTCGTCTTCATCAAATATCATACCCTCACCGGTAGGGTTCAGATATTGCGAGCCGTCATCTTCATCATTCCCATCTAGCCTAGGGGAGCGTATGATGTCGAACAGGGTCTCTTCTCCTTCTCTGCCGGTATTGTCCATAACTTTTATTTAACTAATCCAGAAGAAAGATAAAACAATTTAGTATTCAAATTAGAATGCATGCATGCAATCAATTAATAAGGAAAAACTGAATCATAGTAGATAATATGCATCTCGAATAATCCAGATAATTGATATGCATCATCGAATATAATCTCGAATACATCGTCTCGAATATTATCAAATAATATAATCTCGAATACATCGTCCCGAATATTATCAAACAATATAATCTCGAATACATCGCCTTGAATATTATCTCGAATACATCACTAGCTAATACAGATCGAATACTATAAAAATAATCTAGTTCATCAAGGTGGACACCCAAAGAGAAGGAACCATCATAGGATCATAGCTCGGTAAGATCCTCAAGAACCTGCCGGTATTGGAGAACCTGACGTACAATGCAACCATGTAGCGGAGGACGTGCTCGTCCTCCTCCCTGACACGGTGATGTACCACCTCCGCGAGGGATGCTGCTTCCTCTTGAGCACTGCGTTGGATTTCCCCGAAGAGAAGAGGATGATGCTGTTGGGGAACGTAGTAATTTCAAAAATTTCCTACGATCACGCAAGACCATGGTGATGGCATAGCAACGAGAGGGGAGAGTGTCCGCCCACGCACCCTCGTGAGACCGAAAGCGAAGCGTTATAACAACGCGGTTGATGTAGTCGACGCCTTCACGATCCGACCGATCCAAGTACCGAACGACGGCACCTCCGAGTTCTGCACACGCTCAGCTCGATGACGATCCCGGACTCCGATCCAGCAAAGTGTCGGGATGAGTTCCACAAGACGACGGCGTGGTGACGATGTTGATGCTCCACCGACGCAGGGCTTCGCCTAAGCTCGCGACGATATGACTTCTCCGGCGCAGGGCTTCGCCTAAGCTCCGCGATGATATGACCAAGTGGAATATGGTGGAAGGGGCACCGCTGCACGGCTAAGGAAAGATCCGTAGATCAACTTGTATGTCATGGGGTGCCCCTGCCCCGTATATAAAGGAGGCAAGGGGAGGTGGCCGCCCAAGGGGAGGCGCGCAAGGAGGAGTCCTACTCCCACCGGGAGTAGGACTCCCCCCTCCTAGTTGGACTAGGATTGGAGGAGGGAAAGAGGAAGGCGCCGCCTCTCCTGTCCTATTCGGACTAGAGGGGGGGGGGCGCGCAGCCCACCTTGGCCGGCCCTTCCTCTTCTCTCCTATGGCCCATAAGGCCCATATACCCCCCGGGGGGTTCCGGTAACCCCCCGGTGTTCCGGTAACTTCCTGTTTTCACTCGGAACCCTTCCGAAGTCCAAACATAGGCTTCCAATATATCAATCTTTATGTCTCGACCATTTCGAGACTCCTCGTCATGTCCGTGATCACATCCGGGACTCCGAACAACCTTCGGTGCATCAATACTTATAAACTCATAATGAACTGTCATCGAAACGTTAAGCGTGCGGACCCTACGGGTTCGAGAACTATGTAGACATGACCTAGAACCATTCTCGGTCAATAACCAATAGCGGAACCTGGATGCCCATATTGGTTCCTACATATTCTACGAAGATCTTTATCGGTCAAACCGCATAACGACATACGTTGTTCCCTTTGTCATCGGTATGTTACTTACCCGAGATTCGATCGTCGGTATCCAATACCTAGTTCAATCTCGTTACCGGTAAGTCTCTTTACTCGTTCCGTAATACATCATCTTACAACTAACTCATTAGTTGTAATGCTTGCAAGGCTTAAGTGATGTGTATTACCGAGAAGGCCTAGAGATACCTCTCCGACAATCGGAGTGACAAAACCTAATCTCGAAATACGCCAACCCAACAAGTACCTTTGGAGACACCTGTAGTACTCCTTTATAATCACCCAGTTATGTTGTGACGCTTGGTAGTACCCAAAGTGTTCCTCCGTAAACGGAGTTGCATAATCTCATAGTTACAGAACATGTATGAGTCATGAAGAAAGCATTAGCAACATACTAAACGATCAAGTGCTAAGCTAACGGAATGGGTCATGTCAATCACATCATTCTCCTAATGAGGTGATCCCATTAATCAAATGACAACACATGTCTATGGTTAGGAAACATAACCATCTTTGATTAATGAGCTAGTCCAGTAGAGGCATACTAGTGACTATCTGTTTGTCTATGTATTCACACATGTATTATGTTTCCGGTTAATACAATTCTAGCATGAATAATAAACATTTATCATGAAATAAGGAAATAAATAATAACTTTATTATTGCCTCTAGGGCATATTTCCTTCAGATGCAGCAAAGTAGCGTAAGTATTTCCCTCAGTTTTTGAGAACCAAGGTATCAATCCAGTAGGAGGCCACGCACAAGTCCCTCGTACCTGCACAAAACAATAGCTCCTCGCAACCAACGCGATTAGGGGTTGTCAATCCCTTCACGGTCACTTACGAGAGTGAGATCTGATAGAGATGATAAATAATATTTTTGGTATTTTTGGTATAGAGATGCAAAGTGAAAAGTAAAAGGCAAAGTAAAAACAAAGCAAGTATTAAAGTGATGGAGATTGATATGATGAGAATAGACCCGGGGGCCATAGGTTTCACTAGTGGCTTCTCTCAAGAGCATAAGTATTCTACGGTGGGTGAACAAATTACTGTTGAGCAATTGACAGAATTGAGCATAGTTATGAGTATATCTAGGTATGATCATGTATATAGGCATCACGTCCGAGACAAGTAGACCGAAACAATTCTGCATCTACTACTATTACTCCACTCATCGACCCTATCCAGCATGCATCTAGAGTATTAAGTTAAAAACAGAGTAACGCCTTAAGAAAGATGACATGATGTAGAGGAAAAAATTCATGCAATATGATAAATACCCCCATCTTGTTATCCTCGATGGCAACAATACTATACGTGCCTTGCTGCCCCTTCTGTCACTGGGAAAGGACACCGCAAGATTGAACCCAAAGCTAAGCACTTCTCCCATTGCAAGAACTACCAATCTAGTTGGCCAAACCAACGGATAATTCGAAGAGACTTGCAAAGATAACCAATCATACATATAAGAATTCAGAGAAGATTCACATATTATTCATAGATAATCTTGATCATAAACCCACAATTCATCGGTCTCAACAAACACACCGCAAAAAGAAGATTACATCGAATAGATCTCCAAAAGAGAGGGGGAGAACATTGTATTGAGATCCAAAAAGAGAGAAGAAGCCATCTAGCTACTAGCTATGGACCCGAAGGTCTGAAGTAAACTACTCACACTTCATCGGAGGGGCTATGGTGATGATGTAGAAGCCCTCCGTGGTGGATGCCCCTCCCATGGAGCTCTCGAACAGGCCCCAAGATGGGATCTCGTGGATACAGGAAGTTGCGGTGGTGGAATTAGGTTTTGGCTCATGTTCTGATTGTTTGGGGTGCGAGGTATATATAGGAGGAAGGAGTACGTCGGTGGAGCAACTGGGGCTCACGAGGCGGGGCGCCTAGGGGCGCCCCACCCTCGTGACCGCCTCTTTGTTCCTTGGCGAGGGTCCAAGTCTCTGGATCATGTTCGTGAGAAAATCACGTTTCGAAGGTTTCATTCCGCTTGGACTCCGTTTGATATTCTGTTTCTTCAAACACTGAAATAGGCAAAAAAACTGCAATTCTAGGCTGGGCCTCCGGTTAATAGGTTAGTCCTAAAAATAATATAAAATGGAAAATAAAGCCCAATATAGTCCAAAACAGTAGATAAAGTAGCATGGAGCAATAAAAATTATAGATACGTTGGAGACGACGGGCATCCCTAAGCTTAATTCCTGCTCGCCCTCGAGCAGATAAATGATAAAAGAGAATTTTTGATGCGGAGGATACTTTGGCATAATTTCAATGTAAATCTTCTTAATTGTGGTATGAATATTCAGATCTGAAAGATTCAAGACAAAAGTTCATATTGACATAAAAATAATAATACTTCAAGCATACTAACTAAGCAATTATGTCTTCTCAAAATAACATGGCCAAAGAAAGTTATCCCTACAAAATCATATAGTCTAGCTATGCTCCATCTTCCCCACACAAAATATTTAAATCATGCACAACCCCGATGACAAGCCAAGCAATTGTTTCATACTTTAACATTTTCAAAACTTTTTCAATCTTCACGCAATACATGAGCGTGAGCCATGGATATAGCACTATATGTGGAATAGGATGGTGGTTGTGGAGAAGACAAAAAGGGAGAAGATAGTCTCACATCAACTAGGCGTATCAACGGGCTATGGAGATGCCCATCAATAGATATCAATGTGAGTGAGTAGGGATTGCCATGCAACAGATGCACTAGAGCTATAAGTATATGAAAGCTCAACAAAAGAAACTAAGTGGGTGTGCATCCAACTCGCTTGCTCACGAAGACCTAGGGCATTTGAGGAAGCCCATCATTGGAATATACAAGCCAAGTTCTATAATGAAAAATTCCCACTAGTATATGAAAGTGACAAAATGAGAGACTCTCTATCATGAAGATCTTGGTGCAACTTTGAAGCACAAGTGTGGTAAAAGGATAGTAACATTGTCCCTTCTCTCTTTTTCTCTCATTTTTTTATTTGGGCCTTTTCTTCTTCTTTTTTTATGGCCTACTTTTTTTTTCATTTTTCTTTTTTTTATTTTTCGTCCGGAGTCTCATCCCGACTTGTGGGGGAATCATAGTCTCCATCATCCTTTCCTCACTTGGGACAATGCTCTAAAGAATGATGATCATCACACTTTTATTTTTCTTACAACTCAACAATTACAACTCGATTCTTAGAACAAAGTATGACTCTATATCAGTGCCTCCGGCGGTGTACCGGGATATGCAATGAAACAAGAGTGACATGTATGAAAGAATTATGAATGGTGGCTTTGCCACAAATAAGATGTCAACTACATGATCATGCTAGCACTATGACAATGATGGAGCGTGTCATAATAAATGGAACGGTGGAAAGTTGCATGGCAATATAACTCGGAATGGCTATGGAAATGCCATGATAGGTAGGTATGGTGGCTGTTTTGAGGAAGATATATGGTGGGTGTATGATACCGGCGAAAAGTGCGCGGTATTAGAGAGGCTAGCAATGGTGGAAGGATGGGAAAAAGTGTGTATCACTACTAGGAAAAGGCCTACTAATGGCGCACGGTTTTGTTTACTAATGGCGCACTACCGGTGCGCCATTAGTATCACGCCACTAGTATTTTCTACTAATGGCACACCACCGGTGCGCCATTAGTATCTGGTATACTAATGGCGCACCACCTAGTGCGCCATTAGTATGTAACACCATGCGCCATTAGTGTGCCTCCTGGGTGCCATACGTAACCATGTGCTTTGTCATACTAATGGCGCACCCTGTTGTGATGCGCCATTAGTATCCTTTGGCACACTAATGGCGCACCTGGAGGTGATGCGCCATTAGTATGAATATTTGGTTTTTTTTACTTTTATGATTTTTGCACAGGTTACAAAATATATTATTGGACAAAATATAGACAGCAGCACACAACAACAGCAGATTCATCGAATACAATAGAAGATTAGTCTCCGAATACAATTCATCATATTAGTCTCCGAATTCAAAAGACCGAACAAAGATAAAACATTACAAGTCTCAAGACCGCGAGTATCGAGTTTGTCTTCACATTACAAGTCGATATCGATCATCTAAACTACCATCACATAGAAGAGAGATGCGGTCATCACGATGAGCATCATAGCGATCAAACGGGTCTTCATCCGGTTCCTCCAACGCTCCCTCCTCTCTCCCGCTAGATAGCGGGCGTATCTAGATTCGTCCTCCGCCCTAGTGGTGTACCCTTTGTAACTATTACCGCTGAAACGGTGAACCTATCTCCGACACTCCTCCCAGTCGTCGTAGACTCCGGGAACCTTACCCTTGTACATGACATACGACGTCATCTCTATGCACAAGACAAACGACAGACAATACATAAGCAATATGTAAGTATGCAACAAAAGGATCGGAAGAGAAAAGCAAGACATTAATAGCACGATTCATGGTCCTACTAATAAATAGCATCGATTACATCTAAGTTGAACGACTGTCCAAACCAAAGAGACATACGAATTCATTAAAGTTTAATTACAACATGAGCCAATCAATGTTTCAGAACTACACATCACTACTTTCGACTCGACTCATCGGACAGGAGCATGGATGAAGCCGCCGTCGTCGTGATGGTCATGAAATCGCGTTGTTGTCACCCTGCATTTGTAGCGCTTTCATCTATCTCACTGTTGGCCGGTTGATATCTGCGGAAGAACTTCCCCGAGGTATGAAGGCAATCTTGATGGATGATGTCTGCAAATTCCGACTGGATGCGAAAGAATTCTTGTCTGAGGTACGCGTCCTGGGTTGCCGACAACCTCGCGGCCCAATCTTTGAGACTATCTGTAGCGTAAGGTGATGATGGTCCTCACGATCGCCTCGCATGTGATGGAGGGCGTAGTAGGCATCCTTCGACCGCCGGGCAGCTGCTTGACGTAGCGAACTTCGACAGAGAAGGTGTGCTTGCCGTATTTATGAACTGCCCCGGTGAAGGTGCCTCCAGATTTGGCGAGCCGGGAGAACATCATCAAGAACTTTCTTGACATTTGTGTAGTCTATCTTGGAGTTACGGTTCGGGTCGAAATACGTGGCCATGGAATATTTCGGGCTTAGGAGGATGAGTGTGCAATGTGTGTCACTGCACAGAACACGGAATGTTAGAAAATAAAAGAACGATCGAAATCTAAGAAATCATATGTTACGGGGCGGTTAAGGGATGACTTACTCGGGAAAGTAAGCCACAAGGAAGTTATCCTTATCTGGGTTTGCTAGAATGACGCCTTCGAGGTGTGAACTCGCAACTTGGCGGTCCCCAGCGTTGCTCAAGTGCTTGGCACGCATGTAGAAGGGGTCGACTATCACGATGTCCGGGGTCTTGTCTCTAATGATCCGCATCTCCATACTCAGCGAAAACAGCCGAACGAAGGTGTAGTGCAGCGGATGAAGGTTAAACATAGCAAAGATGTCATCAAACCGCAGGACGATCGTACCCCCGATGTCGCCATCCACAAAGCCCTTGCCCTCTGGCACCTTGGCCACGAAAACCGGGTATGCCACATCATTCTCTCTCAGACGCCGCTTCTCCAAAGAAAGAACACTGTCGTGCAGACTCCGGATAGCACCGGTTGCAGCATTCAGCATATTTGGCGGTAGCATCGCCCTACCCGCCACATGCACCCTCCTCGAGATATCCTTAGGTGAAGGTGGCCCGTCCCGAGCACGGATCGAACTCGGTGCCGGCTGGCTCGCACCGCGCCTTGTTAGTCTTTTCGCTTCCGTCCCTTCTTCTTGATCTCCTGTAATGGGACCGAGTTCTACTCACAGACCGCCTTCTTGAGCGTGTTGGGGCTGATAATATTTCGCACCTCAGCTATCTGAGGCTCGGTGAAGGCGGGAGCTGGAGGCGTGTCATGAGAACTGAACGCCATACGACGCCTGTTGCAATTGGATTTCTCCGTCGCAAGCTAGATCGCGGTCGCCTTGGTTGGGTTCTGAGAAAGAGGCCCGCAGAACTCGTCGGCGCACCCATGTTCGCAAAGTACTTATCAACTTTGGTAAATGTACCATCGCCGTTGTCGCCGCCGTCCGGATCCCGTGCCATAGGGCTGTCCGGATCCTATGCCATAGGGCTGTCCGGATCCGTGCCATAGGGATGTCCGCAGGTCCGTAGCGTTCGCGGCGTTCTTGCCATGGCTTGGCGCCGCACGATCGGCGGTCTTGTCTGGGGTGGTGTCCCCGCCCCAAACGAATCTGGCTCTTCGCCAAAGCAGGGGCGATTACGCAGCGCCGAGGGTCATCTCATCTTCTTTGTCGCCCCGCCGGTCGAATCTGAGGTAACAGCTCATCGCAGCCTGGCAGCACCCGAACCACTTCAACCCTATACATTGTGGGTGCCATCGGATTACCGTGGAACATGCGGTTGTCCGGTTGAACGATTCTGCCCTTGGCGACATCGACCAACTCGCCGCCCACGAAGTGCAGAAGAGTGAAAGGAACATCGGCGGCGCCCTGTGAAAACATGTAGGGCGTCAGGGATGCCCAGTCAAAGGCAAGGAGATGAAGTCATTGGCCGATAGGCTTAGTTACCGTGATGTCGTCGAGGTCGGCTAATGTCGAGGCACCGCCAACGGCGGGCGTGCAACTGACGGAGGGGGCGCTTGCTGCCGAGGTGCCGGCCGGCGTACACCTGGGTGCATTAAGATCCAATGCCCGTGCCGGCGCCGGAGACACGAATACCGCCTCCGCCGAAGATAAGATGCATACATGTGAGCATGTTGTCCCAGACAAGCATGACCACGTAGTAGTCTTATAACAAAACACTACCGAATTCTGGTTAGGAACCATCAACGAGGATATCGAAGTCCTTGCGTAAGTCTAGCTCTCAAGAAGAAACTTCTTCTCCTTGAACAAATCAATCAGTGGCTTGGGGTGCTAGGGAATACATATGGGCTAAAGGTTGCAAGTCTTCAAACCATAGAATACTTCGCACATATGCATGACTGACTTGAGATGGTTCCGAAGGAAGCAAAACAAACCTTGCTCAAATTCATGGCGGCAACTTACACCTAATGCACGTGAATTAGAGGAAGTCACTTCTTTCATCCAAACATAGGCTTCATGAACGAAACACAAAGATAATGCTTACAAAGTTTCTTGACATTTGTGTAGTCTATCTTGGAGTTACGGTTCGGGTCGAAATACGTGGCCATGGAATATTTCGGGCTTAGGAGGATGAGTGTGCAATGTGTGTCACTGCACAGAACACGGAATGTTAGAAAATAAAAGAACGATCGAAATCTAAGAAATCATATGTTACGGGGCGGTTAAGGGATGACTTACTCGGGAAAGTAAGCCACAAGGAAGTTATCCTTATCTGGGTTTGCCAGAATGACGCCTTCGAGGTGTGAACTCGCAACTTGGCGGTCCCCAGCGTTGCTCAAGTGCTTGGCACGCATGTAGAAGGGGTCGACTATCACGATGTCCGGGGTCTTGTCTCTAATGATCCGCATCTCCATACTCAGCGAAAACAGCCGAACGAAGGTGTAGTGCAGCGGATGAAGGTTAAACATAGCAAAGATGTCATCAAACCGCAGGACGATCGCACCCCGATGTCGCCATCCACAAAGCCCTTGCCCTCGGCACCTTGGCCACGAAAACCGGTATGCCACATCATTCTCTCTCGCCGCCGCTTCTCCAAAGAAAGAACACCGTCGTGCAGACTCCGGATAGCACCGTTGCAGCATTCAGCATATTTGGCGGTAGCATCGCCCTACCCGCCACATGCACCTCCTCGAGATATCCTTAGGTGAAGGTGGCCCGTCCCCGAGCACGGATCGAACTCGGTGCCGGCTGGCTCGCACCGGCGCCCTTGTTAGTCTTTTCGCTTCCGTCCCTTCTTCTTGATCTCCTGTAATGGGACCGAAGTTCTACTCACGCACCGCCTTCTTGAGCGTGTTGGGGCTGATAATATTTCGCACCTCAGCTATCCGAGGCTCGGTGAAGGCGGAGCCGGAGGCGTGTCATGAGAACTGAACGCCATACGACGCCTGTTGTAATTGGATTTCTCCGTCGCATGCTAGATCGCGGTCGCCTTGGTTGGGTTCTTGAGAAAGAGGCCCGCAGAACTCGTCAACGCACCCATGTTCGCAAAGTACTTATCAACTTTGGTAAATGTACCATCGTCGTTGTCGCCGCCGTCCGGATCCCGTGCCATAGGGCTGTCCGGATCCTATGCCATAGGGCTGTCCGGATCCTGTGCCATAGGGATGTCCGCAGGTCCGTAGCGTTGCGGCGTTCTTGCCATGGCTTGGCGCCGCACGACGATCGGGCGGTCTTGTCTGTGGGGTGGTGTCCCCCGCCCCCAAACGAATCTGGCTCTTCGGCCAAAGCAGGGGCCAGTTACGCAGGCGCTGAGGGTCATCTCATCTTCTTTGTCGGCCCCAGCGGGTCGAATCTGAGGTAACAGCTCATCGCAGCCTGGCAGCACCCGAACCACTTCAACCCTATACATTGTGGGTGCCATCGGATTACCGTGGAACATGCGGTTGTCCGGTTGAACGATTCTGCCCTTGGCGACATCGACCAACTCGCCGCCCACGAAGTGCAGAAGAGTGCAAGGAACATCGGCGGCGCCCTGTGAAAACATGTAGGGCGTCAGGGATGCCCAGTCAAAGGCAAGGAGATGAAGTCATTGGCCGAGAGGCTTAGTTACCGTGATGTCGTCGAGGTCGGCTAATGTCGAGGCACCGCCAACGGCGGGCGGTAATCGACGGAGGGGCGCTTCTGCCGAGGTGCCGCCGGCGACACCCGGTGCATTAAGATCCAATGCCGTGCGGCGCCGGAGACACGAATACCGCCTCCGCCGAAGACACCAATGGCGCCGCCGGAGACACCAATGGCGCCGCCTGCGCGCTGTGTGAGTTGCTGGCCGTGAAGCTGGGAACCGGGGGAGGCCCCTGTTGGCCGCCCGCAATCCACGCCGCCGCCCATGAATCAACGTAGGCACCATGGCGTTGAGCTTCGCTCCCGCTTGTTGTTCCACTTGCTCTTGGACAAGCTCCGAATCCGCGCCACTTGTGCCTTGAGTGCTTCAACCTCGCGTCTCGCTTTCCGAGCTGGTCTTTACTCCTTCCGCACACCAGCGTATAGTATGACCCCATTTTGTGGACAAGCCTTTGCCGCCACACGACCAACCGACGTCGGCTTAGTGAGCTTATCCTTATTTTTCATTACGCTCAACGCCCTATTTAAAGGGGTGTCGAAAGGGGAGCTCTGAGACGACCCCGCCATCGCTTTCAGCTTCCTGCGGAAGGAACGTGAACCATTAAATATTGGGGATTAATTAGAGTGCAACCATATGGAGCTAATTATGCGGGGGTGTATTCCTTACCAGAACAAGCTCAAGCGCGCTGGTCTTCGGATCCGTGGTAAGCTCCTTTGTTATCGGGTCCTCCTTGCACCAGGCCCTAACAAAGTTCCTGGTCTGCTTGTCACCGCTGTATTTCTCGGCGGGCGGTAGGCCTTGCTCGGCACGCCCGCGTCCTCCTTGTCCCATATAGGCTCCGCCACTCAGAACCACCGGGACCGAGTTTGTGTTCCCTAAGTTCAACTCCTGCATTTCTTTCCCCACTCGACTTGATTCGAGGTTGCGCTGCTCTCGCACTTGATCTTGAACTCCTTGTAGTCATCTTCGCTGATCAAGAATATTTCACCTTGATCTTCTCATAACTATCACCTTTATCAATCATTCTCTTCACCGCTTCTCCAAGTAGACAGGTCGTGCTCATCCTCGTGAGGGCGGCACTGTTCACTTTATTCCCGAGAGGCGTGTGTTTTCAAAATCGGCGGAGAACTTGTATCGCTCGTGCAGCTTCGTGAAGAGGAGGTTATAAATTCCTCGGTCCTTATGCCTAAGGTTCTCGGTGTTGATCGAGACTGTGCTCGGAGAATGCACCCGAGCTGAAGCGAGTACCCCTTGACTATATGTTTGGGCTCCGTTGGATGCCCGTCGGAGTCCACTTGAGTAAATTCCTCCTTGAGGGTGCTAAGCGCATTCGGGCGCCGGTCCTTCCTTTGCTTCTTCGGTCTG
Organism: Aegilops longissima; assembly: GCA_021605205.1. Lineage (NCBI taxonomy): Eukaryota > Viridiplantae > Streptophyta > Magnoliopsida > Poales > Poaceae > Aegilops > Aegilops longissima. Next base: position 32,861,860 of record CM038676.1, read on the forward strand.
CCATCTGTGTGTGTGCCGCCATCATGAGTGGTGGCATCCTCGGCGGCACCATCAGTGGTGTCATCCCCGACGCCACTAGGGGTTGTGTAGTCAGGATCGGTGTCTTCTCCGGCGTCCTCATAGCGGTGAGGTTGTTCCTCTATCTCCTGGGACAGCTCCCAGAATTGCTTGCCGCCCGAACCGCAGGCCTCATCGTTGTTGGCCATGTTCCACTCTAAATAGGAAAACAGTTTGGTCAAAAAGTTGGTTATTGTCAAGGAACAAGATCATGGTCTCATCATTTAGGGTTTGTCGACACCGAGGCATCCTAAAAGCTAAGCTTTTATCATTTAGGGTTTGTCGATGCCGAGGCACCCTAAAAGCCTAAGCGTACATCATTTAGATTATCATCGACACCGAGGCACCCTAAAAGCCAAGGTTTTATCATTTAGGGTTTGTCGACGCCCAGGCACCCTAAATGCTAAGTTAAGTTTTCATCATTTAGGGTTTATCGATGCCGAGGCACCCTAGGTTGGGCCTAATCACTTGGCACTAATCACTTGGCTCTGTTGCCACATATGTTGGGTTTATCATCTAGGGTTTATCGATGCTGAGGAGAATTCTAAGTTGGGCCTAATCACTTGGCTCTATTGCCACCTAGGGTTTAATGCAGCAAGAATAAAGGGGCAGTTGATCCTACTTAATTAAGTACTAAGATACCCCGGCCCATGCATTAGTAGCAAGTACCCCATATGTCCGATTTTTAGCAGAGTCATGCTAAAATTCACGGAAAATTTCAGCATGACCTTTGCTGAAAATAGGACATATGGAGTACCCGAATTTGCCGGAACGGAAGTTAATCGACATTCCGGCAAACTCAAGGGCCTCTCGGGGTACCTGCAAAATCATCACGACACGAAGGGCCTCCAAGGGCCTCAAGCAGCAGCGGCGTCTCCCAGAACCCCATTTTTTTGCTAAATTTCTTTGAGCAACAATCAGAGCAGAAAATTCAGCATATTTCTATACAACAACATCAGAAAGATGAAGAACAGTTCTACAGAGCCCATTTATATACAATATCATCTTTGGTCATACCAATTTCTGAAACAATTCAAATATGAATTGTATCTTGCGTAGGCACCACTACTGCAAGTGCCATACTACTGCAAGTGCCATACTACTGCAAGTGCTATACTACTGTAGGAAAGGAGGATCATCATACACATATATAGGAAAGGAGTCCCATTCCTATTTTAGGAAGCAAACAGATGTACACATAAGATAAAAATGTAGTGTTGAAAGTTTAATGCTTACAAAAGACTTGCTGAAATAGTGAAAAATATGGAGTCACCAAGCTGGCTAAGAAACTCCCAAAGTCCACTAGCAAATCCAAGATATAATCCTATTACACACATCATAACAATTTAAGATAATTAGGATAAGGATAGTAGGAAATGAAAAAAAAAGGGCTCAAAAAACAATCACAACAGAAAAATAATAAAAACCTAGTCCTAGAAGAAAATAAATCCTAAAATAAAAGAAATCCTAAAATCTGGAGCAAATCCTAGCAGTAGTAGTCCTACTAGATGGCGACCACTACTACTCCTATCACTAGAGTAATTTAGGTACACCCAACAGACCTTAAACTACTACTTCATCAATGATGACTCACATGGTACAAAAGAAGTTGAGTGGACCAAGTTACAAATCCAACAAGATTCTAGGATGTGAACCAAATGATTTGCCAATAAAAGGTAACAATGATATTGCAGGAATAGACCTTCCTAAAATAGGAATGATAATCTATTGTCAATAACCATTGAATAAAACAGATTTACCAACAAAATCTAAAAGGACACCTGCCTATCGATTCAAACAGTTTATCAGTTTCTAAAGCCATAAGCACAACAATCATGATCAGAACTAACACTACTTCGCATAAATAACCAATTAAGAGCCAAAAAAGTAAATAAACACTTCAGATAAATTGAACTGTTAAGCACTTGTCATGTCATAATCTTGGAGAAGGAAGAAGCAAGACATAGGAGATTCGAACAGTAGCTAGGTAGATAGTCACAGACACAAATTCATGCATGTGTGTAAAAGTTCACCGGTAATCTCATTGTGCTGCTGTAAACAAAGATTGCAAGAAGAACTATTGATTCTATTGACAGGAGTACATTGAACTCATTTTGCTAAAAATTCAGAATGGTGACTGAATTTAATTGATTTTTTCAGAAAGTTCATATGGAAAGGTAATAAATCAGTTTTGATTCTATTGACAGGAGTACATTGAACTCTGTCAATACAATTAGACATGAATAAGAACTCTGTCTAAACATTCAGTCTATACTTCAAGATTAAACTGTCTAAATATTCAGTATGCTATTGACAGGACTAGTAAACATTCAGTCTAAATATGAACTCTGCCAATAGATTCAGTTGACAGTACACTTCAAGATTCAGTATAATTATCAGAAATCTGTAATCTTGATCAAAGACAATGGCTTGAGACGGCAAGCGGAGATTCATTGCTGCCAGAAACTCGAAAATCGTTGATGCATACGATGTTCTATCTGCGGAAGCAATGCCACTGAGGGGAGGCCTCCACTCAAAGTAAACACATGATTTTTGTTTTGAAGGAAAGTAAACACATCATTAACACCTCAAACAATGTTGAAAGTACACACAGGCAGGTAAGCAACTTGTTCTATAACCCAATCCCACATGCTTTGACTTGGGACATTTTGTAGTTGTACAGTGTAGCCTGCCATCACACAAGTAACCTTCACCAACAACTACTGATTCAATTTCAAACCTCAGTGAACACATGTATTTTGGGTTTGGATCAAATTAATACTAGTTCAACAACCTTTATACCAATAAAATTGGCAACAGAGGACCCCCAAAGAATAGTTGCATTGTTGCATCTATCTATCTCCATATGGACCAATATCATTCGCACAGGATGCACGACTACAACAGCCGAATATTGACAAAGTTATACAGCTACATTTTTACAACAAGAGGCCAAATAGTTACAGCGGGCACTCGATGACTAACCTAGAGCTTGTGTACACTCCGACTCCCGATGCCTGGTAGCAACAACCAGGCAAAACAGCTGGGCACCTAAATATGAAATATGTAATCTGTAATCTGTAATCTTGACAGGGGCACCTTAGACGAGCTCGATCGCCTCCCAGATGCAAGGGCGTGCCGCAAGAAGCAGCAGCAGAGAAGACGACGGGCGGCGGGTGAGCTCCTGCTCCTAACCCTAGGTCGCCGCCTGTGGGGCATGGGGATGAGAGGGGAGAGAGGGAGGAGGACAGAGACTAACTGTCGCCGATGAGCAGCAGCCAGCTGGGAGGCTCAGCGCCGCCCGGGAGAAGTCGTCCGACGAGGCTAGCCGCCCGTCCGTCCGTCTGTCGAGGAGCCCGTCTGCCGAGGAGCGCTGGGAGGCCAGCGCCGCCGTCCATCCGAGGAGGTCGCGGGCTCGAGGGGAGGAAGGGAGAGGGAGGCGGCGGGGCGCGGGGGCTGCGCGCGCAGTGGGTCGGGGCAGCGGGCGGCGGGGCGTGGTGGAGGGAGGGACGAGGAAGGAGCGGCGCGGTGGATCGAGGGAGAGGGAACTGGCGAGGGGAGAGGGAAGGGGATCGGGGAAGGGGTACACACTATAGCAATGGCGAACCACCCTCACAGTGCGCCATTAGTAGTTTTTTTTTATAGCAATGGCGCACCACCCACCGTGCGCCATTAGTAGTTTTTTTTCTTATAGCAATGGCGCACCCACCTCAGTGCGCCATTAGTAACTTTTTTTTCATTATTTCTTGTTGCATCTAATAATTTGTTTTTTATCAAATTTGTTATTTTCATGAGGACTAGAACAGAAGATATCATCAAATATCATCAAATTTTTTGAAAAATATCATCATTTTTGTTAATTGAAAATATCATCAAATTTGTTATTTGAAAATATCATCAAAAAGTGGGGAGGTGCGGGGTGTCGGCGGCGGTGGAGCGGGGAGGTGCGGAGGGTGCTCAACGGCGGTGGAGCGGGAGGGTGCGGGGGTGCTCAAGGCGAGGGGATCTAGCGAGGGGATCGGATAGCTATCGAGAGGAGGGGATCGAGATCGAGTGTCCTCATGAATATTCAATATTTTTCATATTGAATATGAAAAATATCATCAAATTTGACAAAATATTCATGAATTCAAAAGTGCCCATGAAATTTAAAAATATTCAAATATCAAAAAGTGCCCGAGAAATAAATACTACGATTTAAATACAATCGGTCTTAGCTAGCTATCTGTTCACAATCTTCTTGCCCTTCTTTTTCGCAAATGGAGTTCTTTCTATGGAACGGACGTCCTTTAGGTAGGGTGGTCCTGCTTCTTCTTGTGGTGTGTGCTGCTACTTCATCGTCGTCGTCATGTTCGATCTTCGGGTCGCCGTACTTGTCGAAGTCTTGCTCATTGGCTACTCCATCCATTCCGATGATCTTCCTTTTGCCTCTCCTCACGACAGCACGATTGGGCTTTGGCGGGTCGGTAATGAAGAAGCATTGCTCCACTTGGGAAGCCAGTACCCATGGCTCATTTTTCGTGGTGACGTTTGCGCCCGCGGTCTTGGATTTGGCTTCGGGTATAACCATGGTGGTGAAATACTGGTCTTCTTTTAGGACGCTCTTGGCCCATCTGACACGGAACATCGGGACCTTCTCTCCAGCGTAGCTCAGCTCCCAGATCTCCTCGATCCTTCCGTAGTATCTGCCCTTGTCGTTGCCGGTGTAGGATTCCATCGTTACCCCGGAGTTCTGATAACCATCGCTCTTCATGTCCTTGTTCTCGTAGAATGTGTAGCCGTTGATATCGTGACGCCTCATAGGTCATCGTTGTGCTCGGCGCCGTGACAAGGCGAATATGAGTTGTTCTTCCGCGGAATAATCCTCATGTAAAGGGTACGACGTAAGCTTCGCTTGAACCAACGCGTGAAACATGAGTTGTGCTCTTTGATTATATCTCCGTCCGTCCCTTTGTTGGCCTCGGTCATTGTAATGCCTTCTCAATAAAGGTTTTGTGCTCTACCACCCAAGGATCGACCACGCCTATGTGTTGTAGCGCGACTAGGTTTGCTCTTTCAAAGTCGGCGAGTCGACCCTCGAAGTCGACATGCATTTCGCGGCGACCTCACGGTGACCCCATCCAGCGAGCCTACCGAGGTGCTGTTGACGGGCAGACCAACGGGTTCTCGATGCCTAGATAATTCGGGCAGTAGGAGATGCACTCTTCGGTCAGAAAGCCCCTGGCTATACTTCCCTCTGGACGTGACATGTTGCGAACGTACCCTTTGATGACACCATTCATCCTTTCGAACGGCATCATGCTGTGCAGGAACGTCGGCCCGAGTTGGATGATATCCTCCACGATATGGACCAGCAGATGCACCATAACGTCGAAGAATGCGGGCGGGAAGTACATCTCAAGCTCGCATAGTATCACCATGATCTATTCCTGTAGCCTTCTGAGTTGCCTCACGCCAATCGACTTCCGAGAGATGACGTCAAAAAAGTTGCATAGGCCTAATAGCGTTTCACGGACATGCGTGTCCATGATCCCACGGATTGCAACCGGAAGTATTCTGCGTCATCAGACGCGTGATACCGTGAGACTTCATCCCGCTGAACTTCGCTTCACTGGGTCTAGGTATCTGCTTATCTTCCTCGCAGAACCGTAAGGAAGTTTTACTCCTAGGAGGCAGGTGAAAAACTGCTCGATCTCCTCCTGACTTAGAGTGAAGCACGCAGGAGGGTAGTCATTTTCGGTCTTCTTGGCCTTTTTGCCTTTGCCGCGACTTTCTATGTCCTGCTTCGCCTCATCATCATCATCATCATCATCATTAGCGTGAAGCCCCTGCCTGATGCCCATTGATTTCAAGTCTGCCCTTGCTTTAGGCCCATCTTTAGTCCTCTCTGGCATGTTGAGCAGGGTACCAAGCAGACTCTCGCACACGTTCTTCGTGATATGCATGACATCAAGGCTGTAAGGCACACGGTGGATCTTCCAGTACGACAAGTCCCAGAAAACAGACCTCGTTTTCCATACCTTCAGCAGCGACTCTGGCGCCTTTCACTTCTTTCCCGGCTCTGGCTCCTTTTCCTTCTTTCCGGCAAAGGCAGTCTTTCCAATTTTTCAACAGCTCGTCTATTTCCTCGCCGCTCCTCGTACAGGCGTTTTCAGGTTCGGTTTCACCATCGAACAGATCCTTGCGTTTCCTCCACGGGTCATCGTCGCGAAGCCACCTTCGATGTCCCATGAACACGGTTTTCAAGACCCGGATCTCTATCTAGTTGGCGATACGTTGTGTCATCCATGCACCTTACGCATCCGAAAATCCGTGGACTACCTGCCCCGCGAGATATCCGTAATCGAGATAGTCGTGCACCGTCATGAGCAGTCGCGGCTCTCATAGGGAAATATTCTTTCTCTGCGGCATCCCACGTATTGGCTGGCGTTTTCCACAGCGTGTCTAGCTCCTCCTTCAAAGAGCCCCAGATCATGATTGATGTCGCTCCTGGTTGTTTCGCCCTTCAATTAGCATACTCATGTGAATGTACTTCCTCTTCATGCACAACCAGGGGAAGGTTGTACATCCACACAAACACAGGCCAGGTGCTATGTGTGCTTCTCAAGGCGTCAAACGGATTAACTCTATCGATGCTCGCGCCCAAGACGATGTTCCTTGGATCCTTCCCAAATTCTGGGTATTCGAAGTTCAACGCTTGCCACATGCTCGCATCTTTAGGGTGACTCAGCATCTTGTCTTTTTTATTTATCTCCGGATCATTTCCGCCATCTTCCCGCTTCTTCTCCTCCCTATCCGCGTGACAACGCAGGAGCTTTGCTACCTTAGGGTCCGTGAAATACCGCTGCAGACGAGGAGTGATCGGAAAGTACCACACCGATTTTCGAGGAGCTTTCTTCCTCTTCTTGTATCGAGTGACGCCGCACACAGGACATATGGTAGACTCCGCGTGCTCGTCCCGATAAATGATGCAATTGTTCATGCACACATGGTATTTCACATGCGGTAAATCCAGAGGACACACGATTTTCTTCGCCTACTCGAAACTGGTCGGGCACTTGTTCCCCTTGGGAAGACGTTCGTGCCAGAATGACATGTTCTCGTCGAAGCATGCGTCCGTCATTTTGTGTTTTACCTTCATCTCCAGAGCCATGAGCGTTAATTACTTTCAGGCGGGTATCCTCGGGCCTGCATCCTTCATACAATGGAGTAACCGCGTCTATCTCCAGTTGATCCAGCTTGGCTTTCTCTTGGGCGACAGCTCTTGCGTTATCCGTCTGCTTGAGAAGCAACTCTTGAATATGAGGGTCCTGCACCCAGCCTCCATCGTCGCTCCGCTCCGCATCTTCATCTTCATGATCACGCCTTCGTCTTGATCTTCCTCATCATCATGTACGACATCTTCTACATGATGATCGTATACAACATCACCGTCGTGATCATGTCGTGGAGATTCTTCGTCTTCTCGCCCGCCCTCGCCGCGGTGGTTGTCTTGTTGCCCTTCCTCATTTCTTGCCCGACCCCATGGACGACTTCATAGTCATCTTCATCACCTTGCCACCGATAGCCATCCATGAAACCACGCAAGAGCAGGTGGTCCCGCACCTGCCAGAATCCGGGTCCGCAATAAGGCTCTTCACTTGCATCTTCGACACGGACATCTTATCTCCGCCTCGCTCTTTTGAAGCATCTCGGCCTTCGCGAGCTCAAAACCTATTCACGATGCCTTCGGTCATCGTGCGGACCATGGTCGCTCATGGGTAGAGCAAAACGATATTTTAGAACCAAGAAAAATTTGGCATGACCTTCCCTAAAAATAGGACTAAAAGAATGCATAGTGCCAAAATTCTCACCAAACGGAAATGAATCAACATTCCGCAAAATATTGGCAACTATCGCATTTCAAATACCGTACCTGCAAACACAAACATATATGCAACACCACAAACATATGCAACATCACAAACATACATAAATCTAGCTAGGCCACAAAAAGTGCATGTGCACGTTGTTGGAGCGAGCTAGGGAGAAAAAAAGTAGATCTACAACATGAAGATAGCTTTCCCCTTACTTACCTATCAAAAAAAGGTAATTTCACCACTTAATTTTGATGAATCTATGATGCAAATGAGGTGAGGAGGAGGAGGCAGCCGAAAGTTTGGAGAAGGAGGTGGAGGGAATGAAGTGGGGAAAGTGAGTGGGTAGGTGAGGCTGTCCAAAATATCTTGTTGGGGTCCCAGGTTACTAATGGCGCACCACCAGCAAATGCGCCATTAGTATGCCTGCTTACTAATGGCGCACCTGCAGGTGGTGCGCCATTAGTAGTTTTGCAAAAAAGTAAAAAAAATTTACTAATGGCGCACTGTCTGTCTAGTGCGCCATTACTAGTTAGAACTAGTAATGGCGCACTTCGGTCGGATGCGCCATTAGTATGTATGTAAAAATGAAAAAAAAACTTTATTACTAGTGGCGCACCATTTTTCTGGTGCGCCATTAGTGTCTTCCACACTAATGGCGCATCACCAACTAGTGCGCCATTAGTATATAGTAGTGGCGCACTGCATCCCTGGTGCGCCATTAGTGTCAATCCTATCTATAGCCCTTTTCCTAGTAGTGTATAATCCATGGACTCAACATTAGTCATAAACAACTCATATACTTATTGCAAAAATCTAGAAGTTATCAAAGCAAAGTATTACGTGCATGCTCCTAGGGAGATAGATTGGTAGGAAAAGACCATCGCTCGTCCCCGACCGCCACTCATAAGGAAGACAATCAAAAAATAAATCATGCTCCGAGTTCATCACATAACGGTTCACCATACGTGCATGCTACGGGAATCACAAACTTCAACACAAGTATTCTTTAAATTCACAACTACTCAACTAGCATGACTCTAATATCACCATCTTCATATCTCAAAACAATTATCAAGCATCAAACTTTTCTTAGTATTCAACGCACTCAAAAGGAAGTTTCACATATCTTGAATACCAAGTATATTAACATTAAGCAAATTACCATGCTATTAACGACTCTCAAAATAATCTAAGTGAAGCATCAGAGATCAATAGTTTCTTTAAAACAAATCCACCACCGTGCTCTAAAAGATCTAAGTGAAGCACTAGAGCAAAAATTATCACGCTCAAAAGATATAAGTGAAGCACTATGAGCAAAACTATCAAGCTCAAAAGATATAAGTGAAGCACATAGAGTATTCTATCATATTTCAATTCATGTATGGCTCTCTCAAAAGGTGTGTACAGAAAGGATGATTGTGGTAAACTAACAAGCAAAGACGCAAATAAAACAAGACGCTCCAAGCAAAACACATATCATGTGGTGAATAAAAATATAGCTCCAAGTAAATTACCGATGGAAGTAAACGAAAGAGGGGATGCCTTCCGGGGCATCCCCAAGATTTGACTTTTTGGTGTCCTTGGATTATCTTGGGGGTGCCATGGGCATCCCCAAGCTTAGGCTCTTGCCACTCCTTGTTCCATAATCCATCAAAATAATTTACCCAAAACTTGAAAACTTCACAACATAAAACTCGATAGAAATCTCGTGAGCTCCGTTAGAGAAAGAAAACAAAAGACTACTTTAAGATACTGTAATGAACTCATTCTTTATTTATATTGGTGTTAAACCTACTGTATTCCAACTTCTCTATGGATTATAAACTATTTACTAGCCATAGATTCATCAAAATAAGCAAACAACACACGAAAAACAGAATCTGTTAAGAACAGAACAGTCTGTAGTAATCTGTAACTAACACAATCTTCTGGAACTCCAAAACATCTACCAAAATTATACTACCTAGAAAATTTGTTTATTGATCAGCAGAAATTGGAATCAGTATTTTATCACGTTCTCGTGATTTTTAATAATTCGGGCACTGAGCGCAAAGTTTCCGGAAATTACAGCAAGATCAAATAACTATCATCCAAGAAGATCCAATAGGTCTAGCTTGGCACAAACACTAATTAAAACATAAAACCACATCTAAACAGAGGCTAGATGGATTATTTATTCAATGACAGAAAGGAAATATATTGGGTTGTCTCCCCACAAGCGCTTTTCTTTAAAGCCTTTTAGCTAGGCATTGGTAATTTTAATGATGCTCACATGAAAGACAAGAATTGAAGCACAACGAGAGCATCACAAAACACGTGACAAACACATATAAGTCTAACATACTTCCTATGCATAGGCATATTATAGAAAAACAAATTATCATAGCAAACAAAAACTAGCATATGCAAGGAAGCGGAAAGGAAGGATAGCAATCTCAACATAACGAGAGGTAATTTAGTAACATGAAAATTTCTATAACCGTATTTTCCTCTCTCGTAATAATTACATGTAGGATCATAAGAAAATTCAACAATATAGCTATCACATAACATATTCTCAACACGATCCACATGCATGCAAAGTTCACACTCTTCCAAAATAGTGGGATTATCATTAACTAAAGTCATGATTTCTCCAAGCCCACTTTTATCAAAAATTTCATAAGATCGAATATTATCCAAATTTGTGAGATCTAAAGTTGACACTCTTCCAAACCCACTTTCAGTATTATTGCAAACAATATTATCAATCTCATATTCATCATGGGGGTTAAATAAATTTTCAAGATCATACGAAAAATCACCCCAATCATGATCATTGCAACAAATAGTGGACACAACAAAACTAGCATCCCCAAGCTTAGGGTTTTGCATATTATTAGCATAATTGACATCAAGAGGATTTAGAGTAAAATCATTGCAATCATGCTTTTCATCGAAGGAACTATCAAGTATGGGCGCAATAGCAACGATCTCATGTTTAACATAAGGATCTATAGCAAATTCATCTTCATAAATATTGGCATCATAGCCACAAGAATAGCAAGCATCATGTTCATCAAGGGATATTTCAATCAAATCATCGGAATCATTATTATCTATAGATTCATGCATATCATTATTTCCTACCAAAGCAACGGTCATTCTTTCAATAAATTCTTGGACATAGACATTATGAGCAAGGTTTTCATTGCAATATTTAAGTATGACGGAATTTTCAGATTTGTTGAGAGTAAAATCTTACTTTTCAATCAAAGAAGCAACTTCATGAGCACCCTTAAAAACGACAAATTCTTCAATTTGTTCGATATCATAGTAACTATAAACACCCTTTGCATAAGAAGATAAGATTTCATTATCATTGAACTCACATAGGTAGGGAAGGTGTTTTTTAGGGCTCTTAGAGCAACAAGTAAAATCACACATTTCACAAAGATTCAAAGCATAGCATAGCAGACTATTTATATGATACCGTAAGAGTCTCCCTTTTTCAGACAAACAGTGACGCACAAAATGAGCATGCTCATCTAAAGATTTCCCATCAACTAGGCTAGTTGGGGTTTCAACCGAAAGATAAGGATCGAAGATGATCCAAGTAGAACACTTTAAGTGGATCCATAACAATAGACTTTTAGCAAGCAGAGATGCAAGCAAATATAAGGCACATGGTAACACAAGCAAACAAGAAGCAAGCGGAAAAGAGAGGGCGAATAAAATGGCAAGGGTGAAGTGGGGGAGAGGAAAACGAGAGGCAAATGACAAATAATGTAATGCGGGAGATAGGGATTGTGATGGGTACTTGGTATGGAGCTTGACTTGCTCTTGCGTGAGCCTCCCCGGCAACGGCGCCAGAAATTCTTCTTGCTACCTCTTGAGCACTGCGTTGGATTTCCCCAAAGAGGAGAGGATGATGCAGCAAAGTAGCGTAAGTATTTCCCTCAGTTTTTGAGAACCAAGGTATCAATCCAGTAGGAGGCCACGCACAAGTCCCTCGTACCTGCACAAAACAATAGCTCCTCGCAACCAACGCGATTAGGGGTTGTCAATCCCTTCACGGTCACTTACGAGAGTGAGATCTGATAGAGATGATAAATAATATTTTGGTATTTTTGGTATAGAGATGCAAAGTGAAAAGTAAAAGGCAAAGTAAAAACAAAGCAAGTATTAAAGTGATGGAGATTGATATGATGAGAATAGACCCGGGGGCCATAGGTTTCACTAGTGGCTTCTCTCAAGAGCATAAGTATTCTACGGTGGGTGAACAAATTACTGTTGAGCAATTGACAGAATTGAGCATAGTTATGAATATATCTAGGTATGATCATGTATATAGGCATCACGTCCGAGACAAGTAGACCGAAACGATTCTGCATCTACTACTATTACTCCACTCATCGACCGCTATCCAGCATGCATCTAAAGTCTTAAGTTAAAAACAGAGTAACGCCTTAAGCAAGATGACATGATTTAGAGGAATAAATTCATGCAATATGATAAATACCCCATCTTGTTATCCTCGATGGCAACAATACTATACGTGCCTTGCTGCTATTTCATCACACGGGAAAGGACACCGCAAGATTGAACCCAAAGCTAAGCACTTCTCCCATTGCAAGAACTACCAATCTAGTTGGCCAAACCAAATGGATAATTCGAAGAGACTTGCAAAGATAACCAATCATACATAAAAGAATTCAGAGAAGATTCAAATATTATTCATAGATAATCTTGATCATAAACCCATAATTCATCGGTCTCAACAAACACACCACAAAAAGAAGATTACATCGAATAGATCTCCACGAGAGAGGGGGAGAACATTGTATTGAGATCCAAAAAGAGAGAAGAAGCCATCTAGCTACTAGCTATGGACCCGAAGGTCTGAAGTAAACTACTCACACTTCATCGGAGGGGCTATGGTGATGATGTAGAAGCCCTCCGTGGTGGATGCCCCCTCCGGCGGAGCTCCGGAACAGGCCCCAAGATGGGATCTCGTGGATACAGGAAGTTGCGGCGGTGGAATTAGGTTTTTGGCTCCTGTTCTGATCGTTTGGGGGTACGTAGGTATATATAGGAGGAAGGAGTACGTCGGTGGAGCAACAGGGGGCCCACGAGGCAGGGGGGGCGCCCCCACCCTCATGACCGCCTCTTTTGTTCCTTGGCGTAGGGTCCAAGTCTCCTGGATCACGTTCAGTGAGAAAATCACGTTTCCGAAGGTTTCATTCCGTTTGGACTCCGTTTGATGTTCCGTTTCTTCAAAACACTGAAATAGGCAAAAAAAATAGCAATTCTGTGCTGGGCCTCCATATAATAGGTTAGTCCCAAAAATAATATAAAAGTGGAAAATAAAGCCCAATATAGTCCAAAACAGTAGATAAAGTAGCATGGAGCAATCAAAAATTATAGATACGTTGGAGACGTATCAGACGCCAGACTCCGCACCGAATGTGGCTCACGCGCCCGCCACCGATGAAGCTCCGGGTCGACGACGGGACTTGGGTTCCTCACCAAGATGCGCGCCCCTGAAGGTAGCACCTCCCAGTGCCAGCCCGGCGGAACCCAATCCCAGACATGGCGCCTTTGAAGTAGGACATCGTCGCGAACAGGTCGACAACGAGGATGCGGGCGGGGCATCGTTAACATCGAGAACAAATTTTATGCAAATGTAACATTTTTTAAATGTTTGGATTGTGATTTCTTAATATACGAGGAACCTTCAGTCCCTGGCTAGGAACAGGATTTAGAATCATAACGAATTATCTTAACCTTTAAGGGAATTAACAAAATAACGCCATTCTAGATGTGCAGAAAATGATCCATATTTTTTCTGAACTCGTCTACCCTTCAATATGTCACATTGTCTAGTGTCAAATGATTTAAGAAAACCATGGCTTCATCATTAGCCGGAAGTACCAGGCGCATGATGGTACGAAGCTCTCCAAATTGTTTTAGAACGGAGTCCCGGATAGGATAATTAACTTTTTGGTACGAAGTTCAGCAAGAGCCTTCCGAATATCGCTATTTGGAAGGCCTTTGCTGAAGTTCGTACCAAAAAGAGAATTATTCTATCAGGAAATCCGTTCCAAAACAACTTTGGAAAGCTTCATACCATCATGCGCCTGTTACTTCCGGCTAATGATGAAGCCATGTATTTCTTCAATACTTTGATAGAAAACGATAGGAGTAGGATTTTCTACAATAGCTTGTCATAGAACTAGTTAAGGTTTTCAATGGTGTAAAAGTTCTCAAAAATCCTGAAAAAAAATACTGAACCAACACACCTATAATATAAAATGATCCAACAGAAGGATTGAAAAATATGACTGCATGTGTCCTGGACAAAAAAAACAAATGTTTCAATATATATTGATCCCGCATGATACATATATGCATATTTTCACAATCGCACCGTTGGACCATCTTATTATATTAGAGTGAGGCTCCCCTATTTATTTCATAATTTTTACTTAATTTTAAATTGTTAAATGTTTAGCAAGCCTTAACTAGTTCTGTGACAAGCCTTAACTAGTTTTGTTATATATATATATATATATATATATATATATATATATATATATATATATATATATATATATATATATATATATATATATATATATATATATATATATATATATATATATATATATATATATATATATGTGTGTGTGTATATATATGTGTATATATGAGACAGAAGAAAAATGGATCAACTTGTGCACATCCATAATAGAAGCATTCTTGATAAATCCCTTATTAAAGGACTAAGAGAATCTATTGTAATAACGTACATATATACTCCCTCCGTAAACTAATATAAAAGTGTTTAGATCACTATTTTAGTGATCTAAACGCTCTTATATTAGTTTACAGAGGGGGTACTAATTAATTGCAAATACAACATTAAAATAGGCAACTTTTGCAAATACTAATTGCTATACATTGGATCAAATATCAAAATTCTAGTTACATTGGATGTCAAAATTCAAACTTCCTCTCGTGATGATGATGATGATGATGATTTTCCCGGACGGAATCGCTCCGCCGGAGGGCAAAAGTGCTCATGCCCAAATTCCGCCACGAGACGGCTGCGCTTAGTCCCGAAAGTCCTCTCTTTATTTTTAGGTCAAAATAACTTATATACTAGAAGAGGAGCACCGGAGGTGGACTAGGCTGAGAACAACCCACCAGGGCGCGCCTGGGGGGCCTGGTGCGCCCTGATATCTTGTGCTCACCAGGTGGCCCCCTCCGGTAATTATTTGCTTCACTACTTCTTATTTATTCCATAAAAAAATCCTCGTAAAGTTTCAGCTCATTTGAAGTTGTGCAGAATAGGTGGCCTGACGTAGCTTTTTCAGGTACAGATTTCCAGCTGCCGGAATTCTCCCTCTTTGTATGCACCTTGCATATTATGAGAGAAAGGATATTAGAATTACTTCAAAAAGCATTATTATGCATAACATTAGGTAAACATGATGCAAAATGAATGTATTACGCAAGTATTTATTTTTGTGTGTGCAGATATTGTCGACCATTGTTTGTATAAAACCCATATTGCTCCGGCAAACCTTGGGTCTTAACTAATGGAAATAATTACTGCTATTATACTACATCACTCTTACTTTTTTGGGGAAATTCCAATGCCTATCACAAGTAAGGACGACCCTTGGGGTCACCCGTGAGAGTGTCATAGCAGGCCGTGGGCAACCCCATGCCAGGCGTAGGCGGCGTAGCAACCACCATGGGCAGGGACCCCAAGGCTGGTGAAGGAGGAGCCTGGCGAACGAGAGTAACAGACTATCCACGGAGAGCGAGGGGACGAGAGAGCATGTCCATCCATCCTCACACTGAGAGTGTCCTCCTACAACTCGGCCTGGGTGCGCGGGGGAGGGGGGTGTAGACACAGGATCCCAAGAGGGAAACGGGCCTGACTTTCTCTCATTAAGCGAGACAGATGGGATCTCTCGCAGCGAGCGACTACAGTAACAGGCCGGCCCATTAGCTCATTATTTCAGAAAATAGAGTAAAAAACAATGCAATCACGAAGGCTCCATCCAGGGATATCCCAGTTTCGTCAATGCACTGCTAACCACTGCTCCACGATCAACTTCATGTACAATATGTAGGGCATGTGGCTTATTAGAAGGGAAAAGAGCCAAGGTTTTCACACTGGTCCATTTTTCTTTTTCCTCTTTTTACTGTGTTTTCTTCTTTTCTTTTTTCCTTATTTTTCTTAGGTTTCTACTAGTTTTTTCCTTTTCTTTTTTTCTCTATTTTTTTATTTCCTTTCAAGCTTTTGGTTTTTATTTTTTTGTTTTCTTCACCATTTTTGTTTGATTTTATTTTTATTTTCCATTTTTTTGTTTGCTTTAATTTTCACTCTACATTTTCGTATATGTCAAAAATATATTTTTAATAAGTGATCAACATTTTTGTATACATGTTCAACATTGCATGAACGCTTATTCAGCATTTCCAAATACTTTTCAACCTTTATAATACTTATTCAACATTTTCTAATACTTTTCGACATTTTTCAAATGCTCATTCAACATTTTAATACTTATTCAACATTTTGCAAATACTTATTCAGCATTTTAATACTTATCCAACATTTTCAAAGACTTGTTCAAAAATTTCAAATACTGCTCAACATTTTTTAATACTTATTCAATATTTTTAAATACTTGTTCAAAATATTTAATACTTATTTAAAATTTCAAATGCTTCTTCAAAAAATACTCATTTACAGTTGTTAATATTTATTCAACATTTTTTCAAATACTTGTTCAAGATTATTCAAATGTGTTTTTGAAGAGTGTTTTTTGTAATTGTGTGTGTGTGTGTGTGTGTGTGTGTGTGTGTGTGTGTGTGTGTGTGGAATATTTTAAAGTATGAAGAAAAGTACAAAAACAAAGCAAAAAATGAGAGCAGAAAACAGAAGAAGAAAAAACAGACCGTAGCCTCCCACATGGCTGGGTCGGTCCATCTGGGGCTCCCCCCGACGTGAGGCTTTCCCCCTGTCTCGCTTAAAGCGAGAAATAGGGGCGCCTGTGGGCGAGACTCCTAACTGCTCCAACTGTCGAGTGTTTTGGACAAAGAGGCGAACACGTTTGGATGTGTGTGGTCGGCCGGCCACGGGTGTTGGTGGGATTTGTTGGGCTGTCCATTTACGCCACATATTTTTGTTGGATGTCCAATTAGGCTCTTTTTTATATGTGGCATTTGTGGGATAATTGGGATCCAACGCCACTTACATCCTGAGCTCGCAGACTTAAAAGAGCAGAGATGGACGTTTAGGGGATAGAGTTGGATGGCCGGCTCCCGTATCACCGTTCGCCGACCAGTCCAGGCCAGTCCCCAAACAAATACAATGTTCGTTTTGGGACCGGCGTTGGACATGCCCTAAGGTAGGCCAGGTCAATATGTGAAGTCCCTTACAAATTTCCTTGATATACCAAAATTAATGATTTGTATAACATGTTTTCATTTTCTGTCACCATTTGTACATGGTAATGTTAATGACTCATGTGCCATTTACCCTCTCCGCAATGTCCCTAATCATTGTCTTAGTTTCCACGAGCATCAACACGGAAGCTAGAGAAGATGACCAAAAGGACAAAAAATAGGAATGTGGTTACAACAACTATATGGTCAATGTTACACGATGTTTGCTGTTACATGAGCTCAACGAGTGTCCTGAGCGCGGCATGGCAGCAACAAGCGAGGCACTCTAACTTGAATGAACAAAAATCAATGCAGTGGAAAACCATTCTAGCGTATTGTTGTGTTCCATGATGCCTCCCAAACTTATACTAGAGACTTGTGCTGCTACTACACAGTGGTTGCTCCATTTCGCATCCATTACCAAAGCTCCTGGTGAGGTTTCTCTGGGTTACTGAAGCAGGTATAATATTTCCTTCTGGGTGCTCCTCCTTTTAAGAAAGAGAAAGGGCACCGTCTTTAACTGGATATATAAATCCAACACAACCACCATGCAATGGATGCAGAAATTTATGTCCTTCACGGCCAGTGTACTGCCTTGATCTAATGTGCTTCACGGCCGCTGCACAGCTTTGATCTACTACAGCATGTTCTAGTACTGATGTTTTGCGTTTCATGTGCTGTTTAATGCTTCCTTAAAAATAGCATGTCGTAATAAAATCAATCTTTTTTGAATGGAATCCAAAATTACGATTTTCTGGGTCTAGTGAATAAATGGATAGAGCCTGGCTCCAATTCTGGTAAAATAAAAAGCAACGAGCTGAACTTCCTAATTGGAATGATTCCCCGCTCTAATTAGACATTAAAAATAGATTAGTGCCGGATGCGGGGAAAGGTTGGGTTTTCCTATGAGTGGACCCTTTATTTTTTCTTTTTTTTTAGAAATCCTAATTATTCTTGATTATGGATTGAATAAGGGATGTTGGTATTCTTCGATGGTTCAAGTAGTTTTTGTTTCTTGGAATTGCATGGTACCACATGTTTTGATTTGCTTTAATTTATATGAAATATGCTCCTAAAATTGAAAATAAAAATACAAGTCCCAGAACCAGGGCTCGCTTTGCTTTTCCAATTTTAATGCCCTCTCCACACTATCTCATTTTACCACACGGAAGAAGACTTTTGAAAAGCACAAAAAAAAAAATCAGGCCCTGTCTGTCACTAACAAATTGGAAAACATATAAGAATGACAACTGAAAGGATCAGCACACAATTGCTGTGCAAGTGTTCCTTGGAATATTGACTGCATGAATTTCACAAGGACAAGCAAAAACAAAATTAAATGGCAATTTCTTGGAAACTAGGAACTTTGTATGATGATAGCAAGTATGAATATGACAGTCTGAAGTACACTGCTAATACAACATGAGCGGGACAGCAAATAGCCGGGTTCCAGGTTAAAAGTTAAGACCAGCAGAGACGCCTGTAGGCCAAGAGGATTACAAATCTGTTCTTCCCTGAGATGTACATGATTTTCAGGGGGTAAAAACGACACCAGCGATCTCCCGGCCTATGGGCTTACATTACAGTGAAGCAGATAATATACACCCGGTTGCGCCAAAACCCAATCTCTGTGTGTTAATTCACACAGATACAACGCTCTGGCAGCCTCCTGCCGTTTTGATACAAGCAAGTCTGAAAGAAAAAAAAGGCAAGGCACAAATTGCCAATCCATCTGTTCTACTAAAATGGAATCTGTAGCCTATATGTTCAGGAGGGAACGGTTGTCACGGCTTATACCTCGCCTGACAGTCGCCACTACATGGAGCGATGCTGGAGGAAATGCCTTCATTGAATTGATAGTTTGCGGCTGTTTGTTAAGCTAGTAGAATACCCTGACCTACTGTTAACGAGCATCCAGCACCTCCAAAAGATTCTCGGTTTCATGCTCCTTGAAAACCTGTATTGTTTAAAGACCAACAGGGGTTATAACCGGCTAATTACACATACCAGCTACAGAAGTAAACTGACGGGACTTCCCTTGCTAACTAAGTCTATTCATATATGAGGTTGTGAAGTTTGTGATCCATAAACATATATGAACATACCCAACATCTCTGTCTAGTGATTACTTTCGATAAAAGATAGCTCCAAAAAGACATTAGCATGGTGTACTTGTCTTAAAGAAGGAAAAACAGTTTGACTTTCTGATTCAAGTATCTGGATGACACAGCATTCAAAGATCAATAAGGTGGTAACACTAGCGGTATTACCAGTTACCAAGGGTTGGACTTCAAAATATACGCGTTAATGCAATTTATAATGATTATAGAATTACATTTCTGCGATGTGCCATGAAATGATTTGCCTATGTACAATCATACTACACAATAATAGGATAAAATATGGCCTGTTTTCCCAAATTAAAAACATTAATGCTACTATCAATAATCACAAAGGATAAGAGGCTCAAGATAGGAGAACAATGAGCAATGATCCATAGTAAATGTTGGATTCCTATAGACCGGGATTAAACTAAATATTGCCACTTGCCAAAAGTTTGGCAGTTGTGAAAACATATCCGAGCATGTTGTTACTAAATACAGTCAGTCATCTAAAACTATGACCTAAAAACTAAAAAGGTCGTCTTCTATCTGCTACACAATTTACAAATATCAAGTGGTACCTAAACATACAAGGTTAACAAGCAGACCAGAATACACAAAATAAATACGTATAGTATGCACGCACCTTAACAGGAAGAGTATTGCTGAACCCCTTCTGATTAAGAAAATCACCAGCAACTTGCTGCCAATCAATACTGTCAACGCCTTTGCTGCACTCATATTCACCTCCTACCCATACGCATACCGTTTTAACTGCTTCTGCACTTCTGCTGGCATTAGGAGCAACAAAAATAAAAACTGTTTTGGGGTCAAGATCCTTGCGAGCGAATGCAGTCAGCTTCTCCATGCAGGGCCATCGGTAGACTAGTAGTTGAACATAATTACAGGCCTCTGAGTTAGCATGCTCAATTAATATGGTCTCACCGTGGGCAGTAGCCTCTGAGTTGCTGTCAGTTGCCGTTGAACTAGTTCCGGTGCATTTGTCTGGGCAAGAAACACCAGTAAGCTGTTTCACACCATTGGTATTAGTCTTATCCGTGACTTCCTCTGCTTTGTGAATAGATGGTGCCCTTGGTGGCAATACTAGCTCCTTTGGGAGTGATGGTAGCTTCAGACCTGAAAATCCTCCTCTTCTTTCTGCTATAGATGAGACCTTGGAGGGAGAGCGTATTGATCCCAGGACAGGCTTTGAATGTTCCGCATTAGATGACTGGCGAAGAGGAGACCTAGATGATGGCACCAAAGCATGTGGCAAATTAGATGAAGCAGGTGAAAGACCAAGTGACGGCGGGGAGCTAGTCGAAGGTGACAGGGAGGGTGAGTCTGAACTGTACTTTGAACTGATGGTTGAATCTGATGATAGAGAGCTCGGAGAAAGGAAAGGCGGTGATATTGATGCCTCTGCAGTCAAGTGCTGTACCCGTGGATCCAAATCCCTTATCAGAGCAGAATCTGAATAAACTCGAGATAGTGATCTCGAGATAAACTTGCGCCTTAGTTGACTCCAGCTACTCTCCCTCGCTGGAAGATGGGTCTCATCTCCAGTACCAGAAGACGAGAATGCTGGAACAACACCCCCAGCTATCGCTTTCTGGACGAGCTCAAAATCAGAATCATAAGATTCCACTCTCCGGCTTCCCACGCCAGTCCTGGATGGTGAATCAGTCTGCTCCTTGCCAAGCTTCATTTTGCTGTCTGAATTAACAGGTGCACTGGAAAAGGCGTCCCAAAATTCAGGTTGCTCCAACCCTTCTCTGACAACTTTGATCTGCCCCTGCACCTTCTCATACCTCACCACCTGAAAAGCTGCCGCTCTCGCATCCTTCTCCATTACTGTATCACATTTGATTCCAACCCAAACATAAATCGACGAGAGCACATGAACTATGAATGCACCCCTGGAGTCGAGGGCGGCAGGCGAGGGCTCATTCAGCATTTTGGGCACCAGATGCAGCGGAGCATAGGGGGAGTGAGGCGCCAACCGATACATCCTGAGCACCGAGTTTGGGGACAGAGGAATGGCATGCACCCGCTTCTGGCACTGGAGCAGCTGGCAGGCAAACCCCATGTTTGGATTCGCGATCCCCCTGGCGGCCTTCACAAACTGGAAGGCGTCGTCGAAGCTCTGCCCTTCCCTCCACATCAAATACGCTATCACCAGCGATGTCGAGCGCGACACCCCCTGGCAGCAATGCACGAACACGCGGCCGGCCTGCTCCCTCACGTCCTCGAAGTAATCAAACACGTCGTACAGGATGCTGGTGATGTCCTCGGTGGGGCTGTCCTGCAGCCAGAGCGTGCGGTAGACGAGGTCCGACTTGAAGTACTCGGGGCAGACGAAGCCGACGCAGTTGAGGACGTGGGTGATGCCGTTCTTGCGCAGGATGTCGCGGTTCTTGGCGACGGCGTCGCCGCCGAGGTACACGTGCTCCGCCACCTTGGAGCACTCCTTGTCGAAGAAGGCGATCTGGTCCTTGCGGCCCTGCGAGCGGAGGGTGGAGAGGTCGAGCCGGAGGCCCTCGCCGGGCTTGGCGGAGCCCGGGCCGCCGCCGCCGCCGCCCGCCTTGGAGGCGCCCGGGGTGGTGGGGTTGGGCCACTCGCCGACGTCGTCGGAGCCCGCCTTGGGCCACTCGTCCAGGCTGCGGCGGGTGATGGCGAGCGGCTGCAGCGGCGGGAGGCAGGCCCGGCCTTTCGACCGCGGGGTCAGCGGCGGCGGGCCCATCCGGGGCGGGAGCGGCGCCGCCTCCGGCCCCCCGGCCTCGGCGGCCCGGGACGCCGACCACGACGCGGAGCGCCAGAACTTGCGCCCGCCGCCGTCGTCGGGGTTGGCCATGGGCCGCGAATCCCACGCGCCCCCACGCCCACCTGCGCCGACCAAACCACAAGATTCAAACACCATTATTCCCCATCCCTCCGCCCCCAAGAACCAAAATTCTCCCAAACAAATCCGGAGAAACCCGTACCTGATCCAAGAACACGAGACGCGCGCCTCAAATCGGGAGCGGCCCGCGCGGATCCTCGGCGGGCCGGAGCGCGCGGGGGCGAGCAGGAGCGAGCAGATCGGGAGATCGGGCGGCGCCGGTCTCGGGGAAGGGAGGGACGGAAGGGGAAGGTGGAGGGCGAGAGAAGAAGGCCAGAAGCTAAAGTGGGTGAGGGTTTTGAGGAGGAGGGCGTCGGATGCGCCTGGAGATCCGTGCGTGGAGGCGATCGGACGGCCGAGGGGGCGCGGGGTGGGCCCCGGGTTTGACGGGAGTGGTCGTGTTGACTGGCCTCCACGCGAGAGGGGAACGGGACAAGTTGGGCTGCCCCTTTGGACAAAACGTTAGGCGCACCTGCTGCTCTTTGGGCAATGGCCACGGGGAGCGGCTAATTTGTAACAGTAGTGGCCAAACTTTTCTGAGTTTTTTTGGGGGTTTGCCCCCCCCCCCCCCACCTAGAGTAGAAAGGAGGGCAGAAAGCCGGAAATCGGAAAGAAAGGGCGGTCGAAAGGGGCGGGATTAAGTATCGACATAATAGTAAGAAAGGAAGGCATGAAGCGGGAATTGGGGTGAAAGGGCGGTTGAAGCGGCGGAATTAAGTACCGCCATATTAGGAGAGGAAGGCGTGAAGCCGGAAATGGGGGTGGAAGGGCGGTGGAAACCGGCGACATAAGTACTGGCACGGCGTCGACTCGAGTTATTTGGAATTTGTCCACCTTGAGTAGAAAGGAGGGCTTATAATCGGGAACTGGATGAAAATGGACAGAATTAAGTATTGCCACGTCATGGAAGGAAGGCGCAAAGCCGAAAACGCACATAGAGGTTCGACGATCAAAGACGTCACATGGTGTGGATACAAGCCATTTCTCATGTAATATCGCAATTGTTTCACCATACAAGTATGGTCAAATATGATAGTGTATCACAACTGAAAGTAAGGTGCAAGCCGAAAATCGAGACAAAAATGTGGTGGCAACGGGCGATATGAAGTACCGCCACACTGTAGAAGGAAGGCACGTAAAGCCGGAAACGGGCATAGAGGTCTGACAATGAAAAGACCTCAAATCGTGCTGGCACGCGCCATTTCTCACGTAATATCACGAGCGTTTATCATACAAGCACTCTAAATTGGTCATATCACAACAGTAAGGAAAACACAAGAGCCAGAATTCGAGATGAAACCACGGTGGAAATAGACAATGCAAAACCTCGTGCGGTTGGAAACGCGCACGAAGGGTTGAGGATGAAAGACCTCACATGGTGTCGACACGTGAGCCTTTTTCTTACATAAAGTAACATTAATTTTATCATACAAGTGCGGTGATTTGGCGTATGCATTTCGACGGCATGATAATTCGTTTCAAATGTCTCTTTTTTCCGGGAGGTTGGATGGTTTAGTTTTCATCGATCAATTTTCCATGTTTGCGGTAAATTATGGTCGTGTTATTATACTCCATGCAACGTAAGATGTAGGAGACCAGAATATTTCGCCGTGTTCATTTTATTACTCCCTCCGTCTGAAAAAACTTGTCATCAAAATGGACAAAAAGGGGTGTATCTAGAACTAAAATACATCTAGATACATCCCCTTTTATTCATTTTGATGACAAGTATTTCCGGACGGAGGGAGTATCTTAAAAGACAGCCAGTCAAATCAACAAACTACTGCGGATATGCATGGAACGTATGATAAGTCTAGCGTTTCTATAGCTGGTCGCATGCTCTTGTTTGTTCTATGTATGTGGGTCAGCTGGTCAAGGCCAATAATTAAAATTTGTTGGTATACCTTTGGTTCGCTGATTCAGAAATAATACTACCAATCTGGGTCAATACGTAAGGTCCCTTGTCTCCTTGTGCACGCAGCTGTCGCTGTTGTGAATTGTCATGCGCACTTTACACTCTGTGACAGTAGAAAACGCTATAATTATCAGACTTCCCCCCTCAACTACAACATCATTTCCAGAAAATAGCGATCTAAACGCTCTTATACTTCTTTACAGAGGGATTAACAAATTATTTTATTCTGAACTTTCTTCTTCCGTTCTCGACCTTTTGTTTGTATCAAGGGTGAGAGGCCGTTATACAAATATAAATACCCCCTCCGTCCTGAGACACGGAGGGAGTATATCGTATGGGAATGCTTGGAGCAACGGTAATTTATCGCAAAATTTGGCAGAAAACCCATTTCTGAAAATAATAATCTACGCCTGAATTCCTGTGTTCCAAACGGGCCCTAAACCATTTTCGGTATCATCCGGTAAAGAAAACATTTTCCTGTAGGACGAGCGAGGAATGAAGCTAGTAGCAGCAAATGGTAGACAGACGTCATGATCAGAGACCAGGGAAAAAATACCACTATCCCAAGCAAATTCTCCAGTCAGCATCAGTAGTCCAAGAGGGCAAGAGCCAATCTTTCTCTCATTTCCGGTACACAGAAAAAGGCTTCAGACAGCAGCCCAGTTATTTATGGCAGCATATACCTTGCTTCAGCGTCACTGCAAAACTAAACAATGGGCAGAGGGGGAGAAAGGCAGCAGATATATATGGCCAAAGGATGGTGACATGGGAGGACAACGACCTGTAACAAATGACCAAAACTTTTCTTCGTTTTCGGAACGGTTTTTCCTTTTCGGCGATAAATGGCCGGGAATTTTGTTCTCATCTCCAAGCAAGGGACGGCGAGCATGTTGTCGTGGATCGCACGCGCCATTAATGCGACCTTGGACTGGCGAGGGCACTTGGGCAAGCAAGGGTGTGTGCTTTCAGGTCAAAGACAAATCCAGGAAAAGGGTGATGAATGACAGTGATGGAGGGGTCCAAAATATCCGAATGCAAGTAGAGTAAGCAGAGATGGTTGAAATATCCACACACACACTGGGATTCACATCACCTCTCTTTTACCAGTTCAAAGGGAGCCCTGCTTGGCCCTATTGGCCAGTTGCAAATGTTGATCCGGAAACTCGTGTTCAACAAACAGGACTGTTGAAAAGGCGCGCGAATAACACTTTTACATCGTCGACCGCCTTTTCTCTGGTCGGATCGAGCAAAGCTGGGGTTTTATTGGAGTTTCGGGGTGAAATACACAGGGAAGTATCATGGGCTTTTATTGTCACAGGTGTATGGGGTGGGTAATATGGATGCAAGTGAACTTACAGACATGGTACAGTAGAGGTGACAACACCATTTTTGGTACAGTGTGGGGGGTGTGTGTCGAGGCGCGGCCAAACCCCCTGATGTGTATCTTACGCTTTGCATGATCTGTTTACTGCACAAAACATGAGCCAGGGCCGATTGGAGGCCGCCGAGCATAGAAGTTTGTGACTGGGGCTGCAGCGATCCCACGGTGATTCAGCAGGCATCTGAAGTAGTGTAGCCGAGCCAGGACGGTTGTTTCCAGGTCTTGGGCGGATATGGCCTCCAACTGACTCCACATACGCTCTGCATTATTTTGATAGCGACGCATAAGTTCCTGGAGAAATAATTGAAAGAAAAAGGGGGATGCACCGAAAGCCTCCCAACTTGTATAGTTCATACCTGCTGCCGCGGCTGCCCGTGGCCATATTGTTTGTTGGACATCGGAGGTGTCTGCAGTCTCACCCCACATGCAAACCTCTCCACCCAGTACCAGCTTTTGCTGCGCTGTGTCGTTTATTCCTGCAAGTGGCTCGGCAGTGTAGACTTCTTCCCACGGAACATCGAGATGATCAAGGTACCATACACCTTGGTTACTCATTATACATCTCAAACCCTTTGCAACAACTTTAGGGCAGACCCCAGGACCCAACCTGAAATATGGGAAGATTCAGCTTATGCGCAAATTATCTTGGATAAGGGGTATCCGAAGATGGTTGCCGCAAACTGATTCAGTTGCTCAAAACAGGCATATGAATTACCAGTTATGTACAACAGTCCGGGGATTTAGGCTTCCTCCGAATGAGTTGAAGGTTTCCTCCCTGCAGAATGAAGAGGGTCCCCAATGCCACATACGAATGGTAAATGAAACCTCTTCCTCTTTCAAATAAAATAAATAAATTCAAGGAAGGATGTAATGCGCTGACCAATTTACAGGAATCCAGTTCAGATCAATTGCTATCTCCTGAGCTTTCAGCACGAAGTATTTGTAAGCATCCTTTGTAGTCATGTTGCGTTCATCAAGCCTGGCATAGGTGGTGCTCAGTAATTAAACGAAATGACCGTCTAA
The DNA here is from genome assembly GCA_021605205.1 of Aegilops longissima. Classification (NCBI taxonomy): domain Eukaryota; kingdom Viridiplantae; phylum Streptophyta; class Magnoliopsida; order Poales; family Poaceae; genus Aegilops; species Aegilops longissima. The sequence goes on from CM038676.1 coordinate 32,888,525, forward strand.
CACAAGATTGAAAAATAATTCATGAAATCTAGTACACAGATAGTAATTCATACCACTGCTTCACATGGGGTGTTAAATTCCAGCAACCTGCGATGGACATCAGAATGAGGTGGATAATTTTCAGAGAAACAACAAAGCCTCAGTAATACGGCAGAACATTTATATAACAGTATATATCATTCTATCATCCTGTACCCAAAAACATGTAGAACTGGTATACACCTACTTATATATCTTTCTATCATCCTGTACCCAAAAACATGTAGAACTGGTATACACCTACTTATGTGGCAACTTCATTGGATCAGGTAAAATTTCTCCCACACAAATAACATGCGTCCCTTTTAAGGCACATACAACCTACAAATTCGAACTGAGGTATTTCTATTTGGTACAAGCACACAAGATTCCTACAAGAGGTTCTCTCTTACGTAGCAGTTTAATTGGAAGATAATTGCTCCACTCTCGGAACTTGTAACTTTCAAGTTCTTACTAACAAACTGCCTTCTGTTAGGCAAGAGAAGCAGACCAACCTGTATATACTTCATCGCCACCCAGGTGAAACAACCCAAACGGAAATATTTTTCTCATATCTGTAAAAAAGGAAGTAAATTTAAAGCAGAGGGTCAGTTGTATTGCAGGAAACACGCAATGTCCCAGAACTGCCATTGATAGTGGGGTCATTATTGTGGAACATTATTATGATTATTTGATCTGCAGATACTGTACAAGATGATGGTCCTACTCCATCTATACAGAATTATGTCTGCCTTGCACTGCTTATCAGTGGTCAATATAGCCTGCACATGCTTCTACGGAACTCAAATGTCCAATCCAATATAGGACATACAATTATTGGCTGGCTAGGCCCTACAGAAGGCATGCCATATGTTTCTAACAAATTATTGGTTCATGAAATTATATGGTTAATAAAATAACTTCACGAGTGAGCTTATAATGGTAAAATTTAGGAAAAGTTGAGTTATTCAGTCCATTTTAATACTCACCTGTGAAGGACCACTACTAGGTAAAGCATCAAATACAAATGTGAATTGTGATATATATGCTGAAGGGCATATATGTATAATGTGCCTTGCCCGTTTCACATTTCACCATTTACTATTTTCTTGTTTACTTTCAAAGAAAAATAACATTCAAGTTCAAACATAAATCGCAAGGGAGTTTACATTGAATATCAATAGTAATAATATTAAATTTCTTAATGGATTGACTTTTTTTGGGGTGATGCCAGGAGGAATTACGCCTCAATTTTAATCAAGGGGAAGCTGTCGTTTGAACCCAGGCTGGCTAGCCTACCATCTATGGTATTAGTCAGTAAGACCCTGGGTCATTCTGCTTCAATAGGTTAACTGAACTATGTAAGAAAAAAGGGATAAAAGAGGAACTAACCAGACAAGATTCCAGTTATTACTTCGAACGTGAAATTACTAGAAACATCTAATGGCTCTGTACAGCTAAGAGAAGGCCAAAGCTTTGGATATCCATTTCCCCTGCAGATATTTAAAAGCGTGCATAAATTTGGCAGAGCAAAAGACAAATGGGTACTTCATAAGTTCATATAACAAGAAACATGAAAAATAAAACACTTAATCTGTAATGGTTGCTTGCGTAGTCAGGTAACCTATTTACTAAACCTTCAGTTGCTTGGGTAATTGGATACACAAGTGTGTAATGCATCTACTTACTGAATCAGGTAGCACAAATAGTGATTAAATATTGATGTACTCAATCATGGGAGCCTGGAGCAACAACCTGTTTGGTTAAACAAAACTTGGCACCTAAATGATATACAAAACAACAGATGCTGATTTTTTATATATATATTTTGCACAGGAGTAACTAGGTTTACATTACAGAGCAACCAAGAGAAAAAAAGCAACCAAACATAATATGTCATGAAGTCTACAGGCAAACTCACCATGATTCTGCATGACCAGGTACGTCAATCTCTGCCATGACATGAATACCTGAGAGAAGTAAAGAATAGTAAAAACGTGAAGCCTTTGCAGAGGACTAATTGTTTGCGTAAGCATTAAGGAAGATGTGCTGATGAGGCTGGTAAAAATGTAAGTATGTAATCAACAAATATGATCCCTTTTAAATTTCTACAAAATTAGTGTGACTTTCCTTTGCATATCTGTATTTCTTGCATAATTGTTTTTCAGAAAACATATAAGATGCCAAGAAATTTCATCAACTGGAGCATACCTCTTTTCTTAGCATAACTTTAGCATGGTGATGAGAAGTCACGGTGAAATCAATTAGAGAAGATCAGTCAGGTACATATGTGAAAAAAACTTGACAATAGAATATAAAGAGGGTTATAAAATACAAAGTGAAATTAAAAACTTAACATACCTGACAATATAGCGTGCATCTTCCACTGTGTATCGCTCTGATTTTGAATATGAACCCTTCCATAGATTTGGATATGATGGTATCTCCAATGGAAAAGATTGTTCGTCGATGATATGCCAATGAAGAACGTTCTACTGGACACAACTCTAGTTTGAGTATGAAGCCACGGAGGAAGGAGAAGTAATTCAGGTAAACTACTAGCATGATCCCAGAGATAATAGGTTACCAGCTTAGAAAATGACATGGAGTCAATCACTTGCTTTATCACATCAACTGGGAGGTAATGTCTTGAGGTGTCTGCAATAAAAGTGACAGAGGGAAGACTAATCATCATGGCATTCTGCATTTAAATTGCTTCCGATTACCTAGTCATATTAGCATAAGCCTTAAGAGTAATTGACGCTTTACCTAGCATCAAGCCACGAAAGGCAAAGCGTGGTTCATCCTGAATGTGCCATGGTGCATAGCGCACTTCAACATTTTTTGTATCGTAGTTAAAAACACATAATTGACTGAATGTCTGTCAAATAATTCAACAAGGGGGAAAATCATAATGCTGATTAGTGAATGCATACATCAGACCACATGTATCATGTATGTTCAAGTGAGTGCTTATGATAAATGATCCGACAAAGGAGATTCTATAAGCTCTAACTAGGTCTTTAAAGATCATAAAACAGGTGTACAAGTGGCAGGGTTATTAACATAAAGGGGGTCCCTCAAATCTCAAATTCTGCAAAACATGATCATACCTCTAATCCGCGAATAGCTCCATATATTGTATTAGCCTACAAAGACAGACAAAATATAGCCTCAGTGACACTATGCTTGTGCATATAGAAGAAAGGTGGAACAGTTCTATAAATAAGTTTCTTCCTGAAAAAATAATTTTACATACATTTAATTTAATTTTCAATTGTCAGAACTTGTGCATCCAAGAGAGCTGTTAGACCGTCCTATGTAGAAGAATTTAAGTTGAGATGCACACAACTGTCACTGTACTATTAGCAGAAACTAACCATAGTTGTTAAGTGATCCACAACCATTGAGCATCACTTAAATCCAATCCCCAATTGATGTAATGTATAGCAATGTGAGCATTCCCCGTGGCAGTTGCTCGTAAGATAACCCAAGGTTAATGTCTGTCAAATGACCCAAGTGTTCGCTTCCACATTTCACGACACACAAAAATATGTGCAAGCTTTAGCCCAAATCCCAACGGAAAAAAGTTCATCCAAACAGAAACTGTGTTCTAGGATTATGCTGCATCTGCAGCAGAGCAGCGCCACATCTACTCACTAACAAGAAGTAATTTAGGGAGGATGGAGCTGCCTTCGCTGAAATTCTCCCAAAGCATATCAGCAAAATCACTCCAAACATACGTATCTGGTGGAAGAGAACAATTACTACCTCTATGGTTGCTCCGCCGACGATGGAATTGGCGCCGCCCGCCGCCGCGATGTAGATCGTGTAGCTCTCGTCCACTCCCAGCTCCAGCTGCATCCCAGAAAAAATGGAGAAAAATTCACGCTCGCGCCCTTACCCAGACGAAGCAAGTGACAGCCATCTCGCAGTGTCAGGCACACCGCGAACAAGAACAGCCGTACCGTCTCATCGGCGGAGGCGACGACGACGGTGAGCCTGGCGACGTCGTACCCCGCCGACGCGGGGCGGGCCGCGTGCGCCCACGGGGAGAATATGAGGTGCCTGTACCTCTCGAACGCCTCCGCGACGGCCGCGGAGCCGCCGCCGGCGCCCTGCGGGTCGAGCGCGAGGTCGGGGTCAACGGCGAGGGTCTGCTTGCCCGAGGTGAAGTTCTTCGGCAGCGGCCAGATGTACACGGGGTTCCCCGAGGCGGTGAAGTTCTCCGGGGCCGGGTGGCGCCGGGCCGCCGCCGCGCCGGAGACGGCGACGGCGACGAGGGCCAGGAGGAGGCGAGTGAGGAGTTTTGGGGGCATTTTGGTAAAATGTTGTCGGGGATAATTCTCGGGTTTAAATTGTGATTCCGAGGGGTTGGGTGGGAGAATCATTGAGGTTAATATATGTGGCGCGAGATGTGAACGTTTTCCCTTTAGCCCCTTCAATGGTTTCGCGTATTACAATACAGTCACTTTTCTGGCTGGTTGCAATAGTTGTATTGTCATCATTCATGATATTCATTTGGAGGAAAAGCTTCCTGCATTCGAGATGAACAAATTGAACTGACTTTTGTGAAGAAAAATTTGTAGCGTGTTAGGGTTGACATATACTCCCTCTGTAAAGAAATATAAGAGCATTATAATCTTAACGTTCTTATATTTCTTTACAGAGGAAATATTAATTTAAAATAAAAATGACTTAATGCAGCATCTAAACACTTCTCGTGTTCATCCGCAAAAAATGAGTTACAAAAGAAAATGTTCAATAGTTGTAGTTTTTCGAGCAATGGCACATCCAAGTTTAACAAGAAAAATCATGTCAGGTCGAAACACTTTAAGAGATATTCAGAGTTTAATAATAATAATAATAATGTTGTAATATGCTAGCTTGTTTTTTTTGGAGGGGGAGGGGGTCATTTATAACTAACAACGAAAATGTTAGGTGCGCAGAGAAAGACTAGCAATACTCGGACTTGATCCAACTCAAGAGATATTCGGTGTTCCTCGGTCAAGCCCAGTGGAAAGAGTATTTGAAGTCTCGCAGAAATCACGAAGGCCATGTGTCTGCATTCTCCTCGTTTCTTTTTGGACGAAAGGCAAAATTTATGCGAGGTTTTCACATTCTGAGTGGAACAAACAAAATCCAATGCCAAAAATGTAACCGAAACCACCCTTACATACTCCCTCTGGAAATAAATATAAGAAACGCTCTTATATTTATTTACAGAGGGAGTACACTGTTCCCAAATCGGTGACAAAAAAAAACTCTGCCAGAAACAACCTCAAATGGAAAACAAAAAACATAGGAATTGCTATAAAGCTAAACACGGACCAGAACGCAAATACGGACGACGCAGGGGGTCCTCGCGCAAGACCGGCCAGACAGCGGCGAACAACCAGGTTCGGCCCCCACGTGGTGCCACGCCTGGCCGGGGGCAGCAATAATCCCCGCCAGCTCACGCGGGACCCCACCTGGCAGCGCCGGTGCCAACGCAACGCAGCCCACCTGCTGCCAACGTCCTCCCCGTGTGCTGTTGGCGCCTTTGCGTCTCGTCGGCCAGCGGCATCCGGCGTCAGTTGCCGGATTCGCTTTCCGTTCCGCTCTCATGCCGTGCGTGTCCTTCGAAATGTATGACATGGGCTCTTCGGCTTTGGCATCTTCTCTGCTGCCAAGATTCGGAGGAAAGGCCACATGCAGTGTTGAGATCACGCTCACGGTGAATTTAGAGTTTTTCTGAAGAAAGATGCTTGCCTTTGGGGCAGGTGCAGGTGCAGGTGCACCCTTTGGAGTGAAAACTGGGTGAGGTAGGTAGGCCAAGTACACCGAGCCCTCTTCTGGGGCTGACGCCCGTGGGGTGGTGGTGACTCAGCAACGGCGTTGTCGTTGGTTTGGTTTATATAAATCTGGTGATATGTCTCAAATTTTCGCAAAAAAAAAAAAATATCTCAAATTTTCGCTTCTATTAACTTTTAGAAAATAGCATTTCGTCGGATATTTTAATTTTGATCCGTGAATTCGTACTAGTAGCCTTCCTTACACATCCTTCTGTTAAACAATGAGAAAGTCGTTCCGCCAAACAATTGCACATCCTTCAACCAAAGCGCACACATCCTTCAGCCAATTCAAAAGAAAAAAAAGTGCACACATCCTTCCACCAGATGGATGAAAAAAGTGGTCAGTGGCTTCCGCCAAATTTCATGCAGCGCAACAATATGTGTTGGCTTTTGATTGACCAGCCGGATGTCCAGACTCCTGTAAACCTTCCTTGTGTTTGCTTCCTGTTTGCAGTGGTTATTGACTGGTATGTGGACAAATAGGGCTCCGTATTGGATGGCAAACTACGTCTGGGCAGCTCGGTCCGGACATTGTGGGCTATTTGAGGGTTGGAGATGCCCAAGTCCCCAATCCGCAATCGACCGTCTATTTGTTCAGAAAAGAAAAGGAAATTTAGGAGCGGGCCGTTTGAAAGTAAGTCCTTTTTCTTAAGCGTCAAAAACGCATTGAAAGTGTATGTAGTCCCCATGTGTAGGTTTGGTAATTAATGACAATCTTTATGGACTAAAATTTGCATTGAGACATATATTTGAAGGAAAGTTTCATTGGCAATGCATGACGTATATTGGATGAACTAAATGATGAATTCCAAATGTATACACCGATATAGTGAATGACAATTCCCATAGAGAAATGATGACACCATTCTATTATGAAAGATAGTTCCATGGGTGATGCAATAAGGAGATCTGATGGATTCAGAATAAGTGACATCTACATATTGTTGTGCATCAAGATTAAGTTCAATGATTGAATCAAATATGGTCAAGATGTATTCCATTTGATGAACAAGATGCGGTCAAAATGAAATTCATCAATTTATTGGAGGATCTAAGAGGTTGTCATGCTTGGGATAATGAGGGGAATCAGGTTCAATTTTGGAATGAACACCATCAACATCAATTCTGAATTTGGAGTGAATACCATCAATATCAGTTCAATACTTGAGACCCAGGTCGCGTACGAACTCGGATTGAAATGATTGAAAAACAAGAGTTGTCAAATCAATGAGACAAATAATTTCGTGTTGTAACTTTTTCATTCGAGGTAATTTTGGGGTCCGAATAACTCACGCCATGTATCAGACAACAGACATGGATGTCTAGGGTCGGACGTCACTTTTCAACTCATTGCCAGGTCGGACTTTTGGGGCTGTAGATTTTTCATACGACCTCGGACTGAGATGATTCAAATAGAAAATTCTTTGCCTTGATGAAACAAAGAATCGTCATGTTGAACACTTTTACAGTGGAGGCCGTTCTGAGCATGTTACCATGATAAGAAGAAATGGCCTTCTAGCCATCAAGTTTTGATCAAAGATAAGGTTGATCAAGATAAAGCTTGAAGATAGAATAATTGGTCAAAACTCTAGCAAAATTCATATACCACATGGGATCTTGTGGTATGGTAAGAAGTTGTCAATTCCGCTTTGTTCACTAACCCATATTATGTGTTTTCTATGTCTATGTGTGTTAGGTGATTCTCATGCACTTACATCAAGAGAAAGATTTGAAGTGCCCATGAGAGGATGACATAAAGTGATGATGATCATGGTTCACAAGGGCAAGTTCAAGATGGACATCCCTAAGAATTACATGGTTGAAGTTGTCTGATGATCATGTGATGGACGTGTAAAGATATATAGTACTCCCTCCGTTCCAAAATATTTGTCTTTCTAGCCATCTCAAATGGACTACAACATACGGATGTTTGTAGACATGTTTTAGAGTGTAGATTCACTCATTTTGCTCCGTATGTAGTCACTTGTTGAAATCTCTAGAAAGACAATTATTTAGGAACGGAGGGAGTATATGAGAAGAGGCTTCACATAGTACATGCGTGAGCTATTTGAAGTCTTCACCAAGCGACATGATTAAGATTTTCTTTCCGACTTGAGCCATGCAGAAATGTCAACATCAATCTCAAGAGGAAAGCTCCAGTCAAAGGTATTAATTCCCTTGGCTTTAGCGGCGCGGATAGATAACCATCAAAGAAGGATATACACTCAAGAATGGATTTTCAGAAGCTATCTAGTGTAGCTCTTTTATGTTCTTGTGTAATAAGAATCCCGCCTTTTAAGTGGGGGTTCGTGATGGATTTTCTCAATTCAATATGTTATATATAATAATCCACCCAAATCATTCACACAAAGTCCAAAGCCATATAAACCCTCCTAGTTCCTACTTCTATTTTGGTCAAGCTCACTGAGCGGCCAAATTTTCTAGGCTGCTATCTGGATATGTTCAGTCGGTGGCCGCATGGTCTGGGTTGCTGCCAGACATTCGACTTAAGTACTAAAATCATTAGTAGATTTCTACCCTATCCGGACGCAGTGGTCGGACGAGTATCAGAGAGCAGTTTCATCCGGACTAAGCCAGATGTCTAGGTTGCTACTCGGCAGTCCGGGCATGGCGCCCAAAATCAACAACATGTTGTGCCTCGTTGCCCAGAGGTCCGGGCTCCGTGCCAGACGTCCGAGCTATGGCCGGGAGGTCTAGATTCCTTCGCAAAAGTATGGCCCATGCCCTGTTTGTTCCCCTGTTCTAGCTTTTCCTATGCAGAACTAAAACAGTTGAACGTTTGGGTTGCTACCAAGACATCCAGGCACTTACAAAAAATGTCCCAAAACCTCATTTTTCTTCTAGCCTATATACACCTCTTCACTACGTGAAGGGGTTGAGTAAACACAAATATCTGACCTAGAAAATTGAAAAGGCCCCTTCTCCTTTCCCCTACACCAAATCTTAGATCCCGGAAAGATTTGGGAGAGTTCTTGAGAGAGATTTCACCCAAGCATAGATCCACTTTTCCTCTCTCTTTTGACCAAAGCAATTTGTGATTTGATCAAGTCTTGAGTATTTCCCTTTGAGCTTGTTACTCTTGGAGGTTGGAGACTCCTAGATGGTAGGAGTGGTCCGATGAGAAATCAACTTATGATTTGCCCCCCGAATAGTTTGTGAAGATGTGGAGGCTGCCTCAAGGTCTACCACTAATGGTTGAGAATCGCCTTCGTGGTGATATCTGATGGCTCGATATATTGTCACTTTTATAAGAGGGTTTTGATGTGGTTTTCATAGGGTCTTCGATATTTCTCGCACATTTCCAATGATAATCCTTCGAGAAAGAAGATAACTTGTTTTTACTATAATTTTTAACTGTTTTATGCTATTATATTATCACTTTTGTATGCTTTACGTGTCATTTTATATTATTTTTTTGGACTAACCTATTTAACTTAGTGCCTAGTGCCAATTCCTGTTTTTGTATGTTTTTTGTTTCGAGAAAAAAAAACTATATGAAATAAAGTCCAAACACGACGAAACTTTACGGTGATTTTTCTGTAACATAAAAGACCGTAGAAGCTTCGGGAAGAGACAAGAAGACACACGAGGGGGCCACAAGCCCTGGTGCGCACCCAGGGGGTAGGCGCGTTGGGTGAGTTTGTGCCCCCACTAATAGAAAAAGGCGCATTTGTCCCGGTTCCGGAACCAGGACTAAAGGGTCGGTACAAAAGCCCAATACCTTTAGTCCCGGTTCGCCTATGAACCAGGACAGATGGGGCTCCACGTGGCCTTTGCCGCTTGCCCAGGCAGGAGGGCCTTTTGTCCCGGTTGGTAGCACTAACCGGGACCAAAAGGCATCCATGCGTCAGCAGTTCAGGGGCCGGGGGTTTGTTTTTTTAAAGGGGGGGGGTTGGGGTTTTGGGGTTTTGTAGGGTTAATTTAGGGGTTTCATATATTGTGTTAGCTAGCTAATAGCTAGAGAGAAGTGTCCTGTCTTATCTTCGTGCTTCGTCGACGCTACGTACTATACATAGGACTCGACACGCTAGCTAGTAAGCAAATGAAGGAAACCATTAAGTATAGAAGATCGTCATGAACATATACAGAGAGAAGTGATCGACCTCTCCTTCTCCGAGAGATTGGTCGAACAAAAAGTTTTTGTATATCTATCTGACGCTACTGGCTACATATATACAATATAAGATCTCTTACAATCCCCTAACATCTGAACTCAACTTCCACATGGTATTCTCCGTCTTTATTGATGACGTGGTCAAGAAAGAATCCCGCCAATTCCTATTGAATTGCTTTTATGCGATCTTGTGGTATATAGGAGTTCATCCCGCAGCTGCCAAAGCTAATTTGAAGAAGGGGGTCAATACATATATATGAATGAAACTCAACACAAATGATGGTAATAAAATAAAATTATGAATATTATTGCTTACACACTTCATAATCTTCTTTAGAGTAGCCTCGCTTAGAGGTCGTCGTGTTGTAGATGTACTCGTAAATGTAGTATCCACAAAAATTGTTCCCGCCTTCCTGCCACAACTACTTTACGAGAAATAGAGGTCAATCAAACTGATAATCATGCATTATAAATGGTATTGATGAAACTAGCTAGAATCAATGGGAGATGCGCGGAACTAGCTAGTAGTACTTACTTTCGGGTGTGTAAATCGCAGCTCCCCGGCAGTCCCGGAGCTTCTGCGGTGAACTCTTTCCAAACCCTGCCAGACAAAGAAAATAATTATTACTTGATATCAGGAAATGAACAAAGTTGCCGATATGGTGCGATAATGATCGATTGAACTTACTTCTCTAGCATTTCAGTCATGGCCGCATACTCCTTGGGATCTTTTTGTCTTGAGTCTAAGACGGTTACTAGTCCCTGCTCAAGCTTAATCTCTAGGAGAATAAAGTGGAATCTGCGCACACATACATAACTCATCAATTACATTACTATAACCTCGAGTAATAAGGGAAACCAAATATGCACAAGACAGTAACACTCACTTGAAGTTGTAAGGAAAGATTATTTTCTCTTTGTTTTGATTTTGAAGCAACGATTTTAGCAAGTTGGCCTCGATTTCTTTGGCATTAAATTTAACCGTCCATTCATCTATGAGATTTGTGTTAATGAACCCAATATCATAGATTTGTCTTTTCTTGCATTCGACGATCTTCAATTTGCATAAGATAGTGAGGATAATTATATATACATGCAATGAAAGAGCTGAGCTATATATAGAGACTTAATTAAAGAAGTAGTACTTACAGACAGTAGCAAGTGATGATTATTTTATCGAGGGCCTTTTGATTGAAAAACTGGAAGAACTCCGCAAATGGAACAGACAACAGATCAATTCCAACGAGGTCGTGCTCCTCTTTAACTCTCAGTGTCAAAATATCCTTCCCAGACTTGAAGGTGTCCATGTACCACTTATGGAATCTTCGCATCATCGTTGTTAGAGGAGGCTGACCAGGTTTGACAAGAGGCTTCCTGTACCGGTATTTGTGTTCATCCACCTCCATTGTATCAAAATATGCATCGTCGGGCAGGTAATCACCAGGATTGGTACCAGGCAGCATCACCGGCAAATTTGCGACGATATCGCTAGACACCTTCAGCGGGGGGCACTACTAGGGAAAACCCTAGCAGTAGCGCGGGGAACCGCGCTACTAGTAAGGCGCTACAACTAAAGGTTAGTGCGCAGCGTGGGTTAGACCACGCTACTGCTATATCGACTTAGTAGTGCTTTCTACAATGAGCGCTACTGGTAATTAGTAGTAGCGCTTCTCCCAGCATGCGCTACTACTATTATTCTGTATTTTACTCTTTTTTATTTCATGTTGTATTCATATACCTTCATACAAGTTTTCATACCGCAACAATTTAGAGATTGTTTTTACATCATAATGAGTTATTACATCACTGGGAGAAAGAACCGTGGACTAGTTTCAAGTGGATGGACATCCACTTGAAACAAATCCGCGGTTCTTTCTCCCACTGATATAACAAATATCATCATTGTCGTGGAATTGTCACGGCAGATGTCCTCTTGCAAGGACTTAATCGTGGAGCCATCGCAACTAGGAAGCTTGAAGGGGTTAATCGGGACAAAGGACACGAGAGGGTTTATACTAGTTCGGCTCCTTACGGTGAAGGAAGCCTACGTCTAGTTGGGTTGGTATTGCTTGAGGTTTCGATGACCAGGGAGCGAGATACGCTATGCCCGGTTCTCGAAGTGTTGTTTCTTGCCCTAAGCCGCTGCCGGGTCGTCCCCTTATATACACGGGTTGACGCCCTGCGGCTTACAGAATCCCGACCGGCTCATAAACAGTGTCCGGCTCGGTAACTAGTCAAGTCTACTTTATGACACAAGTCATGCCATTATGGCGGTTTACTACAACGGGCCTTAAGTCGCCCGTGGGCCTTAGGCTCCTTGTTGAGTCGCCATCTTCATGCTTGGACTTGGGCTTATGTCTGGTAACTCTTTACGTAACCCGGCCCCTCCTGGGCGGCTTACACAAATAGTTATATCCCCAATAATCATCATCATCATCATCATCATCATCATATCATTAACAACTTATCATCATAATACATCATTGTCATATAACACCTCCTCATGATCATCATTTTCTTCAATGAGACATCACATAGCAAGTTGGTCACTAGTCATAATCACAACTACTCCTCATCATCAACTCTCATAAACATATTGTACCTCATAGGACCTACTACATTCTCTTAGGACCTACTATATTCTCTTAGGTAAAATAGCATAAAACAAGATAGCCCCTGACTCTCCATTATGGAGAATGGAGATTATCCTATCTCCAATTCTTTCCTTTCGCACAATGTTGCTTCCAAGAACCTCCTTACGACTGTCCATACATTTTTTCCATTCTTTGATTATCATGTGTTCACCGGTTTTAGAAATCCGGTATGGACAGGTGAGATTCGTAGGATGACCTGGCTGTATGTTCAAAACATCAAGGCGACCATTCTGATACATCAAATGAGGCACACAATCCATTGGTATTTTCTGTTGGAAAACATAGTAATAACTTCATAGTTAGCAATGATGTACTAGTTTTAGAAGTATGCAAAAGATGCACGGATGTCGTAATAGTAAAAAATCTTACCAGGGTATCTCCATGGAAGTTACCGTGGTTCAACACGTGCACTAGTGGCACGTATTGACCATAATTTGGAGGAGTATGATAATAGGTATTGTAATTCTCAAGTTCAGTACAAAATGCGATCAGATGATTTTTCACCTTATAAGTTAATTCGGAGCCATCGGTGTAGTGGGTTTTGTCTACCATTGAGGGAGTCCTGGATTAGGGGGTGTCCGGATAGCCGGACTACCATCATCAGCCGAACTATCATCTCCCGGACTATCATCATCGACCGGACTCCAAGACTATGAAGATACAAGATTGAAGACTTCACCCCGTGTCCGGATGGGACTTTCCTTGGCGTGGAAGGCAATCTTGGCGATACGGATATGTAGATCTCCTACCATTGTAACCGACTCTATGTAACCCTAGCCCTCTCCGGTGTCTATATAAACCGGATGGCTTTAGTCCGTAGGACTACAATCACAACAACCCTTACAATCATACCATAGGCTAGCTTCTAGGGTTTAGCCTCCTTGATCTCGTGGTAGATCCACTCTTGTAAACATCCACAATATCAATATCAATCAAGCAGGGCGTAGGGTTTTACCTCCATCAAGAGGGCCCGAACACAGGTAAACATCGTGTCCCTTGTCTCCTGTTACCATCCGCCTAGACGCACGATTCGGGACCCCTACCCGAGATCCGCGGTTTTGACACGAAATTGGTGCTTTCATTGAGAGTTCCTCGTGTCGTCGCCGATAGGCTTGATGGCCTCTTCAATCAACAACGACGTAGTCTGGGCGAGACTTTTCTCCCGGACAGATCTTCAGATTCGGCGGCCGCATCGCGGGCAATTCACTTGGCCATCTGGAGCAGATCGAAGCTACGCCCCGCCGCCGTCAGTCAGGTTTGAAGCCTAAACTTCACGGCCGATATCCGCGGGACTTGATCCTCGATGGATCTGAGCCACAGCCGAAGTGCCGCGCTGTCACGATGGGCATGACCTAACTCGCCACCGGACAACACCACGAGGTCGCTGCACGAATCCGCTCCGACTCATAGTCTGGAGCCGATCGCTCGGATCGAGGACGGATGGCTGGACACCGCCTCGGGAGCTGCAACTTCTACGGCGATGGAGCCGAACACTTACCTTGTCCCGCATAAAAACCATGACTCCGAGGTGCCGGACTCCCTGCCGGACTCCGGACCTCCTGCACCCTTGCCAGTCGAATCTGATTGGGCGCCGATCATGGAATTCACCGCTGCGGACATCTTTCAGCATTCGCCCTTCGGCGATATCATAAATTCACTAAAGCATCTCTCGCTATCCGGAGAGCCCTGGCCGAACTACGGCCAGGACGGTTGGGACGCGGACGACGAAGAAATTCAGATCCCACCCACCACCCACTTCGTAGCCACCGTCGACGATTTAACCGACGTACTCGACTACGACTCCGAAGACATCGACGGTATGGACGACGATGCCGGAGACTACCAAGAACCAGCGCCTACAGGACACTAGAAGACCACCTCGTCATACGACATATACATGGTGGACGCCCCAAAAGATGGGGACGGCGAAGAAGCAGCGGAGGCCGATTCCTTAAAGAAACAGCCCAAGCGCCGACGCGTCGTGGCGCCGCTCTAAATCCCGCCACGGCAAGAATGGAGATTCCGCACAGGAGATAATAACACCCGAAAGTGCGAAGACAACTCCCTCCAAAGACGATCCAGCGCGAGGAGGAGGCGGAAGCAAGCCCTCGGGAGAGGCGGCATTTAAGAGGTCGAGGATGACAATTACTTACCTCCTCCGGAGACGAGGCAAGCCTCGGCGACGGCCAATTCCTCGTGCTCGAGGATCCCGTCGAACAAGAGCGTTTCAGACGCAGGCTAACGGCCACGGCAAACAGCCTAAAGAAAAAGCAACAACAGCTTCAAGCTGATCAAGACCTACTGGCCGACAGATGGACCGAGGTCCTCGCGGCCGAAGAGTATGAACTCGAACGCCCCTCCAAAAGTTACCCAAAGCGCAAGTTGCTCCCCCGATTAGAGGAGGAGGCATACAAACCTACATCACCAGCGCACAATACGGCAGACCGACCACCTCGTGGCCGCGATAGAGAGGCGTGCAAGCCCTCCACCAAAACCGTACCCCGGCATCGCTCAAAAAGCAGGAAGCCACGGGGAACGCGCGGACTTGCGAGATATATTGGAGGACAAGGCAAGACAATCCAGATATATCTATGGATCACATGGGCGCCCACGACCCACGGCGAATACCGTCGCACGGATACAACTACTCGGCCGGGCCGAACACAGCGAATAACGCTCTCTCGAGCTACGTCGCGATATTGCTCAATCTGAGGCGCCGCACACCCACTATGCTTCACCGACGAAGTAATGGATCATCAAATCCCTGAAGGGTTCAAACCCGTTAATATCGAATCCTACGATGGCACAACAGACCCCGCGGTTTGGATTGAGGATTATCTCCTCCATATACACATGGCCCGCGGCGGCAATCTTCACGCCATCAAATATCTCCGCTCAAGCTTAAAGGACCAGCTCGGCATTGGCTTAACAACCTGCCCGCAGAGTCAATTGGATCTTTGGGAAGACCGAAGCCGCATTCCTCGACAACTTCCAGAACGCGTATGTGCGACCACGGGACGCAGATGACCTAAGCCACATAATCCAGCAGCCGATGAATCGGCCGAGCAATTCGACACGGTTCTTAACAAAGAAAAATCAAATCGTCGACTGTCCGGATGCAGAGGCACTCGCTGCCTTCAAACTTAACATCCGCGACGAGTGGCTGGCCCGGCACCTAGGACAGGAGAAGCCGAAATCCATGGCAGCCCTCACATCCCTCATGACCCGCTTACATGCGGGAGAGGATAGCTGGCTCGCTCGCGATAACACCCTCGGCAAAAACGCGGCAGTCCGGATACCAAGGACCGCAATGGCAGGTTGCGTCGAAACAAAACAAACGCCGCGTTAACGGCGGCGGCAATGAGGATACGGCAGTCAACGCGGATTCGAGGCTCAAACCCGTCAACGGAAGAAGCCATTCAAAAGAACCACTCCGGGCCCGTCCAATTTGGACCGAATACTCGACCGCTCTTGTCAAATACATGGAACCCCGAAAAGCCAGCTAACCACACCAACAGAGATTGTTGGGTATTCAAGCAGCAGCAAATTAATCGCCAAAACAGTGACAAGGGGCTACACAGCGATGACGAGGAAGAGACCGCCGCCCGAACAACAGAGGACAAAAGGATTCCCCCTCAAGTTCGGACGGTAAACATGATATACACAACGCATATTCCCAAGAGGGAGCGGAAGCGTGCACTAAGGGCGTATACGATGGAGCTAGTCGCCCAAAATTCAACCCATGGTCCTCTTGCCCGATCACTTTCGATCGAAGAGACCATCCGACCAGTATCCGCCATGGCGGATTCGCCGCATTGGTTTTAGACCCAATCGTTGATGGATTTCACCTCACGAGAGTCCTGATTGACGGCGGCAGTAGCCTGAACCTGCTTTATCAGGATACAGTGCGCAAGATGGGCATAGACCCTTCAAGGATTAAACCTACAAGGACGACCTTTAAGGGCGTCATACCAGGTGTCGAGGCCAATGGTACAGGCTCAGTTACACTGGAGGTGGTCTTCGGATCCCTGGATAATTTCCGAAGCGAGGGGTTAATCTTCGACATAGTTCCGTTCCGCAGCGGCTATCACGCTCTACTCGGACGAACCGCGTTTGCAAAATTCAGCGCGGTGCCGCATTATGCATACCTTAAGCTCAAGATGCCAGGCCCTCGTGGAGTCATCACGGTCAACGGAAACACGGAACGCTCCCTCCGAACGGAGGAACATACAGCGGCTCTCGCGGCAGAAGTACAGAGCAGCCTTTTAAGGCAATTCTCGAGTCCGGCCGTTAAACGACCGGACACGACCAAACGCGCCGGGATCAACATCAACCAAGACCACCTGGCACGTTCAGTGCACGCGTAGCAATGCGGCCCCAACCCCAGCCCTCGCAAAATTATAAGACAAACTCTCCGCGTACATAATTACACCCTGGAGATACCATGGGCATAGGGGGAAGGGCACAAACCACAACAGACCCAGAGTGCGGTTCGACCACACCAGGGGCTCCCAAGTGTGTCGCTCTTTTTTCTTTTTCTCTTTTTTATAGAGAACTCAGTCCAGCGGCGAACCTGCCGAACTCATGATGCAACAACCAGGGAAGGACAAAGGCTGCGACGAACACTCAGGTGGTCTCCATCACGAGCATTATATTTGTCAAATACAACATTCCGCGGCCTACCCCTGGAGGGAGACGCCTTTAATTCGTCCAATCCCTTGCTTTCCGCACTATTTGTATCATTCCGCACTGATAGCATATCTTCTCGAATAAAATGCAGCACTTTTTGCCTATAAATTGCATTACTTTATATATATATATATATATATATATATAGGGAAAATCTATCCTACCACCCAGTGGTAGTTACCCCATATGTCTCATATACTATCATGTGGTACTATATATACTATTTTGTTATTTTAAATATGTTCATATACTATATCTAAGATATTTCAAAACAAGTTCCATGAAAAAATTGCATATAAACCCATAGTTTTTATTATATTTGTGAAATACGTATATATTTATGCGTAAAAAGAGCATACTCAAAAATTGTACATACTACCTAAAATTAGTATATATACTACCTAAACATTGTTATATACTACATACTACACGTACATACTCTCGGTTTAGACAGATACTACATACAACATACAAAATGCAAGTGGTGGTAACTACCCTGCTTGTAGGAAACATTTGTCCTATATATATATATATATATATATATATATATATATATATATATATATATATATATATATATGTTCATTTACGACATGTTGCACCCGTGCATCTTGGTACGCCAAATACACCAGGGCTTATGTCCTCCGCATTATGGTGTGATAAAGTCCTTTTACTTTCACAAGTCGGCACCCGAACTTATAGCATTATATGAATCGGCTCGAATCATGTCTTGGGTCAATAGTTGGGTTTGCCCGGCTCCCATGTTTGGCACCTTACGTTCCGTTCTATCGGCTAAGGTAGCACTGGGAGAACCACTGCGATTGCGCCCGATTGAGCCGGGTTAACGCCTCGATGGAAAGCTAAAACTGACCGGCATGATAAGGCGAGACTGGTCGCTGTTCGAGAGGTCCTTCGGGTCCTTAAAGACCTCGCCGCTTGAGCGAAGTTCGGATTATGTCCGATGAAGGCGTGGATAGCGCCCCAATTCGGTCTTCGAATACTAGGGCTTCACGAAATTTAAAATTATAGAATTCTATGGCTAAGTGAGAGTGTTCAACCACTATAAGTCCGGTTGCCTTGTTCGTTGTGTTGGCGCCTCCTAGATGGACCCAAAATGGGAACAAGAGTGCTCAAGTTTATCCCGAACACCCCAAAGACTTTCGTGGCATGGGGGCTGAAGCCGACGACTTGCCATCTCTCAGATTTAATAAGCGGCCGCATGAAGGTAATATTTTAAATTAAACAAGCGTTGCTTAGCGCATATGAACAAAGTTTTCAGCGCACAGGATAACACATTGCAAATTCACTCAAAATTACATCCGGGGCACTCATCCGCAATCTTGCGGGCACCCTTCAGACAGCCTTATAGTAAATTTGGGCGACGATGCTCCTTGCCCGCTGGTGGCGCGTCTGTGATTAGCTTCTCCGCATCCAGCTTGCCCCAATGCACCTTTTGCGCGGGCAAGGGCCCGACGAGCACCTTCAATACAGGCGGGCGCTTGATAACCTCCACCCGGTAGCGCATCCACCAGCCGTCGCCGAGGCGAAGTAGCTCCTGGCATGGCCTCTCCAGCCACAACCGGACTATGAGGCCCTTCATGGCCTGCTCGGCCACCTTGTGAAGCTCGACCATCTGCTTGACTGGTCGCTAGGGGCACGGATGGCCGGCCTCGGCATCTTGAGACCGTAAGACCTTCTCCGTTGAGCTCCCTCCTCGGCTCGGTAGAATGCGACGGCATCGAGACACGCTGCGAGGCAGATCTGCAAACGCCTCGAGAGCTCCGACCGGGTAAGTAACACGTAATTTACATTCACATGCTTGCTTTGCATGAAAAATGCCTTACCCGCCGCTATCTTCCTCATCAACTCAATCTCTGAAGGGACTTATGGGCCTCGGCCTTGGCGGTTTTAGCACTTTCGAGAGCGAGGCAAGCTCGGACTCTCGAGTCTTTGAGTCACGCTCCAAACTCTCATGCTTTTCCATGAGAGCACAGGAGCTCTTGCTGAACCACCGCCACCCGCGCCTCCTGCTTTTCTCGCTCTGCCCGTTCTGCGTGGCCGCATTGCGTTCGTCACAGAACACGGCCTCCTTCGTGGTCGCCACCTCGTTCGTGGCCCTGCAGTACCCATGTTATCCTTGTTTTTTTGCAACCTAAATCCTTTTACATGAAGGTACAAATTCAAAGTAGTGTTACTCACCTTCTTTGTCTTGGAGCTGCTTCTGGCGCAGCCGAGCTCTTGCCGGACCGCTCGAGCTCCTGCTTCAACGCACCGACCTCCGCAGTCAGTGCGGCAGAGGTCAGCAGCGCAGCTGCAACCCATATTGACATAATTTTTTAGCAACCCTGCGTATATCTTTTTCAGATCCTCAGTCCGGCTTTTCTTTCCGAACACCAAACCGAGCATCGAGGGCTACTGTCTATGCGGTATTACATTGCATATTTTAACTTCTTACCTCAAAGCCCGATAGAAGGCTATCTGCGAAGCTTTGGTCAGCCCGCCTTGGCGAAGCTGCACCTTCTGAATCACCGCACTCATAATAGTGCGGTGTTCTTCCTCGATGGAAGCACTCTGCAGCGCCTCCAACAAATTGCCCGGCGCCTCCGGTTGGACGGAAGCCGCTGGCGTCACGGTCTTGCCCTTCGTTCGAAGGGGCCGCTGGCCGGACTCCGGAACCACTGCGGGTTCTGTTGTGGAGTCCGGCGCAAAGTCCGGGAGGACGCCTTGTGGCGCCTCCGGAGCCTCCCCCCGATGGGTCCCTTCTTGGGTTCCCACCTCGGCGTCCTCGGCGTCACGAGGGGTGGAGGCGGTCGGGATGGAGTCTACATCCGACGGAGCCAACGACCCTTCGAAGAAGCGGGAGATCATCATCGGCGGACTGCGAGCGGTATGCGACATTAGAATGACACTATGTGGCGCAGAAAAAGAAATTATAAATCATTCAGAATCCGGATACTTACGATCTCGCGGAGGCTGGCCCTTGAAGGCCATTCTTCCTCGCCAACGTTGATGTTGGCGGAGCTGTCCGGGAATAGTCCTTCCCTCTTGGACCCTTGGCCTCCCCTGTTGGGAAGCCTTCCTCTTCCTCTCTCCTCCTGCGGGAGAGAGTCCTCTTCCTCCTCCTCATTTTGGGAGGAATCCGCCGAGTCGTCGGACACCTGAAAGCGGGCACTCTTTCGAGCACCTGTGGCCTCCTTCTTGGCCTTCTTCTCCGACACCACGTGCGGTGCGGAACCAGCAGCCTCGCTAGGCGAGCGTCTCTGGGTTTTCGGCATAGGAGCCGGACAGTAATCTGCTCCGCCTTCCTCATCCAGTCTGTCAAAGGAAAAGGGAAATTAAAGCCGCATAGAGTCAAACTATGAAAACAAGTGTCCGTAAAGGGTAGAATCACTTACCTCGTCGGCTGGTGCATGGCGAAATCCGCGATCTTGATCGCGGATGCGAAACTTCGGCGCCTTTGAACAGCACCTTCCAGCGCCTTCAGTGCGTTGTGTCGAAGAGCTTGTTCATGCTGGTGCTGTTCGGATCGAACTCCATAAATTAAATGCCGCTTTTGGCATGGGAGAATCCGGACGACGAGCATGACTGGACCACGTTAACCAGCTGAGCTTCTTCACCACTTCTTGATACAGGCTTGGAGTCCGTTAGCTCCTTCAAACTACCCCACAACAAGCCCTTCTCTTTCCGGAGGTGAGCTGTGTGGGATACCAGATCTAAACTCGAGGGCCGCAGCCCATTTAGGGTCACGCGGCTCGGTGATATAGAACCACCCGATTGCCACCTTGGCGGATTCCACGAAGACCCCTTGAACCAAAGGATGTTGGGCATCTTGCCCAACATGGCGCCCCGCCTCCGCTTGAGTGCCCTTCACTACCTTCGCTTGACATTGAAGGTCTTGAGCCACAAGCGAAGTGGGGCTGGATGCGAGAGGAAGGCCTCGCACACGACGATAAACGCCGAGATGTTGAGGATGAAGTTGGCGCGGATCATGGAAATCCAGGCCGTAGTAAAACATGAGCCCCGGACAAAGGGATGTAGTGGAAAGCCCAGTCCAGCGGAGGAAGTGGGGAAGAAAGACGACCCTCTCATGGGGCCTGGGGTGGGGATGAGCTGCCCCTCGTTGGGCAGCCGGTCTGCGATGTCGCGGAAAGGTATCCGGCGCCAGCGCGGTTTAGCGATGTGCTCCTCCTTAGCGGTGGAGGCCAACCATTTACCTCCGCTCCGGACATGGTCGGAGAAGGTTGAGACGAGATCTTGTGAACTTGGGCGCTGGAGCTCGAGTCTTGTGAGATGGACAAGCAAAAGGAGGAAGAAGGCGTGGGTGAGAAGGTGAATCCTTATCCCTTGTATGGGCGGCGAAGTCTTCGCGTCCCCCACCGGCCTGGTAAAACTCGCTTATCTCCCAAGCGTCACCATCAATGACGGTTGGGTTACCCACGCCCGTGTTGATGAGAATCCCGGATTAAGGGAAACACGATCTCGCTTGACAAGGCGTGCCAAGAAACCGCTTAGCTAAATGCGCTGAGGTGGTAAAGTAAAAACAATTGAGTAATGGCTTGGTAGTGGTGTGACGTCATGCCACGGAAAACGTTAGCAGATTGAACTTGTGTATATATATTATTATTCTCTCTACGGTGGAATGTGGAATTTATTTTGCGAGCGGACACTATCTGGTGTTCACAATCTTCTATCATTTGGAGGAGGAACCCGCCTTGCAATGCCAAGCAATATACACGCCGGACTTATCGTCATTGAAGCCTGGTTCGGGGCTCTTGAGGAGTCTGGATTAGGGGTGTCCGGATAGCGGACTACCATCATCAGCCGAACTATCATCTGCGGACTATCATCATCGACCGAACTCCAAGACTATGAAGATACAAGATTGAAGACTTCACCCGTGTCCGAATGGGACTTTCCTTGGCGTGGAAGGCAAGCTTGGTGATCGGATATGTAGATCTCCTACCATTGTAACCGACTCTATGTAACCCTAGCCCTCTCCGGTGTCTATATAAACGGATGGCTTTAGTCCGTGGGACTACAATCACAACAACCCTTACAATCATACCATAGGCTAGCTTCTAGGGTTTAGCCTCCTTGATCTCGTGGTAGATCCACTCTTGTAAACATCCACAATATCAATATCATCAAGCAGGACGTAGGGTTTTACCTCCATCAAGAGGGCCCGAACCTGGGTAAACATCGTGTCCCTTGTCTCCTGTTACCATCCGCCTAGACGCACAGTTCGGGACCCCCTACCCGAGATCCGCCGGTTTTGACACCGACAACCATCTTCCGCACATTGTTTGAAGAATGAAAATAAGCTGCCAATGGAAATAAGTTGTCAACTATTTTGAAATAAATAATATAAATTAGTTAATAACTATGTTTGAGAAACTCACATAGCGGTAGAATCAGAAGCGTATCAACAAGGACCCAAATGTCCATATTGTCTTGCTCGATGTCAGGATCACCAAGATCCATGGTGATAATCATATCCTCATAAAAACCATACATCTTGCAAAGTGCTTCACAATTTTGGCAACCAAAATGGGTTATGCTCTGAGAATTGTACATATTTACTTCAAAATCTATATCATGATGGGTCCTTAGGTGTATTTTCTTTGTTTTGAAATTTTCATGGTCTTCATAACCCATCCTCTCCAAGATATAGCGTCTTGCATGGCATGGGATAAGCTAGTCGAATTGTAAAAGATGAAAATTACACGTTGAAATAGTTGAATTCGTGCTTAATTACGAAAAAAACACTTGTCGTCGTTGCGTACCGTCTCAACATCGAAGGTTACCTGGAGCTTAATGCTGAAGCGCCGACCTTCGTCCAGGTGAGGCCTATCGCACAGACCTCGGTCATCGTTGCACCAGCCGCACTCCCCCGGGAGACTTTCGTCGTCCGAGTACGACATTTCCTATGTTCATAATTCAAAGATTAAACTTGTACAATTAAATATATGTACTACAAAAACTAAATTAGATTATTATTATTCATCACGGGTTGACTATCGGTCTGTGGAGTCTTTTCTTGAAAACTCTCAGCTCACGTGGTGTATACATTTGACCGTTGGTAATGGTCACTCCTCCTTTCCTTCCCAAGTGCATTACACCAAAATGTCTAGCACACGGGAACAAAGGAGAAGCGACCCCCACGACAGCAGTCGGGATTCTTTGTCCTCTCATATATGGTGGAGACTCTCCCTCACTGATTCCTCTCTGCCATTTGTGACCGTCGGTGATGGTCGTTACTCCTCCTTCCCCTAGTGCATAAAAAAGGTCTAGCACAAGGAGAAGAAGGAGAAACGGCCCCCACAACAACAGTCGGGATTCTTTGGCCTCGACAGGCTTAAAGTCAACCCGAAAAATCGTTTAATTATCTTTCTAGAAAATCCAGGCCACTCGATATTTCCTACATATTCTAGCACAAGTCATGCCAAAATTAATGGAAAATTCCGGCATGAACTTTGCTAAAAAAGGACATATCGAGCGCCTGAAATTTGCCGGAACAGAAATTAATCAACACTCTGGCAAAACATAGGCCAATCGGAGGTGTAACCTGCAAACATGACCGACCACTTGGGCAACCACATATCCTATTTGAGCAACACAAGATATAGATGTTTTTATCTACATCATATCTTATAAGACTCATATTGACATGGAGATTTGGCTGGTCTCACCTCGAGGTCGGAGGGGGTCGGTGACGGGGACGACGGCGGGGATGATGGAGGGGCTCTTAGATTTCTGCAAAAACAAAGACCCTATAAGTCATCACTAATACATCCCGAATAGTATCATACATATAACATCACTAATACAACTAAAACCCTAGCGAACGATGGGTATCGACGACGAGGATGCAGGATAGGCATCGTCGACTCGATGCAGAAATAATTGCTTAAACTAAAAAAATAACAACAAATGTGACATGTTCAACTAGTTCTATTAATTCAACTAGTTCGTACTAAAAATAAACTTACTATAAATAAAAATAAACTAGTTCTTTCTAAAAATAAACTAGTTCAACTAGTTATATTAATTTTCTTACTAAAAATACATTAGTTCTATTAATTGACTAGTTCTTGCTAAATATAAACTAGTTCAACTAGCTTTATTAATTTACTTACTAATTATTTTAAACACTTACTAAAAACAGTAAAAAACTACATTATACAATAGTAAAAAACTACAGTAAAAACAGAAAAAAAGATGGAGGGAGGAGGGAAGGAGGAGGAAGGAGAGAGGAGGAGGAGGAGGCCGGTGGGATCGGAGGAGGAGGAGGCGGCGGAGGAGGAGGAGGAGGCGGCGGCGAGGGGAGGAGGAGGCGGTGGGAGGAGGCGTCCGGAGGAGGAGGAAGGAGGAGGACGGAGGAGTACCTCGTTGGAGAAGCAACCTGACAGCAGGCGGGCGGCGGACGAGGTTCGGGCGCAAGTAGAGTGAGTGAGAGGGAGAGTGAGTGAGAGGGTCAGGCGCGTGGTGAGGCTAAGGTAAGTAAGTAGTAGCGCGTTTCCGAGATACGCGCTACTGCTATGGAACGTAGCAGTAGCGGTGGTTGCAGATGCGCACTACTACTAAGTGGGGCTAGCCATCTGCGCCTAGTACAAACATAGCGGTAGTGCGTTTTCCTAGAACGCACTACTGCTAAAGGAGTAGCAGTAGCGCGGTTTATTTAAACATGCTACTACTAAGTAGCAGTAGTGCACTATTTTGTCCAGCGCTACTGCTAAGATGCTGTGTATAAGGTTTTCCCTAGTAGTGGGGCATGATTGGTGATAATCCCCAAATGCAGGGAATCATCGTAGCAATTCCCAAAGGTGGAAGTGATAAGTATGGAGTGTCGAACCCACAAGGAGCTAAAGGTAAGATCAATATTCTCTCAAGTCCTATCTGCCACTGATACGACTCTACGTACATCGAACATTTGCTTCCAACTAGAAAGGAGAAATAAAACTACGTTGTGGGTATGAAGAGGATAACTTTGCATGGTATCGGAGAGCTAAAATATAAAAGTAGGTGATGTTATCATAAAGTTAGAATATATTACTAAATATAATAAATAGCGAGTGTGTGGAATAATGATGGGTCGGTGTGCGGAATTATCCTAGGCAATCGTTAACAGGACTGGTAGTCGTCATTGCAATTTCATATGAGGGAGAGGCATAAGCCAACATACTTTCTCTTCTTGGATCATATGCACTTATGATTGGAACTCTAGCAAGCATCCGCAACTACTAAAGATCATTAAGGTAAAACCCAACCATAGCATTAAAGCATCAAGTCCCTTTATCCCATACTGAAACAACCCCTTACTCGGGTTTATGCTACATCACTCAAGCAACCCATTATAAGTGAATCATGAGCGTGTTGCAACACCCTACAGCTGAATCCCTCACGCTTGCGCGACACGGAGGGCACAATAGGACAGCACCAGAATAAAACATACAACTCATACCAATCTAGATCATCAATCAACCCAAAGACAAAGGATATCTACTCAAAACATCATAGGATGGCAACACATCATTGGCTCATAATATGTGGCATAAAGCACCATGTTCAAGTAGGGATTACAGCAGGGTGCGGGAGAGTGGACTGCGTAAAATAGATGAGGATGGTCATGATGATGGTGATGTTGATGAAGACGATCACCGCGGCGATGATTCCCCTCCCGATGGCACTCCGGCGCCACCGAGAGAGAGGAGGAGAGGTTCTCCCCCTTGTGCTTCCTCCTTCATGGCATCCCCCTGTATGGGGAGAGGTTCTTGTTGGAGAACGTTGCAGAAAATTAAAATTTTCCTACGGTTTCACCTAGATCTATCTATGAGTTCATCTAAGCAACGAGTCAAGAAAGAGAGTTTGCATCTACATACCACTTGTAGATCGAGTGCGGAGGCGTTCGAGGGAGTGGTGATGATGGAGTCGTTCTAGCGTGATTCCGATCACCGATGACCAAGCGCTGAAAGGACAGCACCTCCGTGTTCAACACACGTGCGGGACGATGGCGTCTCCTCCGTCTTGATCCAGCAAGGATGAAGGAGAGGTTGAGAAGACAACTCCAATGGCAGCACGACGGCGTGGTGCAGTTGGTACAGCAGTTCTCGGCGAGGCTTCGCCAAGCTCGCGGGGAGAAAGAGAGGTGTTGGGCAGGAGGGCTGCGCCTTCAATGGTGTGTGCAGCCCTCCCCCACCCCTCTATTTATAGGAGGAGAGGGCAAGGGGGGTGGGGCGGCCATCTAGGGAAACCCTAGATGGGGCGGCGGACAAAGGGAGGAGGAGAGGTGGCTTGCCCCAAGCTGAGGCGCCCCTTTAGGGTTTCCTCCCATGCCCTAGCCGCATGGGCCTAGGTGGGGAGGCGCCCAGCCCACCAGGGGCTGGCTCCCTCCCACACAGCCCATGTGGCCCCCGGAGGGTGGCCCCTCCCGGTGGACCTCCGAACCCTCCCGATGGCCTCGGTACATTACAGTATACCCCGAAACTTTCCGAGTCCGTTTAACCACTTTCCATATATAAATCTTTACCTCCGGACCATTCCGAACTCCTCGTGACGTCCGGATCTCATCCGGACTCGAACAACATTCGGTAGTCACATACTTGTCTTCCTAATAACCCTAGCGTCACCGAACCTTAAGTGTGTAGACCCTACGGGTTCGGGAGACATGTAGACATGACCGAGACGATCTCAGGTCAATAACCAGCAGCGGGATCTGGATACCCATGTTGGCTCCCACATGTTCCTCGATGTTGTCATCGGATGAACCACGATGTCAAGGGTTCAAGCAACCCCGTATTCTATTCCCTTTGTCAGACGGTATGTTACTTGCCCGAGACTCGATCGTCGGTATCCCAATACCTCGTTTAGTCTCGTTACGGCAAGTCACTTTACTCGTACCGTAATGCATGATCCGTGACCGGACACTTGATCACTTTGAGCTCAATATGATGATGCACTACCGAGTGGGCCCAGTGATACCTCTCCGTCATGCGGAGTGACAAATCCTGTCTCGATCCGTGTCAACCCAATGACACTTTCGGAGATACCTGTAGTGCACCTTTATAGTCACCCGATTACGTTGTGACGTTTGATACACCCAAAGCACTCCTACGGTATCCGGGAGTTACGATCTCACGGTCTAAGGAAGAGATACTTGACATTGGAAAAGCTCTAGCAAAGCGAACTACGATCTTGTGCTATGCTTAGGATTGGGTCTTGTCCATCACGTCATTCTCCTAATGGCGTGATCCGTTATCAATGACATCGATGTCCATAGTCAGAAACCATGACTATCTGTTGACCAACGAGCTAGTCTACTAGAGGCTTACTAGGGGCGTATTGTAGTCTATGTATTCACACGTGTATTACGATTTTGGATAATACGATTATAGCATGAATAAAGACAATTATCATGAACAAGGAAATATAATAATAATGCTTTTATTATTGCCTCTAGGGCATATTTCCAACAGTCTCCCACTTGCACTAGAGTCAATAATCTAGTTACATTGTGATGAATCGAACACCCATAGAGTTACGTGTTGATCATGTTTTGCCCATGAGAGAGAGGTTTAGTCAGCGGATCTGCGACATTCAGATCCGTGTGCACTTTACAAATTTCTATGTCTCCATCCTGAACATTTTCACGGATGGAGTTGAGCGACGCTTGATGTGCTCTGGTCTTCTTGTGAAACCTGGGCTGCTTTGCAAGTGCAATAGCTCCGGTGTTGTCACGAGAAGAGTTTGATCGGCCCGACGCATTGGGTATGACTCCTAGGTCGGTGATGAACTCCTTCACCCAAATTGCTTCATGCACTGCCTCCGAGGCTGCCATGTACTCCGCTTCACATGTAGATCCCGCCACGGCGCTTCTGCTTGCAGCTGCACCAGCTTCTTGCTCCACCATTCAACATATACACGTATCCGGTTTGTGACTTAGAGTCATCCAGATCTGTGTCGAAGCTAGCGTCGGCGTAACCCTTCTGACGAGCTCTTCGTCACCTCCATAAACGAGAAACATGTCCTTTGTCCTTTTCAGGTACTTCAGGATATTCTTGACCGCTGTCTAGTGTTCCTTGCCGGGATTACTTTGGTACCTTCCTACCAAACTTACGGCAAGGTTTACATCAGGTCTGGTACACATCATGGCATACATAATAGATCCTATGGCTGAGGCATAGGGGATGACACTCATCTCTTCTTTATCTTTTGCCGTGGTCGGGCATTGAGCTGAGCTCAATCTCACACCTTGCAATACAGGCAAGAACCCCTTCTTGGACTGATCCATTTTGAACTTCTTCAAAATCTTATCAAGGTATGTGCTTTGTGAAAGACCTATGAGGCGTCTCGATCTATCTCTATAGATCTTGATGCCTAATATATAAGCAGCTTCTCCAAGGTCCTTCATTGAAAAACACTTATTCAAGTAGGCCTTAATGCTGTCCAAGAGTTCTATATCATTTCCCATCAAAAGTATGTCATCTACATATAATATGAGAAATGCTCTGAGCTCCCACTCACTTTCTTGTAAACACAGGCTTCTCCATAAGTCGCATAAACCCAAACGCTTTGATCATCTCATCAAAGCGAATGTTCTAACTCGAGATGCTTGCACCAGCCCATAAATGGATCGCTGGAGCTTGTCGACATTCTTAGGATCGACAAAACCTTCCAGTTGCATCATATACAGCTCTTCCTTAAGATAACCGTTAAGGAACGCTGTTTTGGCGTCCATCTGCCATATCTCATAATCATAGTATCGGCAATTGCTAACATGATTGGACGGACTTAAGCTTCGCTACGGAGAAAAAGTCTCATCATAGTCAATCCTTGAACTTGCCGATAACCCTTAGCGACAAGTCGAGCTTTATAGATGGTGACATTACCATCGCATCCGTCTTCTTCTTAAAGATCCATTTGTTTTCTATCGCTCGCCGATCATCGAGCAAGTCGGTCAAAGTCCACACTTTGTTTTCATACATGGATTCTATCTCGGACTTCATGGCTTCTAGCCATTTGTTGGAATCTGGGCCCGCCATCGCTTCTTCATAGTTCAAGGTTCACCGTTGTCTAACAACATGATTTCGAGGACAGGGTTGCCGTACCACTGGTGCGGAGCGTGTCCTAGTGGACCTCTGAAGTTCAGTAGCAACTTGATCCGAAGTACCTTGATCATCATCATGAATTTCCTCTTGATTGGTGTAGGCATCACAGGAACATTTTCTGAGCTGCACTACTATCCTGTTCAAGAGGTAGTACTTCATCGAGTTCTACTTTCCTCCCACTTACTTCTTTCGAGAGAAACTCTTTTCCGAAAAGGATCCGTTCTTGGCAACAAAGATCTTGCCCTCGGATCTTAAGTAGAAGGTATACCCTACGGTTTCCTTGGGTATCCTATGAAGACGCATTTTCCGACTTGGGTTCGAGCTTTTCAGGTTGAAGTTTCTTGACATAAGCATCGCATCCCCAAACTTTTAGAAACGACAGCTTAGGTTTCTTCCCAAACCATAATTCATACGGTGTCGTCTCAACGGACTTAGGCGGTGCCCTATTTAAAGTGAATGTAGCTGTCTCTAGGCGTATCCCCAAAATGATAGCGGTAAATCAGTAAGAGACATCATAGACCGCACCATATACAATAGAGTGCGATTACGACGTTCGGACACACCGTTCGCCGAGGTGTTCCAGTGGCGTTAGTTGTGAAACGATTCCACATTTTCTTAAGTGTGTACCAAATTCGTGACTTAAATATTCTCCTCCATGATCTGATCGTAAGAATTTTATCTTTCGGTCACGTTGATTCTCTACTTCATTCTGAAATTCCTTGAACTTTTCAAAGGTCTCGGACTTGTGTTTCATCAAGTAGACATACCCATATCTACTCAAGTCATCTGTGAGTGAGAACATAACGATACCCTCCATGAGCCTCAACGCTCATTGGACCGCACACATCGGTATGTATGATTTCCAACAAGTTGGTTGCTCGCTCCATTGTTCCGAGAACGGAGTCTTGGTCATCTTGCCCATGAGGCATGGTTCGCATGTGTCAAATGATTCATAATCAAGAGACTCCAAAGTCCATCAGCATGGAGCTTCTTCATGCGCTTGACACCAATGTGACCAAGGCGGCGAAGCCACAAGTATGTGAGACTATCGTTATCAACTTTACATCTTTTGGTATTCATGCTATGAACATGTGTAATACTACGCAAGATTCATTAAGAATAAACCATTGACCATTGGAGCATGACCATAAAACATATCTCTCATATAAATGGAACAACCATTATTCTCGGATTTAAATGAGTAGCCATCTCGCATTAAGCGAGATCCGGATACAATATTCATGCTCAAACTTGGCACCAAATAACAATTATTAAGGTTCATAACTAATCCCGTAGGTAAATGAAGAGGTAGCGTGCCGACGGCGATCACATCGACTCTGGAACCATTCCCGACGCGATCGTCACCTCGTCCTTCGCCATCTCCACTTATTCCGCAGCTCCTGCTGTGAGTTACAAATATGAGCAACGGCACGGTATCAAATACCGGGAGTTACTACGAGTCTTGGTAAGGTACACATCAATTACATGTATATCAAATATACCTTTGGTGTTGCGGCCTTCTTGTCCGCTAAGTATTTGGGGCAGTTCCGCTTCGATGACCCTTCCCTTGCAATAAAAGCACTCGGTCTCGTGCTTGGGTCCATTCTTTGACTTCTTCCGGCAACTTGCTTACGGGCGCGGCAACCTCCTTGCCGTCCTTCTTGAAGTTCTTCTTGCCCTTGCCCTTCTTGAACTTAGTGGTCTTATTGACCATCAACACTTGATGTTCTTTCTTGATTTCAACCTCGGCTGACTTCAGCATAGAGAATACTTCAGAATGGTCTTTACCATCCCTGCATATTGTAGTTCATCACAAAGCTCTTGTAGCTTGGTGGGGCGATGGAGGATTCTGTCAATGACCGCCTCATCGGGGAGGTTAATATTCAGCTGGGTCATACGGTTGTGCAACCCGCACATCTTGGGAATGTGCTCCTTGACGAACTATTTTCCTCCATCTTACAACTATAGAACTTGTTGGAGATGTCATATCTCTCGACCGGCGTGAGCTTGGAAAACCAGTTTCAGCTCTTGAACATCTCATATGCTCCGTGATGCTCAAAATGCTTTTGGAGCCCGGTTCTAAGCTGTAAAGCATGCCGCACTGAGCGAGGGAGTAATCGTCAAGACGAGACTGCCAAGCATTCATAATGTCTTGGTTCTCTGGGACGGGAGCGTCACCTAGCGGTCCTTCTAGGACATATTGTTTCCTGGCAGCTATGAGGATGATCCTCAAGTTCTGGACCCAGTCCGTATAGTTGCTGCCGTCATCTTTCAGCTTGGTTTTCTCTAGGAACGCGTTGAAGTTCAAGTTGACATGAGCGTTGGCCATTTGATCTACAAGACATATTATGCAAAAGTTTTAGACTAAGTTCATGATAATTAAGTTCATATAATCAAATTATTTAAATGAACTCCCACTCAGATTAGACATCCCTCTAGTCATCTAAGTGATACACGATCCGAGTCGACTAGGCCGTGTCCGATCATCACGTGAGACGGACTAGTCATCGTCGGTGAACATTCTCATGTTGATCGTATCTTCCATCGACTCGTGTTCGACCTTTCGGTCTCCGTGTTCGAGGCCATATGCGTACATGCTAGGCTCGTCAAGTTAACCCTAAGTGTTTTTATGTGTAAATCTGTCTTACACCCGTTGTATGTGAGCGTAAGAATCCATCACACCGATCATCACGTGGTGCTTAGAAGCGACGAACTTTAGCAACGGTGCACAGTTAGGGGAGAACACTTCTTGAAATTGTTGTAAGGGATCATCTTATTTACTACCGTCGTTCTAAGTAAACAAGATGTATAAACATAATAAACATCACATGCAATTATATAGTAGTGACATGATATGGCCAATATCATAAAACTCCATTGATCTCCATCTTCGGGGCTCCATGATCATCTTGTCACCGGCATGGCACCATGATCTCCATCATCGTGCCTCCATGAAGTTGTCACGCCAACGACTACTTCTACTACTATGGCTAAACGTGTTTTAGCAATAAAGTAAAGTAAGTTACATGGCTTTCTTCAATGACACGCAAGTCATACAAAAATAAAGATAACTCCTATGGCTCCTGCCGGTTGTCATACTCATCGACATGCAAGTCGTGATTCCTATTACAAGAACATGATCTCATACATCACAATATGTCATTCATCATTCATCACAACTTGGCCAAATCACATCACATGTCAATTGCTGCAAAAACAAGTTAGACGTCCTCTAATTGTTGTTGCATCTTTTACGTGGCTGCAATTGGGTTCTAGCAAGAACGTTTTCTTACCTACGAATAACCACAACGTGATCTTGTCAACTTCTATTTACCCTTCATAAGGACCCTTTTCATCGAATCCGCTCCAACTAAGGTGGGAGAGACAGACACCCGCCAGCCACCTTATGCAACTAGTGCATGTTAGTCGGTGGAACCGGTCTCACGTAAGCGTACGTGTAAGGTTGGTCCGGGCCGCTTCATCCCACAATACCTCGGAAGCAAGATAAGACTAGTAGCGGCAAGTAAGTTGACAAGATCCATGCCCACAACTAAATTGTGTTCTACTCGTGCAAAAAGAACTACGCATAGACCTAGCTCATGATGCCACTGTTGGAGAACGTTGCAGAAAATTAAAATTTTCCTACGGTTTCACCAAGATCTATCTATGAGTTCATCTAAGCAACGAGTCAAGAGAGAGTTTGCATCTACATACCACTTGTAGATCGATGCGGAAGCGTTCGAGGGAGTGGTGATGATGGAGTCGTTCCCAACGTGATTCCGATCACCGATGACCAAGCGCTGAAAGGACAACACCTCCGTGTTCAACACACGTACGGGACGATGGCGTCTCCTCCGTCTTGATCCAGCAAGGATGAAGGAGAGGTTGAGGAAGACAACTCCAATGGCAGCACGACGGCGTGGTGCAGTTGGTACAACAGTTCTCCGGCAGGGCTTCGCCAAGCTCGCAGGGAGAAAGAGAGGTGTTGGGGAGGGAAGGGGCTGCGCCTTCAATGGTGTGTGCAGCCTCCCCCACCCCTCTATTTATAGGAGGAGAGGGCAGGGGGGGCCATCTAGGGAAACCCTAGATGGGGCGGCGGCCAAAGGGAGGAGGAGAGGTGGCTTGCCCCCAAGCTGAGGCGCCCCTTTGGGGTTTCCTCCCATGCCCTAGCCGCATAGGCCTAGGTGGGGAGGCGCGCCCAGCCCACCAGGGGCTGGCTCCCTCTCCCACACAGCCCATGTGGCCCCCCGGGAGGGGTGGCCCCTCCCGGTGGACCTCCGGAACCCTCCCGGTGGCCCCGGTACATTACCGCTATACCCCCGAAACTTTCTGGAGTCCATTTAACCACTTTCCATATATAAATATTTACCTCCGTACCATTCCAGAACTCCTCGTGACGTCCGGGATCTCATCCGGGACTCCGAACAACATTCGGTAGTCACATACTTGTCTTCCTAATAACCCTAAGCGTCACCGAACCTTAAGTGTAGACCCTACGGGTTCGGAGACATGTAGACATGACCGAGACTATCTCAGGTCAATAACCAGCAGCGGATCTGGATACCCATGTTGGCTCCCACATGTTCCTCGATGTTGTCATCGGATGAACCACGATGTCAAGGGTTCAAGCAACCCGTATTCTATTCCCTTTGTCGACGATATGTTACTTGCCCGAGACTCGATCGTCGGTATCCCAATACCTCGTTTAGTCTCGTTACGGCAAGTCACTTTACTGCATCCGTAATGCATGATCCGTGACCGGACACTTGATCACTTTGAGCTCAATATGATGATGCACTACCGAGTGGGCCCGGTGATACCTCTCCGTCATACGGAGTGACAAATCCCTGTCTCGATCCGTGTCAACCCAACAGACACTTTCGGAGATACCTGTAGTGCACCTTTATAGTCACCTAGTTACGTTGTGACGTTTGATACACCCAAAGCACTCCTACGGTATCCGGGAGTTACACGATCTCACGGTCTAAGGAAGAGATACTTGACATTGGAAAAGCTCTAGCAAAACGAACTACGATCTTGTGCTATGCTTAGGATTGGGTCTTGTCCATCCGTCATTCTCCTAATGGCGTGATCCCGTTATCAATGACATCGATGTCCATAGTCAGGAAACCATGACTATCTGTTGACCAACGAGCTAGTCTACTAGAGGCTTACTAGGGACGTATTGTAGTCTATGTATTCACACGTGTATTACGATTTCCGGATAATACAATTATAGCATGAATAAAAGACAATTATCATGAACAAGGAAATATGATAATAATGCTTTTATTATTACCTCTAGGGCATATTTCCAACAGTTCTCCCACCGGAGCAGCCGGAGCAGCGGCGGCTCTCTTCTGCCCTTGCTGACAAGGCGGAGGAGGAGGCGGGCTGCTCGAGTGCGCCGGCGCAGGCGGAGAAGGAGGCGGAGTGCCGCCACGCCGCGCAACCCGATAAGGAGGCGGAGTGCCTGATCACTTGCGGAGGAGGAGGCGCAGTGCCTGACTCACGGGAGGAGGAGGAGGAGGAGGAAGAGGCGTCCCAGTTCGGGAAGCTTGATGAGCTCCTGCCACCATAGACATGGAGTCTGCAGAGGAGGACCCAGCTGAGTCTCCCCTTGACCGGTAGGGTGGTGATAACCCACAAGTATAGGGGATCAATTGTAGCCTCTTTCAATAAGTAAGAGTGTCGAACCCAATGAGGAGGTAAAGGTAGAAAAAATATTCCCTCAAGTTCTATCGACCACCGATACAACTCTACGCACGGTTGACGTTCGCTTTACCTAGAACAAGTATGAAACTAGAAGTAGTTTGTAGGTGTTTTTGGATAGGTCTGCAAGATAATAAATAGGCGTAAATAAAAACTAGGGGCTGTTCAGATGAAGACACAACTAAGTTAGTTTTAGTAGAGAGCTTTTGTACTTAAACCCTAAGCAGGATATCTGCACGAAGAAGTAATAGACATACACATACGAATTTACTACATGACCAACTAGGAGAAATAGGAAATCAAACAACAAACATAATAAAATTATATGAAGACATATGCAAGATATCTTGCAAGACATCATAGGGATTACAGGCAACATATGTGGACTAGTGATAACAGCATATAGAGAGGTTAGAGAGATAGCTTGTATGGATCATGCTGCTAAGGGACGATGGTGATCTGAGAACGACACAAAGGATGTTCCGGAGAGACTGCCACCTGATAAGGTAAGGACGTCTATCCCACTCGACACTCACGCAGGTACTCGCCTACATAAGGGTACACGCTCTATATGCAGCAGGCTACATAGGACAGAGGGATGTGCGCGACTGCCAGAGCAGAAGGAGGATGCCTCGACGATCGGACATGAGCAACCCAAGCATGGATGCGAACTAGAGGAGGAGACCACATGGCTCGAGTGCTAAGCAGTCCTGCAGGTCAGAAGCAGCTGAGCAGGGCCCTGCTTCATACGAGGAGGGGAATCCAAATGAGTAGGGGATGCTGAGCCCCATCAATGGTCAACTAATAGGAAGTAGGTGTTCCAATGTGATTATCGCAGACATAAGAACAGCAGGCGATGCTATCCTACAACGGACATGATCCAAGACGTTCTTGACCGAGGATGACAAGTAGATATGAGATATAATAGTAGGTGTATTGAGAGCTGAAGAATAAATAGCGTAATTGAATAGCTGTCATCGTAGAGTACCACTACTAGATAATAGAGTAGAAGTTATTCTAGATTATGCGATAGAATATATAGACATAATTATTAGTATGAGATCATAAGTAATACATTTTCTAATGAATATACCTCTAGATTGAACACGCATCCAAACCTAGCAATGTAATAGTAAAACAAGCATAATGACAATCTTTATCCATGCAAAACTTCATAGATGATCACACATCCACAACATCTAAGCAACAACTATGGCTAACATCAAAGCCACCCATCTATCGAGCAGACCATATGGAAACACCAATATAACATGCATAAGCAATGATACAATAACGATAGGACAATACGGGTCTATCCATCAGATAGCATAGATTACACATTGGAAATGCCCCATTGGCACTGTAATAGGTATAAGGTAGAAGTTCATAGGATAGCATGGGCACATTGCTGATATCGACAAGGATGATGGTTATCAGAATTA
This sequence comes from Aegilops longissima, assembly GCA_021605205.1. Taxonomy (NCBI): domain Eukaryota; kingdom Viridiplantae; phylum Streptophyta; class Magnoliopsida; order Poales; family Poaceae; genus Aegilops; species Aegilops longissima. The sequence goes on from CM038676.1 coordinate 32,925,113, forward strand.
CAAGGCAGACCGAGAAGGAGGGGACTTCCTCCTTGAGCTAATGGGAGCATGGCCCTGATGAGGGCACAGGATGCATGGCTCCAACTGGATCAGCCTTTCTACTTCCTCTCTCTTTAGCTCTGGAACGTTTCATTCTGACCTGCTATAAGCCTCTGCTTTTAATTACTTGCAGAGGATCAACCTTGTTGCGAGGCTCCCTGTGTCCACGAATTCGCTGTCCGACCTGCTGGGACGACTTATGCGGACTCATTTTCACCCGAAGCTTGATCTTTTCTGCTATGACACCTCTAAAGGATTCCTGCCGTCATGTGAGCTATGTCAAGGCTGATAGTCGAAGCACGAAAATACATGCAAGCATCCCATCTGATTCCGTCGCATATGTTTCAAATATAAGATGCCATAATATATTGAAATATTGATGATATGATGTTAGCAATACATATGAAATAATCAATAGGTACTGAAGCTACCAAGTATCTGCCAATAAGGTAAATATAGTATACAACGATATTGTTGAATTCCAAACTTATCAATGCCGATGAGCCAACAATGTTATTTATCCTCCGATCTATACATGCAACTAATGACGTATACCAGGCATGAATATGGAAGAACAGTGATCATAACAATAGCTAATCTCATGATAAACAAGATACTAGCAAACTATCCAATGCAAACAATCATGCTTACAAGATACATGACGAATGCCTAAAGAAGTTATCAAAGAAATGATGGAGTGGCAGCTCCATCTATCCAGTACAACAGCATAACCATAGAAACAAGCATTGGTTACAACGCTATGTAGTTCTATAGGTTGCAAACACGTGATCAACTCAGATCGCATTGACAAGCCATCTCAGTACTATAGAGAGCAGTCTATATGAAATGCAAAGTCTATGATAGGAACAGAAGATGCCTATTAATACTCACATTTTGCAGATTGTCAATCGTATGCTAGGCTTTATGCTATTGTCATTTTGTTTCTACTTTACTGGATCTATGATTTACCAATGCATCTAATGATGATGGATTACTTTGATACTTTAATAATGCATCATAAAGCAAAATAGTGACTCAAGAACATACATTTAGAATGCAAATCAGTAGTAGCAATATAGAAGACAATAATAATATAGTGAACATTAACTATGACTAGCATTACATACAATATTAATGATCAAGACATTGCTCATAATTGATATGCAACCAATTAGTAGATAGTACTTGCATTTGTTATCAATGATTCCATGTGTATGAATGCTATATGGTAATTACGCAATTTCATCTTACTAGGTCAAGTTAATACATGAATTCTATCAATAATATATGTACAACTATTTCATTCATAAGCAATAGCCTATCTATAATTCTGCAAGAGGATATTACTGATGGACATACTACACACATACCTGAATAGCTTCTATACTATGCAAATGACATAGCACATTTACTCAACAATTCATCACAATAATCGAAATAGCTGAAATCCAATGTAGTAGAAGCTATTGAATTAGGGCGTTGTGATAGACGGAATCAACACTGCAATCACATAGGTATGCAAGCGCAATCAGAGCACTGAGAATGCAAGCACATACTAGAATAACATAGTATAATCAAATCTATGCAAGTTATGCCAAATACATCATGCAGAAAAGCTGTAGGATAGACTATACATTGACTATCATAAGTACTAAATGAAGTAATTAAGTATATCCAAGGTTATAAGCAAACTAGTAGAGTAATGCTACACAATCTCATCTATAGCAACTTGCATAGTAAACAAAATCAACTACACAATTATGTATTACTTGTAATATAACAGCTTTTATATAGCTTCAAATCTATCTTTAATAGCATTATTCATTATAAAGATTTATTGAAAAGACATGACTACAAAATATCAGCAAAGCATCTAAAGGAGTTTCTAATTGTCTAAAAAAACAATCATAATCAAGACTATGAATCATAGAAACGAATCAAGAATCATACTCAACTTAGAACAAAGAGATCTATAGCAACCAGTTAATACACATGCAAAGTTACTAAATCATAGCAATCTGCAACAATCATCTTATCTATTCGAAATTCGATCCAAAATAACAACTTATCATGAAAATCTTGAAGTATCCATGTAACTTAGATGTACTTTGAGATCACTATGATCTGTTAACAATTCTTTTCATGGCATATGTATTCAAATACTTTGTCAAAAGCAATCACTGTAAGAGTAATGATAAGCATGTCAAAACCATGCTTCATAAAATAGTTTAATCAACTCAATATATTGAAATTAAACTTTAGCAAAGTACTAAGAAATTAGTGAATAGAAATAATCAACTAAGATAAATATTCGATAAAAAGTAGAAATAACATAATTCAGCTCAAAATTTCCAATGAACATAATTCATAAATTCAAAATACACTGAACATCTCAACACCATAAGACATATACACTCATGCAAATTATGCTTCAACAACATTTATCAGACACATTAAAGCACTTAGAATAACTTATCTCTAATTTAACTAGTACAACTATTTAAACTAAGAATGGATATTCAATTTCTTAGCATAACTGAATACAAGTTATATGCCTTATCGATATTCAATAAGAATCAGCACATATCTAATGTTTTATAGAGCATGCATCTAAATACATCATATCAAAAGAAGCAGTAACTCTTACATTCAGAATTCTATGCATGAAAAGAAAAGAAGTGAAATATTTTAAAATTCTCTAACATAGTGGATAATCTAGTAAGATAGTCAATAGATGCATAATATCAATTAACAATAAATATCAACTAATCATCTTAATATTAAACTTCATCAAGTGTATTGAAATTAAAGAAATGACTATAGTGGCTCAATCAATAAGCTCATTTTCAATATTCATCCATAAGGCAACTCAATCAATGTTCATACATATGTCAATTCATAATTGTCACAGAATCCATCAAGCTAGATCATTATCAATCTAATCAAGGATAATCAATAGATAGCTATATCTAACGATATAACAAGTGATGGATAAACTTCATATGCATCAACATTGATAATTAAAGCTACGTATAATGACGAGTTGTCTATAAGTTGCTATCATATCTCAACTACATTCTATATTTCAAATCTTCTCAAAGCATTAATTCTCATATTACTTCATATTACTTATTCTAATCTCATCAATTCAATAATTAGCAATTTCATATAAAGATATTCAATTGTCAATAAAATATATATTAATCAGACAAATATTACATAAGGCACTATCAAATATTTCATAAACAACATCATAGTATCTAAACATTTACATAAGCATCAATCTTAACAATTCCATAAGCTATAGCTAAGTAATATATAAGTAAATACTATCAAGCTAACAGCATAATCAATTAATCATATTGCATCAGAATAGAATAAATAAGTAAATGACTTCTAACTAGATATTATATAAAGATATAATATCTAACTAGTTTCATATATCAATTACATAATAATATTGATCATAAATTTAGTCAAGTTATCGTAAGACGTACATACTTTAGTATAATCATCACAATTTAGTATGGTTCCAATTATCATCATTATCATAATGATTATCATATAACGACAAAGCAGTACATATATATTAACAAATAATGCAATGATTATTCATTCATGATTCAGCATAACGAAACTAATATAGACACTGCTACTAGACAATCATCTTAAATTAACAAAATTAACATATATTCATTTAGCACAATCTAAGTAAAGATATATCCACATATAACGTAAATGAGTCAAGTTACTACAGTAAAATTGAACAAGTATGCACTAAGTAGATTTAGTGATTACAGAACAGAGTTTAGTATCTAAACTCATTATGGCCTGTATATCACAAGATAATCTATTAGAACAAAACTGAATATTAGATCTTATGTCTGAAGTAATAGGAATAAACTATAACTACTGTTGTGAACAATATTGATTTAGATAGTGAGAGTCATAGCATATAATTCATCTTGTAACTAGATTCATTAACATAGCAATCTTATTTGATTGCAATTAGCAATCAATACTTATAAGTGTGAATCTATCTAGTAAATTAGTGCTTAAGCTGAAGAATCCACTAAGTTATCCATCTTACCATACATCACATTCACAAGCCTAGATTATCATAAGTTACACCTAATCCTCACTTATCCACACGGAACCATATAGATAGACATCTATCAAGACGTCACATCAATCCATAACTAGCAAGTAATCACCATAAGACAAAACAGAACAAAGATATGACTCTATATGAATGCCTCCGTGATGTACCGGATGTGCAACGATCTAGCGTAGCAATGACATCAAAAACGGACAAGCCATGAAAACATCATGCTATCTATCTTACGATCATGCAAAGCAACATGACAATAAATGCCCAAGTCATGTATATGATGATGATGGAAGTTGCATGGCAATATATCTCGAAATGGCTATGAAAATGCCATGATAGGTAGGTATGGTAGCTATTTTGAGGAAGATATAAGGAGGTTTATGTGTGATAGAGTGTATCGTATCATGGAGTTTGGATGCACCGGCGAAGTTTGCACCAACTCTCGAGGTGAGAAAGGGCAATGCACGGTACCGAAGAGGCTAGCAATGATGGAAGGGTGAGAGTGCGTATAATCCATGGACTCACATTAGTCATAAAGAACTCGTATACTTATTGCAAAAGTTTATTAGCCCTCGAAGCAAAGTACTACTACGCATGCCCCTAGGGGGATAGATTGGTAAGAAAAGACCATCGCTCATCCCCGACCGCCACTCATAAGGAAGACAATCAATAAATACCTCATTCTCCTACTTCGTTATATAACGGTTCACTATACGTGCATGCTACGGGAATCACAAACCTCAACACAAGTATTTCTACAATCCACAACCACCCACTAGCATGACTCTAATATCACCATCTTTATATCGCAAAACTATTGCAAGGAATCAAACACATCATATTCAGTGATCTACAAGTTTTATGTAGGCTTTTTATGACTAACCATGTGAATGACCAATTCCTGTCATCTCTCTAAATAGGTATAAGTGAAGCAAGAGAGTTTAATTCTTTCTACAAAAGATATGCCCATGCTTTAACAAATATAAGTGAAGCAAAAGAGCATTCTACAAATGGCGGTTTTCTATGTGAACGAAACAGCAATCAAACTTCAAATGATATAAGTGAAGCACAGAAACATTCTATAAAGCCATACTCAAAAGATATAAGTGAAGTGCAAAGCGCATTCTTATAAATCAACCAAGGAATATCTCATACCAGCATGGTGCATAAAAGAAAAGAGAAAACTAAATGCAAGAGACGCTCCAAGATTTGCACATATCACATGAATGAAACGAATCTGAAAACATACCGATACTTGTTGAAGAAAGAGGGGATGCCTTCCGGGGCATCCCCAAGCTTAGACGCTTGAGTCTCCTTGAATATTTACTTGGGGTTCCTTGGGCATACCCAATCTTGAGCTCTTGCCTCTCTTCCTTCTTCTCACATCGAGACCTTCTCGATCATCGAACACTTCATCAACACAAAACTTCAACAGAAAACTCGATAAGATCCGTTAGTATAATAAAGCAAATCACTACTCTAAGTACTGTTACAAACCAATTCATATTTTGTTTTTGCATTGTGTCTACTGTAATATAGCTTTTTCATGGCTTAATCCACTGATAGGAATTGATAGTTTCATCAAAACAAGCAAACTATGCATCAAAAATAGAATCTGTCTAAAACAGAACAGTTTGTAATAATCTGAACATTAACTATACTTCTGGTACTTGAAAAATTCTGCAAAAATTAGGAAAAATAAACAATTTGTATAGAAAGACATTGCAGAAAGAATCAGAATCATTTGACTTTCCAGTAAAAAAACTACATTATACAATAGTAAAAAAACTACAGTAAAAAACAGAAAAAAAAAGATGGAGGGAGGAGGGGAAGGGAGGAGGAAGGAGAGAGGAGGAGGGGGAGGAGGGGGAGGAGGCTGGTGGGATCGGAGGAGGGAGGGGGAGGGGTCGGCCGGAGGAGGAGGAGGGAGGGGGCAGCCGAAGCAGGAGGAGGGAGGGGCGGTGGGAGGAGGGCGTCCGGAGGAGGAGGAAGGAGGAGGGACGGAGGGAGTACCTCGGTGGAGAAGCAGCACGGCAGCGGCGGCGGCGGACGACGGGTTCGGCGCGGGCGAGAGTGAGTGAGAGGGAGAGTGAGTGAGAGGGTCAGGCGCGTGGTGAGGATAAGGTAAGTAAGTAGTAGCGCGTTTCCGAGATACGCGCTACTGCTATGGAACGTAGCAGTAGCGGTGGTTGCAGATGCGCACTACTACTAAGTGGGGCTAGCCATCTGCGCCTAGTACAAACATAGCGGCAGTGCGTTTTCCTAGAACGCGCTACTGCTAAAGGAGTAGCAGTAGCGCGGTTTATTTAAACACGCTACTACTAAGTAGCAGTAGCGCACTATTTTGTCCAGCGCTACTGCTAAGATGTTGTGTATAAGGTTTTCCCTAGTAGTGGGGCATGATTGGTGATAATCCCCAAATGCAGGGAATCATCGTAGCAATTCCCAAAGGTGGAAGTGATAAGTATGGAGTGTCGAACCCACAAGGAGCTAAAGGTAAGATCAATATTCTCTCAAGTCCTATCTGCCACTGATACGACTCTACGTACATCGAACATTTGCTTCCAACTAGAAAGGAGAAATAAAACTACGTTGTGGGTATGAAGAGGATAACTTTGCATGGTATCGGAGAGCTAAAATATAAAAGTAGGTGATGTTATCATAAAGTTAGAATATATTACTAAATATAATAAATAGCGAGTGTGTGGAATAATGATGGGTCGGTGTGGGAATTATCCTAGGCAATCGTTAACAGGACTGGTAGTCGTCATTGCAATTTCATATGAGGGAGAGGCATAAGCCAACATACTTTCTCTTCTTGGATCATATGCACTTATGATTGGAACTCTAGCAAGCATCCGCAACTACTAAAGATCATTAAGGTAAAACCCAACCATAGCATTAAAGCATCAAGTCCCCTTTATCCCATACGAAACAACCCCCTTACTCGGGTTTATGCTTGTGTCACTCAAGCAACCCATTATAAGTGAATCATGAACGTATTGCAACACCCTACAGCGGGAATCCCTCACGCTTGCGCGGCACGGAGGGCACAATAGGACAGCACCAGAATAAAACATACAACTCATACCAATCTAGATCATCAATCAACCCAAAGACAAAGGATATCTACTCAAAACATCATAGGATGGCAACACATCATTGGCTCATAGTATGTGGCATAAAGCACCATGTTCAAGTAGGGATTACAGGAGGGTGCGGGAGAGTGGACTGCGTAAAATAGATGAGGATGGTCATGATGATGGTGATGTTGATGAAGACGATCACCGCGGCGATGATTCCCCTCCCGATGGCACTCCGGCGCCACCGAGAGAGAGGAGGAGAGGTTCTCCCCCTTGTGCTTCCTCCTTCATGGCATCCCCCTGTATGGGGAGAGGTTCTCCCACCGGAGCAGCCGGAGCGGCGGCGGCTCTCTTCTGCCCTTGCTGACAAGGCGGAGGAGGAGGCGGGCTGCTCGAGTGCGCCGGCGCAGGCGGAGAAGGAGGCGGAGTGCCGCCACGCGCCGCCGCAACCCGATAAGGAGGCGGAGTGCCCTCATCACTTGCCGGAGGAGGAGGCGGAGTGCCCTGACTCGCCGGAGGAGGAGGAGGAGGAGGAAGAGGCGTCCAGTTCGGAAGCTTGATGAGCTCCTTCCACCATAGACATGGAGTCTACAGAGGAGGACCCAGCTGAGTCTCCCCTTGACCGGTAGGGTGGTGATAACCCACAAGTATAGGGGATCAATTGTAGCCTCTTTCAATAAGTAAGAGTGTCGAACCCAATGAGGAGCTAAAGGTAGAAAAAATATTCCCTCAAGTTCTATCGACCACCGATACAACTCTACGCACGGTTGACGTTCACTTTACCTAGAACAAGTATGAAACTAGAAGTAGTTTGTAGGTGTTTTTGGATAGGTCTGCAAGATAATAAATAGAGCGTAAATAAAAACTAGGGGCTGTTCAGATGAAGACACAACTAAGTTAGTTTTAGTAGAGAGATTTTTGTCAGGAGAAAGTTATTTGTCCCTAGGCAATCGATAACTAGACCGGTAATCATTATTGCAATTTTATTTGAGGGAGAGGCATAAGCTAAAATACTTTCTCTACTTGGATCATATGCACTTATGATTGGAACTCTAGCAAGCATCCACAACTACTAAAGATCATTAAGGTAAAACCCAACCATAGCATTAAAGCATCAAGTCCTCTTTATCCCATACGCAACAACCCCTTACTGGGTTTGTGTTTCATCCACTCACGCAACCCACTATAAGCGAATCATGAACGTATTGCAACACCCTATAGCGGGGATCCCTCGCGCTTGCGTGACACGGAGAGCACCATAGGACAACACCAATAATAAAACATGCAACTCAAACCAATCTTGATCATCAAATAACCCATAGGACAAAACGGATCTACTCAAACATCATAGGATAGCCATACATCATTGGGAAATAATATATAGCATTGAGCACCATGTTTAAATAGAGATTACAGCGGGTAAGAGAGAGGTTACACCGCTGCATAGAGGGGGGAAGATTTGGTGATGATGGCGGTGAAGTTGTTGGTGAAGATTGCGGTGATGATGATGGTGACCACGGCAGCGTTCGGCGCCACCGAAGAGAAGGGAGAGGGAGCCCTTCTTCTTCTTCTTCCTTGACCTCCTCCTAGATGGGAGAAGGGTTTCCCCTCTGGTCCTTGGCCTCCATGGCATGGGAGGATGAAAGCCCTCCGAGAATGGATCTGTCTCTCTCTCTCTCTTTTCTCGTTCCCCTTCCCTACAGCACCGTTTAGATATATATGGAGATCCGTAACTCGATTGGACTGAAACCTTCGCCTTGATTTTTTACCAAAATTAGCTTTCTTGCGGCGAAGAAGGGCATCAACCGCCTTACGGGTGTCCCACGAGGTCAGGGTGCGCCAAGGGGGCGGCGCCCCTCCTCGTGGCCACCTCGGCACCGTCTCGCATGGATTTTTCTTCCGAAATTCTCCAAATATTCCAAAAATATTCTCCATCCGTTTTTACCCCATTTGGATTCCGTTTGATATGGGGTTTCGTGAAACATAAAACATGCAACAAATAGGAACTGCACTTTGAGCAATCGGATCAATATGTTAGTCCCAAAAATAGTATAAAAAGTTGCCAAAAGTATATGAAAGTTGTAGAATATTGGCATGGAACAATAAAAAATAATAGATATGACGGAGACGTATCAGCATCCCCAAGCTTAATTCCTGCTCGCCTCGAGTAGGTAAATGATAAAAAAGATAACTTTTGATGTGGAATGCTACCTAGCATAATCTTGATCATGTATCTAATCATGGCATGAATATTAAGACACGAGTGATTCAAAGCAATAGTCTATCATTTGACGTAAAAACAATAATACTTCAAGCCTACTAATGAAGCAATCATGTCTTTTCAAAATAACATGGCCAAAGAAAGTTATCCCTACAAAATCATATAGTCCTGCTATGCTCCATCTTCACCACACAAAATATTCACATCATGCACAACCCCGATGACAAGCCGAGCAATTGGTTCATACTTTTTAACGTGCTTCAGCATTTTCAACCCTCACGCAATACATGAGCGCAAGCCATGGACATAGCACTATAGGTGGAATAGAATATGATGATGGGGGTTATGTGGAGAAGACAAAAAGGAGAAAGTCTCACATCGACGCGGCTAATCAACGGGCTATGGAGATGCCCATGAATTGATGTCAATGTGAGGAGTAGGGATTGCCATGCAACGGATGCACTAGAGCTATAAGTGTATGAAAGCTCAAATTGAAACTAAGTGGGTGTGCATCCAACTTGCTTGCTCATGAAGACCAAGGGCATTTGTGGAAGCCCATCATTGGAATATACAAGCCAAGTTCTATAATGAAAATTCCCACTAGTATATGAAAGTGATAACTCAAGAGACTCTCTATATGAAGAACATGGTGCTACTTTGAAGCACAAGTTGGGTAAAAGGATAGTAACATTGCCCCTTCTCTCTTTTTCTCTCATTTTTTTGTTTTTTTCTCTTTTTTTGTTTTTTTTGTTTTTTTGGCCTTCTCTTTTCTTTTTATTTTTTTTGTCCGGAGTCTCATCCTGACTTGTGGGGGAATCATAGTCTCCATCATCCTTTCCTCACTGGGGCAATGCTCTAATAATGATGATCATCACACTTTTATTTACTTACAACTCAATATTACAACTCGATACTAGAACAAAGATATGACTCTATATGAATGCCTCCGTGATGTACGGGATGTGCAACGATCTAGCGTAGCAATGACATCAAAAAACGGACAAGCCATGAAAACATCATGCTAGCTATCTTACGATCATGCAAAGCAACATGACAATAAATGCCCAAGTCATGTATATGATGATGATGGAAGTTGCATGGCAATATATCTCGAAATGGCTATGAAAATGCCATGATAGGTAGGTATGGTAGCTATTTTGAGGAAGGTATATGGAGGTTTATGTGTGATAGAGTGTATCGTATCATGGAGTTTGGATGCACCGGCGAAGTTTGCACCAACTCTCGAGGTGAGAAAGGGCAATGCACGGTACCGAAGAGGCTAGCAATGATGGAAGGGTGAGAGTGCGTATAATCCATGGACTCACATTAGTCATAAAGAACTCGTATACTTATTGCAAAAGTTTATTAGCCCTCAAAGCAGAGTACTACTACGCATGCCCCTAGGGGGATAGATTGGTAAGAAAAGACCAGCGCTCATCCCCGACCGCCACTCATAAGGAAGACAATCAATAAATACCTCATTCTCCAACTTCGTTTCATAACGGTTCACTATACGTGCATGCTACGGGAATCACAAACCTCAACACAAGTATTTCTACAAATCCACAACCACCCACTAGCATGACTCTAATATCACCATCTTTATATCGCAAAACTATTGCAAGGAATCAAACACATCATATTCAGTGATCTACAAGTTTTATGTAGGCTTTTTATGACTAACCATGTGAATGACCAATTCCTGTCATCTCTCTAAATAGGTATAAGTGAAGCAAGAGAGTTTAATTCTTTCTACAAAAGACATGCCCATGCTTTAACAAATATAAGTGAAGCAAAAGAGCATTCTACAAATGGCGGTTTTCTATGTGAACAGAAACAGGCAATCCAAACTTCAAATGATATAAGTGAAGCACATGAAACATTCTATAAAGCCATACTCAAAAGATATAAGTGAAGTGCAAAGCGCATTCTTATAAATCAACCAAGGAATATCTCATACCAGCATGGAGCATAAAAGAAAAGAGAAAACTAAATGCAAGAGACGCTCCAAGATTTGCACATATCACATGAATGAAACGAATCTGAAAACATACCGATACTTGTTGAAGAAAGAGGGGATGCCTTCCGGGGCATCCCCAAGCATGACGCTTGAGTCTCCTTGAATATTTACTTGGGGTTCCTTGGGCATACCCAATCTTGAGCTCTTGCCTCTCTTCCTTCTTCTCACATCGAGACCTTCTCGATCATCGAACACTTCATCCACACAAAACTTCAACAGAAAACTCGATAAGATCCGTTAGTATAATAAAGCAAATCACTACTCTAAGTACTGTTACAAACCAATTCATATTTTGTTTTTGCATTGTGTCTACTGTAATATAGCTTTTTCATGGCTTAATCCACTGATAGGAATTGATAGTTTCATCAAAACAAGCAAACTATGCATCAAAAATAGAATCTGTCTAAAACAGAACAGTCTGTAATAATCTGAACATTAACTATACTTCTGGTACTTGAAAAATTCTGCAAAAATTAGGAAAAATAAACAATTTGTATAGAAAGACATTGCAGAAAGAATCAGAATCATTTGACTTTCCAGTAAAAAAACTACATTATACAATAGTAAAAAAACTACAGTAAAAAACAGAAAAAAAAAGATGGAGGGAGGAGGGGAAGGGAGGAGGAAGGAGAGAGGAGGAGGGGGAGGAGGCCGGTGGGATCGGAGGAGGGAGGGGGAGGGGGCGGCCGGAGGAGGAGGAGGGAGGGGGCGGCCGAAGCAGGAGGAGGAAGGGGCGGTGGGAGGAGGCGTCCGGAGGAGGAGGAAGGAGGAGGGACGGAGGGAGTACCTCGGTGGAGAAGCAGCACGGCAGCGGCGGCGGGCGGCCGACGGCAGGTTCAAGCGGCGAGTGAGTGAGAGGGAGAGTGAGTGAGAGGGTCAGGCGCGTGGTGAGGATAAGGTAAGTAAGTAGTAGCGCGTTTCCGAGATACGCGCTACTGTTATGGAATGTAGCAGTAGCGGTGGTTGCAGATGCGCACTACTACTAAGTGGGGCTAGCCATCTGCGCCTAGTACAAACATAGCGGTAGTGCGTTTTCCTAGAACGCACTACTGCTAAAGGAGTAGCAGTAGCGCGGTTTATTTAAACACGCTACTACTAAGTAGCAGTAGCGCACTATTTTGTCCAGCGCTACTGCTAAGATGCTGTGTATAAGGTTTTCCCTAGTAGTGGGGCATGATTGGTGATAATCCCCAAATGCAGGGAATCATCGTAGCAATTCCCAAAGGTGGAAGTGATAAGTATGGAGTGTCGAACCCACAAGGAGCTAAAGGTAAGATCAATATTCTCTCAAGTCCTATCTGCCACTGATACGACTCTACGTACATCGAACATTTGCTTCCAACTAGAAAGGAGAAATAAAACTACGTTGTGGGTATGAAGAGGATAACTTTGCATGGTATCGGAGAGCTAAAATATAAAAGTAGGTGATGTTATCATAAAGTTAGAATATATTACTAAATATAATAAATAGCGAGTGTGTGGAATAATGATGGGTCGGTGTGCGGAATTATCCTAGGCAATCGTTAACAGGACTGGTAGTCGTCATTGCAATTTCATATGAGGGAGAGGCATAAGCCAACATACTTTCTCTTCTTGGATCATATGCACTTATGATTGGAACTCTAGCAAGCATCCGCAACTACTAAAGATCATTAAGGTAAAACCCAACCATAGCATTAAAGCATCAAGTCCCCTTTATCCCATACGAAACAACCCCCTTACTCGGGTTTATGCTTCTGTCACTCAAGCAACCCATTATAAGTGAATCATGAACGTATTGCAACACCCTACAGCGGGAATCCCTCACGCTTGCGCGACACGGAGGGCACAATAGGACAGCACCAGAATAAAACATACAACTCATACCAATCTAGATCATCAATCAACCCAAAGACAAAGGATATCTACTCAAAACATCATAGGATGGCAACACATCATTGGCTCATAGTATGTGGCATAAAGCACCATGTTCAAGTAGGGATTACAGGCGGGTGCGGGAGAGTGGACTGCGTAAAATAGATGAGGATGGTCATGATGATGGTGATGTTGATGAAGACGATCACCGCGGCGATGATTCCCCTCCCGATGGCACTCCGGCGCCACCGAGAGAGAGGAGGAGAGGTTCTCCCCCTTGTGCTTCCTCCTTGATGGCATCCCCCTGTATGGGGAGAGGTTCTCCCACTGGAGCAGCCAGAGCGGCGGCGGCTCTCTTCTGCCCTTGCTGACAAAGCGGAGGAGGAGGCGGGCTGCTCGAGTGCGCCGGCGCAGGCGGAGAAGGAGGCGGAGTGCCGCCACGCGCCGCCGCAACCCGATAAGGAGGCGGAGTGCCCTGATCACTTGCCGGAGGAGGAGGCGCAGTGCCCTGACTCGCCGGAGGAGGAGGAGGAGGAGGAAGAGGCGTCCAGTTCGGAAGCTTGATGAGCTCCTTCCACCATAGACATGGAGTCTACAGAGGAGGACCCAGCTGAGTCTCCCCTTGACCGGTAGGGTGGTGATAACCCACAAGTATAGGGGATCAACTGTAGCCTCTTTCAATAAGTAAGAGTGTCGAACCCAATGAGGAGCTAAAGGTAGAAAAAATATTCCCTCAAGTTCTATCGACCACCGATACAACTCTACGCACGGTTGACGTTCGCTTTACCTAGAACAAGCATGAAACTAGAAGTAGTTTGTAGGTGTTTTTGGATAGGTCTGCAAGATAATAAATAGAGCGTAAATAAAAACTAGGGGCTGTTCAGATGAAGACACAACTAAGTTAGTTTTAGTAGAGAGCTTTTTGTCAGGAGAAAGTTATTTGTCCCTAGGCAATCGATAACTAGACCGGTAATCATTATTGCAATTTTATTTGAGGGAGAGGCATAAGCTAAAATACTTTCTCTACTTGGATCATATGCACTTATGATTGGAACTCTAGCAAGCATCCACAACTACTAAAGATCATTAAGGTAAAACCCAACCATAGCATTAAAGCATCAAGTCCTCTTTATCCCATACGCAACAACCCCCTTACTCGGGTTTGTGTTTCAGTCACTCACGCAACCCACTATAAGCGAATCATGAACGTATTGCAACACCCTATAGCGGGGATCCCTCGCGCTTGCGCGACACGGAGAGCACCATAGGACAACACCAATAATGAAACATGCAACTCAAACCAATCTTGATCATCAAATAACCCATAGGACAAAACGGATCTACTCAAACATCATAGGATAGCCATACATCATTGGGAAATAATATATAGCATTGAGCACCATGTTTAAATAGAGATTACAGCGGGTAAGAGAGAGGTTGCACCGCTGCATAGAGGGGGGAAGATTTGGTGATGATGGCGGTGAAGTTGTTGGTGAAGATTGCGGTGATGATGATGGTGACCACGGCAGCGTTCGGCGCCACCGAAAGAGAAGGGGAGAGGGAGCCCCTTCTTCTTCTTCTTCCTTGACCTCCTCCCTAGATGGGAGAAGGGTTTCCCCTCTGGTCCTTGGCCTCCATGGCATGGGAGGGGTGAAAGCCCCTCCGAGAATGGATCTGTCTCTCTGTCTCTCTCTTTTTCTACGTTCCCCCTTCTGCCCTGGCACCGTTTCGTATATATATGGAGATCCGTAACTCCGATTGGACTGAAACCTTCGCCGTGATTTTTTTTACCAAAAATTAGCTTTCTTGCGGCCGAAGAAGGGCATCAACCGCCTTACGGGTGTCCCACGAGGGTCAGGGGTGCGCCCAGGGGGGGCAGGCGCGCCCCTGCCTCGTGGCCACCTCGGGCACCGTCTCGCATGGATTTTTCTTCCGAAATTCTCCAAATATTCCAAAAATATTCTCCATCCGTTTTTATCCCGTTTGGATTCCGTTTGATATGGGGTTTCTGCGAAACATAAAACATGCAACAAATAGGAACTGGCACTGGGCACTGGATCAATATGTTAGTCCCAAAAATAGTATAAAAAGTTGCCAAAAGTATATGAAAGTTGTAGAATATTGGCATGGAACAATAAAAAATAATAGATACGACGGAGACGTATCAGCATCCCCAAGCTTAATTCCTGCTCGCCCTCGAGTAGGTAAATGATAAAAAAGATAACTTTTGATGTGGAATGCTACCTAGCATAATCTTGATCATGTATCTAATCATGGCATGAATATTAAGACACGAGTGATTCAAAGCAATAGTCTATCATTTGACGTAAAAACAATAATACTTCAAGCCTACTAATGAAGCAATCATGTCTTTTCAAAATAACATGGCCAAAGAAAGTTATCCCTACAAAATCATATAGTCTGGCTATGCTCCATCTTCACCACACAAAATATTCACATCATGCACAACCCCGATGACAAGCCGAGCAATTGGTTCATACTTTTTAACGTGCTTCAGCATTTTCAACCCTCACGCAATACATGAGCGCAAGCCATGGACATAGCACTATAGGTGGAATAGAATATGATGATGGGGGTTATGTGGAGAAGACAAAAAGGAGAAAGTCTCACATCGACGCGGCTAATCAACGGGCTATGGAGATGCCCATGAATTGATGTCAATGTGAGGAGTAGGGATTGCCATGCAACGGATGCACTAGAGCTATAAGTGTATGAAAGCTCAAATTGAAACTAAGTGGGTGTGCATCCAACTTGCTTGCTCATGAAGACCAAGGGCATTTGAGGAAGCCCATCATTGGAATATACAAGCCAAGTTCTATAATGAAAATTCCCACTAGTATATGAAAGTGATAACTCAAGAGACTCTCTATATGAAGAACATGGTGCTACTTTGAAGCACAAGTTGGGTAAAAGGATAGTAACATTGCCCCTTCTCTCTTTTTCTCTCATTTTTTTGTTTTTTTTCTCTTTTTTTGTTTTTTTTGTTTTTTTGGCCTTCTCTTTTCTTTTTATTTTTTTTGTCCGGAGTCTCATCCTATCTTGTGGGGGAATCATAGTCTCCATCATCCTTTCCTCACTGGGGCAATGCTCTAATAATGATGATCATCACACTTTTATTTACTTACAACTCAATATTACAACTCGATACTAGAACAAAGATATGACTCTATATGAATGCCTCTGGCGGTGTACCAGGATGTGCAACGATCTAGCGTAGCAATGACATCAAAAAACGGACAACCCATGAAAACATCATGCTAGCTATCTTACGATCATGCAAAGCAACATGACAATAAATGCCCAAGTCATGTATATGATGATGATGGAAGTTGCATGGCAATATATCTCGAAATGGCTATGAAAATGCCATGATAGGTAGGTATGGTAGCTATTTTGAGGAAGATATAAGGAGGTTTATGTGTGATAGAGTGTATCGTATCATGGGGTTTCGATGCACCGGCGAAGTTTGCACCAACTCTCGAGGTGAGAAAGGGCAATGCACGGTACCGAAGAGGCTAGCAATGATGGAAGGGTGAGAGTGCATATAATCCATGGACTCACATTAGTCATAAAGAACTCGTATACTTATTGCAAAAGTTTATTAGCCCTCGAAGCAAAGTACTACTACGCATGCCCCTAGGGGGATAGATTGGTAAGAAAAGACCATCGCTCATCCCCGACCGCCACTCATAAGGAAGACAATCAATAAATACCTCATTCTCCAACTTCGTTACATAACGGTTCACTATACGTGCATGCTACGGGAATCACAAACCTCAACACAAGTATTTCTACAATCCACAACCACCCACTAGCATGACTCTAATATCACTATCTTTATATCGCAAAACTATTGCAAGGAATCAAACACATCATATTCAGTGATCTACAAGTTTTATGTAGGCTTTTTATGACTAACCATGTGAATGACCAATTCCTGTCATCTCTCTAAATAGGTATAAGTGAAGCAAGAGAGTTTAATTCTTTGTACAAAAGATATGCCCATGCTTTAACAAATATAAGTGAAGCAAAAGAGCATTCTACAAATGGCGGTTTTCTATGTGAAGAGAAACAGGCAATCCAAACTTCAAATGATATAAGTGAAGCACATGAAACATTTTATAAAGCCATACTCAAAAGATATAAGTGAAGTGCAAAGAGCATTCTTATAAATCAACCAAGGAATATCTCATACCAGCATGGTGCATAAAAGAAAAGAGAAAACTAAATGCAAGAGACGCTCCAAGATTTGCACATATCACATGAATGAAACGAATCTGAAAACATACCGATACTTGTTGAAGAAAGAGGGGATGCCTTCCGGGGCATCCCCAAGCTTAGACGCTTGAGTCTCCTTGAATATTTACTTGGGGTTCCTTGGGCATACCCAATCTTGAGCTCTTGCCTCTCTTCCTTCTTCTCACATCGAGACCTTCTCGATCATCGAACACTTTATCCACACAAAACTTCAACAGAAAACTCGATAAGATCCGTTAGTATAATAAAGCAAATCACTACTCTAAGTACTGTTACAAACCAATTCATATTTTGTTTTTGCATTGTGTATACTGTAATATAGCTTTTTCATGGCTTAATCCACTGATAGGAATTGATAGTTTCATCAAAACAAGCAAACTATGCATCAAAAATAGAATCTGTCTAAAACAGAACAGTCTGTAATAATCTGAACATTAACTATACTTATGGTACTTGAAAAATTCTGCAAAAATTAGGAAAAATAAAAAATTTGTATAGAAATATATTGCAGAAAGAATCAGAATCATTTGACTTTCCAGTTAAAAACGAAAAATCACGCACTACAGCCAAAGTTTCTGTCCTGCACCGTACAAACCAACAAGCATTGTAAACATCCTAAAGGCAAACCTTGGCACATTATTTTTATTTCTAAACTTTATAAAAGCACAAAACAGAAATAAATGACTCTCTAAAACTTCTGGATTGTCTCCCTGGCAGTGCTTTCTTTAAAGCCATTAAGCTAGGCATATAATGCTCAAGTAATGGATCCACCCGAATCCCAAGGTATATCAAAGCCAATTTTAATTAGCAATGATTTGGCATTTAGTAATTAGCACAAATCAACATATATCTAGCAATGAGGAAGTCTAACTCTCTTACTATGCATCGGCATGTCGTAAAAGAACAATTCATGCACACAAAGTAAAGGTCAATGCATAGTATAAACAGTTTCTTGCAATTTTATCGTGTTGGAAACATAGAGAGGTGGAGATATTGTTCCTCTCTCATAATAATTGCAAGTAGGAGCAGCAAGCACATGCATATTATATTCATCAAAATCATCATGTTCAACAGTATAAGGCAACCATCAATATAATCCTTAATAAGGGTAAACTTCTCCGATATAGTGTAGTTTGCAGAATTCAAAAAGATAATAGGACTATCATGTGTGGGTGCAATAGCAACAATTTCATGTTTAACATAAGGTAGCAAGTTCATCTCCATAAGCATAATTCATATTGGCATCTTGGCCACAAGCATAGAAAGCATCATCAAAAAGGGATATTTCAAGAGAATCAACGGGATCATAACAGTCATCATAGCAATCATCCTTCGGTAAGCATGAAGGGAAATTAAAAAATGTATGAGTTGAAGAGTTACTGTCATTAGAAGGTGGGCACGGGTAGCTAATCCGCTCTTCCTCCTTTTGTTCTTCACTCTCCTCATCATCTTTTTCATCCAATGAGCTCACAGTTTCATCAACTTCTTCTTCCATAGATTCCTGCAAAATATTAGTCTCTTCTTGGACAGCGGAGACTTTCTTAATAAGTGCATTAATTTCATAATTGTATTCATAATTCTCATAACAATATTTAAGGATAGCTAAATTTTCAGGTCTATAAACAGCATCATCAAAATCTTCAAACTCTTTAAACATAGATTCAATTTCATAAGCACCCATAAAAGCAACAAATTCTTCTATTTGTTCCACATCATAGTAATCATATATACCATTAGCATAAGAAGCTAAGATTTTATTATGATTAAATTCGCATGAAAAGGGAAGGTGTGGAGACTTCATCCTAGGGCAACAAGTATAATCATATCTCAAGCATAGTTGCCTAGCATACAAATATAACATATAAATTTGATCCCATAATAGTTTCCCCTTTTTAGTCAAGCGATAATCCTTAAAGTATTCACGTTGATCCAATATTACTCCCATTATAAAGTTGAATGGGGTTTTCTCAAGATTATCAAAGTAGTACATAATATCTTTCACATAATGATTATCGAGGGTTTTAGGAGGTTCCCCATCTCCATGAGTAGCAAGTACACCTAATTTTTTTGGTATTTCGTGTTCCATATCCATAACTAAAGATAGAGAACAACTAAGAACAGCAAATAAAAATTACTTAGTGATAAAGCAAACAAGCACACACGAGAATATTCACCCCACCTATTGCTCACCGACAACGGCGCCAGAAAAAGGTCTTGATAACCCACAAGTATAGGGGATCAATTGTAGCCTCTTTCGGTAAGTAAGAGTGTCGAACCCAACGAGGAGCTAAAAATAGAACAAATATTCCCTCAAGTTCTATCGACCCCCGATACAACTCTACGCACGCTTGACGTTCGCTTTACCTAGAACAAGTATGAAACTAGAAGTACTTTGTAGGTGTTTTTGGATAGGTCTGCAAGATAATAAAGAGAGCGTAAACAAAAACTAGGGGCTGTTTAGATGAAGACACAACTAAGTTAGTTTTAGTAGAGAGCTTTTTGTCATGAGAAAGTTATTTGTCCCTAGGCAATTGATAACTAGACCGGTAATCATTATTGCAATTTTATTTGATGGAGAGGCATAAGCTAACATACTTTCTCTACTTGGATCATATGCACTTATGATTGGAACTCTAGCAAGCATCCGCAACTAGTAAAGATCATTAAGGTAAAACCCAACCATAGCATTAAAGCATTAAGTCCTCTTTATCCCATACGCAACAACCCCCTTACTAGGGTTTGTGTTTCAGTCACTCACGCAACCCACTATAAGCGAATCATGAACGTATTGCAGCACCCTACACCGGGGATCCCTCACGCTTGCGCGACACGGAGAGCACCATATGACAACACCAATAATAAAACATGCAACTCAAACCAATCTTGATCATCAAATAACCCATAGGACAAAACGGATCTACTCAAACATCATAGGATAGCCATACATCATTGGGAAATAATATATAGCCTTGAGCACCATGTTTAAGTAGAGATTACAGCGGGTAAGAGAGAGGTTACACCGCTGCATAGAGGGGGAAGAGTTGGTGATGATGGCGGTGAAGTTGTTGGTGAAGATTGCGGTGATAATGATGGTGGCCACGGCAGCGTTCGGCGCCACTGGAAGAGAAGGAGAGAGGGGGATGTCGGTGTCAAAACCGGCGGATCTCGGGTAGGGGGTCCCGAACTGTGCGTCTAAGGCGGATGGTAACAGGAGGCAAGGGACACGATGTTTACCCAGGTTCGGGCCCTCTCTATGGAGGTAATACCCTACTTCGTGCTTGATTGATCTTGATGAATATGAGTATTACAAGAGTTGATCTACCACGAGATCGTAGAGGCTAAACCTTAGAAGCTAGGCTATGGTATGATTGTTGTATATATCTATCGACTAGCCTGGCCTCGGTTTATATAATGCACCAGAGGCCTAGGATAACAAGAGTCCTAGCCGAATACGCCGGTGGGGAGGAGTCCTTGTCTTGATTGCCAAGTCTTGTGGAATCTTCCTTGTATGCGGTAGCTGTCCAGACTGGCGCATGAGTATACGGCCATGGGGGTCCTCGGCCCAATCTAACAGATCGGGAGATGATGTGGTGAGTACCCCCTAGTCCAGGACACCATCAGTAGCCCCCTGAACCGGTCTTCAAGTTAGGGACGCTCCTCGATTCTTCCGAACTGTTCTTCATCTTCGGCCGTCGGTCTTGAAAACTGGTTCAACAAATCTTCTCATCTTCGATCTTGAGGATCGCCGAAGTGCATCCGAAGAGTTTATGCGTCAGGCATCCAAGGAGCCCCTTTAAGTTTCCGGCCTTTATCAATGCCTTGTTAGTTTTATGCCACACCTCGGGTTCGAAGTTGTTCCCGGGAGGCAGTGTCCTCTTGCGCCCGAGCTCTAACGTCGTACTGCATTCGAAGTATCTTTTGTAGCCGAGCACCAATGTCGGACTGTGCCCAAGCTCCAACGCTGGACTGTATCCGAGCTCCAACGCCGGTCTATATCCGAGGTGTCATAGATCACCTTGGTTCAAAAAAGTTGAAGGAGTTTAGCCGAGCTTAATGCCGGAAATGCCCTCCATGGAGCTAGCCGCTGGCGCCCGAGCTTTATGCCGGACTGCCTCCGAGGTGGTGCACCACCCCGACCGCGGGCTGATTTTTTGTGAATATTTTTAACTGGTGCAGTTTATTCTCTGCCGATGTATATCCAATAGCCCTCAAGGTGTGTATCAGTCTAAAACCCGAGATGCACCTGAAGGCAAGCATAAAAACCGCTGTTCCCAGCAGCCCCTGAGACTCAGGTCGACGTGCGAAATCGGCCTGAGGATCAATTCCTAGCTCGGCAGCATACATAGGAATAAAAACGCAGTGTAATATATTAGAGATAATAGTGATCGGTGAACGGACCCCTGAGAGAGGGTCGTGAGAAGTCGCCGCAATATACTAGCTTGATGCCGGATAGGCCCATATGGTACCTATTATTGTCGGAAGACATGTATGTGCATAGTTCAGTCAAGCCGAACACTGATCACTTTGAATTCTCTGCATTGAATAAGCAATGCAATAGCCCCCGAGACACTGGTCGGGTGGCAACACCAGATCAGGGGATCGATGTGCCCCTTTAATATTTATAGATAATGAGCGCACAGCCCAATAGCCCCCGAGCCTTAATGTGGGCACGGGTGGCCGAATTAAGGATCGATATCCATAGTAAAATCACAGATTATGTGTAATGATTCTATGTATCCAAGTACTTTACATCATTATTTTGACTCCATTGTGACCTATTATCAGTTGAAAGTGGCCCATCGTCGGCTTCTACCCCTTGGTAGATACTACACAGGGTGTTTCCGCACTAACAAAGCAACCCTTAGCCGATGTCTCGGTCCTCGAAGGCGGTTGTGTTGGCGGAAACGAGGCAATCAGATATGCGGGCTTTATAACTTTCTCTTAGTCATAGGAGATTTAAACTGGGGAAGCTAGCTATGAGCCCCCGGTTAGTGTTCGGCGACATCCGAGGTCAAGCCGTAAACACTTCGGCCAATGTTATGAATGACCCGTTATTCAACATAGTCATAGGATTACTGACCAGTTTACACCTATTGTGACAGTCAGTTTTTGGCTTTCTCCACTGAGGTGCTTAACCATGCGAGCTGGAAGCACAATCACAGTGGTTCTCTCTTTGCACTCCTAGCCGAACAAAGCGGAACGTAGGAGGCAAGCACAGGCGCCGGGCAACCCAACTATCGACCGAAGACACAATTCGAAACCGATGCATATATAGCAATATCCGAGAAGGTTTTTGCCGAATCCCTAAAGGTGTCCGGCATTGCACTGCGAGACTAATGCTGGAAATGCACAAATAGTTTAAAAGTGCCATAGGCTCGAAAAGCCAAAAAACTTATTCAAAAGTTTAATGTTTGAACTAGATCAAGTGTTCGGTGCCAATTCGAAAATTGGACTTTTTTTTAAAAAAAAGGTGCTTCTGCCGTGCTTTAACATGACACATCCTATCTCAAGACTTCAAGCGGGCCAGCCTATGGCTTCAACCTCCTTATCCCAAAAGCGGAGTGCTTCTCTGAGGCTAGTTTAGCAAACTGCACTCGATCAGATTTAGAGAGAAGCAAGGCTATCCGGCTATTAACCACACACTTGCATCGAGAAAGGAGTGATAGAAAAAGACTTTGCAACGACTAATAAGAAGAACACTTATTATAAAACAGCTCAAATAAACTTAAGAGCCCCCAAGTGACTTGGGTAAAAGAATGATTGTATGTACCGAAGTACTTATATCATATCTATGTTCACCCGAACTTTAAACACGTCTTAACCGACCATCGGCTTCTCCCTCTTCGGTCAGAGACCAAAAAGTGTTATGTACTCCACCTGTCGAGAATATCGACGGTGTTTCCAATAACCAGGCAATCAGGTCATAAGGCTGTAACAGACAAAGCGCGCTCAGGGAACTTATGCTATATTACTGATAGAGTGTAAGAAGCATCTTCGAAGAAAATAGTACCCCCACCGATACCTTTCTTCGGTGCTCATTGTTAATATGAGACTTGTGCAATAGATTTTTTGTACTCATGAGTTCCGTTGTGTGCCGACCATTATTGAAAATAGTAAGAGCGCTAGCTTTCGGCTTCACCCAGTCTGAGGTCCGGCTCGGGTAACCCGATCGTGACAATCACAGAGGTTCTCCCTTTACTCCCTAGCCGAACAATCGGAAACGTAGGGGTAAACACAGGAGCAAGGCAATCCGGCTTGCCAATCACTTAGGTCAATATGGTGCATATTGTGGCATAATACACGAACAAGGAACGAAGCCGTACAAGTATAATCATATGCAAGAGGAAAGGCTTCATGAAAGAAGCCCCCAAGTGAACTGGGTATTTGAATTTGTCTGTCACAAACAAAGTTTGGACAAGAAAATTTTTTACAAGCAATTTTTTCCAAAAAAGTATAATGCTTGATCGAACCAAACACAAGTTAAAAATTTAAAACTTTGAGCATGAAGGCAACTTAGCTGGTTAATGTAGGTATTGATGACGCGGTCCGAGCTTGATGTGGGACAAGGTTCCATCCCCCAAGCCGATCCCGAGGTGGCGGAGCAAAGAGCTCGGCACTCCGAAGTGGTGACATAGCACGGTCAATGCAGGTCGGCAGAGTGATGCCGAAGTCCCCGGCATGGGGTAATGAAGTGTTGACGAAGCCCCCCGTCTAGCCGAGGTGACGCCAAAGGATATAGTCCGGCTGGATCATTTTCCTATGCACAAAAAATAGTGCAAACCGGGGGTAATAGTAATAATAATAAATTTAAAAAAATCATTGCATAATAAATAATTTATGCAAAGTGAGTAATAAAAGAAATATGGCCTGGCGCCGAAGTCAATGTCAATGCAGGGCGTCAGCGTGATGCGGTAAAGGCATGGCAAAGCCTGAATTCACAGGTCGGTCTGAGTTCCGGATGCGGTGTTCGCCGGACTATGTGCGGAAACTGACTGAACCACCATGCGACCGTCATTAATGCGGCCACCATTTGATAGACCTGTGTACAGATGATGGACAAACCAGAGTAATAATTCCTTGGGAAAAATAAACTCAAACAAGCAAAAAATACTAGGATTAATAGCATCTGGTTTATTTGTTGTAGCAATCCGAAGGAAGGTGATTCCCAAAATTGGGACTCGATCCGCACACCCATTGCCTGATGGGCGATAAAGCGACGGCATGGCAATGCTGACAAAGGTTGGCTTGCCGAGGCAAAGCCCTTGGTCCAGCTAATCGTGATGAAGCTGGTCGGCTGGTGACGCCAAAGTCACCGGAGTAGGTTGATGAAGAGATGATGAATCCCCCGATCCAGCCGAGGTGTCGAAGCCTCGATGTCAGCCGATGAGTCAAAGTAGGTCGGCATGATGGACACCGGCTTGAAGGAGCAACAGTGCGGCCCTTCCGATGCAGGTCGTGACGTGGTCAATGCCGGCTTGATGAAGTGACCGTGCGGCGATGCCGGTGTGCCCGTTCCGTGTAATCCGTGGGGCGGCAATGTTGGTGATGATTTATCCTTTATGATTCTGGACTCTTGTTCGGCTTGCCGAGATGATGATCCGAAGAAGTTGAGCTCGGCTCAATAAAGTGACGATGTGTCTAGTGCAGGTCGGCAGCCGTAGAGCAACGTTGTCGGGCTGGTTTGACACCAACCCGATGGTGAAGATCATATTGGAAAAGACTTCACAATTGGCGGGATGTGTTCGGGAACAAAACACAATACCTCATACAAAACTTCCTTCAAAAAGGATGTCCGAAATCCTGTTCATAAAAAAGATGAACTCGGGTCGGATTCGTTTTCGCGCAGAAAACAGATCCGAAAAGTGATGCACTATTCGGAAGGTTCCCGGAGTTTGGACGGTCGGATCGAGCTGAAATTTGGAGGGGTGGTAGATATAGGAATTCCGCAGCCGATCAACGGTTGGATCTTCCAAAGGAAGCTCGAACTAGAAGCTGGACACCACGCCCTAAGCTCGTCCAGATTTGACAGGGCTCTGGTATATCGCGGATTGCCAGAGATTCCTCCATCGGAACTCGACGAAATTTTCCAGGGTTGTTGTAGACTAAATTCCGCACAATTCCACCGAAGCAGTCGTTAAAACAACACTTGAGGAGGTGGTGGCGGCAGACACAAGTCCGCTGTCCAGAAAAACAGTACGGTCGCCCGAGGGCAATGTTGACGTTGAGCCCCCGGGCTCCCTGGATGATTCCTCCATGATCCTGATAGAGATTGGAGTTGATGTTGATGAAGACCCTCATCCGAACATGACGATCGGAGGTAGGGCGCAGTCCTTGGTCGAACCAAGGTGACTAGTCGAGCTGTTGACGAAGATGTCGAAGTCGCAGTTGATCTGCAGGCGAGCCATCGACCTTTTTCCGAACACACAGCGGACCTCTCAATGAAAGCACCAATGTCGGTGTCAAAACCGGCGGATCTCGGGTAGGGGGTCCCGAACTGTGCGTCTAAGGCGGATGGTAACAGGAGGCAAGGGACACGATGTTTACCCAGGTTCGGGCCCTCTCTATGGAGGTAATACCCTACTTCCTGCTTGATTGATCTTGATGAATATGAGTATTACAAGAGTTGATCTACCACGAGATCGTAGAGGCTAAACCTTAGAAGCTAGGCTATGGTATGATTGTTGTATATCTCTATCGACTAGCCTGGCCTCGGTTTATATAATGCACCAGAGGCATAGGATAACAAGAGTCCTAGCCGAATACGCCGGTGGGGAGGAGTCCTTGTCTTGATCGCCAAGTCTTGTGGAATCTTCCTTGTATGCGGCAGTTGTCCGTACTGGCGCATGAGTATACGGCCATGGGGGTCCTCGGCCCAATCTAATAGATCGGGAGATGATGTGGTGAGTACCTCCTAGTCCAGGACACCGTCAGGGGCCCCTTCTTCTTCTTCTTCTTCCTTGACCTCCTCCCTAGATGGGACAAGGGTTTCCCCTCTGGTCCTTGGTCTCCATGGCATGGGAGGGGTGAAAGCCCCTCCGAGATTGGATTTGTCTCTCTGTCTCTCTCTGTTTCTGCGTTCCCCCCTTCTGCCCTCGCACCGTTTCGTATATATATGGAGATCCATAACTCCGATTGGACTGAAGCCTTCACCGTGATTTTTTACCAAAAAATTAGCTTTCTTGCGGCCAAAGAAGGGCATCAACCGCCTTACGGGTGGCCCATGAGGGTCAGGGGCGCCCCCTGCCTCGTGGCCACCTCGGGCACCATCTCGCGTGGATTTTTCTTCTGGAATTCTCCAAATATTCCAAAAATATTCTCCATCCAGTTTTATCCTGTTTGGATCCCATTTGATATGTGGTTTCTGCAAAACATAAAACATGCAACAAACATGAACTGGCACTGGGCACTGGATCAATATGTTAGTCCCTAAAATAGTATAAAAAGTTGCCAAAAGTATACGAAAGTTGTAGAATATTGGCATGGAATAATCAAAAATTATAGATACGACGGAGACGTATCAGGTGGTCAAGCTCGAGCTCCTCAAATCCCTCCGTTATTTCATCGACCATCACAACAGCATAGCCTTGTTGAATCGGAAGGCAGTGAAAAGTTGCGTCGGGTTCAGGAGGTGCAACAGAGCTGACAGCCGCCTTGACTTTGAGGTGCTGCCATTGCGTCATAAGGTGGCAATCTTGAGCCTCCGTGATAGCATCCACGGGGTAGCCGGGAGACGTGAAGTCAGGCTGCTGAAGGAGCTCGATGGAAGCCACGCTGCTTCTTCGCTGAGATGGCGGGGTAGCTTTGGGATAGCTTCGTGCCGCTGAGATGATTGGTTGGCAGCTCGCTGGCTCTCAACTTGTTCCTCTAGCTTTAGTACTCTTGCATTCAGCTTCTGCAGATCGTTGAGCTCCTGTTTCCTCTTCCTCTCCCGGGTTTTGTAACTGCCTTCGCCGGGAAACCCAACCTTACACGCAACGGAGCCTGCCGTGCCTCGTGTTCGTCCAGGGTGCTCAGGATTGCCGAGGGCCTATGTGAGCTCGTCGTTCTCTCTGTCAGGAATGAATGTCCCTTGCTGTGCTGTGGCGATATACTGCTGAAGCTTCTTGATGGGTATTCCCAGTTGCTAGTCCGTCCAACAGCACTTCCCTGTTTCAGGGTCCAAGGTTCCCCTAACCCCGAAGAACCAATGAACTGTCTGGCCAGTTCATTGTCTCTAGTTTGACCCCTGCTTGATAAAGGGGTCAAACCAGAGACATTGAACTTGACAGGTCCTTCTCAGCCTTGTCCCACAATGGTCGGGTTTTGAGGTAGCCACCTGACCCCGTGCGATGGTGATGCTCCTTCTTTGCAGCATTTATCTTGTTTGTCGCTGACATCTTCTTACTCTTCTCCGATATCTTGTGGGCCACAAATGCGGGCCAGTGATCTCTTATCTTCTCAAATCGGCTGGTGAATTCTGGAGTCTTTCCTTTGTCGACAAACATTGATTCAACTCATTCTTCCACCTCCTGAATAGATCTGCCATCTTCTTAAGAGCATGAGCTTTGACCAATGGCTCTATAACTGGCTTGTCCAGATCCTCCTTTGGCGGTATGGTGAAATTTGCCTTCAGCTCGTTCCAAAGATCATGTTTCTGTCTATCATTGACATAAGACACTTGAGGGTCTTTGCTCTTAGGATTATTCCATTGGTGGATGCTGATCGTGATCACGTCCCTAACAAGAACCCCACACTGAGCAGAAAATGCTTCCTTAGTCCAGCTGGGTACAATCAGTTGGCCATCGCCCTTGATTGCTGTGATTGTGAACCTTTCATCCTGGCGCAACCTTTTCTTCGGGCCTCGTCTCGTTACCGAAGTTTGGCTCGATCTGGAGGGCTAGAAAAGAAGAAAGAAGAGAGTTAATATGTGTACATACCAAAACAATTAATGCATCAATTAGCTAGTCAGCACAGGCTTAATTAATATATATACCTCGCCGGACTTTGCAACAACTCCTTCCTCCGTTCGCTCACCGGAGCCGTCATCACGGTCTCCTTCTTCCACCAGCATTCCGTCACCGGAGCCATCTTAATCATGTCCTTCCACCTCCATTTTTCGATCACCGGAGCCTGCTTCACCCTCTCCTTCCAGACCATCGATGTCATTGAGATACGACAAGACATCACCTCCTCCACGGATGATGTCCCCCAACAACTCTTCTTCTTCTCAGTCTCTTTGATGATCCATAGTTTCTGCAAATATTACAACATGACAAATAATATACAAACATGAGAGATGGATATATTAGTGGCAAACATAGACCTAGTTAGCTCGACGCTTCTATGGTTTGGGTGGCCTTGACAACGCTTCTAGGGTTTGGGGTGGCCTCGACGACAATGCTCTTTTAACTTGGTAAATTTGGGTGGCCTCGGCAATGCTTCTAGGGTTTGGGGTGGCCTCGGCAACGCTTCTAGGGTTTGGGGTAGCCTCGACGACAACGCTCTTTTAACTTGGTAAATCACGCTCCAACGTATCTATAATTTTTGATTGCTCCATGCTATTATATATTCTGTTTTGGATGTTTAATGGGCTTTATGATACACTTTTATATTATTTTTGGGACTAACCTATTAACCCAAGGACCAGTGCAAATTGTTGTTTTTTTTGCCTATTTCAGTGTTTCGCAGAAAAGGAATATCAAACAGAGCCTAAACGAAATGAAACCTTCGGGAGCGTGATTTTTGGAACAAACGTGATCTAGAGGACTTGGAGTGGACGTCAAGAAATCAACAAGGAGGCCACGAGGCAGGGGCGCGCCTACCCCCCGGGCGCGCCCTCCACCCTCGTGGGCCCCTCATGGCTCCACCGACCTACTTCTTCCTCCTATATATACCTACGTACCCCGAAACCATCGAGGAGCACCACGAAAACCTAATTCCACCGCCGCAACCTTCTGTACCCGTGAGATCCCATCTTGGGGCCTTTTCCGGTGCTCTACCGGAGGGGGCATCGATCACGGAGGGCTTCTACATCAACACCATAGTTTCTCCGATGATGTGTGAGTAGTTGACTACAGACCTTCGGGTCCATAGTTATTAGCTAGATGGCTTCCTCTCTCTCTTTGGATCTCGATACAAAGTTCTCCTCGATCTTCTTGGAGTTCTATTCGATGTAACTCTTTTTGCGGTGTGTTTGTCGAGATCCGCTGAATTGTGGGTTTATGATCAAGATTATCTATGAACAATATTTGAATCTTCTCTGAATTCTTTTATGTATGATTGGTTATCTTTGCAAGTCTCTTCGAATTATCAGTTTGTTTTGGCCTACTAGATTGATCTTTCTTGCAATGGGAGAAGTGCTTAGCTTTGGGTTCAATCATGCGGTGCTAGATCCCAGTGATAGTAGGGGAAACGACACGTATTGTATTGTTGCCATCGAGGATAAAAAGATGGGGTTTATATCATCTTGCTTGAGTTTATCCCTCTACAGCATGTCATCTTACCTAATGCGTTACTCTGTTCTTATGAACTTAATACTCTAGATGCATGCTGGATAGCGGTCGATGTGTGGAGTAATGGTAGTAGATGCAGGCAGGAGTCGGTCCACTTGTCACGGACGTGATGCCTATATACATGATCATGCCTAGATATTCTCATAATTATGCACTTTTCTATGAATTGCTCGACAGTAATTTATTCACCCACCGTAATACTTATGCTACCTTGAGAGAAGCCACTAGTGAAACCTATGGCCCCAGGGTCTATCTTCCATCATATTAATCTTCCGTCAACTAGCTATTTCTATCACCGTTTATTTTGCAATCTTTACTTTTAATCTTTATCATAAAAAATACCAAAAATATTATCTTATCATCTCTATCAGATCTCACTTTTGCAAGTGGCCGTGAAGGGATTGACAACCCCTTTATCACGTTGGTTGCAAGGTTCTTATTTGTTTGTGTAGGTACGAGGGACTTGTGTGTGGCCTCCTACTGGATTGATACCTTGGTTCTCAAAAACTAAGGGAAATACTTATGCTACTTTGCTGCATCACCCTTTCCTCTTCAAGGGAAAAACCAACGCATGCTCAAGAGGTAGCAGACCCCTCGGCGACCCTCAACGACCCTCGACCCTCGACCCCTTGACGACGCTCGACCCTCTACCCTAGTTCGCGACCCTCGAACGATCGGCGATCCACGACACTCTACCCTAGTTCCCGACCCTCGACTCCCTCATGTCACGTTTGTCTAGTATCAAAGGATTCAACAAAACCATGTGTTCATCATTAGGCAAAAATGTGATGCGATGGTGCAAGCTCTCAAAGTTATTTTGGAACGGAGTCCTAGATAGGATAATTCGCTTTTTGGTACAAAGTTCAGAAAGAGCCTTCCGTATATCACTATTTGGAAGGCCTTTGCTGAAATTCGTACCAAAAGGCGAATTATCCTATCCGGAACTCCGTTCGAAAATAACTTTGGAGAACTTCGTACCATCATGCCCCAGTTACTTCCGGCTAATGATGAAGCCATGGACTTCTACAATACTTTGACACAAGGCAACCTCTCGACCCCTCGGCGTTCCTCGACCCTCGGTCCCTCGACGACCCTCGACCCTCGAACCCTCGACCCCTCGGTGGCCCTCGACCCTCTACCACTTTTGAAGATATCTTCCGATATTCTGATAAATCGGCCGATTTATCGCTTACCATTGTCTGGCCGATAAGATAAATCGGCCGATAAATCAACCGATATGGCGATAAATCGGCCAATATGCCGATAAACTGGCCGATTTACCCCTTATCATGGGTCGACCGATAAGTTCCCAATAAGCGATATCCCCAACATTGCCCTCTACCCTAGTTCCCGACCCTCGACCGCTCGGCGATCCTCGACACCCTCGTTCCCGATAAAAATTAAGAAGAGGAAGAAAAGAAAAAAAAAAGAGGAGAAGAAGAAAAGAAGAAGAAGAAGAAGGAATAGAGGAGAAGAAGAAAAAAATAGATTAAATAATCTATTTTTTCTTCTTGTCCTCTATTCCTTCTTCTTCTCCTCTTATTTTCCTTCTTCCTCTTCTCTTCTTCTCCCTCTTCTACTCCTTCTTCCTCTTCTTATTTTCCTTTTCCCTCTCCTTCTTTTTCTTCTTCTTCCTTCTTCCTTCTTCCTCTTTTCTTCTCCCCCCAACACGAGAACATTTTAACTTTGTAAATTTCCATGAACAAAAAAAATCATCATCGAAAAACTTAATATGGGTTTTAACATAGAACATTCATCGAGCAAGATCATCATGAACAAAAATATCACACTAATTTCTATGAAAAACAATTCCACAAACATCTCATCTCGTCTCCACAAAACACATCTCATCTCATTGATACGTCCATTTTGCATCATGCTTTTATATCGATATTTATTGCATTATGGGCTGTTATTACACGTTATGTCACAATACTTATGCCTATTCTCTCTTATTTTACAAGGTTTACACGGAGAGGGAGAATGCCGGCAGCTGGAATCCCGTGCTGGAAAAGGAGCAAATATTAGAGACCTATTCTGCACAACTCCAAAAGTCCTGAAACTCCATGGAAGTCATTTCTGGAAATAATAAAAATACTGAGGGAAGAAAATACCAGAGGGGGCCCACACCCTGGCCACGAGGGTGGGGGGCGCGCCCTACCCCCTAGTCGCGCCCCCTGCCTCGTGGGCCCCTTGGCAGGCCTCCGGTGTCCATCTTCTGCTATATGAAGTCTTTTACCCTCGAAAAAATCATAAGCAAGCTTTCGGGAAGAAACTCCGCGCCATGAGGCGGAACCTTGGCGGAACCAATCAAGGGCTCCGGCAGAGCTGTTCTGCCGGGGAAACTTCCCTCCGGGAGGGGGAAATCATCGCATCGTCATCGACAACGATCCTCTCATCGGGAGAGGGCCAATCTCCATCAACATCTTCACCAGCACCATCTCCTCTCAAACCCTAGTTCATCTCTTGTATCCAATCTTTGTCCCTCAGATTGGTACTTGTGGTTTGCTAGTAGTGTTGATTACTCCTTGTAGTTGATGCTAGTTGGTTTATTTGGTGGAAGATCATATGTTCAGATCCTATATGCATATTAATACCCCTCTGATTATGGACATGAATATGCTTTGTGAGTAGTTACGTTTGTTCCTGAGGACATGGGAGAACACTACAAGAAATATGTCAACTTGTGACCTTGACTATTGGTCACTGAAAGGTCATTGTTTTTCATTTGTGACCTTTTTTTGACCAAAAACAGAAGGTCAAAAGCTGAGGGTCGTTAACTGACTATAGCGACCTTCTCTGAGAAGGTCGTGGACGTTTACGACCAAAATATTCCTACTGTGGCATTTTGGTCACTAGCAACCTCCCCAGGCCACGTAGGCATCCATCATGGCAAGCTGATGTGGCACAAGATTCAACCCGGTCCAATTAGGTGTTTTACATGGGCCGAGCCCATTAATTCAGCCTTTTATTATTTTTTTTCCTTGGTAATTCTGGTCGGCTTCATGGGCCAAGCCCAACGTTGTAGCCTTTTTTTATTGTTGGCCCGTGGCCTTTTATTATTTATTGCTTTTCTATTTTCAGCCATTATATATTCAAGTTGGTCCCACTAGTCAAATGGGTCCCACTTGTCATGATCATCTCTCAAATTGGTCCCACATGTGAGAAATGTACAAATTTGACAGATCATTTTCATAAGTGGACCCATTGGTCAAGTTTCCATTTCACAAGTTTTCAGATCACATACATAATAAAAAAGAATCATCAAATATACCACTAAATAAATCTATTACAATCTTTACAACACATATATGCTACAATATGCTACTCTTCACTAAGTAGAACTTGACGGCTTCACACTTCACGGCTTCAAACACTTGCTTCATACTTCACGGCTTCACACTTCACGGCTTCACACTTGAGCATCTGTAAAAGAGGAACAACCACAAATTTAAATCTCAATTGCAGTATATGCAGAAGCAGTTCAAAGTTGAAACAACATCAATTAAACACACGCGCACAGAAACATAGGAGTCAAAATGCAGTATAGGACCAGGACAAGGGAACTCCTGTTATCAAATCAACACACAGCTTGTAGCAAAACAGCACAGAAACATGTGGATATCTCATGTGAGCATTATGTTGTGGTTTTATTAAACAATGATATAGCAACAGAATACAATATCTTCAATGCAAACCAGCAAGAGAATTGCTCCTGCTAGCTGCTATTGCTGCCACAAAACGCATGACACATTAGTTGCAGTACAAGCTATGGATCTGGATTCTGGACTGAGATCCAACACGACGTATGTACAATGAAGTGCAGATATGCAACTAGCACGACGTATGTACTTCTCACATAAATCTTTACTCTTGTAAATTCAAAGCTATGTTTGATCCCATACGACACGAGCTGATGATTATAATGTATGACACCCTACTGAAGCAACAAACAACTCCTGACTTATTGCTACAAAGAAAATAGTTCTTCCCAAGCCTCCATTTTAACAATGTATAAATCTGAGTGAATAGATGTACTCTAGAGCTATGCTGGAACCACTAGCAGAGTAAACAAACAGAGTCCATGGAAAATCTGGCAACAGCGGATGTACTCTACTGATAACATTAGACTAGAACTAAGAGCCTCAGAGATCTTGGTGGTTAAGATCATCAAGTGGGATAAACCCATTAAGAGTAGCAAATATTTTGATAACATCACAGGCTCAAAGGAAAATAAACACCAGCAAACTATTGAATGAATTATAACCCCAAACAGAGCAAAATCTCTTAAAGAGCACAAAATGGCATGGTCTTTCAGAAGTAGCTGGTTGTGATAATCATGAAGTATCAGTGGGAATCCGAACGATTTTCTTCATCACGCAGAAGCATGCAAAAGACCCAATATAACACAAAGAGCAACAAGGTTGCGACCAACACAAGGAGTGCATGTACGGCCAGTCATAAAGCGGTGCAAATGTAGTACAGGAGATGCCATCATCCATCAGAAGTAGCTGGTTACACTAATCATGAAATATCAGTGGGAATCCAAACTATTTTCTTCATCACCCGGAATCATGCAGTTCAACCCAACAGAACACAATGAGCAAAAGGTTCATAACCAATGAAGGAATGCATGTACAGTCAGTCTAAAGCAGTAAAAATGTGCAAATGTACTTCAGGAGATGGCGTGACCCGTCGATTTTCTTCATCACCCAGGTAATGCACATCTCATCACCAGCAGAACACAAAAAAGAGGATACTAAAATTACTGCTAAGAGGTTTGCAAAAAATCAAAGGAAAGTATTTGCTCAATAATAAAGGAGTACTCCCTCTGTAAACTAATATAAGAGTGTTTAGATCACTAGTTTAGTATTCTAAACACTCTTATATTAGTTTACGGAGGGAATACATATAAGTCCAAGAGATGGCATGATCCGTCAGAAGTATCTGGTTGTAATAATCATGAAAATCAGTGGGAATCCGAATGATTTTCTTCATCACCCAGATCATGCACATCTCAGCCAGCAGAACATCACAAGTAACATATGTAAAACAATGATTCTGAGCATGAGCAAACAATGATTCTGAGCATGAGCAAACAATGATTCTATTAGAGTACCAGCAAATCAGACTGAACTTTCATGGAATGATTAGTATAATTAGACCCATTTTAGTTTAGCATTACATAAAAGACTAGTAGCAGTCGCACAAGCAACTATTGAGCACTGAAGAAACAGGACAGGGAAACATCATACCCTGATGGTGCCCAGGCTGCAGCCTCAGAACCCTGCAAAACCACAAGCGACGTTAACATCAAACACACATATAAGACGCACCATGTTATGAAATGGACATATAAGACGCACATATAAGACGTTAACATCAAATTCACAGTTTAGAAAATTAGTATCTTCTTTGCAAAGGTGAAATGAGATGACTGAACTTGATTTGGCTTTTTAGCTTCCATAATTTCTACTAGCAGCAGATGTTATGAAATGGACTTACTGAATTATCTGTATCAAGGAAAGAAATCTGCAACTAGCTTCAGACCATCTATTACACAGACTGAGAAATCTATTTCCATCCAACTACTTTTACTTTTCTACAAGACTACAACAGTTTTAGACAACTCCAAAGTCCTAAATTTGTTCACAGGTTATTTGTAACATCCCAAATTTTCAATTTGGAATGTTATACATTAGGTCATCATGCATATCATATTTTCTCGCATTTTCCGATCCTAGAAATTTCCCGCAACTCAAGGACCCTCGGAGAGAGTTGGAAGTTTCATAATTTTCATATTTGGGATCTCTCAAATTTTGAAAATAGGATCATTGGATTATTTAAATTATCTTCATAAAATTTTCCTACAAAAATATCTTGAGAGGGAATAATATGACTTTCCCAAACAATTAGGAAAAATGAGGATATTATAAATAAACCAAATTTGGGTTTTGAAGATTTATTTTGCTTAGGCAAAAATGAGCATTTAAAAAAATATTATGCATGTATTTATTTTAGAAGTTCATTTTGTTCGATTCATTTTAGGAGTCGGAGAAAATTTGTTTTAATTAATTTGGAGTTAATTTGATATTTATTTTATTTGTTTTGTTTTAAATTTTATTTAAAAAAAAACAACGCTACCCTCGGACCGAGGCCCAGCTGCCCAGCCCAGCCAGCCCCGGCCCGGCCGCCTCCCGCCCACCTCCCTCCTCCCTCATGTCAGCTTGCCCGGGCTGTCGTCGCCCCGCCAAGACGCCTCCCGCCGCCCGAGTCCGCTCGCCGGGACCCGTCGCCCCCCCCCAAGCAACCGAGCCCCCTCCCTCCTTAAATACCCCGCCCCCTCTCTCTCTCTCACATCGCTTCGCCACAGCCTGACCCGAGCCGCCGCCGTCGCCCGCCGCCGCCGCCGCCGTCGCCCTCGTCGCCGAGCACGCCGCCCGTCGCCCGAGCCCTCGCCGACCCGCCGCCACCCACCGACCCCGCCCGACCAGCGGAGACCTCACGAGCCCGCCGGTGACCGCGGGAGGTAGCCCGCCCAGCGCCCGATTCGGTTTTCTCCCGAACCGTCCGGTTTTTTTTAAAAAAATATATGTTCGATTTTTTTAAAAAACTAGATTGGTTTTATTTTTCGGTTTTCTTAATTAACGGACGCTCACCGAACCGCTCGTTTCAATGAACGCGTTCGTTAGATTCGCTTACATTACGAACGTTCGCTTTTAACTCGTTCGTCGTTTTTCTTTTTAATCGGATTTAATCCATTATTTTTCCGATTTGATTTCAGATCTGATTTTCAAAACTGTTTTATTTCTCGCCGTTTATCGGAATCAGTGATTCAAGCGCTGGAGTTTCAGAATGAAACCGCCGTTCGACTACCCTACTTTCACAGAGTTTTGCCACTGTGAAATTTTGACCTAATTCGGATCGCTAAACCGAGACGTTCTCTCTCGAGTTTCGACTTTCGGAGTTTATTTTGATTCGATTCTTTTGCAACCAGGGTTCTTAAGTTGAACTCTCTGGTTAGATCTTTTATTCGAGATTTCCTGTGCATTAGATGAGTACTTATTGTATGCTTGTTGTTTGTCTGCGTTAGATCACCGGTCGCCGCTTGTTACTTGAATCTCTAGGACTCGCGGATCATCAACAAGGCAAGTAACACTTTGATCATACTCTTCTCATACCCAGTTTTATGCATTAGATCTATTCCTCAAACACTTGCATGATTAGGATCTAATTAAATTGTGGGTTTGGAAAGTAGATTGAGGTAGTACCTATTACCTGTTTTACTTATGAAACCTTGGGAGTTATTTCTACGTTTGCTTGTTCATGCCATGCTATGCTAGTAGACGTGGATTGGGTGAGTGAATATCCATGACAGATGTGAGATTGTTTAATTACTGGTTTATCTAAGGTGGCAACCTAACACACATCTGGGTGGATTGAGGCACTGGTTTCCATCGAGACTTGCTGTATTTCTTCTGACCGCCACCGGTGCTCTAAGGGATCATAAGATTATTCAAACTGAAACTTCCGTGCAGCCACAAGCCAATTATGGGCTCTGAAGTTGACTAAGTCGTGCGAACTCTTACGGGTAGGCTAGCTGATGTAGGGGATGTAGGTTGGTACGGTCTACCCAGATGTAAGGTGCTAAGCGCTTCGAAAGACTATGTCTCGGTCATCCGTTTCTCAAACACCATGTAGTCACGAGAACCAAGCGGAGGCGATCGAGTCTTGTGGGGAAAAGTGCGCAAACCTCTGCAGAGTGTATAAACTAATCATGATTAGCCGTGTCCCCGGTTATGGACAATTTGAGTATCCGGTACTTGATTATCATGTGAATCTCAACATGTTACTTCAAATAAAAGTTATCGGGTTTTGATGAGTACTTTTTAATTGGGATTGAGGATGATGTCAATCATCTTCAATGTTTAACAACCACCATGATAGTTAAATAAAATTATTCCTTTGATGTAGGGAAAAATCAGCTTTATGCAAATGTAACCGTAGAGCCTTACCACCAGCCAAGTATGCATGTAGTATAGGCTTATTCATTCATTGCTCTTTATGTGTTACATTGCCAGATATTCCATGTCTTGACCCGTTTTGGCTGCAACTTTTCACGTTGCAGACTTTTCGAATTTACAGTAAGGTGTTAGGTCGTGGTTCTATACTCGGTGATGCCGTTGGAGTTGATGGACTCGCTTATCTTCCAAGCCTTCCGCTGTTATCATTAGATGGCCTTAAGCCATATTTTTTTCAGTTCCCTTGTGGACAACGATGTAATAAGTGTGTGATTGCTACTCTGTTATAAATCCTTCAAGTCTTGTGTGGTGTCGGCATTCTTGATCCAGGATGACACTTGAGCACGAGCGCTAGATCCATTCGGTCTGGTCGCTCTGAGAGAATGGTATCGAGCACACGCCGATTGTAGGACACGACCACTAAGTTAAAGCCATAGATCACTCTCTCTCCCATTTTCTAACTCCTCATCTTTTCTACTCTCTTTAGGATGATGGACGCGAAGACCAAGTACACCCAACCGGATGAAGGCACACCTTTTGGATTTCACTTGAAGGAAGTTACTAAGTACCGAACATTGGATTACCAAGCTTCACCGGACTTTCAACGCCACTCTGCTCAAGAGGAGCGCTGGAAGATTCATGCTCACGTTCGGGAAGGACATTCGCCCCAATCACCAAGCCAAATAGATAGTGTTTTCAATTGCACCAACTTGGAGTGCAGGAAAGAGCATGGCAGCTCACATCACCATGGGACGCATTGGAGAAGTTTATCAAGAAGATCTCAAGGATACCATCTACCAGATTTGCGGACGCCGAGATGACAAGCGGGGCGTCGTCAACACCAAGAAGGATAGATCCATTGCAGCTTTCATCCAGAGTTAAATCAGCACATCCGACGCCAGAGAACCAAATGTGCAATGACATGTTGGAGTTGCGTAAGACAAAGGAAGGATCATCGAATGGAAGAAGAACTAAAGACTACACGCAAGGACTACATGGGCGAGATCGTAGCTCGGCGGACACAATAACGATCTTAAGTGCGAGATCGAAGAACTCAAGAAGAAGTTGGCGCTCGGGAATGAAGACCAGTATGTCGAATACCCAATCGACTACATCAACATCGACGACTCGATTCGGATCCAAGTGAACCCGATTTTGAAGACGGTGGAGCAGACATCATGGAGTCTTCCACGGTTCAAACTAGTAGAAGTCCCCACATATTAGTAGTATTCCTCCATGTAAACATTATAGTACCGCACTTTTGCGATAGTTAGATCGTTGTAACCCTTGTTTGATTGAATGAAGTGATTTTGTGTGCATTTGCTCATGTGCATTTGGGTAGTGATTCCTTAGACCTCATTCTATTCTACATTCTCTTCTTTTCTAAACCCATCGATGCCTCCAGACGCGACCCGGATTCGTTTTCCGCCAGAGATCACCCAATTGATCCAGCGAGCGAATACCCTGATTCAAACATTGGTGCGAACAACAACAACAACAACAACCCACCGCCACCACCACCACTGCGGATCATCGACTCGTTTCCTTAGACTGAACCCGCGGTGTATTCCAAAGAGCACCGAGCCGATTGTAGCAGATGACCGGCTCCATAAGATAGGAAGGAGCTGACCACTGCAGGATGCATGATGGTGAAAGAGTGAAGTTTGCAGACATCACTTGAAGGACCCGCAGAAGATGGTGGGAGAATTTCACAGCCACTTATCCGTGAGACACCGCCACATGGGATCGGTTTGACAAGCTTTCGACCGCCCATGTTTCAGCAGGAGCCATGGCCATGAAGAAGCGTGAGTTTCGCAACTTACGCCAAGGAGGAAGGACTGTTGGCGAAGATGGATGACTTTAGCAAATTAGCACGTTATGCCCCGGATGACGTTGCTACGGATGCAGCTAAACAGAGAAGTTTCTAGAAGGACTGAATGATGAGTTCAGATGCCGTTGATGGTAGCAAGTTTTAATAACTACCAGGAGTTAGTAGACCGAGCTCTCATGATTGAGGAAAGCAGCAGCAAATTGAGAACCATAGCGGAAGTATGGACAAGGGAAGTATAACTCAGATCCCAAACGAAGCCACGTTATACCCCTAAATCAGGAATTCAGTTTCAGCATACCCATGGAGGAGGTAATTCGCATAACCATAATGGCACCAAGAATGGGAACGGGAATGGAGGAAGCAACGGACAAAATCGCACCAACCCATCAACACCATCCAAGGTAGACCTGAGTCACATTACTTGCTTTAAGTGCCGCAAGACTGGGCACTATGCAAATGACTGCCCAGAAGGCCAGAATGGAAATGGAAATGGAAGCTCTGGAAAGAAGCCCAACCCTTTCAACAGGGGACAAGTGAACCACATTGATGTGGAGGAGGTTGAAGATCAGCCCGATGCAGTAATCGGTAAGTTTTTGGTTAAGTCTTTTACTGCAGTTGTTCTTTTTGATACTGGTGCATCGCATTCATACATATCAAGGGGATTTGTTGATAAGTACAAGTTACCAACCCAAGCCCTTAGGTCACCCATGCTAGTAACCTCACCCGGAGCAGAGTACATGGCTAGTAAATGGTGTGATCGACTGCCACTAAGGATTGGACACTATGTTTTCCCCTCAGACCTAATAGTTCTGGAATCCCAAGGATTGGATGCGATATTAGGAATGGATTGGTTATCAAAGTATGGAGGAAACATAGATTGTACCACAAGGTCAATTTTGCTCACCACACCAGAAGGAAGAAGGATTAAGTATGTATCACGGCACGAGCCGAGGAAAGCACAAGTTAATTGCTTAACAGGAGTGGTGCAGGGAAGAAGTACCGATGGTGAAGGATTATCTGATGTATTCCGGAAGAGTTGCGTGAATGCCGCGGATAGAGACATTGAGTTTTTGATCGAGTTGTTGCCAGGAACAGGCCCGATATCGAAGCGACCGTACAGGATGCCCGCAAAGGATTTGGCAGAAATTAAGAAGCAGATTAAGGAACTATTGGATAAAGGTTATATTCGCCCAAGTTCCTCACCTTGGGGATCACCCGTTTTATTGGTGGAGAAGAAGGATGGATCGTTGAGAATGGTTGTTGATTATCGTGTATTGAATGAAGTAACGATCAAGAACAAGTACCCACTACCGATGATAAATGATCTGTTTGATCGTTTGCAAGGAGCCAAAGTGTTCTCTAAGATCGACTTGCGATCAGGGTACCATCAGTTAAAGATTCGGGAGCAAGACATACCCAAGACAGCATTTACCACGAGATATGGACTGTATGAGTATACCGTTATGTCATTTGGACTGACTAACGCACCAGCATATTTCATGAACCTGA
Source organism: Aegilops longissima (assembly GCA_021605205.1). Taxonomy (NCBI): domain Eukaryota; kingdom Viridiplantae; phylum Streptophyta; class Magnoliopsida; order Poales; family Poaceae; genus Aegilops; species Aegilops longissima. Next base: position 32,966,571 of record CM038676.1, read on the forward strand.
TGAACAAAGTGTTTATGGAGTTTTTGGACAAGTTCGTTGTGGTGTTCATTGATGACATTTTGATTTTCTCGAAGAATGAAGAGGAACACAAGGAACATTTGAGATTGGTTTTGGAGAAACCGAGGGAACACCGGTTGTATGCCAAGTTCAGCAAATGTGAGTTTTGGCTAAAGGAAGTTGGATTTCTCGGACATGTTATATCCGGAGAAGGAATAGCAGTTGACCCCACAAAGGTTGAGACCGTAACCAAATGGGAAGCACCAACGACAGTTGGAGAGATTCGAGTTTCCTTGGACTCGCAGGATACTACCAAGGTTCATTGAGAATTTCTCAAGGATTGCAAAGCCTATGATGAATTGTTGAAGAAGGAAAACAAATTCATATGGACCGAGGACTGTGAGGCAAGTTTTCAGGAGTTGAAGAAAAGATTGGTTACCTCACCAGTTTTGATATTGCGGATCAAACTAAGGATTATGAGGTGTTTTATGGCGCTTCACGTCGAGGACTTGGAGCAGTGCTTATGCAGGAAGGAAGAGTTGTTTCAGTATGCTTCACGACAACTTAAGCCCCATGAGTTGAATTATGCCACTCATGATTTGGAGTTAGCAGCCGTTGTTCATGCCTTGAAGACATGGAGACATTTTCTCATTGGAAATCATTGTGAAGTATATACGGATCACAAGAGTTTGAAGTACATCTTCACACGAATGAATTGAATCTCGAGATGGAGGAGATGGTTAGAGCTAATCAAGGATTACGATATGAGATTGCATTATCACCCGGAAAGGCTAATGTCGTAGCGACGCATTGAGCCGTAAGAGCCACGTCAATACCCTAATGATGGGAGGAATACCCAATGAGTTAGCCGAGGACCTTGAGAGCTATGTTTGGAAATAGTTCCAGAGGCTATGTAGCAGCATTGGAAATTCAATCGACAATCGATGGACAAAATCGAGAAGCCCAAAAGGCGATAAGGAAGTTGCCTCTATAAAGGAGAAAATGAGCAAAGGAAAAGCTAAAGGATTTCGTGAGGATGAGCACGATACCCTATGGTTTGAAGACCGTGTTTATGTGCCCAATGACCCGTAGATCGGAAGTTGATTTTACAAGAAGCCCATGATTCACCCTATTCGATTCACCCAGGAAATACCAAGATGTATTTGGATTTGAAGAATATTTTCTGGTGGACCGGAATGAAGAAGGATATTGCGGAGTATGTAGCAGTTTGTGACGTATGTCAGAAAGTAAAGGCAGAGCATCAGAAGCCAGCAGGATTGTTACAACCATTGCCGATACCCGAATGGAAGTGGGATAAACTAGGCATGGATTTCATCACAGGTTTGCCAAAGACCCGCTCAGGATATGACTCGATTTGGGTCATAGTCGACCGTTTGACTAAGGTAGCCCATTTCATTCCAGTCAAGACTACCTACAGCAGTGCTAAGTTGGCAAAGATATACATGACCAGAATTGTATGCTTACGAAGTTCCGAGGAGCATTGTATCGCATGAGGAACCCGGTTTACTTGAAATTTTGGAACCGGTTGCACGAGACATTGGGAACCCGATTGGAATTGATGACAGCTTTCCACCCACGTAACCGATGGACAAACCGAGAGAGTCAATCAGATTTTGGAGGACATCTTTGAGAGCTTGTGCACTAGATTATGGATCTAGCTGGGACGATAATTTGCCGTATGCAGAATTTTCCTACAATAACAGCTTACCAAACCAGCTTAAAGATGGCACCTTCGAGGCTTTGTATGGAAGAAGGTGCAGGACACCGTTGTCATGGGACTAAACGGAGATCGTCATTGTTTGGACCAGATTTGATTAAGGAGTCTGAACAAAAGTTAAGTTGATTCGAGACAGGCTCAAGGTAGCCCAGTCCTGCATGAAGAGCTATGCCGATTCAAAGCGCCAGCGATTGAGTATGAAGTTGGAGACAGTATATCTCGAGTATCCCCGCTTCGAGGAGTGAAGCGTTTTGGAGTTAAAGGAAAGTTAGCACCCGTTTCGTTGGACCATATAAGATTTTGCAACGCATGGGAGAAGTTATGTATAAGTTGGAATTGCGGAAGGACTGTCGAGGAGTTCATGATGTATTCCATGTTTCTCGATTGAAGAAATGTCACCCGAGATAGCGAGAGGTACCGTTAAGAGACACGGTGCCACTGGAGCAATTCAGTTGAAGGATGACTTGACATATGAGGAAAGACCGGTTAAGATTCTCGATTATGCCAAAGTGAGTTACCCGCAGCAAGGTTATCAAGTTTTGCAAAGTTCAGTGGAGCCACCACACCGAGGATGAAGCCACCAGGAAAGAGAGGAAGTTTTGCTTAAGGACCACCTCACCTATTTTCTAGCCAACCCGAATCTCGAGGGCTAGATTCATCTTAAGGGTAGGTTTGTAACATCCCAAATTTTCAATTTGGAATGTTATACATTAGGTCATCATGCATATCATATTTTCTCGCATTTTCCGATCCTAGAAATTTCCCATAACTCAAGGACCCTCGGAGAGAGTTGGAAGTTTCATAATTTTCATATTTGGGATCTCTCAAATTTTGAAAATAGGATCATTGGATTATTTAAATTATCTTCATAAAATTTTCCTACAAAAATATCTTGAGAGGGAATAATATGACTTTCCCAAACAATTAGGAAAAATGAGGATATTATAAATAAACCAAATTTGGGTTTTGAAGATTTATTTTGCTTAGGCAAAATGAGCATTTAAAAAATATTATGCATGTATTTATTTTAAAAGTTCATTTTGTTCGATTCATTTTAGGAGTCGGAGAAAATTTGTTTTAATTAATTTGGAGTTAATTTGATATTTATTTCATTTGTTTTGTTTTAAATTTTATTTAAAAAAAAAAAACAACGCCTTCTGGACGAGGCCCACTGCCAGCCAGCCAGCCCCGCCCGGCCCGGCCGCCTCCCACCCTCCTCCTCCTCCCTCATGTGCCGCCCGCCCGGGCTTGCGTCCCCCGCCCAAGACGCCTCCCGCCGCCGAGTCCGCTCCCGGGACCCGTCGGCCCCTCCCCAAGCAACCGAGCCCCCCTCCTCCTAAATACCCCCCCCCCCTCTCTCTCTCACATCGCCCTTGCCGCCTCGCCCCGCTTGCCTTGTGCCGTCGCCCTCGTCGCGAGCACGCCGCCGCCGCCGGAGCCCCTCGCCGACCCGCCGCCACCCACCGACCCGCCCGACCAGGGAGACCCCGCCGAGCCGCCCCGTGACCGCCGGAGGTAGCCCGCCCAGCGCCCGATTCGGTTTTCTCCCGAACCGTCCGGTTTTTTTTTTTTAAAAATTATATGTTCGGTTTTTAAAAAAACTAGATTGGTTTTATTTTTCGGTTTTCTTAATTAACGGACGTTCACCGAACCGTTCGTTTTGATGAACAACGTTCGTTAGATTAGTTACGTTAACTAACGTTAAGCTTTTAACTCGTTCGTCGTTTTTCTTTTTAATCGGATTTAATCCATTATTTTTCCGATTTGATTTGAGATCTGATTTTCAAAATTGTTTTATTTCTCGCTCGTTTATCGAATCGGGTGATTCAAGCGCTGGAGTTTAAATACGAAACCGCCGTTCCGACTACCCTACTTTCACAGAGTTTTGCCACTGTGAAATTTTGACCTAATTTCGGATCGCTAAACCGAGACGTTCTCTCTCGAGTTTCGACTTTCGGAGTTTATTTTGATTCGATTCTTTTGCAACCAGGGTTCTTAAGTTGAACTCTCTGGTTAGATCTTTTATTCGAGATTTCCCTGTGCATTAGATGAGTACTTATTGTATGCTTGTTGTTTGTCTGCGTTAGATCACCCGGAGTGCGCCGCTTGTTACTTCGAATCTCTAGGACTCATGGATCATCGCAAGGCAAGTAACACTTTGATCATACTCTTCTCATACCCAGTTTTATGCATTAGATCTATTCCTCAAACACTTGCATGATTAGGATCTAATTAAATTGTGGGTTTGGGAAGTAGATTGAGGTAGTACCTATTACCTGTTTTACTTATGAAACCTTGGGAGTTATTTCTATGTTTGCTTGTTGATGCCATGCTATGCTAGTAGACGTGGATTGGGTGAGTGAATATCCATGACAGATGTGAGATTGTTTAATTACTGGTTTATCTAAGGTGGCAACCTAACACACATCTGGGTGGATTGAGGCACTGGTTTCCATCGAGACTTGCTCAGATTTCTTGGACCGCCACCTGTGCTCTAAGGGATCATAAGATTATTCAAACTGAAACTTCCGTGTGCAGCCACAAGCCAATTATGGGCTCTGGCGTAGTTGACTAAGTCGTCACGAACTCTTACGGGTAGGCTAGCTGATGTAGGGGATGTAGGTTGGTACGGTCTACCCGCATGTAAGGTGCTAGCGCTTACGAAGACTATGTCTCGGTCATCCGTTTCTCAAACACCATGTAGTCACGAGAACCAAGCGGAGGCGATCGAGTCTTGTGGGGAAAAGTGCTAAACCTCTGCAGAGTGTATAAACTAATCATGATTAGCCGTGTCCCGGTTATGGACAATTTGAGTATCCGTACTTGATTATCATGTGAATCTCAACATGTTACTTCAAATAAAAGTTATTGGGTTTTGATGAGTACTTTTTAATTGGGATTGAGGATGTTGTCAATCATCTTCAATGTTTAACAACCACCATGATAGTTAAATAAAATTATTCCTTTGATGTAGGGAAAATCAGCTTTATGCAAATGTAACAGTAGAGCCTTACCACCAGCCAAGTATGCATGTAGTATAGGCTTATTCATTCATTGCTCTTTATGTGTTACATTGCCAAGATATTCCATGTGTTGACCCGTTTTGGCTGCAACTTTTCACGTTGCGCACTTTTCGAACGACAGTAAGGTGTTAGGTCGTGGTTCTATACTCAGTGATGCCGTTGGAGTTGATGGACTCGCTTATCTTCCAAGCCTTCCATTGTTATCATTAGATGGCCTTAAGCCATATTTTTTTCAGTTCCTTGTGGACAACGATGTAATAAGTGTGTGATTGCTACTCTTTATAAATCCTTCAAATCTTGTGTGGTGTCAAGACATTCGATCCGGGGATGACATCGAGCACAGCGCTAGATCCATTCGGGTCTGGTCGCTACATTATTCAACACAAGTAAATTTGTTCAGAGGTTATCTACAAGATTAGAACAGTTTCAGACACCTCACACTAACAGTTTCAGATTTCAACAGATTCAGACAACTGTTTTTCAGACTTGGAACAATTTCAGTAAACTGTTCTTCAGACCACAACAGTTTCAGTAAACTATAGCAAAGTCTGAATGTCGTGGAAAACAAATGCTTTCACTAACCAAGGGTCCCGGTCAGGAAGACGATGATCTCGAGGGTCCCGCCATTGCCACCGTCGAGCAGGTCGACGACGAGTGGGGTGAGCTGAGCCCCTTGGTGTTGGTCACCTAGAAGGATACGTACAAAGAAAAATAGCAGAATTCAGATCACAGCCTGCTGCAGCGAGTGAGTGTACAACCAAATTGATTCAGACAGTAAAATTTGTAAGCTGTGCGGAAGTTTGTAAGCTGAAATTGATTGGTGGTGGAGGTCACCTACGAGCAGAGAGGAGGAGGCCAGGAGGGGACGAGCTCACCGACAGCCAGAGAGTAAGATCCATGGCTGATGCATCCCCAGTAGCAGCCATGGTCGAGCACCCCCTCCTCAGGCGCCATCCTGCAGCGAGACAGACAAAAAATCAAGAAAATTCAGCTACCGGACAGATGAACTGAACTGAACCGGCACAACAGTAGACACGAGGAGAGGAAGGGCGGGCGCGTACGGTCTGCTGCACGTCCTTGAGGCCAGCGGTGGCGAAGCCGACCTGGTCGAGGTTGCGCTGCTCCTCTTAAATGCACTTATTCTTGAGGAGCCTGATGGCGCGGGCCTTGATGGCCTCCTGCGAGGGGCTCGGCATGGCCTTGCGGATCTTCTCCTTGTACCACGCCAGCTCCTCGTCCAGCTTCTTGATCTTCTCGTCCACGCTCTCGCCCCGCTTGTTTATCTGCGCCACCAGTCAAATCAGAGAGCCATTGGATTTCGGGCGTGAGAAGGGGAAACGAATCGGGAGAGAAGGGAGGGGAGAGGAGGGGAGGCTGACTTGGTTGGTGGCGTCCTGGATGGTGGGCGGCGAGTCCCTGCTTTTCTTAGCACCGAAGATCTTCTTCATCTCCGGCTCCGGTGGGCGGCGGCGGCGGCGGTTTCTTGGATGGAGTGGAGGGACCTGGGGAGCAGAGTTAGTGTGTTTCTCTTTGTGTGGAGGCGGCGACGCCTCTCTCTCTCTCTCCGTTGCGTGAGGAGAGGAGGGGAGGTGGCGGCGGATATGGGTCTGAAGGGAGGCGGCGAGGCGGCGGATCTGGATCTGGAGCGGTGTGGGGAGACAGCTGCAAGGGAGCGCTAGGGTTCGCGGGCGGGGCTGTGGGCGAGAGGGTGAGAGGGTGAGGGAGTTTCTTTCTTTTTTTGAGACAAAGAGGAGGGTGAGGGAGAAAGGGCTGCCGTTGGATCCAGGAGCATCCGACGGCGTTGGAGGCATGATCCACGTGACATCCTCATGGACCAATCAGAACCCATTACACATTATGACCATCTAAATTGGTCGTAATCGACTAAAAATAAAGTGTTGAATCATATAAACAGTTTTATGATATGAGAAACTCAAAAAAATAAAAACATTCTCATTGTGTCAGAAATGTGACCTAGTTTTTTAGGAAAACTAACAAACTTGGAATTAGAATAAGACAAATATCTTTAAAAGTTGTTATGAGAAATGAGTTTTTAAGAAAAAAAATCATTTTCTCAGAGTGACAAAATTCTTTTTCTGTGAAGAATCTACCAAATATTTTATTTCAAAATGGCACCACACCATTTTCCAAAACTACAAGACATTATTTTATGTATAGTTGACCAAATCTTAACATGTAATATGCTTTCGATCCACCTCTCATCAAAAAGACAATTTATGTTTCAAAAAAGAATCTACGTGAGCATCTTGTGCACAAGGGTACATCTTGGAATTCCAAACAATGTTGCCTAAGGAATTTTTCATTTTCTTTGCACGGAAAATTCATTTTTCATTTTCCGAGTGCCCAAAAGGAGGTTTTTTTGTGAAGGACCTACCAAATAATTGTTGCAAAAATGGACCAAATAAATTTTATAAAATACTAGGCCATATATAATGCACAATTGACAAAATGGTTGGGTGAAAAGTTTTGATCCACCTCCGTGAAAAAGACAAATTGTCGCCGATTCACCGAAACGGGTCAAATTTGAACAGAGCTGCCTCATAGTTTGCTCTTTATTTTTGCAAAAATCATTTCTAGGTACATAAGTATCTATTTAATCATAGAAACACCAAAAAATTCCAAGATTCAACCACTAGCTAGGAACGGTCAAGCCCGCCGCTTTGACCGCATTTTGAAACGAGCATAAAAATTCAAAAAATTCAAAAATTGGAAAACCTTCGCATTGTGTCATTATATGTGACCAAGTTTCCAGGAAAAATAATAAACTTGTAATATGGTAATTATTTTAAAAAAGTGTTCTCAGGAATGAGCTATCATGCGTGAAGATTCATGGCTTTCAAGCCAAATGATCAATCTTATGGCCACATTCATGGCATAGTTTGTTCAAATGATCTCATATTGTGCACAAGGGTACATCTTGGAATTCCAAACAATGTTGCCTAAGGAAGTTTTCATTTTCTTTGCACGGAAAATTCATTTTTCATTTTCCGAGTGCCCAAAAGGAGGTTTTTTGTAAAGGACCTACCAACTAATTGTTGCAAAAATGGACCAAATCAATTTTATAAAATACTAGGACATATATAATGCACAATTGACAAAATGGTTGGGTGAAAAAAGTTTTGATCCACCGCTGGTGAAAAAGACAAATTGTCGTTGATTCAGCTGGAAACGGGTCAAATTTGAACTGTAGCTTCCTCATAGTTTGCTCTTTATTTTTTTTCAAAAATCATTTCTAGGTACATAAGTATCTATTTAATCATAGAAACACCAAAAAAATTCCAAGATTCAACCACTAGCTAGGAACGGTCAAGCCCGCCGTTTTGACCGCATTTTGAAACGGGCATAAAAAATTCAAAAAAAATCAAAAAATTGGGAAACCTTCGCATTGTGTCATTATATGTGGCCAAGTTCCCAGGAAAAATAACAAACTTGTAATACGGCAAATATTTTAAAAAAGTGTTCTCAGAAATGAGCTACCATCTCTAAGATTCATGGCTTTCAAGCCAAATGATCAATCTTATGGCCACATTCGTGGCATAGTTTGTTCAAATGATCTCATATTGTGCACAAGGGTGCATATTGGAATGGCAAACAATGTTTCTTAAGGAAGTTTTCATTTTCTTTGGACGAAAAAACCATTTTTCATTTTCCGAGTGCCCAAAAGGAGGTTTTTTTGTGAAGGACCTCCCAAATAATTGTTGCAAAATTGGACCAAATCATTTTTCTAAAATACTAGGACATATTTAGTGCACAATTGACAAAATGGTTGGCTGCAAAAAGTTTTGATCCACCTCTCGTGAAAAAGACAAATTTTCAACGATTCAGGTGGAAGCGGGTCAAATTTGAACTGCAGCTGCCTCATAGTTTGCTATTTATTTTTTCCAAAAATCATTTCTAGTTACATAAGTACCTATTTAATCATAAATACATGGTTTGGTGGCGATACGTCGAGGTTTGGGCGGTGGCCGAGGGCCCCAACTCTAGAGCGCGTAAACTCGCATGCCCGCCGCGTGGTCACCGCGTGACTGTGGTGTTGCCATGTGTTCTGGGCGGCCTAGGTATGTCTAGTGGGTTGGGCACTCTCTAGGTAGGTGCTACGAAGAAAATCACAACATAAGATTCTCACGAGGAGACCGATCGATGCACTAGTAGAAAAAGGGGCTATCGTTGAGGCCTGTTTTGCCCATTAGTCCCGGTTCAATCCAGAACCGGGACTAATGTGAGCATTTATCCTGTTCGTGAGCCTGGGGGCCGGCTGGGCCACGTGGGCCATTGGTCCCGGTTGGTGGGATTTAACCGGGACCAATGGGCTTCGCTTGGCTCACCACTATTGGTCCCGGTTGGTGGCATGAACTGGGACCAAAGGCTTCCTTTAGTCCCGGCTCATGCCACCAACCGACCAATAGTGCTGCCTATATATAGCCCCTCGCAAGAGTAGAGCACACCGCTCTGCTTTTTTCCGGCCGAGGGGAGGGGGCTTGGTGGTGCTCTAGCTCACCTCCTATGCACACAAGGTGTTCGATGGAATGCCCGAGCCACACTACTTAAGCTTTCTCCTCTCCAAGTTCGACCTCTAACCTCCATTTTCCTCAATATTTGTCTAGGTTTAGCGGTCCGTCACGCCCGTCCCGCCTTCACCGCCGTCGATCACCAGCGCCGATCTCATCGCCAAGACCACCGTGGTGAGCCTCTTGTTCTTATCTTCTTTCTCGAAAGGAAAAATATTCTTACTTGTATTATTTTCTTACTTTTATTATTGCATCTTATATAGTGCGATGGTTTTGGTATCCGCCCCATCGACCCTCGCCCCGCTCTATGATTCGGATGTGGTATATATTATCTTTTCATAACTATTGGTTCATTTATTGTTTATGAAAATTATGCCACCAACGTGACATAGATTTTATTTATCTAGGAGGTTGTTGAACCGAAATTCCAACCGACCCTATTGTCGAGAGGTTAAATTTAGTTGAAGAAGAAAACAATTTCTTGAAGGAAAAGTAAAAAAACTTGAGGAGGAGAAGATGATATTGGAGTTGCATGTTGCGGATGTCGCCGATGATCACAAGATCAAGATGGATGCAATGCGCTTGAAGATGAGAAAGATTAGAAAATATGCCATTCATACCGAGGCTTGGTATCATTATGCCGTTGGATCAGTTGTTACCTTGGTTGCGATTATGATCATATTTGTTTTCACATTGAAATGTTTTACATAGTTTCAATGTATGGTTTAATTAATTTAGATGCTCGCAGAGCTTTATGTTGTTAGATGAGAACTATGTATGTACTTTGGTTTTATGTGATGATGAACTTCTATTAATTTGGTCACTTAATTATCAATTCATGATGTTCTGTAATGATTTTTGACACACTTAATTATATATAATGCACGGAGATGAACCGCAATGGATGTACGGTGATGCAGACACACCTCCGAGTACATTAAGGGCGTGCATGCTTTTCTCAAGTGGCTGAGGCAAACAAGCAGAATGGTTTTATGTGTTGTCCATGCCCTATATGTGGGAATACGAAGTCTTACTCTGACCGGAAAATCCTTCACACCCACCTGCTTTACAAGGGTTTCATGCCACACTATAATGTTTGGACGAGGCACGGAGAAATAGGGGTTATGATGGAAGACGGCGAGGAAGAAGAGTACGATGACAACTTTGTGCCCCCTGAATACGGTGATGCTACTGAACATCAAGTTGCACCAGACGATGTGCACAATGGTGCCGCAACGGGCGAAGCTGCTGAAGATCAAGATGAACCAGACGATGTGCCCCATGATGATGATCTCCGTCGGGTCATTGTCGATGCAAGGACACAATGCGAAAGTCAAAAGGAGAAGCTGAAGTTTGATCGCATGTGACAGGATCACAAAAAAGGGTTGTACCCCAATTGCGAAGATGGCAACACAAAGCTCGGTACCGTACTCGAATTGCTGCAGTGGAAGGCAGAGAATGCTGTGCCTGATAAAGGATTTGAGAAGCTATCAAAATAATGAAGAAGAAGCTTCCAAAGGATAACGAATTGCCCGACAAAGACATACGCAGCAAAGAAGGTCGTATGCCCTCTAGGATTGGAGGTGGAGAAGATACATGCATGCCCTAATGACTGCATCCTCTACCGTGGTGCCTACAAGGATCTGAACGCATGCCCGTATGCGGTGCATTGCGGTATAAGATCGACGAGATGACCTCGTGATGTTGATTTGCGAGCCTCCCAGAAGAGGGTTCTGCGAAGGTGATGTGGTATGCTCCTATAATACCACGGTTGAAACGTCTGCTCGTAAACGGAGAGCATGCCAAGTTGATGCGATGGCACAGTGAGGACCGTAAGAAAGACGGAAGTTGAGAGCACCCACGACGGGTCGCAGATGGAGAAAATCGAGAGAAAGTACTGGGATGAGTTTGCAAAGGACCCAAGGAATGTATGGTTTGCTTTAAGCGCGGATGGCATTAATCCTTTCGGGAGCAGAGCAGCAATCACAGCACCTGGCCCGTGACTCTATGTATGTATAACCTTCCTCCTTGGATGTGCATGAAGCGGAAGTTCATTATGCTGCCGCTTCTCATCCAAGGCCCTAAGCAACCCGGCAACGACATTGATGTGTACCTAAGGCCATTATTTGAGGAACTTTACAGCTGTGGAATGGAAACGGTGTACGACGTGGGATGAGCACAAAAGGAGGAATTTGACCTAAAGGCGTTGTTGTTCGTGATAATCAACGATTGGCCCGCTCTCAAGAACCTTCGGGACGTATAAACAAGGGATACCACGCATGCACACACTGTTTACTTGACACCGATAGTATATACCGGAAGCTGCAGGAAGAATGTGTACCTGGCCATCGCCGATTTCTTCCGACCAACCATCAATGTCGAAAGAAAGGCAAGCATTTCAAAGGCGAGGCAGATCACCGGAAGAAGCCCGCCATGCGTCTCGGTGATCACGCATTTGCTATGGTCAATGATTTACACGTAATCTTTGGAAAGGGTCCCGCGGACAAGCTGTTCAATGACGCCGAGAATCACGCACCCATGTGGAAGAAGAAATCTATATTCTGGGACCTGCCCTACTGGAAAGACGTAGAGGTCCGCTCTTCGATCGACGTGATGCACGTGACGAAGAACCTTTGCGTGAACCTTCTAGGCTTCTTGGGCATGTATGGGAAGACAAAAGATACACCTGAGGCACGAGAGGACCTGCAACGCTTGCACGAAAAAGAGGGCATGCCTCCAAGCAAGATGAAGGTCCCGCCAGCACGCTCTTCGAAAGAAGAGAAAGAAATATTCTTTCAATGCCTGCTCAAGATGAAGGTCCCGACTGGCTTCTCGTCGAATATAAAGGAATAATAAATATGTCGAGAAAAAGTTCCGTAACCTAAAGTCTCATGATCGCCACGTGATTATGACGCAATCGCTTCCGTTGCATTGAGAGGGCTTCTACCGGAAAACGTCCGATTAGCCATTGTGAAGCTATGTGCATTCCTCAATGCAATATCTCAGGAGGTGATCGATCCAGAAATCATAGCAACGCTAAGGAGTGATGTGGCGCAATGTCTTGTCAGTTTCGAGCTGGTGTTCCTGTTGGGGAACGTAGCAGAAATTCAAAATTTTCCTACGTGTCACCAAGATCTATCTATGGAGAAACTAGCAACGAGGGGAAGGAGAGTGCATCTACATACCCTTGTAGATCGCTAAGCGGAAGCGTTCATGAGAACGGGGTTGAAGGAGTCGTACTCGTCGTGATCCAAATCACCGGAGATCCTAATGCCGAGCGGACGGCACCTCCGCGTTCAACACACGTACAGCCCGGTGACGTCTCCCACGCCTTGATCCAGCAAGGAGAGAGGGAGAGGTTGAGGAAGACTCCATCCAGCAGCAACACAACGGCATGGTGGTGATGGAGGAGCGTGGCAATCCTGCAGGGCTTCGCCAAGCACCAAGGGAGAGGAGGAGGAGGAGAGGCAGGGCTGCACCAAGAGGAGAAGTTCTCATGTGTGTTGGGCAGCCCAAAACCTCAAGTATATATAGGGGAAAAGGGGGGCTGCGCCCCCTTTAGGGTTTCCCACCCCAAGGGGTGCGGCCAGCCCTAGATGGGACTTGGGGGGCGGCCAAGAGGGGGAGGAGTGCCTCCCAAGTCAAGTGGAGGCCCTCCCCCTTAGGGTTTCCCCCTCCCATGCGCATGGGCCTTGGGGGGGCTGGTGCCCCTGGCCCATTAAGGCTAGGGCGCCCCCCTACAGCCCATGCTACTGTATTGGACGTGGTGGAACACTTTCCGGACCTCCGACCCCTCGAATCCTCCGAACCTTCCGAAGCTTCCTGGTACAATACCGAAAAACCCGAACTTTTCCTAACCCAACAACAACTTTCCATATATAAATCTTTACCTCCGGACCATTCCGAACTCCTCGTGACGTCCGGGATCTCATCCGGACTCAACAACATTCGTAACCACATACAAGCTTCCTTTATAACCCTAGTGTCACCGAACCTTAAGTGTGTAGACCCTACGGGTTCGGGAATCATCTGCGACATGACCGAGATGTTCTCCGGTCAATAACCAACAGCGGATCTGGATACCCATGTTGATCCCACATGTTCCACGATGATCTCATCGGATGAACCACGATGTCAAGGACTCAATCGATCCCGTATACAATTCCCTTTGTCTAGCGGTATTGTACTTGCCCGAGATTCGATCGTCGGTATCCGATACCTTGTTCAATCTCGTTCTCGGCAAGTAACTTTACTCGTTCCGTAACACATCATCCCGTGATCAACCCCTTGGTCACATTGTGCACATTATGATGATGTCCTACCGAGTGGGCCCAGAGATACCTCTCCGCTTACACGGAGTGACAAATCCTATCTCGATTCGTGCCAACCCAATGACACTTTCGAGATACCGTAGTGCACCTTTATAGCCACCCATTCGTTGTGACGCTTGGTACACCCAAAGCATTCCTACGGTATCCGGAGTTGCACAATCTCATGGTCTAAGGAAATGATACTTGACATTAGAAAAGCTTTAGCATACGAACTATGATCTTTGTGCTAGGCTTAGGATTGGGTTTTGTCCATCACATCATTCTCCTAATGATGTGATCCGTTATCAATGACATCCAATGTCCATGGTCAGAAACCGTAACCATCTATTGATTAACGAGCTAGTCAACTAGAGGCTTACTAGGGACATGGTGTTGTCTATATACCCACACATGTATCTGAGTTTCCTTTCAATACAATTATAGCATGGATAATAAACGATTATCATGAACAAGGAAATATAATAATAACTAATTTATTATTGCCTCTAGGGCATATTTCCAACAGTCTCCCACTTGCACTAGAGTCAATAATCTAGTTCACATCGTCATGTGATTAATCTCGATAGGTCACATCGCCATGTGACCAACACCCAAAGAGTTTACTAGTGTCTCAGAAACTAGTTCACATCATCATGTGATTTAGACTCAATGAGTTCTGAGGTTTGATCATGTTTTGCTTGTGAGAGAGGTTTTAGTCAACGGGTCTGAACCTTTCAGATCCGTGTGTGCTTTGCAACTTTCTAGGTCATATTGTAGACGCTGCTTCCACGCTCCACTTGGAGCTATTCCAAATGGTTGCTCCACTATACGTATCCAGTTTGCTACTCAGAGTCATTCGGATAGGTGTTTAAAGTTTGCATCGACGTAACCCTTTACGCCGAACTCTTTATCACCTCCATAATCGAGAAACATGTCCTTATTTACTCCAAGGACAATTTTGACCGCTATCCAATGATCCATTCCTGGATCATTCTTGTACCCCTTGACTGACTCATGGCAAGGCACACTTCCGGTGCGGTACACAGCATAGCATACTGTAGAGCCTACGTCTAAGGCATAGGGGACGACCTTCGTCCTTTCTCTCTCTTTACTGCCGTGGTCGAGCTTTAAGTCTCAACTTCATACCTTACATCTCGTGCAAGAACTTCTTCTTTGATGATCCATCTTGAACACCTTCAAGATCATGTCAAGGTATATGCTCATTTGAAAGTACCATTAAGCGGTTTGATCTATCCTATAGATCTTGACGCTCAATGTTCAAGTAGCTTAATACAGGTTTTCCATTGAAAACATCTTTCAAATAACCTCATATGCTTTCCGAAATTCTACATCATTTCGATCATCAATATGTCAACAACATATACTCATAAAAATTCTATAGTGCTCCCACTCACTTCTTTGGAAATACAAGTTTCTCATAAACTTTGTATAAACCCAAAATCTTTGATCATCTCATCAAAGTGCACATTCCAACTCCGAGATGCTAGTTTCAGTCCTTAGAAGGATCGCTGGTGCTAGCATACCTTTTAGCATCCTTAGGATCGACAAAACCTTTCTGATTGTATCACATACAACCTTTCCTTACGAAAACCGTAAGGAAACTCATTTTGACATCCATCTGCCAGATTTCATAAATGCAGCTTATGCTAACATGATTCCGACGGACTTTAAGCATCGCTACGGATGAGAAAATCTCATCATAGTCAACTCCTTGAACTTGTGAAAAACTCTTCGCCACAAGCCGAGCTTCATAGTCGGTGACATTACCGCCCACGTCCGTCTTCTTCTTAAAGATCCATTCATCTCAATGGCTTGCCGCCATCGGGCAAGTCCACCAAAGTCCATGCTTTGTCCTGATACATGGATCCTATCTCGGATTTCATGGCTTCTAACCATTTGTCGAAATTTGGGCCCACCATTGCTTCTCCATAGCTCGAGGGTTCATTGTTGTCTAGCAACATGACCTTCAAGACAGGATTGCGTACCACTCAAGTAGTACGCATCCTTGTCACCCCACGAGGTACGCCGCTGACTTGATCCAAAACTTCATGATCACTATCATAAGCTTCTACTTCAATTGGTGTAGGTGCCACGGAACAACTTCCGTGCCCTGCTACACACTAGTTGAAGTGATGGTTCAATAAGCTCATCAAGTCTCCACCATCCTCCCACTCAACTTCTCGAGACGAACTTTTCCTCGAGAAAGGACCCGATTCAAGAAACAATCCCTATTGCTTTCGGATCTGAATTAGGAGGTATACCCAACTGTTTTGGGTGTCCTATGAAGATGCATTTTGTCCGCTTTGGGTTCGAGCTTATCAACCTGAAACTTTTCCACATAAGCGTCGCAGCCCCAAACTTTTAAGAAACGACAACTTAGGTTTCTCCAAACGGTGTCGTCTCAATGGAATTAAGTGGTGCCCCATTAAAGTGAGTGCGGTTGTCTCTAATGCCTAACCCATGAACGATAGTGGTAATTCGATAAGAGATATCATGGTACGCACCATATCCAATAGAGTGCAACTATGATGTTCGGACACACCATCACACTATGGTGTTCCAGGCGGTATTAATTGTGAAACAATTTGCACAATGTCTCAATTGTGTGCCAAAACTCGTAACTTAGATATTCATCTCTATGATCATATCATAGACATTCTATCCTCTTGTCACGAAGATCTTAAACTTCACTCTGAAATTACTTGAACCATTCAATATTTCAGACTTGTGTTTCATCAAGTAAATACACTCAAGATCTACTTAAATCATTCGTGAAGTAAGAACATAACGATATTCATCGCATGCCTCGGCACTCATTGGACTGCACACATCAAAATGTGTCACTTCAACAAGTTGCTATCTTGTTCCATCTTACTGAAACCGAGGCTTTTCAGTCATCTTGCCCATGTGGTATGATTTGCATATCTCAAGTGATTCAAAATCAAGTGAGTCCAAACGATCCATCTGCATGGAGTTTCTTCATGCGTATACACCAATAGACATGGTTCACATGTCTCAAACCTTTCAAAAATGAGTGAGTCCAAAGATCCATCAACATGGAGCTTCTTCATGCGTTTTACACCAATATGACTTACATGGCAGTGCCACAAGTAAGTGGTACTATCATTACTATCTTATATCTTTTGGCATGAAAATGTGTATCACTACGATCGAGATTCAATAAACCATTCCTTTTAGGTGCAATACCATTGAAGGTATTATTCAAATAAACAGAGTAACCATTATTCTCCTTAAATGAATAACCGTATTGCGATAGACATAATCCAATCATGTCTATGCTCAACGCAAACACCAAATGACAATTATTCAGGTTTAATACTAATCTTGATGGTGGAGGGAGCGTGCGATGTTTGATCACATCAAACTTGGAAACACTTCCAACACATATCGTCAGCTCACCTTTAGCTAGTCTCCGTTTATTCCGTAGCTTTTGTTTCGAGTTACTAACTCTTAGCAACCGAACCGGTATCTAATACCCTGGTGCTACTAGGAGTACTAGTAAAGTACACATTAACATAATGTATATCCAATATACTTCTATCGACCTTGCCAGCCTTCTTATCTACCAAGTATATAGGGTAATTCTGCTCCAATGGCTGTTCCCTTATTACGTAAGCACTTAGTCTCGGTTTGGGTTCAACCTTGGGTTTCTTCACCGGAGCAGCAGCTGATTTGCCATTTCATGAAGTATCCTTCTTGCCCTTGCCCTTATTGAAACTAGTGGTTTCACCAACCATCAACAATTGATGCTCCTTCTTGATTTCTACTTTCATGTGTCAAACATCACGAATACTTCAAGGATCAGCATATCTATCCCTGATATGTTATAGTTCATCACGAAGCTCTAGCAGCTTGGTGGCAATGACTTTGGAGAAACATCACTATCTCTCCTGGAAGATCAACTCCCACTCGATTCAAGTGATTGTTGCACTCAGACAATCTGAGCACAAGCTCATCGATTGAGCTTTCTCCCTTAGTTTGCAGGCTAAGAAAATCGTCGGAGGTCTCATACCTCTTGACGTGGGCACGAGCCTGAAATCCCAATTTCAGCCCTCAAACATCTCATATGTTTCATGACGCTTCAAAACGCCTTTGGTGCCTCAACTCTAAACCGTTTAACTGAACTATCACGTAGTTATCAAAACGTGTATGTCCGATGTTCGCAACATCCACAAACGACGTTTGGGGTTCAGCACACTGAGCGGTGCATTAAGAACATAAGCTTTCTACTGTCCGCATAATCGCCATCACAACTTTCAACTATATTTTCTCTAGGAACATATCTAAACTGTGGAACTAAAGCGCGAGCTTACGACATAATTTGCAAAAGGTCTTTTGACTATGTTCAAGCTAATTAAGTTCATCTTATGAACTCCCACTCAGATAGACATCCCTCTGGTCATCTAAGTGATTACATGATCCGAGTCAACTAGGCCGTGTCCGATCATCACGTGAGACGGACTAGTCATCATCGGTGAACATCTTCATGTTGATCGTATCTACTATACGACTCATGCTCGACCTTTCGGTCTCTGTGTTCCGAGGCCATGTCTGTACATGCTAGGCTCGTCAAGTTAACCCTAAGTGTATTGCGTGTGTTTCGAGGCCATGTCTGTACATGCTAGGCTCGTCAACACCCGTTGTATGTGAACGTAAGAATCCATCACACCCGATCATCACGTGGTGCTTAGAAGCGACGAACTTTTGGCAACGGTGCACGCTTAGGGAGAACACTTCTTGAAATTGTTGTAAGGATCATCTTATTTACTACCGTCGTTCTAAGTAAACAAGATGCATAAACATAATAAACATCACATGCAATTATATAGTAGTGACATGATATGGCCAATATCATATAGCTCCATTGATCTCCATCTTGGGGCTCCATGATCATCATCGTCACCAACATGACACCATGATCTCCATCATCATGATCTCCATCATCGTGTCTTCATGAAGTTGTCTCGCCAACTATTACTTCTACTACTATGGCTACCGGTTAGCAATAAAGTAAAGTAATTACATGGCGTTGTTTAATGACACGCAGGTCATACAATAAATAAAGACAACTCCTATGGCTCCTGCGGTTGTCATACTCATCGACATGCAAGTCGTGAATCCTATTACAAGAACATGATCAATCTCATACATCATATATCATTCATCACATTCTTCTTGGCCATATCACATCACATAGCATACCCTGCAAAAACAAGTTAGACGTCCTCTAATTGTTGTTTGCATGTTTTACGTGGCTGCTATGGGTTTCTAGCAAGAACGCTTTCTTACCTCGCAAAACCACAACGTGATATGCCAATTGCTATTTACCCTTCATAAGGACCCTTTTCATCGAATCCGTTCCGACTAAAGTGGGAGATCGGCACCGCTAGCCACCTTATGCACCAAGTGCATGTCAGTCGGTGGAACCTGTCTCATGTAAGAGTACGTGTAAGGTCGGTCCGGGCCGCTTCATCCCACAATACCGTCGAAACAAGATTGGACTAGTAACGGTAAGCATATTGAACATCATCAACGCCCACAACTACTTTGTATTCTTGTCACATCCCTAGAATTGTTTGACATTAGTTGCATTAAGGCATTCATGGCATCATGTTAATTTTCATGAAATTGAAATGGGGATGACCAAGCCCTAGCACCTAAAACAATTCAAATAGGTTCAACTAAGAAATATTTCCAATGAACCAAATGGACTTCAAAAATGTTCCTCATATCTGGAAAAATGCTTTGAAACATAACCAGGGGTGATGCACATTTTTCCATGACATTTGGACTTGGAGTTAATTCATATGGTATTTGCATTTGGGCATTTAAATACTATAAAATAATTTAAATGCTCAAATAATTCTGAAACTAAATGTGGGCTGTTGCATATATTTCAGAAGGTGCCACAATTATTTTCAGGATTTTTAGAAGTGCCCTGGTATTTTTAATAAAGCCCTAAAACTACAGAATAATAGGAAACAGAAAACAATTAAAGGAACAGAACCCACCTGGCCTTACCTGTAACCGGCCCATTAGGCAGCCCAGCCCACCAGGGGCACCGCTGTCTTCAACCTCTGCCTACTGGCAGAGGCGTGTCGACGCCGCATGCCGGCCACCTCCTCCCTTCCAGCCTGCCTGGCCTCCCCGACCTCCTTGCGATGCCACGCGCCTCCCGACCCCCTGACCCCTCACTCTTCCCGTGCACTCTCCCTCCTCTCTCTCGCTCTGCGCCTCGTGCCCGAGAGCCCCGCCGCCGCCGCCACCACCACGCCACAGGCCTCCTCGCTCCCCAACTAGGCCACCAGCTCCGCCACTCCATCCTCGCCCTCCCCGCCATCACACGCGACCGGAGAAGCCCCGAGGCGCCGCCCCGCCGTTCTTCCCCTCTTCGGACCCGCCGGTCGCCGTCGACGAATTCGTCGGCTCCGGGCCGTCCCCGACCTCGCCGAGCATCCCAACGCCATCGCTGTGAGCCCCCGCACCGAACCCCCCTCTCCCTGATGCCGATTCTTTCCTCTAACCACGGGCTCCGCCGAGCCCGAGAGCTTGTCGCCGCCGGCCACGAGGTCGCCGCGGCTAGAGGCCCCGCACGTCGCGTCCGAGCACGCTGTCGTCCTCGTCGCGTTCCCGGGAACCCAGAGCACCTACCCACTCCTCCTCCCGTGCCCCGAAACGCCGTGTCCGAGCGTGCCCGAGCTCCGGCCGCCGCATAGCTCGCCGCCGGCGTCGATTCCGACCGCCCCGAGCTCAAGCCCCTCCACCAAGAGCTTCGGCTCCTTCCCAGCTCCCCCTAGGTGCCTTCCGCGACCCATTTGGTCGTCGGAATAGTAAATTGCACTTGCGCCGCTGCTGGCTCGCCGCGGCTAAACGCCGCGCCGACTGACTGCTGACCGGGCGTGGGTTGACCCACCGCCGGTTTGACCTCCCCTCTCCCCATCGACATGCGGGCCCCGCCTGCTAACTAATCTAGTTTAGGTTTAAACTAATTTAACTTAACCTAGGTTAGTGCTAATTAACTAGGTTAGTTTAGTTAGTCATCGACGTGTGGCCCCACACGCCAGGTTTGACCTGGGCGCCTGTTGACCACCGACGTCACATTGACGTCAGTCTGACGCAATAACTAGGTTTCTAGATTTAATTTAATTCAGGAAATTTCAGAAAATGCTCTAAACTTTAATAAATCATAGAAATTCAACCGTAACTCGGATGGAAATAATTTATATATGAAAAATGATCAGAAAAATATGAAGAATCTGTTTATGCCATGATCATGCATGTTTGAACAAGTTAACCTCACTGAATAGGATGAATCATGATTAGGGTAAATTATGAAATAGCATTTGCAGTTGGAGTTCAACCTTGTTTGAATTCCACTTCAATTAACTTGGATTATTATTGCATTAGGTGAATTCAGTACCTTAATATGACATGTCATTCATGTGAATGTGCATTGCATTGATTGTGTTCTCTCTTGTTTGCCGGTAATTGTCCCCTCTCGGTAGACGATGTACCGACGATGAGTTCGATGACACCGATGAAGAACTATATTATCTTCAGAAGTGCCAGGCAAGCAAAACCCCATTGTTCATTCCGATACAATCCCACTCTCTCGCTCCTGCTCTATTTTATTGCATTAGGACAACAACGATTCAACTGTTACTTGCTGCGGTAGTTGAACCCCTTTATCCTCTGCATGACCTGTCATTCCACAGTAATTAGATGAAACCCACTAGCATGAGTAGGAATTGTTTGAGCCATGTTGTGCCTACTCATTTATGCTTGTTGTCATGCCTGCTACTGCTTAGAGTTGAGTCGGGTCTGATTCATCGGGAATGAATTGGAATTGTTATGAACATGTCCTATTGTGTGTGAGCTAAGTGTGTGAACACGAGTTGGTAAAGGTAGCGGTGAGAGGCCATGTAGGAGTACATGGTGGGTTGTCTCATTGCAGCCGTCCTCGTGAACTGAGTTCTGTGTTTGTGATCCATGAAACAGTTACTACCACGCATTGGGATCCTTAATTGACCCTCTCGGCTTATTAACCACCCTTGTCCTCATCCGGAGTTGCAAGTAGTTTCGTGTTTGTAGCATCTCAGGGGGCCGCATTTAACGCTGACCTTAGGGGTGGGTTGTGTTGCGGTAGGCACCGTGGGTCGATGTACCGAGTGCCCGTTTGGTATCTCGGGAACCCGCACACATCGTTCGGGGCTGTATGGGAAACCTCGGCGGACTCCTGCGGATGGAACCGAATAGGCGATAAACCTGGACTAGGGACTTGAGTGTTTAGGTAGGCTGAGGCCGACACCCACGTTGGGCTTCCGCTTGAAGGTTGCGAGTACATGTCGTGTAAACGGCGATAAGTGGTGAGAGTGTGTGAAGAAGTACACCCTGCAGGGTTTAATATGATCTATTGAATAGCCGTGTCCACGGAGAAGGACTTCTGGGTTGCCTATATCAGTTCATAGACAAGTGAAAGTGGATACTCTAAAATGCGCAAGATAAGCGTGAGTGCTATGGATGGCGTTCTCGTAGGGAGGCGGAGCGGGTCCATAGTGGTGTATTGGTATGGTGAATGTGTGGACTCGTGTGCCACCTCAAAAGAGTTACTTGCAATGTAGTTCAGGATAGCCACCGAGTCAAAGCTGGCTTGCTGCAGTCAAACTCCACCACCCCCTTTTGATAATGATGCATATGTAGTTAGTTCTGATGTAAGTCTTGCTGAGTACCATTGTACTCACGTTTGCTTATTTATGTTTTGCATAGAGACGTCAGTCTCGCTAGTAGTTCCGCGTGGACTTCGACGTTTAGCTTGTTACCTCAGCTACGATCTTGTGCCTCGGCAGGATCTGGTAGATAGTCAGGCTTCTCAGCCTTTTTCATTTATAGTTGTCTGTACTCAGACATGTTTAGCTTCCGCTTGTGCTTTGACTTGTATGCTCTGAGTGTTGGGTCATGAGACCCATGTTTGTAATTTCTCGCTCTTCGGAGCCTAATGAATAATATCTGAGTCGTAGAGTTATGTTGTGATGCCACGTCGTATTTACACATATTGAGCATATTGTGTGTATGTTTGAAATGCTTGGTATGTGTGGGATCCGATAAACTAGTTGTTTATCCTTGGCAGCCTCTCATATGGGGAAATGTAGTCTCGTGCCTCCGGCGATAGTAGTCCGCTTCTGCCCGGTTCACGGAGTCCTGCTAGCCCAGACTACTGCTTGGACACTTGACTGGCGGCATGTGTTTCACTTCGTTCCTATGTCTGTCCTTCGGGAAATGTCACGCGGTGTTATTCGAGTCCTGCCTAGCCTGCTACAGCCGGGATACCGGAGTCCTGTTAGCCCAAGCTACAGTCCGAATATATACGTTGATGACCGACATGCTCGATGTGATTCATGTATGCCTGTCCCCATAGGTTAGCGCCGCTTTGGGTTCACGACTAGCCATGTCGGCCCGGTTCTTTGTCATATGGATGCTAGCGACACTATCATATCGTGAGCCAAAAGACGCAAACGGTCCGGGCCATGGTAAGGCGACACCGTGGGAATACCGTGCGTGAGGCCGCAAAGTGATATGATGTGTTACATGCTAGATCGGTGTGACTTAGGATCGGGTCCTGACAGCGTTGGTATCGAGCCTGATGCTGTAGGGATTACCAAGCCAAACTGGTGAAGTTAAGTCTAGAAATGCTTTAGCTATGTAAGGGAATTGATTGTGGAAGGGAACGTAAGGCTCTTTTTACTCCTTATACCTCATGGCCTTCTGATCTGAGTCATCCTCTTCTCTTCTACGGGGTTTAGGAACTAGGCTTCTCATCTATCTATTAGGATGACGTGTTACTAATCCATAGACCTTTAAGATTGTTGGCTTTAATCCCCAGTTCGGTTCCTACTATTTCTGTATGATAACTGTTGATCTCAGAATCTTGTTATAATGTTGTTGAGTGGTTATGCCACCATTTCTGCAGGATGTCTCAAATCATTTTGAGCATTTACAGCCGTTATGCTGTCCGAGTCATCCCAGGTCTCTAAATAGTCTGATGCATTTGCAAATCCTTTCCCTTCGTTCCCGATGTCCTTTTGGGCCAGGTTAAGCACACTAACCAGTCAGTCGAGGTACTCCATTGCCTCGACATATATGTTGGAACTATTATTATGACCCTAGGTGTTTAGGAAGTCACCTAGCAATTTAGCAATGCTTTTGTATCCCCAGTGTGATGATTCTGGCCATCACTTTCGAAAGCATCCCATGATGCCATTTAGTAGTAGGCATTCTACTCCTGGGTTTCTGAACCCGAGATTCATCCTACTTCATGTTGTTAGTATTTGCTAGTGCCTTTAGGATATTAGTAACCTTTGTGATAGTCCTCGAAGTCCGTGGTATTCTCCTTCTTCCAAATACCATGAACTAATTATGGCGGAAGTTCTTTTGAACCAAAAGATCACAATAAGAGTGCTCTTGAGGAGTTCTCCATTCATAATTGTGAATCTGCCAACTCTACCTTTTCTGCATGGGTTATCCGGAAGAAATGTTGAACTTGCTCGACATACTAATCTGTGCATCCACAACTCAAAAAAATTATATGTTCCTTGAGTTGTTCTCTTAGATGCCTTCTGACCTTCATCTATCAATTGATAGCCAAGGGTATGTGTGCATTTGTGTTCATCGATGCATTTTATCCTTGTGGTCCGTCAAGCCATTCTATTCCGGAATGACTAGGAGAAACAAACTCCAGTACCTCATCCATCTCTAGGATTGGGTCAAAGTAGTTGTATCCCGCAGATCAAAACGCCAATTCAGCTTTTGATTCTGTTCTACCCTGAAGTATTGCCATCTTATGTCAAGAATGTCATGGGAATTGCACAACCTCTTAGGAATTCTTGACGCAGTGATACTCTTGCTATCATTATTCATTCCTCGGTTCCATGTTGTTGTAACCGGAATGCCGGCAAATGAATTGTGATGTGTGAAATCAATACCCCGAGCAACTTGTTGCTTGGTAGTGAATGGACAATATTCTCATTCTTAGCGTGTTGGTTATTAAACCATCATCCTAAGATTGATCGTGCTACCTAGTCCTTATTTTCGGTGCACTCTTCGATTGATGAGTTAGGATCTTGTCAAGTCCTCACTCATTTGATAATATCGTCTTGCCTCAAAAGCAAGATTGTTCTCGAGCTTAGTAATATATCGGTGGTTCGTGACTTTCCAAATATCTTCTTGGAAGTGTTACCGGGTTGTTCCCTGACTGTTATGTTGAGCCCGTGATCAAGTTGGTTTCTTGTAAACCACCCCTTCTCCAAGATTCTGTGTTGGATATCCCTGAGCTAGTTGGTTAAGCTAGACAATAACTTGGAGAGTTGGAAGATAAAAGCTTGCCTAACTTAGTTCGATCCAAAGGGATATTCTTGTGTAGTGTGTGTTGAAGAAAGATGATATCTTCATCGATTGGTCCTCGTGATCAGTTGTTGGACCTATTGTCCTACCAACTCTTGGATTTGAGTATGGGCCATTGTCAAGTCAAATCAGAACCAACGATATTCGTGATGTTGTCTTACTCGTGGTTGATACCTCGAGCATACCCATTACATCTTTGGTCTGACCAATGCTATCACCGTGTTCACATGATGGTGGAAGTCCAGTGATATGGAAATTCCGATGAGTTGCTGTTGAGCCCATCAGTAGCATTTTGTCTCCCCCATGAGTCATGTTGAACATCAACCTAGTGTTGGAAACTTGTGTAAGCATCTCTTCGTGTTTCGTTCATGAAGCATATGTTTGGATGAAAGTAGTGACTTCCTCTAGTTCATGTGCATCTGATGTAAGTTGCCGCCATGAACTTGAGAAAGGTTTGTTTTGCCTCTTCTGGAATCATCCCAAGTCCGTCATGCATGTGCGAAGTATTCTATGGTTTGATAGACTGATCATCTTCATTCCGTATGTATTCCTAGCACACCAAGCCACTGATTGATCTGTTCAAGGAAAGGAAGTTCCTTCTTAAGAGCATACCTTATGCAAGGACTTCAATATCCTCGATCATGGTTCCCCACCTGAACTCGGTAGTGTTTTATTATAAGACTACCATGTGGTCATGCTTGTCTAGGACAGTGTGTTCACAGGTTTGTAGCGGAACCAGCTCATATTTTGGAGCTTGCTACCTTAGTTCACTTCCCGAGAATCTCGCAACGTTATCTCGTCAAATTGTGTTGCAACCTTTCCTTTCCAGACGTGATGAGTCTGAAATATCCTAACACCAACCAGATCTGAATCTCAGGCAGATATGATGGTTGGAACATTCGAACAGTTGCATTTCGTTCCCAGCTTGTACCCCATTATGCCAAATTCTATGGGCTGCCTTCTTAGTAATTTCTGTTCAAGATCATCCTTAAAAGTGGACTTACCATGGGTCCCCTCCACCTCCGATGATAAGCAAAAATCATCCATTGCGTTGTCTTCAACAAGGTAGTCCACATCATTCATTCTAGTCCGGGTGTACCATTCCTTTGCACTCCACCAAATGATCGCTTGTGATTGCCTTTGGCTGGTATAAAGAGTTCCAATGACCTATGGATCAAAAGTAATTCTTTTTGCCACTTAAGGGGATAGTTCTTTGCGTCACCTTCTCGAGGTGCCCCGTTGTTGGATTATGGTAATTATTTCCTCACCACCTTGACACCATCCACCATCTCTCTAAGCGTGGGATTGATGCCACCAATCAAACCCCGTTGTTGTTCTTCCATCCCTCTCGATGTATTTTGTGCCTCAACTCGAGATGTGTCACCACCTCAGTCCGTGAGTCGATCATGTTTACTTGATCTTCGTGAAGATCGAATCATGTGGGTTTCCCCCTTCTTTCTGCTGTCGTAACGGGTGAAGACCCCGAAGACGTCAAGACTAAGATGATGGAATGAATCAACATTTTCGAGAAGGGCAAATGGATCATGGAGATTGTGATAGTTTGTGACTTCCCTTTTCCTCTTACCTCACGTCTTGAATCTCGGGGCGAGATTCTTGTTTAGTGGGGGTGAGTTGTCACATCCCTAGAATTGTTTGACATTAGTTGCATTAAGGCATTCATGGCATCATGTTAATTTTCATGAAATTGAAATGGGGATGACCAAGCCCTAGCACCTAAAACAATTCAAATAGGTTCAACTAAGAAATATTTCCAATGAACCAAATGGACTTCAAAAATGTTCCTCATATCTGGAAAAATGCTTTGAAACATAACCAGGGGTGATGCACATTTTTCCATGACATTTGGACTTGGAGTTAATTCATATGGTATTTGCATTTGGGCATTTAAATACTATAAAATAATTTAAATGCTCAAATAATTCTGAAACTAAATGTGGGCTGTTGCATATATTTCAGAAGGTGCCACAATTATTTTCAGGATTTTTAGAAGTGCCCTGGTATTTTTAATAAAGCCCTAAAACTACAGAATAATAGGAAACAGAAAACAATTAAAGGAACAGAACCCACCTGGCCTTACCTGTAACCGGCCCATTAGGCAGCCCAGCCCACCGGGGCACCATTGTCTTCAACCTCTCGCCTCTTGGCGAGGCGTGTCGACGCCGCCACGCCGGCCACCTCCTCCCTTCCAGCCTGCCTGGCCTCCCCGACCTCCTTGCGATGCCACGCGCCTCCCCGACCCCCCTGGACCCCCTCACTCTTCCCCGTACCCCTCTCCCCTCCTCTCTCTCGCTCTGCGCCTCGTGCCCGAGAGCCGCTGTCGCCGCCGCTCGCCACCACCGCGGCCACAGGGCCTCCCTCGCTCCCCCAACTAGGCCACCAGCTCCGCCACTCCATCCTCGCCCTCCCCGCCATCACACGCGACCGGCCCCAGCGCCGCCCGCCGTTCTTCCCTCTTGGACCCGCCGGTCGCCGTCGACGAATTCGTCGGCTCCGGGCCGTCACCGACCTCGCCGAGCATCCCAACGCCATCGTTGTGAGCCCCCGCACCGAACCCCCCTCTCCCTGATGCCGATTCTTTCCTCTAACCACGGGCTCCGCCGAGCCCGAGAGCTTGTCGCCGCCGGCCACGAGGTCGCCGCGGCTAGAGGCCCCGCACGTCGCGTCCGAGCACGCTGTCGTCCTCGTCGCGTTCCCGGGAACCCAGAGCACCTACCCACTCCTCCTCCCGTGCCCCGAAACGCCGTGTCCGAGCGTGCCCGAGCTCCGGCCGCCAGATAGCTTCGCCCGCCGCGTCGATTCCGACCGCCCGAGCTCAAGCCCCTCCACCAAGAGCTTGGCCCTTCCCGCTCCCCTAGGTGCCTTCCATGACCCATTTGGTCGTCGGAATAGTAAATGCACTTGCGCCCGCTCGCTCGCCTCGCCTAGGCTAAACGCCGGCGCCACGACCCGCTGACCGGCGTGGGTTGATCCACTGCCCGGTTTGACCTCCCCCTCTCCCCACTGACATGCGGGCCCCGCCCGGCTAACTAATCTAGTTTAGGTTTAAACTAATTTAACTTAACCTAGGTTAGTGCTAATTAACTAGGTTAGTTTAGTTAGTCACTGACGTGTGGCCCCCACACGTCAGGTTTGACCTGGGGCGCCCTGTTGACCCGCTGAAGTCACATTGACGTCAGGCTGACGCAATAACTAGGTTTCTAGATTTAATTTAATTCAGGAAATTTCAGAAAATGCTCTAAACTTTAATAAATCATAGAAATTCAACCGTAACTCGGATGGAAATAATTTATATATGAAAAATGATCAGAAAAATATGAAGAATCTGTTTATGCCATGATCATGCATGTTTGAACAAGTTAACCTCACTGAATAGGATGAATCATGATTAGGGTAAATTATGAAATAGCATTTGGAGTTGGAGTTCAACCTTGTTTGAATTCCACTTCAATTAACTTGGATTATTATTGCATTAGGTGAATTCAGTACCTTAATATGACATGTCATTCATGTGAATGTGCATTGCATTGATTGTGTTCTCTCTTGTTTGCGGTAATTGTCCCTCTCGGTGAGACGATGTACCGACGATGAGTTCGATGACACCGATGAAGAACTATATTATCTTCAGAAGTGCCAGGCAAGCAAAACCCCCTTGTTCATTCCGATACAATCCCACTCTCTCGCTCCTGCTCTATTTTATTGCATTAGGACAACAACGATTCAATCACACTTGCTGCGGTAGTTGAACCCTTTATCCTCTGCATGACTGTCATTCCACAGTAATTAGATGAAACCCACTAGCATGAGTAGGAATTGTTTGAGCCATGTTGTGCCTACTCATTTATGCTTGTTGTCATGCCTGCTACTGCTTAGAGTTGAGTCGGGTCTGATTCATCGGGAATGAATTGGAATTGTTATGAACATGTCCTATTGTGTGTGAGCTAAGTGTGTGAACACGAGTTGGTAAAGGTAGCGGTGAGAGGCCATGTAGGAGTACATGGTGGGTTGTCTCATTGCAGCCGTCCTCAGGAACTGAGTTCTGTGTTTGTGATCCATGAAACAGTTACTACCACGCATTGGGATCCTTAATTGACCCTCTCGGCTTATTAACCACCCTTGTCCTCAGTCCGGAGTTGCAAGTAGTTTCGGTGTTTGTAGCATCTTTGGGGCCGCCGCAACGCTGACCTTAGGGGTGGGTTGTGTTGCGGTAGGCACCGTGGGTCTGTACCGAGTGCCCGTTTGGTATCTCGGGAACCCTGCACACATCGTTCGGGGCTGTATGGGAAACCTCGGCGGACTCCTGCGGATGGAACCGAATAGGCGATAAACCTGGACTAGGGACTTGAGTGTTTAGGTAGGCTGAGGCCGACACCCACGTTGGGCTTCCGCTTGAAGGTTGCCGAGTACATGTCGTGTAAACGGCGATAAGTGGTGAGCGTGTGTGAAGAAGTACACCCTGCAGGGTTTAATATGATCTATTGAATAGCCGTGTCCACGGAGAAGGACTTCTGGGTTGCCTATATCAGTTCATACACAAGTGAAAGTGGATACTCTAAAATGCGCAAGATAAGCGTGAGTGCTATGGATGGCGTTCTCGTAGGGAGACGGGAGCGGGTCCATAGTGGTGTATTGGTATGGTGAATGTGTGGACTCGTATGCGCCACCTCAAAAGAGTTACTTGCGAATGTAGTTCAGGATAGCCACCGAGTCAAAGCTGGCTTGCTGCAGTCAAACTCCACCACCCCCTTTTGATAATGATGCATATGTAGTTAGTTCTGATGTAAGTCTTGCTGAGTACCATTGTACTCACGTTTGCTTATTTATGTTTTGCAGAGAGACGTCAGTCTCGCTAGTAGTTCCGCGTGGACTTGACGTTTAGCTTGTTACCTCAGCTACGATCTTGTGCCTCGGCAGGATCTGGTAGATAGTCGCTTCTCAGCCTTTTTCATTTATAGTTATCTCGTACTCGAGACATGTTTAGCTTCCGCTTGTGCTTTGACTTGTATGCTCGAGTGTTGGGTCATGAGACCCATGTTTGTAATTCTCGCTCTTGAGCCTAATGAATAATATCTGAGTCGTAGAGTTATGTTGTGATGCCACGTCGTATTTACACATATTGAGCATATTGTGTGTATGTTTGAAATGCTTGGTATGTGTGGGATCCGACAAACTAGTTGTTTATCCTTGGCAGCCTCTCATATGGGGAAATGTAGTCTCGTGCCTCCGGCGATAGTAGTCCGCTACAGCCCGGTTCACCGAGTCCTGCTAGCCCAGCACTACTGCTTGGACACTTGATCTGGCGGCATGTGGTTCACTTCGTTCCTATGTCATCGCCTTCGGGAAATGTCACGCGGTGTTATTCGGAGTCCTGCCTAGCCTGCTACAGCCCGGGATACCGGAGTCCTGTTAGCCCAGTGCTACAGTCCGAATATATACGTTGATGACCGACATGCTCGATGTGATTCATGTATGCCTGTCCCCATAGGTTAGCGCCGCTTTGGGTTCACGACTAGCCATGTCGGCCCGGGTTCTTTGTCATATGGATGCTAGCGACACTATCGTATACGTGAGCCAAAAGACGCAAACGGTCCCGGGCCATGGTAAGGCGACACCGTGGAATACCGTCGTGAGAGGCCGCAAAGTGATATGATGTGTTACATGCTAGATCGGTGTGACTTAGGATCGGGTGTCGACAGCTCTACTGTGCAAAGAATCTACGCAATAGACCTAGCTCATGATGCCACCGTTGGGGAACGTGGCAGAAATTCAAAATTTTGCTCGTGTCACCAAGATCTATCTATGGAGAAACTAGCAACGAGGGAAGGAGAGTGCATCTACATACCCTTGTAGATCGCTAAGCGGAAGCGTTCATGAGAACGGGGTTGAAGGAGTCGTACTCGTCGTGATCCAAATCACCGGAGATCCTAGTGCCGAACGGACGGCACCTCCGCGTTCAACACACGTACAGCCCGGTGACGTCTCCCACGCCTTGATCCAGCAAGGAGAGAGGGAGAGGTTGAGGAAGACTCCATCCAGCAGCAACACAACGGCATGGTGGTGATGGAGGAGCGTGGCAATCCCGCAGGGCTTCGCCAAGCACCAAGGGAGAGGAGGAGGAGGAGAGGCAGGGCTGCACCAAGAGGAGAAGTTCTCATGTGTGTTGGGCAGCCCAAAACCTCAAGTATATATAGGGGGAAAGGGGGGCTGCGCCCCCTTTAGGGTTTCCCACCCCAAGGGGTGCGGCCAGCCCTAGATGGGACTTGGGGGCGGCCAGAGGGGAGGAGTGCCTCCAAGTCAAGTGGAGGCCCTCCCCTTAGGGTTTCCCCCTCCCATGCGCATGGGCCTTGGGGGCTGGTGCCCTGGCCCATTAAGGCTAGGGCGCCCCACAGCCCATGCTACTGTATTGGACGTGGTGGAACAATTTCCGGACCTCCGGACCCCTCCGAATCCTCCGGAACCTTCCGAAGCTTCCGGTACAATACCGAAAAACCCGAACTTTTTCCGAACCCGAACAACAACTTTCCATATATAAATCTTTACCTCCGGACCATTCCGGAACTCCTCGTGACGTCCGCGATCTCATCCGGGACTCCGAACAACATTCGGTAACCACATACAAGCTTCCTTTATAACCCTAGCGTCACCGAACCTTAAGTGTGTAGACCCTACGGGTTCGGGAATCATGCAGACATGACCGAGATGTTCTCCAGTCAATAACCAACAGCGGGATCTGGATACCCATGTTGGATCCCACATGTTCCACGATGATCTCATCGGATGAACCACGATGTCAAGGACTCAATCGATCCCGTATACAATTCCCTTTGTCTAGCGGTATTGTACTTGCCCGAGATTCGATCGTCGGTATCCGATACCTTGTTCAATCTCGTTCTTGGCAAGTCTCTTTACTCGTTCCGTAACACATCATCCGTGATCAACCCCTTGGTCACATTGTGCACATTATGATGATGTCCTACCGAGTGGGCCCAGAGATACCTCTCCGTTTACGGGTGACAAATCCCATCTCGATTCGTACCAACCCAATGACACTTTCGGAGATACCTGTAGTGCACCTTTATAGCCACCCGATTACGTTGTGACGTTTGGTACACCCAAAGCATTCCTACGGTATCCGGAGTTGCACAATCTCATGGTCTAAGGAAATGATACTTGACATTAGAAAAGCTTTAGCATACTGAACTACGATCTTTGTGCTAGGCTTAGGATTGGGTCTTGTCCATCACATCATTCTCCTAATGATGTGATCCGTTATCAATGACATCCAATGTCCATGGTCGAAACCGTAACCATCTATTGATTAACGAGCTAGTCAACTAGAGGCTTACTAGGGACATGGTGTTGTCTATATACCCACACATGTATCTGAGTTTCCTTTCAATACAATTATAGCATGGATAATAAACGATTATCATGAACAAGGAAATATAATAATAACTAATTTATTATTGCCTCTAGGGCATATTTCCAACAGTTCCCACCATCCTTCTTCAATATCATGACGCACGTCCTAGTTCATCTAGTCGATTTAGATTGTCATTACGGGGCCCGTGTTTCTACACAATATGTACCCCTTTGAGAGGTTCATGGGAGTCCTAAAGAAATATGTTCAGAACCGTGCTAGGCGAGAAGGAAGCATCTCCATGGGCCATCAAACGAGAGGATGTCATCGGGTTTTGTGTTGACTTCATTCCTGGCCTTAATAAGATAGGTCTCCCTAAATCGCGGTATGAGGGGAGACTGACCGAAAAAACGCTTGGAAGAGACTCAATAATATGCAGGGGCGGATATTCTTGGTCTCAAGCACACTACATTCTAGAACTCTACCTTGGTGACCCGTATGTCGATGAACACAAGAACAGTCTGCGCTCCAAACACCCGAGCGGTCGACGACATTGGGATTACATGTGAACACATCAGGACTTTCAGCAGTTGGTTGGAAACACGTCTCGAGAGGTGACAGCACTGTTTGTGATGAGTTGTACTTGTTGTCCAGGGACCATCTTCGATCGTAATGATTTGGAAAGGATACGAGATAAATGGGAATACATTTTACACGATTGACCAAGATGAAAAGAGCACCAACCAAAACAGCGGTGTCCGCTTTGATGCAGCAACCTACAAGGAAATGACACATATTATGGTTACATAGTAGACATATGGGAACTTGACTACGGAGTAGATTTTAAGGTCCCTTTGTTTAAGTGCAAGTGGGTCAATCTGTCAGGAGGCGGGGTATAGGTAGACCCACGATG
The DNA here is from genome assembly GCA_021605205.1 of Aegilops longissima. NCBI lineage: Eukaryota > Viridiplantae > Streptophyta > Magnoliopsida > Poales > Poaceae > Aegilops > Aegilops longissima. The sequence goes on from CM038676.1 coordinate 32,999,898, forward strand.
CGGAATGACAATAGTGGATCTGAAAAATCTTGGGTACACTTTGACGAACCGTTCGTCCTAGCCAATGATGTGGCACAGGTTATCTATGTGAAGGACATGTCTACCGGACCGAGGAAAAGAAAAGATAAGAAGCGAATACATCATACAATGAGCCAAAGCGCCACATAGTTCTTTCGGGAAAAGGGACATCCCAGGAGTGGAGGGCAAGATGGACATGTCGAAGAGTATGAAAAGTTTCATGAAATTCCCCCTTCAAAGTCAAGGCTGACCCAAGCATCCCGATAAATGATGAAGATTATCCATGGTTACGGCGCAATAAGCAAACGACACAAGCGAAGAAAAAGTGAAGACTTTCTCCATAACTATTATGATGATACCATGCCAACTTTGTAACACACGAGTATGATACCATTGTCCGTTTTGTTCATGAACATGCTATGCCAACTTTGAGAACCTTGCCAACCAAAGGGCGCTCACACCGGTTTATAAGCCCGTCCCTCTACGCCTTGTTGAGCTCACAAACTTGTGATTCACACAAATTTCAAAGAATTCAAATTTTATAAAACTAATGGCACAAACATAAAGTTTATAATTGTTCTAAAACAAATGGCACTAACAGAAAGTTTATAATTTTGCTGACCTAAAAGAAAAAAGAATTAAAAATAAAGCAAAAAACCAAAAGAAAATAAATAATGCAGGAAACAAAACAAAAAACTTGAAAAAATAATAATAATAGCAACAATAAGCATTTTGTTGTAAGTAGAAACAAAATAAAATAAATAAAGCAACAAAGAAAACAAAAAAGTGTTTTTGAATTTTAAAACTAATGGCACAAACAGAAAGTTTATATTTTTCTAAAACTAAAAGCACTAACAGAAAGTTTATAATTTTGCTGACCTAAAAGCAAAAAGAATTAAAAAATAAAGCAAAAACCAAAAGAAAATAAATAATGCAGAAAACAAAACAAAAAACTTGAAAAAATAAAAATAGCAACCATAAGTATTTTGTTGTAAGTAGAAACAAAATAAAATAAATAAAGCAACAAAGAAAACAAAAAAGTGTTTTCAAATTTTAAAACTAATGGCACTAATAGAAAGTTTATATTTTTCTAAAACTAAAAGCAAAAAGAAATAAAATATAAAGCAAAAAAAACTGCCACCTACTAGGCCCCACGGCCTGAATACGACTAGAAACCCTACATGGGCCAGATTCAGGCCCGCAGAGGCCCAATGGGCCTGACAGCATAGCATGATTAGGCCCGAAAGCCTGCATTAGAGAGGAGCTCGAAAGGGGACGCACACCAGCGCTTATAAACCAGTGCCGGTGCCCTTCAACTAGCGAGGTGGGACTAAATATTTGGGTTCGGGGCAGCACAGGCCTTTGGTCCCGGTTGGTGGCACCAACCGAGACTAAAGGGGGGTTTAGTCCCGGTTGGTGCCATGACCCGGGACTAATGCCCCTTTAGTCCCGGTTGGTGCCACCAACCGGGACCAAAGGCCGCCGCTTCCCGCCCTTTGGGCTGCTGAAATTTGGCCTTTGGTCCCGGTTGGTGGCTCCAACCGGGACTAAAGGGGTTTAGTCCCGGGTCGTGCCACGAACCGGGACCAATGCTCTTTCTATATAAGCAAGACTTGTGAAATTTTCACATCTCCCTCGCCTCCCTAGCCAGTTGCCCCGCCGCCAGCTACCCAAATCATGGCGCTCCTCGTCACCGTCGCCGCCGCCGCCGCCATCCCGTCTCCTCGTGCCCGCCCGCGCGCCCGAGCCCACGCCGCCGTCGCCCGTGCCCTGCCCGTCCCGAAAGCACGCACGCGCGCTTCGCTTCCTCCCCCGCCGCCGCCCGTGCCCCTGCCCGTCCCGAAGCACGCACGCAGCGCGCCCTGCGCCCCACGCCGCCGCCGCCCGTGCCCTGCCCGTCCACGAAACGCACGCACGCGCGCCCTGCGCCCACGCCGCCGCCGCCCGTGCCCCTGCGCCCTGCCCGCCCCACCTCGTCGTCGCCGGCGCCCGCCCCCCGCCGCCCCTCGCTCGCCGCCCCTCCTCCCGTTCGGTCCGGCTCCGCGACCCCTTTCCTCCCTGTCCCTCGTCCTCTTCATAAAAAAATTCATATAATTTTTTAGGCAGATTTATGTTCATGTATATATGTTCATTATATGTTCATAATATGGATGATGTATGCATGCTTTTTAGGCAGATTTTATATGTTCATTATATGTTCATAATTTTAGGCAGATTTTATATATGTTCATTATATGGATGGATGGATGATTTATATGTTTATATGGATGGATGGATGATTATATGATTTATATGTTTATATGGATGGATGGATGGATGATTATATCATTATATGTTCATAATATGGATGATGTATGCATGCTTTTTAGGCAGATTTTATATGTTCATTATATGTTCATAATTTTTAGGCAGATTTTATATATGTTCATTATATGGATGGATGGATGATTTATATGTTTATATGGATGGATGGATGATTATATGATTATATGTTCATTATATATGTTCATTATATGGAAGGATGGATGGATGGATAATTTTAGGTAAATTTTAGATTTTTAGGCAGATTTTTAGAATTTTTTGTGTATGTATGTTATGTTTATATGTATGTATGTATGTTCATATGTATGTATGTTTATATGCAAAGCATATGCAAAGAAAATGTATGAATGGTCATATGCAAAGAAAATGTATGTATGGTCATATGCAAAGAAAATGTATGTATGTATGTTCATATGAAAGAAAAATGTATGTATGTATGTTCATATGCATATGCAAAGAAAATGTATGTTCATATATATGATGATATGTTCATATAAAAGGAAAATAAGAAGAGGAAGAAAGGAGAAGAAGAGGAGAGGAAGAAGAGGAGAAATAAATAAGAAGAGGAAAAAGAAGAAAAGAAGAGGAGAAGAAGAAAGGAATAGAAGAAGAAGAAAAAAGAAGAAGAGAAAGAAGAAGAAGAAAAGAAGAAGAAGAAGAAAAAATAGAATAGAAGAAGAAGAAAAAATTCCTTTCTTCTTCTCCTTTTTTTTCTATTTTTCTTCTTCTTCTTTCTTTTCTTCTTCTCCTCTTTTCTTTTTTCTTCTTCTTCTTCTTCTTCTTCCTTCTTCCTCTTTTCTTCCTTTTCCTTATTTTCCTTTCTCGAGGGATAAGAAGAAAAGAAGAGGAGAAGAAGAAAGAAAGGAATAGAGGAGAAAGAAGAAACTTTGACACGAGGGGGTACGATACCCCTCCCGATAACATTATTTTCCCATGTATATGTATGTTGCGTCGTTGTCGATATAACGAGGGTGTCGAGGATCGCCGAGGGTCTAGGGTCGGGAACTAGGGTAGAGGGTCGAGGGTCATTAAGGGGTCAAGGGTCGAAGGTTTCAGGTCGTGGGTTCCTATAGTGTCAAAGTATTGAAGAAATCCATCGCTTCATCATTAGCGGAAGTAACCATGGCATGATGGTGCGAAGTCCTCAAAGTTGTTACGGAATGGAGTCCGGATAGGATAATTTGCCTTTTGCTGAACTTTGTACCAAAAGCGAATTATCCTATCTGGGACCCGCTTCAAAACAACTTTGAGAGCTTCACCATCATGCACCTGTTACTACCTAATGATGAAGACATGGTTTTGTTGAATCCTTTAACACTAGGCAACCTCCCGACCCTCGGCGATCTTGACCCTTGACCCTCGACCGCTCGGCGATCCACGACCCTCTACCCTACTTGTGGGACATAGATGTACTGTTCAACGCCGACCCCTCCCGATAGCTTCAACACGTGGGGGGGTGATATTACGTACCCTCCTAGCTTGAAGCGATCTCGAGGCCACCCCTAACCCTTGAAGCATTGTCGAGGCCACCCCAAACCCTAGAGAAGCAGCGTCGAGGCCACTAATATGATTCCTTATTGTGATTAGCTAGCTAGTTCTCGTTGGCACTAATATATCCATATCTGTCATGTTTGAATAATAATTGCCATGTTGTAAATATTTGTAGAAACTATGGACACCCCCGAGACGAAGCACAAGAAGCGTTGTTGAGGGACATAATCGCACACGGAAGTGATGCCGTCTCCTCGATGATGTTTCTCAACGTCGATAACGATGGTGCGGAAGGAGAGGGTGAAGAAGCAGCTGGCTATGATTTACATGGCTCCGATGACCCAATGCCGGTGCAAGAAGTAGACCGTGAGGACGGCTCGGTGATCACCAAACCGAGTCCGCCAGGTATATATATTAGTTAAGCTGTCTTGACTAGCTCTCGTCTTTGTTTTGGTATATATATATGTACACATATTAATTAACTCTCGTCTTTGTTCTTTTCCTAGCCCTCCGGATCGAGCACAACCGGTAAAGAGACGAGGCCGAAGAAAAGTTGAGCTCGGATGAAAAGTTTGAGATCATACAAATCGCGGCGACGGCCAACCGATTGAACCCTACCGGACAAAGAAGGCATTTGTTGCTCGGTCACGGGGTTCGGTTAGGGACAAGATCCCGATCAGCATCCACCAATGGTATAAGCCTAAGAACGAAGACCACGAGGTGTCTTGTGTCAATGATATGCGAAAAATGATCTTTGGACCGAGCTGAAGTCAAATTTTACCCTACCGCCAGAGGATGATCCGGAGAAGCCGATAATAGAGCCATTAATCAAGTCTTTTGCTCTTAAGAAGATGGCAGAACTATTCAGGAATTGGAAGAAAGACCTCAATACGTATGTCGAAAAAATGAGACACCAGAATTCACGGGCAAATATGAGAAGATCGAGATGGTGGCCCGCATTTGTGGCCTACAAGACATCGGAAAAGAGTAAAAAGATGTCAGCGACAAACAAGAGAAATGCTGCGAAGAAGAAGCTTCATCATCGCGCGGGGTCGTGGCTACCTCATAGCCCGCCTAAGTGGGCCAAGGCTGAGAATGATCTGCTTGATAAAGGGATCGAACCGAGACAATGAACTGGCCAGACCGTTGCGGACTTGGTTCTTGAGGCGGCGGATCCTTGGACCCTATAACGGGAAGTGCATTTGGACGGACGAACAATTGGACATACCAGTCAAGAGGCTTAAGCATTATATCGAAGCAGCGCAGCAAGGGAAGTTCGTTCGAGACAGGGGAGAAGGACGAGCTCACAATGGCCCTCGGGAATCTCGAGCACCACAGACGGACACGAGGCACGCCAGCTCCCTTTCGTGGAAGGCTGGATTTCGGACGCAGGGGTTACAAAACCCATGAGAGGAGGAAGAAACTGGAGCAGAGCCTAATGCAGCGCTGCACGAAAGGGTAATGGGGCTAGAGGAACGAGAAGAGGAATGAGAAGCAGCCGATCACAACAAACGACCTGCGAAGCTTCCCCGGCTACCCGCCATCTCGGTGGAGAAGCAGCGTGGCTTCCACCGAGCTGCTTCAGCCAGAGTAGCATGCCTTGACGGCTCGGCCAGCTATCCGTGGATGCTATCACGGATGCTGAAAGTTGCCACCTTATGGCGCAATGGAGCAATTTAAAGGTCAAGGCGGCTGTTGGCTCTGTTTATCCCACTAAACCCGACTCAAGTTTTCACTGCCGGCCGATTCCAGAAGGATATGCTAAGGTGATGGTCGATGAAATAATGGAGGGATTTGAGGAGCTCCGGCTTGACCACCCTATCGGTGAAGGGGAGTATCGGCTGGGTTCTGCTCTGAAGACTCCATGCCTATGGCGGAAGGATCTCATCAACCTTCTGAACTGGACGCCTCCGCCTCCTCCTCCTCCTCCGGCGAGTCGGGGCACTCCGCCTCCTTCACCGCCTCCTCCTCCTCCTCCGGCGAGTCAGGGCACTCCGCCTCCTCCACCGCCTCCTCCTCCGGCGAGTGACGATCAGGGCACTCGGCCGGCTCCTTCTCCAGCGCGTGGCGGCACTCCGTCTCCTTCTCCGCCTGCACCGCGGCGGCGTCCGGCAGCCAGCCTCCTCCTTCTCCGCCTCGTCGGCAAGGGCGGAAGAGACCCACCGCCGCTCCGGCTGCTCCGCGCGTCGTAGTCCTTCTCCTCCGCCTCGTAAGCAAGGAAAGAAGACATCCGCTCCGTCTGCTTTGCGGCGTCTAGCAGTACAGCCAAAGGCGGGAGGAGATCTGATTCAGTCCTTTCCTGAAGACTCCAGAGAAGTTACCGTAGGAGAGGAGCGAGGAGGAAAACGCGAAGATCGCGCAGACAAGTGGATGACTGGTTTCAAGGGTTGAAAGCAAAGAGACATCCACCTCCGGAGGAGAAGGTAGATCCGGTCAAAGCGAAGCACACTCTGGCTGCCCTGACAAAACCACCCAAGTCTCCGCCGAAAGGCAACTATGAGCGCATTATTGGAAAGGCATTTGCCGGCGGAGAGATCGGGAAGTCTGTCGGTGATCAAAGGATGAAAGAACGACGAGCTGGGAAACAAATTGCCCAGCTCGAGAACAAGCGAAGAATCGTGCCCCCGCTCAAGGTGCTGCTAGCGACATCGTCGATCCGAGGATGGTGCCCGGTTATGGCAATCCTGAAGATTACTTGCCCGACGATGTACAATTTGATTTCTTGGAGGTGCAGATACAAAGATCTGATACGGGTAGCCTCTCGTCAAAGATGAAAGCTCTCTAACAACGATGATGCGAAGATTGCATGATTGGTACATGAAAACCTGCAAAGAGTCTAAGGGAGGAATACTTTGTATTTGAGAGTTAAAAGGAGCATGACCTCCTTGGAATTGAACTGCTACCTATTCCATTTGAGGAGTTCTATCAGTTTTCAATCAATTGGCCCTCGATAAAGCAACGGTCACCTGCTCACATGCGTAAGTAGTCCTACTTCTGTCATTAAGTATCTCTATATAACTCAGCTCTTTCATTGCATGTATTTATAAATATCCTCACTATATTATGCAGATTGAAGATCGCAGAAATGAAGAAAAAACAAGTGGGTGATATTGGGTTCATTAACACATATCTCATCGATGCAAATGAGGTTAAATATCGTGCCAAGGAAACCGAGGCCAACTTGCTACGATCGTTGGAAATAAATGAACACAAAAATACAATACTCTTTCCTTACAACTACACGTGAGTATTCTTGTCTTGTGGCATATTCGGTTTCCCTTATTTAGTCCAGGTTATAGAAATGTAATATTGATGAGTTATGCATGCGCGCAGGTTCCACTATATTCTCCTAGAGATTAAGCTTGAGGAGGGAGTAGTAACTGTCTTAGACTCGAGACGAAAAGATCCCAAGGAGTATCGGAAATGACTGAAATGCTCGAGAAGTAAGTTAAATCGATCATTATCCACCATATCAGCAACTTTGTTCATTTCTGATATCAAGTAATTGTTTTCTTTGTATGGCAGGGCTTGGGAAAATTCACCAAAAAGCTCGGGACTACCAAGAAGCTGCAATTTAGACACCAAAGTAAGTACTATATAGTAGCATATTCCACGCGCATCTCCTAGTGATTCAAGCGCTAGTTTCATCAATACCATTTAGCATGTGCTTGCTAATTATCAGTTTGATTGACCTCTGTTTCTTGTAAAGTGGTTGTGGCAGGAACAAGGGAATGATTTCTGTGGATACTACGTTTGCGAGTCCATCCGCCACACGACCTGTGAGAGGGCTACTCCGACAAACAATTTGAAGTGCGTAAATAAAAATATTCACAATTTTATTTTATTACCATCATTTGTGTTGAGTTTCATTCATTCATATATATATATATATATATATATATATATATATATATATATATATATATATATATATATATATATATATATATATATATATATATATATATATATGTATGTATGTATGTATTGACCCTTTCTTAAAATTAGATGTTTCGCAGGGATGAACTCCTAGCACCAGATCGCATGCGAGCAATTCAAGAGGAATTGGCGGCATTCTTTCTTGACTATGTGATCGCTGAAGGCGGGGAATACCATGTGGACCACGCGTCCGTATTGTAAAAGATAATTATTGTATATATGTAGCCGGTAGTGTCGGATAGATATACGAGAACTTGTTGTTCGACCAATCTCTCGGAGAAGGAGAGGTGGTCGATATCACTTCTCTCTGTATGCATATATATGTTCATGACGATCTTCTGTTTGCTTAATTACTAGCTAGCTAGCATGTCTAGTTAGTCCTCTCTATACGTATGTATAGTACGTAGCGTCGACCAAGCACGGACAAAAGAAAGGACACTTTTCTCTATTAATTAGCTAGCTATAGCACAATATATGAAACACCTAAATTAACCCCCCAAAACCCCCCAAACCCCCCCCTCTTTTGAAAAAAAAACAAAAACCAGAGCCAAAGAAATGCTGACGCGTGGATGCCTATTGGTCCCGGTTGGTGCCACCAACCGGGACCAAAGGCCTCCCGCTGGGCTCGATGGACAGGCCACGTGGAGGCCCATCTGTCCCGGTTCGGATAGAACCGGACTAAAGGGTGAGGGTATTAGTACCGACCCTTTAGTCCCGGTTCATGAACCGGGACTAAAGGCCCTTATGAACCGGGACTATAGGCCCTTTTTCTACTAGTGATGCTCAAACATGAATAAGCAGCCAAGTGTTTGATTTGCGGTACGGGAAATGCACATGGCTAATGGGCGTGAGTTTTGGCTGAGGATGATCAGTTACTAAGAAGACCGTCTTCACAAATTTTCACCTCAAAAGGAGGAGTCTATGTGGTACTTGCTTTGCAAACTACCACACTGGACATAAATACGAAGGTTGAAGCTCGGCTCAAAATAATGAATGCATTGAGCTGGCATTTGGTGGAGGATGGTTATTTGGGCATAGAAAAGCACTGTAGAAAATGGATTCTATTTGGACATGCCAAAGTGGTACTTCCTTCACAAACTGTTGTTCTGAACAGAATAGGAAAATGAATATTTTTGAATTATTTTTGAACTAGGCAAGGAAGGTTTTTACATATTTGACGAAGATATGACCCAAAAAAATTATGAGATTTTTTGGGAATTTTGGGAATGATGAAATATAGGTTGCTTCACAACCTGGGGCAAAACTGCCACATGGACATGACACATAGGCAAAACTGATGAGGTGGCGCCTAGTCATAGCAACCCACCACAATTTACAAGGCTATGACCATCTATATTGGTCGTTAACAACTAGAAATAAGGCAGCGGACTAGCGCTGTTTGCTTTATGACCTTTTCGTGTAAGGAAATTACGACCTTTCTGACCAAAATGGTCGCAATGGTTTAGGGTTTGGAGCCCCTCGAACAGCTTTTGACCAATTGGTCTGAAATGGTCATAGATCTATGACCAATTCTTCCAGGGTCACTGACAGAAGGTCACTAGTTGACATATTTCTTGTAGTGGAAGTATTGCTATTAGTAGTCATGTGAATTTGGTATTCGTTCGATATTTTGATGAGATGTATGTTGTCTCTCCTCTAGTGGTGTTATGTGAACTTCGACTACATGACACTTCACCATTGTTTGGGCCTAGAGGAAGGCATTGGGAAGTAATAAGTGGAGATGGGTTGCTAGAGTGACAGAAGCTTAAACCCTAGTTTATGCGTTGCGTCGTAAGGGGCTGATTTGGATCCATATGTTTCATGCTATGGTTAGGTTTACCTTAATACTTCTTTTGTAGTTGCGGATGATTGCAATAGGAGTTAATCATAAGTGGGATGCTTGTCCAAGTAAGGACAGCACCCAAGCACCAGTCCACCCACATATCAAATTATCAAAGTACCGAACGCGAATCATATGAGCGTGATGAAAACTAGCTTGACGATAATTCCCATGTGTCCTCGGGAGCGCTTTTCTCTATATAAGAGTTTGTCCAGGCTTGTCCTTTGCTACAAAAAGGATTGGGCCACCTTGCTGCACTTTATTTACACTTGTTACTTGTTACTCGTTACAAACTACCTTATCACAAAACTATCTGTTACCGATAATTTCAGTGCTTGCAGAGAATACCTTGCTAAAAACCGCTTATCATTTCCTTCTGCTCCTCGTTGGGTTCGACACTCTTACTTATCGAAAGGACTATGATAGATCCCCTATACTTGTGGGTCATCAATACTCTTTTCTGGCGTCGTTGCCGGGGAGTGAAGCGCCTTTGGTAGGTGGAATTTGGTAAGGAAAATTTTACATAGTGTGCTGAAATTTACTGTCACTTGTTACTATGGAAAACAATCCTTTGAGGGGTTTGTTCGGGGTATCTTCACCCTGTCCGGAACCACAATTAGTTACTCCTCAACCTAATGAACCTACTGAATATGTTTACTTTGAAATTCCTTCAGGTATGATAGAGAAACTGCTAGCTAATCCTTTTGTAGGAGATGGAACATTGCATCCCGATTTACACTTAATCTATGTGGATGAAGTTTGTGGATTATTTAAGCTTGCAGGTATGCTCGATGATGTTATCAAGAAGAAGGTCTTCCCTTTATATTTGAAGGGAGATTCATTGACATGGTATAGGCTATGTGATGATATGGGATCATGGAACTACAAACGATTGAAATTGGAATTTCACCAGAAGTTTTATCCTATGCATCTTGTTCATCGTGATCGTAATTATATATATATAATTTTTGGCCTCATGAAGGAGAAACCATTGCTTAAGCTTGGGGGAGTCTTAAGTCAATGTTATATTAATGCCCCAATCATGAGCTCTCAAGAGAAATGATTATTCAAATTTTTTATGCTCGGCTTTCTGACAAAAATCGCTCCATGCTCGATACTTCTTGTACTGGTTCTTTTATGATGAAGAGTATTGAATTCAGATGGGATTTATTTGAGAGAATTAAACCAACTCTGAAGATTGGGATCTCGATGAAGGTAAGGAGTCAGGTATAACACCTAAGTTTGATTGTGTTAAATCTTTTATGTATACTGATGTTTTCCGTAAATTCAGCACTAAATATGGACTTGACTCTGAGATAGTAGCTTCTTTCTGTGAATCATTTGCTACTCATGTTGATCTCCCTAAGGAGAAGTGGTTTAAATATAATCCTCCCATTGAAGTAAAAGTAGTTGCACCTATTAAAGTTGAATAAAAAACTATCACTTATAATGATCCTATTGTTCCTACTACTTATGTTGAGAAACCACCTTTCCCTGTTAGAATTAAGGATCATGCTAAAGCTTCAACTGTAGTCAACAAAAGTAATATTATGACACACAAACCCCCTGAGCAAGTTAAAGTTGAACCTAATGTTGCTATGGTTAAAGATCTCTTGGCTGATAATATCGATGGGCATGTTATTTATTTCTGTGAGGAAACTGCTAGAAACGCTAAACCTGGTGCTAAAGATAAACATAGACCTGTGGTAGGCATGCCTGTTATGTCTGTTAAAATAGGATATCATTGTTATTATGGCTTATGTGATATGGGTGCTAGTGCTAGTGCGATACCTCATTCCTTATACAAAGAAATTATGCATGATATTGCACCTGCTGAGATAGAAGAAATTGATGTTACCATTAAGCTTGCCAATAGAGATTCTATTTCACCGACTGGGTTTGTTAGAGATGTTGAAGTCTTGTGTGAGAAGGTTAAATATCCTGCTGATTTTCTTGTTCTTGGTTCCCCACAAGATAGCTTTTGTCCCATTATATTTGGTAGACCCTTCTTGAATACTGTTAATGCTAGGATAGACTGCGAAAAGGATGTTGTTACTATTGGCTTGGATGATATGTCTCATGAGTTTAATTTTTCTAAATTTCGTAGACAACCCCGCGACAAGGAATTGCCTAGTAAAGATGAAATTATTGGTCTTGCTTCTATTGTCGTGCCTCCTAATGATCCTTTAGAACAATATTTGCTAGACCATGAAAATGATATGTTTATGAATGAAAGAAGGGAAATAGATGAAGTATTCTTTAAACAGGGACCTATTCTGAAACACAACTTGCATGTTGAAATCCTAGGGGATCCTCCTCCACCCAAGGGTGATCCCGTGTTTGAGCTTAAACCGTTACCTGATACTCTTAAATATGCTTATCTTGATGACAAGAAGATATATCCTGTTATTATTAGTGCTAACCTTTCAGAGAAGGAGGAAGAAAAATTATTGAAAACTCTGAAGAAGCACCGTGCTGCTATTGGATATACTCTTGATGATCTTAAGGGCGTTAGTCCCACTCTATGTTAACACAAAATAAATTTGGAGAAAGATGCCAAACCAGTTATTGATCACCAACGACGGCTGAATCCTAAGATGAAATAAGTGGTAAGGAAGGAAATACAAAAGCTCCTTGAGGCAGGTATAATTTATCTAGTTGCTGATAGTCAGTGGGTAAGTCATGTCCATTGTGTCCCTAAGAAGGGAGGTATTACTGTCGTTCCTAATGATAAAGATGAATTGATCTATCAAAGAATCATTACAGGTTATAGATGATAATTGATTTCCGTAAACTAAATAAAGCTACTAAAAAATATCATTACCCTTTGTCTTTCATTGATCAAATGCTAGAAAGATTATCCAAACATACACATTTTTGCTCTCTAGATGGTTACTCTGGCTTCTCTCAAATGCCTGTGTCAGCTGATGATCAAGCAAAGACCACTTTTACTTGCCCTTTTGGTACTTTTGCTTATAGACGTATGCCTTTAGGTTTATGTAATGCACCTGCTACCTTTCAAAGATGCATGCTGGCTATATTCTCTGATTTTTGAAAAGATTTGTGAGGTTTTCATGGATGATTTCTCCGTTTATGGACCCTCTTTTGATGATTGCTTGAGCAACCTTGATCGAGTTTTGTAGAGATGTGAAGAAACTAACCTTGTCTTGAATTGGGAGAAATGCCACTTTATGGTTAACGAAGGCATTATCTTGGGACATAAAATTTCTGAAAGAGGTATTGAAGTTGATAAAGCTAAAGTTGATGCTATTGAAAAGATGCCGTGTCCCAAGGACATCAAAGGTATAAGTTTTCTAGGTCATGCCGGTTTTTATAGGAGGTTCATTAAGGACTTCTCAAAAATTTCTCGGCCTCTGACTAATCTATTACAAAAAGATATCCCTTTTGTCTTTGATGATGAATGTGTAGAAGCATTTGAAATACTTAAGAAAGCATTAATTTCTGCACCTATTGTTCAGCCACCTAATTGGAATTTACCTTTTGAAATTATGTGTGATGCTAGTGATTATGCTGTAGGTGATGTTCTAGGGCAAAGAGTTGATAAGAAATTAAATGTTATTCAATATGCTAGTAAAACTCTAGACAATGGCCAGAGAAATTATGCTACTACCGAAAAGGAATTTTTAGCAGTTGTTTTTGCTTGTGATAAGTTCAGACCTTATATTGTTGATTCTAAAGTAACTATTCACACTGATCATGCTGCTATTAAATATCTTATGGAAAAGAAAGATGCTAAACCTAGACTTATTAGGTGGGTTCTCTTGCTACAAGAATTTGATTTACATATTATTGATAGAAAGGGAGGTGAGAACCCCGTTGCAGACAACTTGTCTAGGTTAGAGAATGTTCTTGATGACCCACTACCTATTGATGATAGCTTTCCTGATGAAAAATTAAATGTCATAAATGCTTCTTGTACTGCTCCATGGTATGCTGATTATGCTAATTACATTGTTGCTAAATTTATACCACCTAGTTTCACATACCAGCAAAAGAAAAAAAATTCTATGATTTGAGACATTACTTTTGGGATGACCCACATCTTTATAAATGAGTAGATGGTGTTATTAGACATTGTGTACCTGGGCATGAACATGAACAGATCCTACGCAAGTGTCACTCCGAGGCTTATGGAGGGCACCACGCTGGAGATAGAACTGCACATAAGGTATTGCAATCCGGTTTTTATTGGCCTACTCTCTTCAAGGATGCCCGTAAGTTTCTCTTATCTTGTGATGAATGCCAAAGATTTTTTTGACTATACACAGTAGGGCAAAACCCCACTGCAATTTTTATAATATTAATAAAACAAAGAGTATACAAACATACAAGGCTTGAGTTAAGCCCCCAAAAAAGCAAAAAAAAAAAACAAAGGCCTACTAGACCAAACAGTAAATTACATTAAATTACAGGACAAGACTGTCCAACCAAGAAATGAAGGTAGAATCAAACTTCTCCTTGATTCTGAATTTGAGCAGGTGGAGCTCTGAGAGGAACATGAATTTCCATCTGTCAATGCTAGTGGGGATGTTTTTGAATATCTTATCATTCCTGATAATCCAAATGGCCCATGATGCAATGATAATGATCTCCATAGAAAAAGGTTGTTGTAGATTAGCCCTTAAGTCTGGAAGTGCTTCCATGATGGTTAGATTTCTTTGTCTGTTGGGGCATAGTGTTTTGGCTGGCAAGAATTCTTCCAAATCCAGTTGAACTGTGCTGGAACAATTTTGACTCCTATCAAAATTTTATAAGCTTTGGTCATAGAAAAAGTATTATTTCCCCACATATAACTCCATGAGTCCAAGTGCTCTCTGAATTCAGATCCTCTTAATGTGTCACAAATCTCCTCCATCAGCTCAAATTCCATGAAAGCTTCCTCAGTAAGTGGCAGGTGAAATAAGTCTTCCAAGTATTCAAACTGAAGTACCCTTTGCACTGAAAGGTTCTGATCTTTTACAGAGGAGTAAAGATGAGGAAAGAATTGATTCATGCAAGCAGAGTGCCAGAGGTCAGACCAAAACAGAGCAAATTTACCATCACCAATTGTGCATCTTGCGATGGATTTATAACTGTCAATGAGCCTCAAATTACACTTCCACCAGAAAGATCCTTCCCATTTTTGCCCTGGCAGGATGCCATTGTCATAGTAAGCCTCCGAAATGAGGTTGACCCATGGGATGTTTTCCCTATTGTAAAATTTGTGAAGGTTTTTGAGAAAAAGAGCTTGATTTTGCACAAAGATGTTCATCACTCCGAGGCCACCCTGATTTTTAGGTCTACAAACAGTGGACCATGCTACCATAGCAGGTCTGTGGTCTTCCAAATCTGGTCCTCTCCAAAGACAATATCTTAGGTATTTGTTAACCAGATTTTTGATGGTTACAGGCACATCAAGGCAGCCCATGAAATATATAATAAGAGAATTGAGCACTGACTTGACCAGAAGCAACCTGCCAGCAAGAGTCACAAAAGAAGATAGTCCCACTAGTTTTTTGGCAATTCTGCTAACGAAAGGCAAACATTGTTCCACTATTGGTTTTAAAGTCCCTAGAGGCATGCCCAGGTAATTGAAAGGGAATGATCCCTTCTTGCGGTTCAAAGTACCAGTCAATATTTCCATTTTATCATCATTCACATTGATTTATATGAGGTTTGTTTGTTGTAATTGACCTTTAAACCAGTAGCATATGCAAAAATGTGGAGTAGAGCTTTGAGACAGTGGAGCTGTGTGGCATCAGCTTGCATGAGAATCAAAGTATCATCTGCATACTTCACTATGGGAAAATCTGGACATGACTGCACTTGCAAAGGAGGTGTGAGAAGACCCAGGTTCATAGCTCTATTCATGATTGACTGTAGGAGGTCAGCAGCAAGCACAAAAAGAAGGGGAGAGAGGGGGTCCCCTTGTCTTACTCCTTTGAGACAGTAAAACTTTTTCCCAAGAATGCCATTGAGAAGCACTTGTGAAGAGGCAGATGTGAATAACATTTTAATCCAGCCAATCCATCTTTCTCCAAATCCCTTTGCTTTGAGGATGTCAATGATTGCAGAGTGTTCAATGAGGTCAAATGCCTTTTCAAAGTCTAATTTCAACACAACAACTTCCTCCTTGGACTTGTAGCATTGATGCAAGTACTCATATGCCCAACCAAGACAGTCATGGATAGCTCTTTCCTTTAGGAAACCATACTGATTAATATGGACCATTTTCAGAATCACTTTTTGCAATCTGTTTGCTAGCAATTTAGTGATGAGCTTGAGACAGCAGTTTAGCAAAGTGATGAAAGAGGTGTTGATACTCTCTAGTGAAATTTGCCCTGCATAGAAATCATGTATCAGTCTAGTGACATCAGGCTTTATAATGTCCCAGCAGCTCTTAATGAACTCATTGTTAAATCCATCAGGACTAGGAGACTTGTCTGATGGCAAGTGCTTGACTGCCTCATTGATTTCTTCCTCGGTGAAAGGAATTTCCAGTTGCTCAAAGTCTGAAGGACTAGCTTGATGCTGTAGCAGGAAATTTAGATCAAAGTGCATTGTGGTTCTCAGAGATTGCCCTAATATGTTCCTGAAAGCATTCCACTGAAGAGCTGCTTTTCCTGCATGGTTTGTTATTTCCACTTGGTCATCATTTTTCAACATTGCAATTTGATTATGCCTGAAGTTAATAGATGCCTTTGTATGAAAGAATTTTGTGTTTTCATCACCAAATTTGACACCCTTGATCTTTCCTCTCTGCTTCCAATAGATCTTTTGGTTTTTGAGAAAAATGAGCAAATGCTCCTTTAGAATCATCCTGCAGTTCCATTCAAAATCTCCTAGGTCCCTGAATTCCTCAAACAAATCAAGCAAGAAAATGACCTCATCAATTGCTGCAATTTTATCTTTAAGGAAAGACAGATTTTTAGCCCAAATTTTGAGAGCCCTTCTCAGGTTTTTGAACTTGGCATTCAAGCTTTTTGCTACATCAAGATTACCCACAGGTATACTCTAGGCCGCAGAGACAACCTCTTTAAAGTCAGAGTGTTTTAACCAGTAATTTTCAAATCTGAAAACCTTTGCCTTTGGAATAGCAGTTCCAACTTTGATGACACAAGGGAGATGGTTAGATATAGGGCTGGAAAGAGGCATAGCAATCTTATCAGGAAAAGAAGTCATCCATGAAGCAGAGGTAAAGAATCAATCCAGTTTTTCCAACAAAGGGCTATGTTGCATATTACTCCAGTTGTATTTTCTGCCATGTAGTGGAAGCTCAATTAATCCAAGGTTACTGATGGCTTCATTAAAGAGAAGCATTTCATTAACATCCACACCAGGTCTGTTTCTGTCAGAGGGGGCTCTAATAATGTTGAAGTCTCCAACTAGAATCCAATTAGTGTCCAGTGGCATATGAATGTTTGAAAACCAATTGATGAATTCAATTCTGTCTGCTTGTTCACAAGGCCCATAGATGTTGGTGAGGATCCAAGAATGATTAGACAGAAGACTAGTGAAACTGATTGAGAGAGAGAATCTATCTGAAAGATGACCCTCTCTCAAAGAGAGACCCATTCCAGGTGATTAAAAGCCCACCAAAGGCACCAATTGAAGGAAGAAAAGCAATTTTATTGAGTTTGTTAGGACAGAAGTTTCTGATGTAAGCAACATCAAAATGTTCCCTCTTGGTTTGTTGTAAACGAAGGATGGCACAGGCACTTCCCTCAATTTTTTGCCCTAGAGAAAGCCACTTGTCAGGTGAGTTAATCCCTCTGATGTTCCAGTTCAAAATATTCCAGCTTCTGTTTTGATTATTCATGGACATGAATTTAGATGTAAATCCAGAGACCAAGCACCATCACTTGGCCAGTACCATAGGATGGATGACAAACAAGACATCAGAGCAAGAAAATTCAGCAGATACAACAACCACATCATCCACAGGATTGCAAAAGAGATAATTTCCCTGAAGGTATTAAGGTAGCAAAGTGCACTAACAATAGAACATCAGCTAGAACAGCTAGTCCATAGGGCCCATAAATTGGTAATATTAGTAGACGTCAAGAAATGCCTATGAATTATTCACTTGTTATTGAACCATTTGATGTTTGGGGCTTCGATTATATGGGACAGTTTCCTTCCTCTAATGGGTATACACATATTTTAGTTCTTGTTGATTACGTTACTAAGTGGGTAGAAGCTATTCCAACTAGTAGTGCTGATCATAACACCTCTATTAAGATGCTTAAAGAAGTTATTTTTCCGAGGTTTGGAGTCCCTAGATATTTAATGACTGATGGTGGTTCACATTTTATTCATGGTGTCTTTCGTAAAATGCTTGCTAAGTATGATGTCAATCATAGAATTGCATCCCCTTATCACCCACAGTCTAGTGGTCAAGTAGAATTGAGTAATAGAGAGCTCAAATTAATTTTGCAAAAGACTGTCAATAGATCTAGAAAGAATTGGTCTAAGAAACTTGATGATGCATTATGGGCCTATAGAACTTCATATAAAAATCCTATGGGTATGTCTCCATATAAAATGGTGTAAGTGCATCTAGTGCCCCTTAGTGATTTTGGTGTATTGAAGACTTATAGGTTAAGTAACTAATGCGTTTGTGAGTGTACACAGGTCTATAAGTCTATGAGGAGTTTGATATTTACAGAGAAAGTCGACCCTTAAAAATGAATTTCTTCATCTGAAGAATTTGATATTACAAGACTTTGAAAGTGAAGAAATTGGTGTGATTCTCAAGACTTGGTATTCATCGAGGAATATGAAGCGTGAAGACTTTTGTTTTCGTAGTTTCATTTTCTCTTTCTTGAGTCATAGGAAACACCGTCTTTGTTAAAGGGGTCGAGGAAATACTAAGGAGAAATTTCCATTTGATGCTCAACTCAAAATCCTCACCTACCAATCCCTTCGAGTGAAGCCTTTGAAATCTCATACAGTTCAGTCAATTTCTTGATGGATGAGACGAAGCTCTTCAGTCAATGAGGAATTTGTTCGACGAGGAGTTAGGAATTCGCCATCTGAATTGCCTACACATGAGGAACATGATAGCCCCGAGGAATTTGATGTTCAAATTTCCGACCGCTGTCTTGTCTTCTTGCCACCGTGTCCCAAAATATCTCCACCTAACGGTCATATCATTTAAGGGCATTTATGTCTTATCATGTCGGGCTGCTCCTAGGCTATAAATAGCCGCCCCTACAACCACTAGTTGGTTGGCTGCTCCGAGAGAACTTGACACTTGTCATTTGAGAGCAACCCATCCTCCGAGGACTTTGAGCGAAAATCATCAAGTGAGGAAAACCCAAAGTGAGGAAAAACCCAAAACCAAACCCCAACAAACCCAAAGTGATTGAGCATCATCAAGAAATTGATCCCGTGGATCCGGCGCTTTTACCTTTGAAGACTGTGCTTCTTCCAGACGGTTAGGCGTCACGGTCTAGAGCATCAAGAGGAATTGTGGATCGCCGAGTGACCAAGTATGTGAAGGTTTGGAAGTCGCTGAAGACTTACCACGAGTGATTGGACGAGGTCTGCGTGGCCTTAGTTCAAGGAGAATACGGTGAGGACTTGGTGTCTGAGCTGCGTGCTCGATGATCGGGTGTCCGGACTGCGTGTCCTCGAGTTTAAATACTCACCGCTCAACCAGACGTACAAGCGAGACAGCAGTTGGAACTGGTCTACCAAATCATTGTCTTCACCAACCCAACTGGTTCTATTTCCTCAACCCTTTCATTTCCTCATTCTTGTGTTGAGTGTTTGTCATATCTGTGTTTGAAGACTTTAGCAAGACTTCCTCAATTTCCTCGTTCAATTTCTTGATCTGTTTGTCTTCATCTTGTGTTATCCTGTGATTACGCTTTCGGTACTCTGTGATTGTCTTCATTTCATCATGATGACTATGCCTGTAATCTGTTATGCTTACTTCTGAGTACTTATTCCGCTGCATGTATTTCTTCACTAAGGAATTTCCTCACCGGCAAATTCCTCAGTGAAGAATTTGTAAAATTCATAAAAATCGCCTATTCACCCCCCCTCTAGTCGATATAACGCACTTTCAATTGGTATCAGAGCAAGGTACTCCCTTGTTCTGTGTGATTTTGGTTTAACCACCTGGAGTTTTAGTTATGTCGACCGCAGGTATGATCAAGGTCTCAGCAGGGTGTCCTACCTTGATGGGATGGACTATTCCCTACTGGAAGAACAAAATGCGAATGCATCTTGAAGCAATTGACAACGATCTCTGGTATGTTGTGACAAAAGGTGTTTCCTCACCACACCTCTCCGAATGATGCTGATGTGAAGAGATTCAAGCAACTCGATTCTCAAGCGAAGAATATCATATGTGGCCATCTGAGCAAAGGTCAATATGGAAGAGTGAGTGCTTTGGAATCTGCCAAACTCATCTGGGACAGGCTGTCCAAAGTAAATGAAGGTGTTTCAACTCAGCGTGACTCTCGAGTTGATGTTCTTCGGAATCTCTTCAACTGCTTCAAAAGACTCGACAACGAAAATGTTCAACAAACCTTCGATCGCCTCACTGACATCTCAAATGAGCTTCAAGCACTGGGTGCCACTGACATCACCGACCATGAGGTGGTGAAGAAATTGCTAAGATCGCTTGATTCCTCATTTGACACTCTGGCACTGATGATACAAGAACGAGCTGACTACAAGTCTCTTGATCCTGCTGATATCCTCGAAAGGCTAAATACTCACGAGTTCCAGCTTGTGAAAAGAGAGATCTCTATGGTTCGGCTATGGAAGAACACGTGCCTCAAGGCCAAGGCTGAATCTGAATCGAGAGTGAAGACTCGCTAGTAGCCTTGGAGATCTGAAGAATTTGGCGAGAGCTAGCACTCGCTCGTGAAGAAATTCCAGAAATTCACAAGGCGTGGTCGTTTTGGAAAATCCTCAAGAAGCGGTGATTCCTCATCTAGTGACTATAAGCGAAGACTTTGCCACAAATGCAAGAAACCTGGTCACTATATCCAAGATTGTCCTCGATGGGAAAAGGAATTGAAGAAGAAGAAACACAAGGATTACAGTTACGATGGCGTGAAGAAGAAGAAGAAATCATCAAATCTTCATCATCAAAATCCTCAAAGCCTTCTTCTCACAAGAAGAGCAGCTCCAAAAAGGCTCGGGCATTCATTGGCAAGGAAATGGACTCGAAGCTGAATCTGAGGAAAATGAGGAAGAGGAGGAGTCGAAGAATCCGAATCTGGTGTGGCTAGTCCGGCTCTTGCTCTCGCTTACGTCAGCAAATCCATCTTCAACATCAAGAAAATGACTCCCAACAAACCTGATGAGGAAAATGATGACTACACTCCCACCTATTGCTTCATGGCAAAAGGTGCCAAGGTACTCAATTACACCTCCTCTGAATCCAGTGAAAATGAATCTGATGAGGATCTCAAGCCCAGCTACTCTAAACTTGCTAAGATTGCTATAAAACAACAAAGGGCTTTTGAAAAGGTTCAAAACATGCTAGATAAGAGTGATGATATGTTAGGTGAAGAAATGGATCGCACTCAAGCCCTGACTGAAAATCTTCAGAAAGTTCAGTCTAGGCTTGACAGCCTTCAAAGTCATCATAACACTCTCTTATCTGACCATGAGAAACTTTCTTATGAATTTCTTCAAAGAAAGCAAGATCTTGAGAAGCTAAGAGTGAGTTATGAAGATCTTCAGAAGGAGCGCGATTCATTACTTGCTCAACAAATCAGCGCTTCTCAAGAAGAATTTGTTCCTCCATGCTTAAAGTGCATTGAACGTGAATCTGCTAATTCTTCACCTGAATGTTCAAATGCTTCAACTGTTACAAATTCTTCACCTGCCTCTGCTATCACTAATTCCTCATCTGAGGATATTGCTAGTATCACTGACGATGCAGGGCTGAAGGAATTGTACATGACAGGCATGTATAAAAGCCTCAAAGGGCATCAGACTCTTTGTGATGTGCTTAAAAAGCAGATCCTCAACAGAAACCCTAGGAAAGAGGGTATTGCCTTTGAGAGGAAACTCAATGCCGATGGAGCGTCTTTGGAAGCCCGAGCGGTATCCCAAACCTCATGGGTTGCTGCAAAGGGACCTCCAGTTGATCCATCTACCTTATCTGGTTTTACATGTGAATTTCCTCATTCTGATGATGAGTCGTTTGACTCAAACTATAATCTGTTCAAAAATCAGAATGGTGAAGTATTTGCTAGATATGTTGGCACTAACTGCAGGAACGGTCCCCCTATGAAGAAAATCTGGGTCCCCAAGAAATGCCTTGAAAATCTTCAAGTGAATGTTCTCATGACACCACCTGTGAAGAAAAGGAACCCCAGATCAAATTCTTCATATGGACCAAATTCTTCATATGGATCCAAGTCCTCATATGGACCAAATTCCTCACGTGGATCAAATTCCTCAAAAGGATCAAAGTCCTCATATGATTATCATCGTGCTAATAACTCTGTTTCGCAGGGTAGAGCTAAGGGCTATGAATATGTGCATTATTCTTCAAACCATTATGTTCATAAGTCCTCGAAGAATTTCTCTGCTTATTCATATGCTTACCCTAACCCCTCTTATGTGAAACGAAATGGTTTGGCCTCTATGCCACCATTCTCATATGGTGCTCGCAGAATGATGAACTCTTTGCCACCCCTTCAGATGTGGGTGGTGAAGAAAAAGAACTAATCTCTTCTGCAGGGTCAGGTCTCCAGACGTGCCTCAACGTCTGAAGAATTTGCTGGGGCCCGACAAAATGCTCGAAAGGACGAGGCTAATCATGATGAAATGAACTTTCATTTCACACGTCCTCATCTTGCTTATCTAAATATTGATGATGAAATTCATCCGATGAACTTGATATCATATTCTTCATCGATGAAGTATATGAGATCGTAAGTTGTACAAATTCATCTGCAGGATGATCAACCCAAAGCCACTGAGTGGGTTCTCGATAGTGGATGTACAAATCACATGACTGGTGACAAGAATCTATTGATGGATGCTCCCTTATCACCATCTCATCTGAAGCATATCATCTTTGCTGACAAAGGCAAAAGTCAGGTATTGGGACTTGGTAAGGTTGCAATCTCTAAGGACATGCACATGGACAAAGTCATGCTTGTTGAGTCTTTAGGATATAACCTCATGTCAGTCTCAATGCTTTGTGATCTTGATATGGTTGTTATCTTTGGCAAGTATCGTTGTGTTGTGCTTATGGAAGCTGACAATTCCAAAGTCTTCGAAGGCTTTAGGAGAGGAGACTTGTATATTGTTGATTTTTCCACAGGACCACAACCAGCCATGTGTCTACTTGCAAAAGCTTCGTATATGGCTATGGCATCGACGACTTGGTCACGCAGGCATGAGGAATTTGCACACGCTTGCGAAGAAGAAGCATGTCATTGGCATTGAGAATGTCAAATTCCTCAAGGATCACTTATGCGAGCTGTGAAGCTGGAAAATGACCAAGGCCAAGCATCCAAATAAGACTATCATGACCACTACTCGACCCTTGAATTGCTTCACATGGACCTCTTTGGTCCCAATCATTACTCAGCTGTCACTAATGATGCATCTCTTTATGGATTTGTTATTGTTGATGATTACTCTCGATACACATGGGTACACATTGTTACTTACAAAATCAAGTGCAGGAAATCTTCAAACGATTTTCCTCGAGGGCTTCAACCAACTTTGGTGTGAAGATCAAGCACATCAGAAGTGACAATGGAACTGAGTTCAAGAATTCCGGTCTTGATGATTATCTTGATGAACTTGGTATTACTCATGAATTATCTGCTCCCTATACTCCTCAAAGAAATGGCGTCGTGGAGCGCAAGAACAGAACTCTTGTTGAGATGGCTCGCACTATGCTTGATGAATACAAAACGCCTAGTCGTTTCGGATTGAAGCAATTGACACTGCGTGCCACATCATCAACAGTATATCTTCACAAATTCTTCAAGAAGACTGCCTATGAACTCCTCAACGACAAGAAACCCAATGTAAGTTATTTCAAAGTCTTGATGCTAAATGCTGGATTAGAGATCCTCACCACCACTCTAAATTTGCACCGAAAGCACATGAAGGTTTTATGCTTGGTTACGGAAAGGACTCGCACACCTACAGAGTCTTCAACATCACTCTTCACAAGATTGTTGACACTGTAGATGTGCGGTTCGATGAAACTAATGGCTCGCAAAGAGAGCACCTACCTTCTGTGTTAGACGAACCAGCACCTGAGGATTCCATCAGGTTCAAGGCAACTGAGGATGTCATTCCTACTGAAGAAACTGCTGAAGAATTCATTCCTGTACGCGAAGAACGTCGAGCTGATGCACCTGAAGATAATGCTGAAGAAAATGGTGCTGAGGAAAATGATCAAATTCCTCGAAGACAACCAGCTCATCCTCGCGTTGCAAAAGAAGTGCAAGTTGACAAGATCATCGATGACATTGAAGCGCCAGGTCCTCTCACTCGCTCAAAAGCTTCACACTTATCTAACTTTTGTGGGCACTATGCTTTTGTCTCTATCACAGAGCCCACTAAGGTAGATGAAGCATTTCTGGAGCCGGAGTGGATTCAGGCCATGCAAGAAGAATTACATCAGTTCGAGCTCAACAACGTTTGGGAACTGGTCAAACGTCCAGATCCTCGCAAGCATAATATCATTGGCACAAAGTGGATCTACCGCAACAAGCAAGATGAAAATGGTCTTGTGGTGAGGAATAAGGCACGACTAGTAGCTCAAGGCTACACGCAGGTTGAAGGAATTGATTTGATGAAACTTTTGCACTGTTGCTAGACTTGAGTCTATTCAGATATTACTCGCCTATGCTAACCATCACAATATCACTTTATATCAAATGGATGTGAAAAGTGCATTCCTCAATGGTAAGCTTGAGGAAGAAGTATATGTTGCTCAACCCCTGGTTTTGAAGATCCAAAGAATCTGACAAAGTCTTCGACTAAATAAGGCTCTCTATGGCCTCAAGCAAGCCCCTCGGCGTGGTATGATACATTGAAGGAATTCTTCGTGAAGAATGGCTTCACACCCGTTCACTCGACCCTACTCTCTTTACTAAATCATATGATGGTGAACTGTTTGTGTGCCAAATATA
Source organism: Aegilops longissima (assembly GCA_021605205.1). Classification (NCBI taxonomy): domain Eukaryota; kingdom Viridiplantae; phylum Streptophyta; class Magnoliopsida; order Poales; family Poaceae; genus Aegilops; species Aegilops longissima. The sequence continues at coordinate 33,024,648 of CM038676.1, forward strand.
TGTTGATGATATTATCTTTGGCTGTCTTGACCAACGTTATAGTGATGAATTTGCCTATATGATGAGTGAAGAATATCAAATGTCTATGATGGGAGAGTTGAAATTCTTCTTAGGTCTTCAAATTCACAACAACCCAATGGCATATTCATATCTCAGAGAAATACCTCAAAGATGTCCTGAAGAAATTCGCATGCAAGATTGCAAAGGCGTCAAAATTCCTATGCCCACGAATGGCCATCTATGCAATCGATGAAAATGGTATTGACTTGATCACAAGGTATACCGCCCATGATTGGTTCTTTATTGTACTTATGTGCATCTAGGCCAGATATAATGCTTAGTGTTTGCATGTGTGCCCGATTTCAAGCTACACCAAGGAATCACACCATAAGGCTGTGAAGCATATTCTTCGATATCTAGCTCACACACCAACACTAGGATTATGGTACCCCAAGGGCTCTACTTTTGATCTCATTGGATATTCTCGACTCGACTATGCTGGTGATCGTGTGGATCGCAAGTCAACTTCTGGTACTTGTCATTTCCTCGACGATCTTTGGTCCATTGGTCCTCGAAGAAACAGAATGCGTATCACCGTCCATCGCGGAAGCTGAATATATTGCTGCTGGCTCGTGTTGTGCTCAATTGCTATGGATGAAGCAAACCCTCAAGGACTACGGCATCAACGTGAAGAATGTGCCTCTCTCTTCGTGACAATGAGAGTGCCATCAAGATTGCTCACAACCCAGTTCAGCACTCAAGACAAAGCACATTCAAATTCGTCATCATTTTCTTCGTGATCATGTGTTGAAGGCGACATCTCCATCGAGCACGTGAAGACTCAAGAACAGCTAGCTGATATCTTCACTAAGCCCTTGGATGAGAAGAGATTTAGCAAGTTGCGTGTGAGCTAAATATCTTAGAATCTTCGAATGTTCTTTGAAAAGGACACACATCCTAACACTTATGCAAAATTGATGACTTAGATGTGCAACACATGAAGAAACGTTTTCTTCAATCAATGAAGAATAACACTCTAAGTGTGAAGAAATTAATGAAGAATTTGATTCTCGTAACCCTCGACAATTGTATGCGGTGTCTGAAATCATCATTCTTATACTGATGGGTCACGCCACCACCAAAGTTGAATTTCTTCAATTTGAGTTTTCCTCGCTCTTTGAAATTCTTCAGTCTTTGAAATTCTTCAGATTTTCAAATTCTTCAGTTTTTCAAATTCTTCAACTTTGCAAATTCTTCACTGTTTCCGTCGTCTTTCTTCATTGGCTATATATATATATGGATTTATGTCCTCTACAGCATTCACTTATGGCTATTTCTTCAAGTCGCTTTTTCTGCTAAGTGAATGTGATCGGACCCTTCCCCCTCTATGCTACACTCAACCCAATCTATTCACAAATTCTTCATGTGCGTTCTACTTTGAAACTCGTTCAAATTCTTCATTGTGTCCTTGATACTGAAGAAATTGCGAACGGAACTTTTAAAACGAATCTTATCCAAACTTCTATTTTACCGCTCAAACTGTTCCGCATCCCACGATGCATTATTATATCCACCCACGATCGCTTTACGATCTCCACTACACTTGTCGTGGGTGACACATGTCGTGAGAAGGAAGCGGTCAGGGCATGTTCGTCCTAAATCTTCGGACCAGCCGTTTTTCACCGTGGCTATAAATACCCCCTCTCTCCCTTCCTCACTCTTTTACCTCGCCGATCTCTCTCCGCCGAGCTCCTCAAAACCCTAAGCGCCGCTTCTCCATCGTCGCCGGTGAGGAAAAGCTTCACCGCCTTGACCTCTTCGCCGACGTACTCGCGCCGACCGTGGAATTTCTTCACTCCGCCGTCGCAGTAGCTGATTTCCTCTGCCAAGTTAGGGCAGAGAAGATCTGAACGGACGAACTTCTAAACTGTTCATCACAGTTAAATCGTGTTCTTCACTTGAGTAAATTAAAAGTTACTTTTATTTACTCGCTTTGATTCTCAAATTTTCTTCAAACTCTTCAAAGGTGTTTATTTCAAATTCTTCACACATATGAACACCTCAAATCTCTTGACTCATTTCACTAAGCTATGATTTTCTTCAAGATTCCTCAATTGTGTGGATCTTGATCTATACAACTCGAACCTAAGATAAAGAACGCTTATTGAAATTCTTCAAAACTCATCTGGTCAAAATCCTCAAACTTGTTCTTTTGAAAACCCTCCGAGAACGATATGACCTCTTCAAATTCCTCGCACCTATACTCTGTTCACAGGTACAAATGTCTGCTGCTGAATCCCTAGGTTCTCATCAACTTAACTCATTTGCAGCGTTCCTCGAAGAAAAACTGCACACTTCTTCAGAGAATTCAATTGTTCAATTTCCTCACCTGAAGAAAATGGCAGATGGTAAGAAACCGCAGAAAGGAGGAAAGAAACCTGAGGTCATGACTGCTTTCGAAATCCCTGAGGAAATATATCCTGAATATTGCACACCAGATGAGGAAAGCAAAACTCAGCGCAAGGTGCATCTTCAGAAAATTGAACGGAGATGGGCACGGGAATGGAAGGAATACCGCTATGTTACACCTAAGTACATGAAGAAATTCGCGTTAAATCCTCCATGCCCAAGAGCTCCTTTGGCACCAGGCCAAATAGCTGATCCCACTAGCGTCAAACGCGTGAGGACTTTCCCGAGAATGGGCTAAACGCCAAGCTAAGTTGGCTAAGCAAGCAAAGGAAGCGTGAAGAAATTCAATGAGGATTCTGCCGCTCTTCGCCATCGAGGTCTCGCCAAGCCAAGAAATCGATGCAAAAGAAGTCTGCAAATAAGCCAAGTACTTCTTCATCTGTGCCCTCACGGCCAAGTTCCAAAGAGCTCCTTCGAGCAAATTCTCAACAACAAATTCCTCACACTGCTACTGTTCCAACAAAGTCCTCAGCTGCTCCGACCAAGCCTTCAGTTCCAGTGCATCTCGCGACTTGTCAAAGAACTGCTGGATTCTCAATTGCCTCAGGCACCTCTGCAAATTCCTCAGCTGCTTTCAATTCTTCATCAGGCCCGACGCTGCTGAAGACAAAAGCTACAGCTGGACGTGGTCCTCGGCCTAGCCCGAAGAAGAAACAGCTTGTCGTCCACGTGCCATCTGATGATGAGGCATCTGATGAAGAACTTGAAGAAATCATCAGAGACCGTCAAGCTAGAGCCGCAAGAGCTAAGGGAACAGCTGTGCCAATGCTTTTGGACCCGAAGAAAGTCCTCGATTTCATCGACCTCTGGCACAACGATCCAAATACCCCTCTGCCTGATCTTCATTTGACACCAGGTCAAAGTCATATGTTGACTCACTTCATTGCTGAAGAAAAATGGAAGTTCGAAAAGGCGAAGGAAATCAAAAAGGCTCAATACAAGAAGGAGAGGTTTCAAGAAAATGTTGTCAAGATGACACCTGAGGAACTTCTTCAAGCTCAAACAGAAATTCAGAACCTCAGCAAGAACTTTGACACGTACTATGCTGATTGGCAAGTTGTCAAGACCAAATTCGTCAATCTGACGAAGAATCTCACAAATGTTGCTGCACCAGTGCAACTTGAAAACCCTCAGGCTGAAGCATCTGCTCAGCCTAGTGAAGAAAAGGCCAGCACCGCTGAAGCTCAGCCTGCTGAAGAACATGCTGATTCCAGGGCTGATGAAGAAATTCCAGCCGCTGAAGAAACTGCCAGGGCACCCTCTAGTGGTGCGCCTGAAGAAATTGTTCAAGACAGGGGAACTGCATCAGTTGCTCCTGAAGAAACTGCCCCAAATTCCTCAGCTCCTCCTGCACCAACCCCAGTTTCAGTTCTTCCATCTGCTTTGGATGTGAAGAAAACCAAGGCTGCGGAACGAGCTGCTGTGAAGAAGCGAAAAGCATCAGCTGCGTCAGATTCTTCGGCTGCGAAGAAATTGAAGCCAATGACCAGCTCTGTTGAAAACCCGATTGATGCTATTCCAATTTCCTCCATACCTTCAAAGGAAGTGGTTCCTTTTGGAGAAGAATATGAAGTGCCAACCGGTTCTGATGAGGAACATCAATCTCCTGCTCTGTCTGAGAAGATCGATGAAGAAATTGAAGTGGAAGCTGTCCCTTCAACCCCAGTCATGCCCTCATCAGACCATGAAAATCCTCAATTTTTTGCCCTAGAGAAAGCCACTTGTCAGGTGAGTTAATCCCTCTGATGTTCCAGTTCAAAATATTCCAGCTTCTGTTTTGATTATTCATGGACATGAATTTAGATGTAAATCCAGAGACCAAGCACCATCACTTGGCCAGTACCATAGGATGGATGACAAACAAGACATCAGAGCAAGAAAATTCAGCAGATACAACAACCACATCATCCACAGGATTGCAAAAGAGATAATTTCCCTGAAGGTATTAAGGTAGCAAAGTGCACTAACAATAGAACATCAGCTAGAACAGCTAGTCCATAGGGCCCATAAATTGGTAATATTAGTAGACGTCAAGAAATGCCTATGAATTATTCACTTGTTATTGAACCATTTGATGTTTGGGGCTTCGATTATATGGGACAGTTTCCTTCCTCTAATGGGTATACACATATTTTAGTTGCTGTTGATTACGTTACTAAGTGGGTAGAAGCTATTCCAACTAGTAGTGCTGATCATAACACCTCTATTAAGATGCTTAAAGAAGTTATTTTTCCGAGGTTTGGAGTCCCTAGATATTTAATGACTGATGGTGGTTCACATTTTATTCATGGTGTCTTTCGTAAAATGCTTGCTAAGTATGATGTCAATCATAGAATTGCATCCCCTTATCACCCACAGTCTAGTGGTCAAGTAGAATTGAGTAATAGAGAGCTCAAATTAATTTTGCAAAAGACTGTCAATAGATCTAGAAAGAATTGGTCTAAGAAACTTGATGATGCATTATGGGCCTATAGAACTTCATATAAAAATCCTATGGGTATGTCTCCATATAAAATGGTGTAAGTGCATCTAGTGCCCCTTAGTGATTTTGGTGTATTGAAGACTTATAGGTTAAGTAACTAATGCGTTTGTGAGTGTACACAGGTCTATAAGTCTATGAGGAGTTTGATATTTACAGAGAAAGTCGACCCCTAAAAATGAATTTCTTCATCTGAAGAATTTGATATTCTGAAGACTTTGAAAGTGAAGAAATTGGTGTGATTCTGAAGACTTGGTATTCATCTGAGGAATATGAAGCGTGAAGACTTTTGTTTTCGTAGTTTCATTTTCTCTTTCTTGAGTCATAGGAAACACCGTACTGTTAAAGGGGGTCGAGGAAATACTAAGGAGAAATTTCCATTTGATGCTCAACTCAAAATCCTCACCTACCAATCCCTTCGAGTGAAGCCTTTGGAAATCTCATACAGTTCAGTCAATTTCTTCAGTGACAGAGACGAAGCTCTTCTGATCACTGAGGAATTTGTTCTGACTGAGGAGTTAGGAATTCGCCAGTGCGAATTGCCTACACAGTGAGGAACATGATAGCCCTGAGGAATTTGATGTTCAAATTTCCGACCGTTCTTGTCTTGGCCACCTGTCCCCAAAATATCTCCACCTAACGGTCATATCATTTAAGGGCATTTATGTCTTATCATGTCGGGCTGCTCCCTAGGCTATAAATAGCCGCCCCTACAACCACTAGTTGGTTGGCTGCTCGAGAGAACTTGACACTTGTCATTTGAGAGCAACCCATCCTCCGAGGACTTTGAGCGAAAATCATCAAGTGAGGAAAACCCAAAGTGAGGAAAACCCAAAACCAAACCCCAACAAACCCAAAGTGATTGAGCATCATCAAGAAATTGATCCCGCGTGGATCCGACGCTTTTACCTTTGAAGACTGTGCTTCTTCCAGACGGTTAGGCGTCACGGTCTAGAGCATCCAAGAGGAATTGTGGATCGCCGAGTGACCAAGTATGTGAAGGTTTGAAGTCGCTCAAGACTTACCACGAGTGATTGGACGAGGTCTGCGTGGCCTTAGTTCAAGGAGAATACGGTGAGGACTTGGTGTCTGAGCTGCGTGCTCGATGATCGGGTGTCCGGGACTGCGTGTCCTCGAGTTTAAATACTCAGCCGCTCCAACCAGACGTATAATCGAGACAGCAGTTGGAACTGGTCTACCAAATCATTGTCTTCACCAACCCAACTGGTTCTATTTCCTCAACCCTTTCATTTCCTCATTCTTGTGTTGAGTGTTTGTCATATCTGTGTTTGAAGACTTTAATCAAGACTTTCTCAATTTCCTCGTTCAATTTCTTCATCTGTTTGTCTTCATCTTGTGTTATCCTGTGATTACGCTTTCGGTACTGTGATTGTCTTCATTTCATCATGATGACTATGCCTGTAATCTGTTATGCTTACTTCTGAGTACTTATTCCGCTGCATGTATTTCTTCACTAAGGAATTTCCTCACCGGCAAATTCCTCAGTGAAGAATTTGTAAAATTCATAAAAATCGCCTATTCACCCCCCCTCTAGTCGATATAACGCACTTTCAAATGGTTTATGGAAATGCATGTTACTTACCTCTCGAACTAGAACATAAGGCATATTGGGCTATTAAAGAACTCAATTATGATTTCAAACTTGCCGGTGAGAAGAGGTTATTTGACATTAGCTCACTTGATGAATGGAGAACCCAAGCCTATGAAAATGCCAAATTGTTTAAAGAAAAGGTTAAAAGATGGCATGACAAAAGGATACAAAAGCGTGAGTTTAATGTAGGTGATTATGTATTGCTATACAACTCTCGTTTAAGATTTTTTGCAGGAAAACTTCTTTCTAAATGGGAAGGGCCTTACGTTATCGATGAGGTCTATCGTTCTGTTGCCATGAAAATCAACAACTTCGAAGGCACAAATCCGAAGGTGGTGAACGGTCAAAGAATCAAACATTATATCTCAGGTAATCCCATAAATATTGAAACCAATATTATTGAAACCGTAATCCCCGAGGAATACATAAGAGACACTTTCCAAAACGTTTCAGACTCTGAAAAGGAATAGGTATGTGGTACGGTAAGTAAACCGACTCCAAAACAGTTCTAATGGCAATTTTTCTCCATTTTGGAATATTTAGAAAAATAGGGAAATAAGAAGCAGTCCGGGAAGGACACGAGACTTCCACGAGGGTGGGAGGTGCGCCCTACCCCCTGGGCACGCCCCCTGCCTCGTGGTCACCTCGTGTGCTCTCCGGACTCCGTTTTCCTGCACGATACTTCTTTTGGTCGGTTAAAAATTCATTATATAACCTCCCGAAGGTTTTGACTCTCGTATAACGCAAATATCCTCTGTTTTTGTTTCGAGCTATTTCTACCGCAGATTAGAGCAAGATGTCTTCTCAAGAGTCGGTCGGAGAGAGTCAGGTGTCTCATCCGACACCTGGACCAGGAACAAACAGCGGTGCTAACCACTTTGGGCCAGCAACTGAGGAAGAGATGGAGGCCGACTTGAAAAGGATAGATGCCATGGAGGAGGATCAAGAAGTCACTTCTCGCTTCCAGGCCGGATTCACGATGGGGGAACTACAGAGCTCGGCTATTCCAAACTCGGTTATCCCTTCCAATGTTAGATTTCTTTCTTATGAAAATATGAAGAAGAGTGTCACTTGTTCTCCCGCAGCTATGCAACACCCTTGGGTGCAAGGAGCTTTAGCCGTTATAGGAAAGCTTCGTAAGGAAATAATGGACCTCAAGCAGCAAGTCAATAAGCTCGAGGAGGAGAATCGTATCCTGAGCGGAATCATCGCTAAGAATATCATATCACCATCCTCGAAGGAAGAGTTATAATCACATGGGTATGGGCACTCCCCTTGGCAACTGCCAAGCTTGGGGGAGGTGCCCTGGTATCGTATCACCATCACACTCCAAGCTTGGGGGAGGAATGCACATATCTTCACAATGGCTAATCGAACGTTTTCCGGTAGAAGCCCCCTCAATGCAACCGGAAGCAGTTGCGTCATAATCACGTGGCAGTCATGAGACTTTAGGTTCTGAAACTTTTTCTCGGCCATATTTATTATTCCCTTTATATTCGACGAGAAGCCAGGCGGGACCTTCATACTGAGTAGGCATTCAAAGAATATTTCCTTCTCTTCTTTGGTAAGAGCGTAGCTGGCACGACCTTCATACTGCTTTGGAGGCATGCCGTCTTTTTCGTGCAAACGTTGCATGTCCTCCCGTGCCTCCGGTTTATCTTTTGTCTTCCCATACACGCCCAAGAAGCCTAGTAGGTTGATGCAAAGGTTCTTCATCACGTGCATCACGTAGATGGAAGAGCGGACCTCTAGGTCTTTCCAGTAGGGTAGGTCCCAAAATATAGATTTCCTCTTCCACATGGGTGCGCGTCCCTCATCGTCATTCAAAACAGATAGTCCGCTAGGACCCTTTCCAGATATTACGTGTAAATCATTGACCATAGCAAGTACGTGATCGCCAGTACGCATGGCGGGCTTCTTCCAGTGAACTGCCTCGCCTTTGAAATGCTTGCCATTGTTTCGACAATGATGGTTGGCCAGAAGAAATTGACGATGCCCCAGGTACACATTCTTCCTATATTTGTCCAGGTATATACTTTCGGTGTCAGCTAAACAGTGCGTGCATGCGTGGTATCCCTTGTTTGTGTGTCCTGAAAGGTAACGGAGAGCAGGACAATCATTGATGGTTACAAACAGCAACGCATGCAGGTCTGCTACCTCTTGAGCACTGCATTGGATTTCCTTGAAGAGGAAAGGGTGATGCAGCAAAGTAGAGTAAGTATTTCCCTCAGTTTTTGAGAACCAAGGTATCAATCCAGTAGGAGGCTACGCGCGAGTCCCTAGTACCTACAAAAAGCAAATAACTCCTCGCAACCAATGCGTCAAGGGGTTGGCAATCCCTTCACGGTCACTTACGAGAGTGAGATCTGATAGAGATGATAGGATAATATTTTTGGTATTTCTGTGATAAAGATGCAAAGTGAAATAAAATCAAAGTAAAAAAGCAAAGGAAATAACTAAGTAGTGGAGGATTAATATGACGAAGATAGACCCGGGGGCCATAGATTTCACTAGTGGCTTCTCTCAAGAGCATAAGTATTTTACGGTGGGTGAACGAATTACTGTTGAGCAATTGATAGAATTGAGCATAGTTATGAGAATATCTAGGTATGATCATGTATATAGGCATCACGTCCAAACAAGTAGACCGACTCCTGCCTGCATCTACTACTATTACTCCACTCATCGACCGCTATCCAAAGATGCATCTAGAGTATTAAGTTCATGAAAACAGAGTAACGCCTTAAGCAAGATGACATGATGTAGAGGGATAAATTCATGCAATATGATTAAAACCCCATCTTGTTATCCTCGATGGAAACAATACAATACGTGCCTTGCTGCCCCTACTGTCACTTGGAAAGGACACCGCAAGATTGAACCCAAAGCTAAGCACTTCTCCCATTGCAAGAAAGATCAATCTAGTAGGCCAAACCAAACTGATAATTCGAAGAGACTTGCAAAGATAACCAATCATACATAAAATAATTCAGAGAAGATTCAAATATTGTTCATAGATAATCTTGATCATAAACCCACAATTCATCGGTCTCAACAAACACACCGCAAAAAGAAGATTACATCGAATAGACCTCCACGAGAGAGGGGGAGAACATTGTATTGAGATCCAAAAAGAGAGAAGAAGCCATCTAGATACTAACTATGGACCCGAAGGTTTGAAGTAAACTACTCACACTTCATCGGAGAGGCTATGGTGTTGATGTAGAAGCCCTCCGTGATGGATGCCCCCTTGGGCGGAGCTCCGGAACAGGCCCCAAGATGGGATCTCATGGGTACAGAAGGTTGCGGCGGTGGAATTAGGTTTTGGCTCCGTGTCGATCGTTTGGGGTGCGTGAGGTATATATAGGAGGAAGGAATACGTCGGTGGAGCAACAGGGGCCCATAAGGGTGGAGGGCGCGCCCTGGGGGGGGGGTGGGTGGGTGGGCGCACCCCTACCTCGTGGCTTCCTCCTTCGTTTCTTGACGTAGGGTCCAAGTATCCTGGATCATGTTCGATGAGAAAATCACGTTCCCGAAGGTTTCATTCCGTTTGGACTCATTTTGATATTATTTTTCTGCGAAACTCTGAAATAGGCAAAAAAAGCAATTCTGGGCTGGGCCTCCGGTTAATAGGTTAGTCCCAAAAATAATATAAAAGTGGATAATAAAGCCCATTAATGTCCAAAACAGTAGATAATATAGCATGGAGCAATCAAAAATTATAGATACGTTGGAGACGTATCAAGCATCCCCAAGCTTAATTCCTGCTCGTCCTCGAGTAGGTAAATGATAAAAAAGATAATTTTTTATGCGGGGAGCTACTTGGCATAATTTCAGTGTAATTCTTCTTAATTGTGGCATGAATATTCAGATCCAAAAGATTCAAGACAAAAGTTTAGTATTGACATAAAAATAATAATACTTCAAGCATACTAACAAAGCAATTATGTCTTCTCAAAATAACATGGCCAAAGAAAGTTATCCCTACAAAATCATATAGTCTGGCTATGCTCTATCTTCACCACACAAAGTATTTAAATCATGCACAACCCCGACGACAAGCCAAGCAATTGTTTCATACTTTTGACATTCTCAAACTTTTTCAATCTTCACGCAATACATGAGCGTGAGCCATGGATATAGCACTATATATGGAATAGAATGGTGGTTGTGGAGAACACAAAAAAGGGAGAAGATAGTCTCACATCAACTAGGCGTATAAACGGGCTATGGAGATGCCCATCAATAGATATCAATGTGACTGAGTAGGGATTGCCACGGATGCACTAGAGCTATAAGCATATGAAAGCTCAACAAAAGAAACTAAGTGGGTGTGCATCCAACTCGCTTGCTCACGAAGACCTAGGGCATTTTGAGAAAGCCCATCATTGGAATATACAAGCCAAGTTCTATAATGAAAAATTCCCACTAGTATATGAAAGTGACGAAATGAGAGACTCTCTGTCATAAAGATCATGGTGCTATTTTGAAGCACAAGTGTGGTAAAAGGATAGTAACATTGTCCCTTCTCTCTTTTTCTCTCATTTTTTTATTTGGGCCTTTTCTCTTTTTTTATGGCCTCTTTTTTTTTCGTCCGGAGTCTCATCCCGACTTATGGGGGAATCATAGTCTCCATCATCCTTTTCCTCACTTGGGACAATGCTCTAATGATGATCATCACACTTTTATTTTCTTACAACTCAACAATTACAACTCAATACTTAGAACAAGATATGACTCTATATAAATGCCTCCGGCGGTGTACCGGGATATGCAATGATTCAAGAGTGACATGTATGAAAGAATTATGAATGGTGGCTTTGCCACAAATATGATGTCAACTACATGATCATGCTAAGCTATATGACAATGATGGAGCGTGTCATAATAAACAGAACGGTGGAAAGTTGCATGGCAATATCTCTCGGAATGGCTATGGAAATGCCATGATAGGTAGGTATGGTGGCTGTTTTTAGGAAGGTATATGGTGGGTGTATGATACCGGCGAAAAGTGCATGGTATTAGAGAGGCTAGCAATGGTGGAAGGAGGAGAAGTGCGTATAATCCATGGACTCAACATTAGTCATAAAGAAATCATATACTTATTGCAAAAATCTACAAGTTATCAAAGCAAAGTATTACCCGCATGCTCCTAGGGGGATAGATTGGTAGGAATAGACCATCGCTCGTCCCCGACCGCCACTCATAAGGAAGACAATCAATAAATATATCATGCTCCAACTTCATCACATAATGGTTCACCATACGTGCATGCTACGGGAATAACAAACTTTAACAAAAGTATTTCTCAAATTCACAACTACTCAACTAGCATGACTCTAATATCACCATCTGCATATCTCAAAACAATTATCAAGTATCAAACTTCTCATAGTATTCAACACACTCATAAGAAAGTTTTACAAATCTTGAATACCAAACATATTAGGATTATTTAAGAAAATTACCATGCTATTTAAGACTCTCAAAATAATCTAAGTGAAGCATGAGAGATCAATAGTTTCTATAAAACAAATCCACCACCGTGCTCTAAAAGATATAAGTGAAGCACTAGAGCAAAACTATATAACTCAAAAGATATAAGTGAAGCACAAAGGGTATTCTAATAATTTCCAAATCATGTATGGCTCTCTCAAAAGGTGTGTACAGCAAGGATGATTGTGGTAAACTAAAAAGCAAAAACTCAAATCTTACAAGACGCTCCAAGCAAAACACATATCATGTGGTGAATAAAAATATAGCTCCAAGTAAAGTTACCGATGGAAGTAGACGAAAGAGGGGATGCCTTCCGGGGCATCCCGAAGCTTTGGATTTTTGGTGTACTTGGATTATCTTGGGTGTGACATGTGCATCCCCAAGCTTAGGCTCTTTCCACTCCTTGTTCCATAATCCATGAAAAATCTTTCACCCAAAACTTGAAAACTTCACAACACAAAACTCAACAGAAATCCCGTGAGCTCCGTTAGCGATAGAAAACAAAAGACCACTTCAAGGTACTGTAATGAACTCATTCTTTATTTTTATTGGTGTTAAACCTAATGTATTCCAACTTCTCTATGGTTTATAAACTATTTTACTAGCCATAGATTCATCAAAATAAGCAAACAACACATGAAAAACAGAATCTGTCAAAAACAGAACAGTCTGTAGTAATCTGTAACTAACGCAAACTTCTGGAATTCCAAAAAATCAGCCAAAATAGGAAGACCTAGGCAATTTGTTTATTGATCATCAGCAATTGGAATAAGTATTTTATCACGTTCTGGTGATTTTTAACAATTCTTTTCGTGAACAGAAAGTTTCTGGAAATTTCTGCAAGATCAAATAACTATCATCCAAGAAGATCCTATAGGTTTAACTTGGCACAAACACTAATTAAAACATAAAAACACATCTAACCAGAGTCTAGATCAAATATTTATTCCTAAACAGAAGCAAAAGAAAAAAAACTAAAATAAAATTGGGTTGCCTCCCAACAAGCGCTATAGTTTAACGCCCCTAGCTAGGCATAAAAGTAAGGATAGATCTAGGTTTTGCCATCTTTGGTAGGCAATTCTTCAATGAGGCGTATATCATTCTTAGAAATTTCTTTCTTTTTAGTAATTATCGAACTTTTAGGCACAAGATCGAAAAATTCATTTGTCGCAAATGGTTCCTTAATGATAGCAGAAAGATAGGGATGAATACTTATAGATTTAAGATCCGCAGTTTCCTTACTAGAGGATTCACCCTTATTTTTAGGAACATACATAAGCTTGGCAATTTTAGTAGGAGGACTTGGGTATTCTTTACAGAAGAAAAAGCGGTTCCCAAATTGGTAATGATACCCTCAAGTTTATCGATTTCATTAACTATGGGTTCCTTATCCTTAATAATTTTCAAAGTGACTCCTACCTTAGATCCATATTGGGTAATTTGGTTATGGATCTGTTTATCCAGATTTTCAATTAACTCTACGGTAGAAAATTTATTCTATATAATTTCAACTCTTTGCATTATATGCTCCAAAGTTAACATAGTTCCATTAACCAAAAGAGGGGGTGAGCCAAACAAATCTATCATAGCATTATAAGAATCAAAAGTATGGCTACCCAAGAAATTCCCTCCGGTAATGGTATTAAGGATATACCTATACCAAGGATTAGCATCTACATAAAAATTGCGGAGAAGAACGGAAGTAGATTGCTTCCTGGTAGATCTATTTTGAGAATTGCAAATTCTATACCAAGCGTCTTTTAAAATTCCTCCCTCCCTTTGCTTAAAACCAAGAACTTCATTCTCGGGAAACAACGAAGAAGATAAAAGACTAGCCATAACGGCAAGCAACGAGCAAAAGGCAAAGGGAAAGAGAGAGCGAATAAAACGGCAAGGGTGAAGTGGGGGAGAGGAAAACGAGAGGCAAATGGCAAATAATGTAATGCGGGAGATAAGGGATTATGATGGATACTTGGTATGCTGACTTTTGCGTAGACTCCCCGGCAACGGCGCCAGAAATCTTCTCTGCTACCTCTTGAGCATTGCGTTGGATTTCCTTGAAGAGGAAAGGGTGATGCAGCAAAGTAGAGTAAGTATTTCCCTCAGTTTTTGAGAACCAAGGTATCAATCCAGTAGGAGGCTACGTGCGAGTCCCTCGTACCTACACAAAGCAAATAACTCCTCGCAACCAACGTGATAAGGGGTTGTCAATCCCTTCATGGTCACTTACGAGAGTGAGATCTGATAGAGATGATAGGATAATATTTTTGGTATTTTTGTGATAAAGATGCAAAGTAAAATAAAAGCAAAGGAAAAAAGCAAAGTAAATAACTAAGTATTGGAGGATTATTATGATGAAGATAGACCCGGGGGGCATAGATTTCACTAGTGGCTTCTCTCAAGAGCATAAGTATTTTACGGTGGGTGAACGAATTACTGTTGAGCAATTAACAGAATTGAGCATAGTTATGAGAATATCTAGGTATGATCATTAATATAGGCATCACGTCCGAAACAAGTAGACCGACTCCTGCCTGCATCTACTACTATTACTCCACTCATCGACCGCTATCCAGCATGCATCTAGAGTATTAAGTTCATGAAAACAGAGTAATGCCTTAAGCAAGATGACATGATGTAGAGGGATAAATTCATGCAATATGATAAAAACCCCATCTTGTTATCCTCGATGGAAACAATACAATACGTGCCTTGCTGCCCCTACTGTCACTGGGAAAGGACACCGCAAGATTGAACCCAAAGCTAAGCACTTCTCCCATTGCAAGAAAGATCAATCTAGTAGGCCAAACCAAACTGATAATTCGAAGAGACTTGCAAAGATAACCAATCATATAAAATAATTCAGAGAAGATTCAAATATTGTTCATAGATAATTTTGATCATAAACCCACAATTCATCAGTCTCAACAAACACACCGCAAAAAGAAGATTACATCGAATAGATATCCACGAGAGAGGGGGAGAACATTGTATTGAGATCAAAAAATAGAGAAGAAGCCATCTAGCTACTAACTATGGACCCGAAGGTCTGAAGTAAACTACTCACACTTCATCGGAGAGGCTATGGTGTTGATGTAGAAGCCCTCCGTTATGGATGCCCCCTCCGACGGAGCTCCGGAACAGGCCCCAAGATGGGATCTCGTGGGTACAGAAGGTTGCGGCGGTGGAATTAGGTTTTTGGCTCCGTATCTGATCGTTTGGGGGTACGTAGGTATATATAGGAGGAAGGAGTACGTCGGTGGAGCAACAGGGGGCCCACGAGGGTGGAGGGCGCGCCCTGGGGCGGTGGGCGCGCCCCCCTACCTCGTGGCCTCCTCCTTCGTTTCTTGACGTAGGGTCCAAGTCTCCTAGATCATGTTCGGTGAGAAAATCACGTTCCCGAAGGTTTCATTCCGTTTGGACTTCGTTTGATATTCTTTTTCTGGGAAACTCTGAAATAGGCAAAAAAAAACAGCAATTCTGGGCTGAGCCTCCGGTTAATAGGTTAGTCCCAAAAATAATATAAAAGTGGATAATGAAGCCCATTAATGTCCAAAACAGTAGATAATATAGCATGGAGCAATCAAAAATTATAGATACGTTGGAGACGTATCAAGGTCAAATTCCTCCTGTTTGTGCTCATCCCATACACGTACACCGTTTCCATTCCACAACTGTAAAAGTTCTTCAACTAATGGCCTTAGGTACACATGAATGTCATTGCCAGGTTGCATAGGGCCTTGGATGAGAACTGGCATCATAATGAACTTCCGTTTCATGCACATCCAAGGAGGAAGGTTATACATACATAGAGTCACGAGCCAGGTGCTGTAATTGCTGCTCTGCTCCCCGAAAGGATTAATGCCATCCGCGCTTAAACCAAACCATACGTTCCTTGGGTCACCCACAAACTCAGCCTGGTACTTTCTCTCGATTTTTCTCCACTACGACCCGTCAGCGGGTGCTCTCAACTTCCCGTCTTTCTTACGATCCTCTCTGTGCCATCGCATCAACTTGGCATGCTCTTTGTTTCTGAACAGACATTTCAACCGTGGTATTATAGGAGCATACCACATCACCTTGGCAGGAACCCTCTTCCTGGGGGGCTCGCCGTCAACATCACCAGGATCATCTCGTCTGATCTTATACCGCAATGCACCGCATACCGGGCAAGCGTTCAAATCCTCGTACGCACCGTGATAGAGGATGCAGTCATTAGGGCATGTGCATGTATCTTCTGCACCTCCAATCCTAGAGGGCATACGACCTTCTTTGCTGCGTACGTACCGTCGGGCAATTCGTTATCCTTTGGAAGCTTCTTCTTCAATATTTTCAGTAGCTTCTCAAATCCTTTGTCAGTCACAACATTCTCTACCTTCAACTGCAGCAATTCCAGTATGGTACCGAGCTTTGTGTTGCCATCTTCGCAATTGGGGTACAACCCTTTTTTGTGATCCTCTAACATGCGATCGAACTTGAGCTTCTCCTTTTCACTTTCGCACTGTCTCCTTGCATCAACAATGACCCGGCGGAGACCATCATCGGGCACATCGTCTGGTTCCTCTTGATCTTCAGCTTCCCCCGTTGCAGCATCACCATATTCAGGGTGCACATAGTTGTCATCGTCCTCTTCTTCTTTGTTGTCTTCCATCATAACCCCTATTTCTCCTTGCTTGGTCCAAACATTATAGTGTGGCATGAAACCCTTATAAAGCAGGTGGGTGTGAAGGATTTTCCGGTCAGAGTAAGACTTCGTATTCCCACATATAGGGCATGGACAACACATAAAACCATTCTGCTTGTTTGCCTCATCCACTTCGAGAAAATTATGCACGCCCTTAATGTACTCGGAGGTGTGTCTGTCACCGTACATCCATTGCCGGTTCATCTGCGTGCATTATATATAATTAAGTGTGTCAAAAACCATTACAGAACATCACGAATAGATAAGTGACCAAATTAATAGAAGTTCATCAACACATTAAAACCAAAGTACATACATAGTTCTCATTGAGCAACATATAGCTCTCCAGAGCATCTAATTAAACCATACATTGAAACTATGTAAAACATTTCAATGCAACAACAAATGCGATCATAGTCGCAACCAAGGTAACAATTGATCCAACAACATAATGATACCAAGCCTCGGTATGAATGGCATATTTTCTAATCTCTCTAATCTTCAAGCGCATTGCACCCATCTTGATCTTGTGATCATCGACGACATCTGCAACATGCATCTCCAATATCATGTTCTCCTCCTCAAATTTTTTATATTTTTTCCTTCAAGTAATTATTTTCTTCTTCAACTAATTTAACCTCTCGACAGTAGGGTCAGTTGGAATTTCCGGTTCACATACCTCCTAGATAAATAAAATATATGTCACATTGGTCGGCATAATTGTCATAAACAATAAATGAACCAAATAGTTATATGTAAGTGCATCTAGTGCCCCTTAGTGATTTTGGTGTATTGAAGACTTATAGGTTAAGGGACTAATGTGTTTATGAGTGTACACAGGTCTATAAGTCTATGAGGAGTTTGATATTTAAAGAGAAATTTGGCCCCTAAAAATGAAGTTCTTCGACTGAAGACTTTGATATTCTGAAGAATTTCGGAAGACTTTGAAAGTGAAGAAATTGGTGTGACCTTGAAGACTTGGTATTCACTTGAGGAACATGAAGCGTGAAGACTTTTATTTTCTTAGTTTCGTTTTCTCTTTCTTGAGTCATAGGAAACACCGTACTATTAAAGGGGGTCGAGGAAATACTAAGGAAAAATTTCCATGTGATGCTCAACTTAAAATCCTACACCTATCAATCCCTTCGAGTGAAGCCTTTGGAAATCTCATACAGTTCAGTCAATTTCTTTAGTGACAGAGACGAAGTTCTTCTGGTCACTGAGGAATTTGTCCTGACTGAGGAGTTAGGAATTCGCCAATGTGGATTGCCTACATAGTGAGGATCATGATAGCCCAGAGGAATTTGAGAGTCAAATTTCCGACCGTTGCTGTGATGCGCGCCAGCTGTTCCAAAATATCTTATCCACCTAACGGTCATATCATTGAAGGGCATTTATGTCTTATCATGTCGGGCTGCTCCCTAGGCTATAAATAGCCGCCCCCTACAACCACTAGCTGGTTGGCTGCTCCGAGAGAAACTGACACTTGTCATTTGAGAGCATCCCATCCTCCAAGGACTTTGAGCGAAAATCATCGAGTGAGGAAAACCCAAAACCAAACACCTACAAACCCAAATTGATTGAGCATCACTGAAGAGATTGATCCTGCATGGATCCGACGCTTGTTACCTTTGAAGATTGTGCTTCTTCCAGCCGGTTAGGTGTCATGGTGTAGAGCATCCAAGAGGAATTGTGGATCGCCGAGTGACCGAGTCTGTGAAGGTTTGGAAGTCGCCTGAAGACTTACCACGAGTGATTGGATGAGGTCTGTGTGACCTTAGTTCAAGGAGAATACGGTGAGACTTGGTGTCCTCAGCTGCGTGCTCAGCGATCGGGTGTCCGGACTGTGTGTCCTCGAGTTTAAATACTCACCGCTCCAACCAGACGTATAACCGAGACAGCAGTTGGAACTGGTCTACCAAATCATTGTCTTCACCAACCTTATCGGATCTATTTCCTCAACTCTTTCATTTCCTCATTACTGTGTTGAGTGTTTGTTCATATATGTGTTTGAAGACTTTGACTGAAGACTTTCTCAATTTCCTCGCTTCAATTTCTTCAGTCTGTTTGTCTTCATCTTGTGTTATCATGTGATTACGCTTTCTGTACTCTGTGCTTGTCTTCATTTCATCATGATGACCATGCTTGTATTCTGTAATGCTTACTCTTGAGTACTTATTCCGCTGCATGTAGTTCTTCGCTAAGGAATTTCCTCACCGGTAAATTCCTTAGTGAAGAATTCATAAAAATCGCCTATTCACCCCCCCTCTAGTCGATATAACGCACTTTCAATTGGTATCAGAGCAAGGTACTCCCTTGTTCTGTGTGATTTTGGTTTAACCGCCTGGAGTTTAGTTATGTCGACCGCATGTATGATCAATATCTCTGCTGGCTGTCCTACCTTCGATGGGACAGACTACCCCTACTTGAAGAATAAGATGCGAATGCATCTTGAGGCAATTGATAACGATCTCTGGTATGTTGTGGAAAATGGTGTTCCCACTGTCTCACCCTCACTAAACGCTACCGATGTGAAGAGATTCAAGCAACTCGATTCTCAAGCGAAGAATATCATATGTGGCCATCTGAGCAAAGGACAGTATGGAAGAGTGAGTGCTTTGGAAACTGCTAAGCTTATCTGGGATAGGCTGTCCAAAGTAAATGAAGGAGTCTCAACTCAGCGTGACTCTCGAGTTGATGTTCTTCACAATCTCTTCAACCGCTTCAAAAGACTCGACAATGAAAATGTTCAACAAACCTTCGATCGCCTCACTAACATCTCAAATGAGCTTCAAGCGCTTGGTGCCACTGACATCACCGACCATGAGGCGGTGAAGAAATTGTTGAGATCGCTTGATTCCTCATTTGATACTCTGGCACTGATGATACAAGAACATGCTGACTACAAGTCACTTGATCCCACTGATATCCTCGAGAGGCTAAATACTCATGAGTTCCAGCTTGCTGAAAAGAGAGATCTCTATGGTTCGAGCTATGGCAAATCACGTGCCACAAGGCCAAGGCGTTATCTCGAATCTGAATGTGAAAATTCTGGTAGCAGCCTTGGTGATCCTGAAGAATTGAGCCAGGAGCTAGCACTGCTCGTGAAGAAGTTCCAGAAGTTCTCAAGACGTGGTTGCTTTGGAAAATCCTCAAGGAGCAGTGATTCCTCATCCAGTGACTATAAGAGAAGGCTATGCCACAAATGCAAGAAACCTGGTCACTACATTCAAGATTGTCCTCAGTAGGAAAGGAATTAAAGAATAAGAAATACAAGGATTACAGTTCTGATGACGCTAAGAAGAAGAAGAAATCGTCAAAATCTTCATCATCAAAATCCTCAAAGTCTTCATCTCACAAGAAGAGCAGCTCCAAGAAGGCTCGGGCATTCATTGGCAAGGAAATGGACTCTGAAGCTGAATCTGAGGAACATGAGGAAGAGGAGGCATCTGAGGAGTCCGAGTGCGTGTGGCGAAGTCGGCTCTCGCTCTTGCATTCGCCGACAAGTCTATCTTCAACTCAAGAAACTGACCTCACCAACAAGGCTGATGAAGATAATGATGACTACGCTCCCACCTATTGCTTCATGGCAAATGGTGCCAAGGTACTCAAATATACCTCCTCTGAATCTAGTGAGAATGAATCTGATGAAGACCTTAAGCCCAGCTACTCTAAACTTGCTAAGATTTCCATAAAACAACAAAGGGCTTTTGAAAAGGTTCAAAACATGTTAGACAAAAGTGATGACATGTTGGGTGAAGAAATGGATCGCACTAAAGCCCTGACTGAAAATCTTCAAAGACTTCAGTCTAGGTTTGACAGCCTTCAAGGTCATCATAACACTCTCTTGTCTGATCATGAGAAGCTTTCTTATGAATTTCTTCAAAGAAAGCAAGATCTTGAGAAGCTAAGAGTGAGTTATGAAGATCTTCAGAAGGAGCGCGATTCATTACTTGCTCAACAAATCAGCGCGGCTCAGGAAGAATTTGTTCCTCCATGCTTAAAGTGCATTGAACATGAATCGCTAATTCTTCACTGAATGTTCAAATGCTTCAATTGTTACAAATTCTTCTCCTGCCTCTGCTATCACTAATTCCTCATCTGAGGACATTGCTAGTATCACTGACGATGCAGGGCTGAAGGAATTGTACATGACAGACATGTACAAAAGCCTCAAAGGGCATCGACTCTTTGTGATGTGCTTAAAAGCAGATCCTCAACAGAACCCTAGGAAAGAGGGTATTGCCTTTGAGAGGAAACTCAATGCTGATGGAACATATTGAAGCCCGAGCGGTACCCCAAAACCTCATGGGTTGCTGCAAAGGGACCTCCAGATTGATCCATCTAACTTATCTGGCTTTACATGTGAATCTCCTCATTCTTCGATGAGTCATTTGACTCAACTATAAACTGTTCAAAAATCAGAATGGTTAAGTATTTGCTAGATATGTTGGAACTAATGCAGGAACAGTTCCCTATGAAGAAAATTTGGGTTCCCAAAAGTGCCTTGAAAGTCTTGGTGAATGTCCTCATGACACCACACGTGAAGAATAGGAACCCCAGATTAAACTCTTCATATGGACCAAATTCTTCATATGGATCCAAGTCCTCATACGGACCAAATTCCTCACGTGGATCAAATTCCTCAAAAGGATCAAAGTCCTCATATGATTATCATCGTGCTAACAACTCTGTTTCGCAGGGTAGAGCTAAGGGATATGAATATGTGCATTATTCTTCGTACCATTATGTTCATAAGTCCTCGAAGAATTTCTCTGCTTATTCATATGCTTACCCTAACCCCTCTCATGTGAAACGAAATGGATTGGCTTCTATGCCACCATTCTCATATGGAGCTCGTAGAGTGATGAACTCTTTGCCACCCCTTCAGATGTGGGTCGTGAAGAAAAAGAACTAACCTCTTCTGTAGGGTCAGGTCTCCAGACGTGCTTTAACGTCTGAAGAATTTGCTGGGGGCCTGACAAAATTTCCTGAAAGGACGCAGGCTAATCATGAAGAAATGAACTTTCATTTCACACGTCCTCCTACTACTATATCTGTTTTACTGCTTGATGAAATTCATCTGATGAATTTGATATCATATTCTTCACTGATGAAGTATATGAGTTCATAAGTTGCACTAATTCATCTGCAGGATGATCTTCCCAAAGCCTCTGAGTGGGTCCTCGATAGTGGATGTACAAATCACATGACTGGTGACAAGAATCTATTGATGTATGCTCCCTTATCACCATCACATCTGAAGCATATCATCTTTGCTGACAAAGGCAAATGTCAGGTATTGGGTCTTGGTATGGTTGCGATCTCTAAGGACATACACATGGACAAAGTTATGCTTGTTGAGTCCTTCGGATACAACCTCATGTCAGTCTCAATGCTTTGTGATCTTGATATGGTTGTTGTCTTTGGCAAGTATCGTTGTGTTGTGATTATGGAAGCTGACCATTCCAAAGTCTTCAAAGGCTTTAGGAGAGGAGACTTGTATATTGTTGATTTCTCTACAGGACCACAACCAGCCGTGTGCCTACTTGCAAAAGCTTCAGAAGGCTGGCTATGGCATCGACGACTTGGTCACGCAGGCATGAGGAATTTGCACACGCTTGCGAAGAAGAAGTATGTCATTGGCATTGAGAATGTCAAATTCCTCAAGGATCACTTGTGTGGAGCCTGTGAAGCTGGAAAAATGACCTAGGCCAAGCATCCAGCAGAGACTATCATGACCACTACTCGACCATTCGAATTGCTTCACATGGACCTCTTTGGTCCTAATAATTATTCAGTAGTCACTAATGATGCATCTCTATATGGCTTTGTTATTGTTGATGATTACTCTCGTTACACATGGGTACACATTGTTACTTACAAACATGAAGTGCAAGAAGTCTTCAAACGATTTTCCTCGAGGGCTTCAACAAACTTTGGTGTGAAGATCAAGCACATCAGGAGTGACAATGGAACTGAGTTCAAGAATTCCGGTCTTGATGACTATCTTGATGAACTTGGTATTACTCATGAGTTATCTGCTCCTTATACTCCTCAAAGAAAATGGCGTTGTGGGCGCAAGAACAGAACTCTTGTTGAGATGGCTCGACTATGCTTGATGAATACAAAACGCCTCGTCGTTTTGGATTGATGCAATTGATACCGCGAGCCACATCATCAACAGGTATATCTTCACAAATTCTTCAAGAAGACTGCCTATGAACTCCTCAACGACAAGAAACCGAATATGAGTTATTTCAAAGTCTTGATGCTAAATGTTGGATTAGAGATCCTCATCACAATGCTAAATTTGCACCAAAGCACATGAAGGTTTTATGCTTGGTTACGAAAGGACTCAGACACCTCAGAGTCTTCAACAATGTTCTTCACAAGATTGTTGAAACTGTAGATGTCTTGATTCGATGAAACTAATGGCTCGCAAAGAGAGCACCTACCTTCTGTGATAGATGAACCAGCACCGAGGATTCTATCAAGTTCAACGCGATCGAGGATGTCATTCCTACTAAAGAATCTGTGAAGAATTCATTCCGAACATGAAGAACGTCGAGTGATGCACTCAAGATAATGTCAAGAAAATGATGTCAAGAAAATGCTGATCAAATTCCTCGACGACAACCAGCTCATCCTCGGGTTGCAAAAGAAGTACAAGTTGACAACATCATCGATGACATTGAAGCACCAGGTCCTCTCACACGCTCAAAAGCTTCACATTTATCTAACTTTTGTGGGCACTATGCTTTTGTCTCTATCACAGAGCCCACTAAGGTAGATGAAGCATTTCGAGCCCGAGTGGATTCAGGCCATGCATGAAGAATTACATCGATTCGAGCTCAACAACGTCTGGGAACTGGTCAAACGTCCAGATCCTCGCAAGCATAATATCATTGGCACAAAGTGGATCTATCGCAACAAGCAAGATGAAAATGGCCTTGTGGTGAGAAATAAGGCACGACTTCTAGCTCAAGGCTACACACAGGTTGAAGGAATTGATTTCGATGAAACTTTTGCACCTGTTGCTAGACTTGAGGCTATTCGCATGTTACTTGCTTATGCTAACCATCATGATATCACTTTATATCAAATGGATGTGAAAAGTGCACTCCTCAATGGTAAGCTTGAGGAAGAAGTATATGTTGCTCAACCCCCAGGTTTTGAAGACCCAAAGAATCCTGACAAAGTCTCCAGACTCAACAAGGCCCTCTATGGCCTCAAGCAGGCCCCTCGGGCGTGGTATGATACTTTGAAGGAATTCCTCATGAAGAATGGCTTCACACCCGGTTCACTCGACCCTACTCTCTTTACTAAATCTTATGATGGTGAGCTTTTTGTGTGCCAAATATACGTTGATGATATTATCTTTGGCTGTACTGACCAACGTTATAGTGATGAATTTGCCTATATGATGAGTGAAGAATATCAAATGTCTATGATGGGAGGGTTGAAATTCTTCTTAGGTCTTCAAATTCGTCAACAACGCAATAGCATATTCATATCTCAGGAGAAATACCTCAAAGATGTTCTGAGGAAATTCGGCATGCAAGATTGCAAAGGCGTCAAAATTCCTATGCCCACAAATGGCCATCTATGCAATCGATGAAAATGGTATTGACTTGATCACAAGGTATACCGCTCCATGATTGGTTCTTTATTGTACTTATGTGCATCTAGGCCAGATATAATGCTTAGTGTTTGCATGTGTGCCCGATTTCAAGCTACACCGAAGGAATCACACCATAAGGCTGTGAAGCATATTCTTCGATATCTAGCTCACACACCAACACTAGGATTATGGTACCCCAAGGGCTTTGCTTTTGATCTCATTGGATATTCTGACTCTGACTATGCTGGTGATCGTGTGGACCGCAAGTCAACATCTGGTACTTGTCATTTCCTCGGACGATCTTTGGTCTGTTGGTCCTCGAAGAAAATGAACTGCGTATCACTGTCTACTGCGGAAGCTGAGTACATTGCTGCTGGTTCTTGTTGTGCTCAATTGCTGTGGATGAAGCAAACTCTCAAGGACTACGGCATCAACGTGAAGAATGTGCCTCTCTACTGTGACAATGAGAGTGCCATCAAGATTGCTCACAACCCAGTTCAGCACTCGAAGACAAATCACATTCAGATTCGTCATCTTTTTCTTCGTGATCATGTGTTGAAGGGCGACATCTCCATCGAGCATGTGAAGACTGAAGAACAGCTAGCCGATATCTTCACAAAGCCCTTGGATGAGAAGAGATTTAGCAAGTTGCGTGTGAGCTAAATATCTTAGAATCTTGAATGTTCTTTGAAAAGGACACTCATCCTAACACTTATGCAAAATTGATGACTTAGATGTGCAACACATGAAGAAACGTTTTTCTTCAATCAATGAAGAACAACACTCTAAGTGTGAAGAAATTAATGAAGAATCTGATTCTCAGAACCCTCGACAATTGTGCAGCGGTGTCTGAAATCATCATTCTTATCTGATGGGTCACGCCACCACCAAAGTTGAAAATCTTCAATTTGAGTTTTTCCTCAGTTTTTAAATTCTTTAGTTTTCAAATTCTTCAACTTTGCAAAATCTTCACTGTTTCGTCGTTTTTCATATATATATATATATATATATAGGACAAATGTTTCCTACAAGCAGTGGTAGTTACCACCACTTGCGTTTTGTATGTTGTATGTAGTATCTGTCGAAACCGAGAGTATGTACGTGTAGTATGTAGTATATAATAATGATTAGGTAGTATATATACAAATTTTTAGGTAGTATGTACCATTTTTGAGTATGCTTTTTTTACGCATAAATATATACGTATTTCACAAATATAACAAAACTATGGGCTCATATGTAATTTTTCATGTAACTTGTTTTGAAATATCTTAGATATAGTATATGAACATATTTAAAATAATAAAATAGTATATATAGTACCACATGCTAGTATATGAGACATGTGGGGTAACTACCACGGGTGGTAGGATGGATTTTCCTATATATATATATATATATATATATATATATATATATATATATATATATATATATATATATATATATATATATATATATATATATATATATATATATATATATATATATATATGGTTTATGTCCTCTACAGCATTCACTTATGGCTATTTCTTTAAGTTGCATTTTCTGCTAAGTGAATGTGATCGGACCCTTCCCCCTCTATGCTATACTCAACCCAATCTATTCACAAATTCTTCATGTGCGTTCTATTTGAAACTCGTTCAAAATCTTCACTATGTCCTTGTCAGCTGAAGAAATCGCGAATGGAACTTTAAAACTAATCTTATCCAAATTTTCGGTTTTGCCGCTCAAACCGTTCCGCTTCCTATGATAGACTTATCTATTCACCCATGATCTTATACGATCTCCACTTTTTAGTACGTGGGTGACACATGTCAAGCGAATGAGAAGGGTCGGGGGCACGTTCGTCCTAAATCTTCGGGCGAACAATTTTTCACTGCGACTATAAATACCCCCTCTCCCCTTCCTCACTTCCTTCACTCCACTCGGCCGCTCTCTCTCCCGCTCGAGCTTCTCAAACCCTAGCGTCGCCGCTACTCCATCATCGCCGGTGAGGAAGAGCTTCACTGCCTCGACCTCGTCGCCGTCGTACTCGCGCCGGCCGCGGAAATCTTCACTCCGCCGCCGCCGTAGCTGTATTCCTCCGCCGAGTTAGGGCGTGGAAGATCTGAACTGACGAGCTTCAAATCTACACTTCTCAGTTTCTTCGTGTTCTTCATCCAGGGTAATTAAAAGTTACTTTTACTGCCCTATTTGATTCAAATTTTCTCTACAAAATCTTCAAAGGTGTTTTATTCTTCAAATCCTCACACACAAAACACCTCATTTGTCATCTGTTCTTGATTCATTTCTCTAAGCATCATTTTTCTTCAAGACTCCTCAATTGTGTGGATCCTCGATCTATACAACTCTGGAACCTAAGAAAAAGAACGCTTAGTGAAATTCTTCAAGGCTCATCTGGTCAAATTCCTCAAACTTGTTCTTTTGAAAACCTTCGAGAACACATATGACCTCTCCAAATTCCTCGCAACTATACTCTGCTCACGGTACTCATGTCCGCTGCTGAATCACTAGGTTCTCATCAACTTAACTCATTTGCAGCATTCCTCGAAGAAAAGTTGCATACTTTTTCAGAGAATTCGATTGTTCAAATTCCTCAACTGAAGAATATGGCAGACGGAAAGAAGCCACGGAAAGGAGGAAAGAGGCCTGAGGTCATGACTGCTTTTGAAATACCTGAGGACATCTATGTTGTCTATTGCACACCTGATGAGGCCAAGTTCGGAAAGGAGAACAAAAATCAGCGCAAGGTGCGCATACAGAGGATTGAAAGGAGATGGGGAAGAGAATGGAGGGAGTACATGTATGTAACTCCAAAGTATATGAAGAAATTCACACTTCCCAAGAGCTCCATTGGCACCTGGCCAAGAAGCTGACCCCACCAGCATCAAGCGTGGTGAGGATTTTCCTGAAGAATGGGCCAAGCGCCAAGCCAAGTTGGCAAGACAAGCTAAAGAAGCAGTGAGGAAATTCAATGAAGACTCTGCTGCTGCAGCTGCCACTATGGCCTCTGTCAAGCCTAGGAAATCAATGGCAAAGAAGCCTGCTCACAAGCCAAGTGCTTCACCAACTGTGCCCTCACGGCCAAGTTCCTTAGCAATGCCCTCACGGCCAGAATCTTCAAAGCCCTCACGGCCAGTTCCTCATGCTGCTCCTGCTCCTCCAAAATCCTCAGCTCCTCCTCCAAAGTCCTCAGCTGCTCCGGCAAAGTCCTCAGCACCTATGCATCTGGCCACGTGCCAAAGGACTGCAGGCATCTCTATTGCCTCTGGTGTCTCAGCGAGTTCCTCAGCTGTACCAAATTCTTCATCTGGCCCTACTCTGCTAAAGACAAAGGCAACGGCTGGACGAGGTCCTCCGCCAAGTCCAAAGAAGAAACATGTTGCCTTCCAAGTGCCATCTGACGATGAAGCTAATGATGATGAACTTGCAGAAATCATCAGAGACAGACAAGAAAGGGCCGCTAGAGCCGAAGGCACACCTGTGCCACTGCTTTTGGAGCCTAAGATGATCCTCGGTTACATTGATCTCTGGCACAAGGATCCAAACACCCCTATGCCTGATTTTCATTTGACTCCTGGCCAAAGTCACATGCTGAACCATTTCATCTCTGAAGAGAAATGGAAATTTGAGAAGGCCAGACAGATCAAGAAGGCTCAGTTCAGGAAAGAGAAGTTCCTGAGGAAAAACGTTGTCAAAATGACAACTGATGAACTCACCAAAATTTAGTCTGAAATCAAAGCCCTCAGCGACAACTTCAACGCCTACTATGCTGATTGGCAAGGAGCCAAAGTCAGGTTTGTTAAACTGACTGAGAAGTTCACCAATGTTGTAGCTCCAATGCAACAAGAAGTTCCTCAGGCTGAAGCCTCTGCTCAGCCCTCTTGAAGAACATGCCAAGACCGCGATGACTTTCAGATCTTGAAGAAAATGCTAGTTCCGGGCTGATGACTCCATTCCAGCCGCCGAAGAAACTGCCAGGCATCCACTAGTGGTGCGCTGAAGAAAATGAAGAAGTCGAGCAATCAGCGCATCGATTGCTTTGAGGCAAATCAACCAGATTCCTCGGCTCCTCATGCGCCTACACCAACTCCTATCCTTCCATCTGCATCAGATGTGAAGAAGACCAAGGCTGCTGAGCGAGCTGCAGTGAAGAAAAGGAAAGCATCAGCTGCTTCGGATTCTTCAGCTCTGAAGAGAATGAAGCCTATGACCAGCTCGTTTGAAAACCCTATTGATCCTGTTCCGATCTCCACCATGCCATCAAAGGACCTTGTTCCTTTTGGTGAAGAATATGTGACTGATGAAGAAAATCATTCTGCTGCTTCGTCAGAGCAGATTGATGAAGAAATTGAAGTGGATGCGATCCCTTCACCACCAGTTGTTTCCTCGCCAATGCCTCAGTTCACAGCTGAAGAGGCTGGCGTTGAAGAAATTAAAGATGAAGACGTGGATATTGGATGAACTACGCCAGTGATGAATGATGACTTTTGGGAAAGTCAGCACCCCAATTCTCCACTCTTCACCCCAATACAACAAATACCCCAGTCCCCTGCACCAACCATTCAAATGGGCTCTGAAGAAACTCACCCTACCTCGCATATGCATGAAGAAATTCCAGCCACTAGTGCTGAAGAAACTGTTGTTGCTGATCCTTTGAACACGCAGACTACCACTGAAGAGGAACCAGAAATTCCTCAGGCTGAAGAACCTGAGATTGTGATTCCTGAGGTTGTGATGCAACTCACTGACACTCCTCTGCCCCAAACCAAAGGATCCATTCTCAAGCAAGCAAAAGTTCAAGGCTGAAGATTTCTTCGGCGAGCATGTGTTCTTCACTGACTACAACCCATATGACTCTGCTCGCATAAGGAAGAGGCGTTTCTGGACTGCTAGTCAAGCCAATTTCTATTCCTCAGTGCTATTCAACAAAGACAAAGTCTTCGATCATGCACAAATTCCTCACGTGGACATGGAATCTCTGCCGGGCTTGAGCCACCCTCGGTGTTCTTCACGATCTTTGGATTGCTAAATTTCTGCTGACACATATGTGATTGGAATGAAGAACTTCTTCAATTCTATGCGACGCTGCACATCACAGAAATTCGAAGATGTGAACTCATGGGTGCTGGATGGATGTCGAAAATACTCACTACAAGGCACCAAAGAATCTGAATTGCTTCGTGCCCTCCCACTCGATCCTCCCTTGAAGGTGCTCGTTACGTCTACAATGAACCCGAGCTTACAAATCATTACATGCAAGTGCTGATGAAGCCTTTGAAGCCAGGGCAGGCCCCTCAAACCAAATTCCTCGTCAAGGAATTACTGTATGTGCCTCGGACTGTCTATCGCATTCTGACAAAGACAATGAGTCCTATCAAAGGCCACGACTCAAATGATGAAGAAGTCGTTGGCATCATGAAGAATATGCTTTTCAATATCATTCATGGCGTTCCCGTCAACTTCCATGATTTCTTCATGAGGACTCTGGCGAATATTGCTATGTCACCATTTGAGCTGAAGCCTTATGCACCATGGATTATGAGGTTCATCAGGACAAGGTCTTCACTCAATTACAAGGCTGATACTCTGAACCACTGCAGCTACTTGCCTCCGATTGAAGTCCTCAAACGGACATTTTCCTTAGCTGATGACAAAGGCAAGGCAACTGCTGTGATACATGAAGGCATTCGTCCATTGGATGGTCAATTTCGCAAGGCTGCATCCTACTCCACCAATGATGACTCTGCCACACATGACTCTGCCGCCAACAACTCTGCCAAGCAAAATCCTCAAGCCACAGCACCCAGGGTGATGACTGATCGTGAGTTACTCCTCAGTCTTCATCAGAAAGTTGATCGCAATCATAAATGGGTCAAGCATTAGTTTGGTTCAATTCTTCACAACATGACCTCAACACACAATGCAGTGAAGAAAAACCAATACTACCTCCATGAAACCTTCAACCGTACAGGGCTGTTACATCTCATGTCTACAAATAAGAAGATCTGAAGAAAATGGGTCTCAAGGAAGAATTTGACTGGTCTGCACCTCCACCAAGAAATACAAGAAGGTCAAGGTTCCTTCCTTGGTGGCCAGCTCCTATTCTTCATCGCGACAACGATGAAAATGAAGACTTGGGCGACATGCGGCGAGCCCTACTACGACAACCGACCCGACAACGCCGGGCGCCCTCCATCACCTTGATATTCTTGAGGCGTTAGTCCTCGGTTTCGATCCTTTTGGTCATTCGATGACAAAGGGGGAGAAATTTGAGTTAGTCTTCAAGAGGGTCTATTATATGGGCGTTATGGGCGTTTTTTTTGCTAAGTTACAACTCTCGCTCTTCTGAAACTTTTATTGGATCGAGTTGTAATCTTAAACCCGATGGTGCTCTGATACTTTTGATGTGTTCCTCTGCATGCTTATTCCTCATTATATGTTAATACACGCATGCTGAATTACATCAGTCACCATATTTCATCATGCATTTCAAATTCTTCATATTATATGTCAAATGCGTGTATGAATGACAAGATATAGGGGGCGATCTCCATGATTCAACTCTTCAAATGTGCATTGCCTCAAAAGCAAATTCCTCACTATGCACATCTTCAGGGGGAGTTCTTCTATATCTTGTAATCAAATTCCTTAATATCAGTATTTACACTTCATATGTTTATCCCCGTTGAAAACTTAACTTATATTGTCATCAATCACCAAAAAGGGGGAGATTATAAGTGCATCTAGTGCCCCTTAGTGATTTTGGTGTATTGAAGACTTATAGGTTAAGGGACTAATGTGTTTATGAGTGTACACAGGTCTATAAGTCTATGAGGAGTTTGATATTTACAGAGAAAGTCGACCCCTAAAAATGAAGTTCTTCGATTGAAGACTTTGATATTCTGAAGACTTTTTGAAGACTTTGAAAGTGAAGAAATTGGTGTGACCTTGAAGACTTGGTATTCACTTGAGGAACATGAAGCGTGAAGACTTTTATTTTCGTAGTTTCGTTTTCTCTTTCTTGAGTCATAGGAAACACCATACTGTTAAAGGGGGTCGAGGAAATACTAAGGAAAAATTTCCATGTGATGCTCAACTCAAAATCCTACACCTACCAATCCCTTGAGTGAAGCCTTTGGAAATCTCATACAGATTCAGTCAATTTCTTGGTGATGAGACGAAGTTCTTACAGTCACGAGAATTTGTCTGACCGAGGAGTTAGGAATTCGCCAAAGGCGGATTGCCTACAGTGAGGATCATGATAGCCCCGAGGAATTTGAGAGTCAAATTTCCGACCGTTCTTTGTCTTGCTACCGCTGTTCCAAAATATCTTATCCACCTAACGGTCATATCATTGAAGGGCATTTATGTCTTATCATGTTGGGCTGCTCCCTAGGCTATAAATATCCGCCCCCTAGAACCACTAGCTGGTTGGCTGCTCCGAGAGAAACTGACACTTGTCATCGAGAGCATCCCATCCTCCGAGGACTTTGAGCGAAAATCATCAGTGAGGAAAACCCAAAACCAAACACCTACAAACCCAAAGTGATTGAGCATCATCAAGAGATTGATCCTGCGTGGATCCGGCGCTTGTTACCTTTGAAGACTGTCCTTCTTCCAGACGGTTATCGTCATGGTCTAGAGCATCCAAGAGGAATTGTGGATCGCCGAGTGACCGAAGTCTGTGAAGGTTTGGAAGTCGCTGAAGACTTACCACGAGTGATTGGACGAGGTCTGTGTGACCTTAGTTCAAGGAGAATACGGTGAGGACTTGGTGTCTGAGCTGCCCTTTCGGTGGCTGGGTGTCCGGACTGTGTGTCCTCGAGTTTAAATACTCACCGCTCCAACCAGACGTACAACCGAGACAACAGTTGGAACTGGTCTACCAAATCATTGTCTTCACCAACCTTACTGGTTCTATTTCCTCAACTCTTTCATTTCCTCATTACTGTGTTGAGTGTTTGTTCATATCTGTGTTTGAAGACTTTGACTGAAGACTTTCTCAATTTCCTCAGTTCAATTTCTTCAGTCTGTTTGTCTTCATCTTGTGTTATCCTGTGATTACACTTTCTGTACTCTGTGCTTGTCTTCATTTCATCATGATGACCATGCTTGTATTCTGTTATGCTTACTCTTGAGTACTTATTCCGCTGCAAGTAGTTCTTCGCTAAGGAATCCTCACCGCCAAATTCCTCAGTGAAGAATTCATAAAAATCGCCTATTCACCCCCCTCTAGTCGATATAACGCACTTTCATGACACCACTCAGAGGCTTTGGGAAGATCATCCTGCAGATGAATTAGTGCAACTTACGAACTCATATACTTCATCGGTGAAGAATATGATATCAAATTCATCAGATGAATTTCATCAAGCACTAAAACAGATATAGTAGTAGGAGGACGTGTGAAATGAAAGTTCATTTCTTCATGATTAGCCTGCGTCCTTTCAGGCAATTTTGTTAGGCCCCCAGCAAATTCCTCAGATGTTAAAGCACGTCTGGAGACCTGACCCTGCAGTAGAGATTAGTTCTTTTTCTTCACCACCCACATCTGAAGGGGTGGCAAAGAGTTCATCACTCTACGAGCTCCATATGAGAATGGTGGCATAGAAGCCAATCCATTTCGTTTCACATGAGAGGGGTTAGGGTAAGCATATGAATAAGTAGAGAAATTCTTCGAGGACTTATGGACATAATGGCTTGAAGAATAATGCACATATTCATAGCCCTTAGCTCTACCCTACGAAACAGAGTTGTTAGCACGATGATAATCATATGAGGACTTTGATCCTTTTGAGGAATTTGATCCACGTGAGGAATTTGGTCCGTATGAGGACTTGGATCCATATGAAGAGTTTATATGTCACATTGGTCGGCATAATTGTCATAAACAATAAATGAACCAAATAGTTATAAAAGATAATATATACCACATCAGAATCATAGACAAGACGAGGGACGACGGGGGCGGATACCAAAACCATGGCACTATATAATAACAAGCAATAATAAAAGTAAGAAAAATAGACAAGTATCTATCTAATCATACAAGTAAGAATTTTTTCTTTAGAAAGAAGATAAGAACAAGAAGCTCACCACGGTGGCGCCGGCGGCGAGATTGGCGCGGGCGATCAACTACGGTGAAGACGGGGACGGGACGTGACGGACCGCTAAATCTAGACAAATCTTGAGGAAAATGGAGCTTGGAGGTCGAGTTTGGAGAGGAGAAAGCTTAAGTAGTGTGGCTCGGGCATTTCATCGAAAACCTCATGTGCATA
Source organism: Aegilops longissima (assembly GCA_021605205.1). Classification (NCBI taxonomy): domain Eukaryota; kingdom Viridiplantae; phylum Streptophyta; class Magnoliopsida; order Poales; family Poaceae; genus Aegilops; species Aegilops longissima. The sequence goes on from CM038676.1 coordinate 33,058,296, forward strand.
GGAGGTGAGCTAGAGAACCACAAAGCCCTCCCCTCGTAGGCCAGAAAAAAACAGAGCAGTGGAGTGCTCTGCTCGCGGGCGAGGGGTGTATATATAGTTCGTGGCTGGAACCGGGACCAAAGGGTGACCTTTAGTCCCGGTTCCAGCCATGAACCGGGACACCTTTAGTCCCGGTTCCAGCCACGAACCGGGACCAATGGATGTGGGCCAGGAGCGAGGCCCATTGGTCCCGGTTCATGTCTGGGACCGGGACAAAACGGTCCAGACAAACCGGGACCAATGCCCCACGAGGCCCGCCCGGCCCCCTGGGCGCACGAACCGGGACGTATGCCCCCATGGGTCCCGGTTCGTGACTAAACCGGGACTAATGGGCTGGCCAGGCCTGAACCAAAGCCCTGTTTTCTACAAGTGCCCCCTAAAGCTCCGATTGATCTAATTTATGGCCTAAAAATTCATAAATATTCCAAAACCCTTGAAGCGAGACCCGAAACAATTATTTCGCCGCTGCAAGCCTCCGTTCTTCCATGATCCCATCTGGAGGCCTTTTCCGGTACTCTACCGGAGAGGGAAACGATTGGGAAGGCTATATTCATCAACCTTGTTGCCTCCACGATGGTGTGTGAGTAGTTCCTTCAAGACGTTCTTCCATGATCCCATCTGGATGCCTTTTCCAGTACTCTACCGGAGAGGGAAACGATTGGGAAGGCTATCTTTATCAACCTTGCTGCCTCCACGATGGTGTGTGAGTAGTTCCTCCAAGGCCTACAGGTCCATAGTAGTAGTTAGATGGCTCTCTCTCTCTCTCTCTTGATCTTCAATATAATGATCTCTTCTTAAATCAATCTGGTGTAATCTTTTGCAGTGTGTTTGTTGGAATCCAATGAATTGTGGATTTATTATTAGAATTATCCATTGAACTATTTGAGTTATTTGAGATTTATTTGTTGCGTAATTTTATAGTTTTGTATTTCTATCCGATCCATCCCTCTTCTTTGGCCAAGTAGATTGATTTATCTTCAATGGGAGATGTGCTCTGTAGTAGGTTAAATCTTGCGGTTAGTCTTGCCCTATGATATGAGGGGCTAGGACACGTATTTGTATTGTTGGTATTACATATAAAACAACGGGGTTCGGTCATATTAATGAGTCTTACTTTGTATACATTATGTCATCTTACCTAATGCGTTACTCTGCTTGTATTTAATTTAATATTTTGAGATGCATGCTGGATAGTGGTTCTGGGGTGAAGTAATGGTAGTTGAGTCAGTAAGTTTAACGGTCTACTTGTCACGGGCGTAATGTCTATATATTGATTATGCCTTCGATGATCATCACAACTATGCGCAATTCTGTTAATTGCCCAACAATAATTTGCTACATCATTTCTATGCTAATGAGAGAGATGCCTCTAGGGAACCTACGGCCGTCTGGTCCATTCTCTCCAATTAATAAGAAACCCTATAATTTCCTTGCTATTAAGTTTAGTTTTCTTTTCTTTTATTTTGTTTGCCTATCACTACCAAATTTGATACTTGCAACTGGCAAGAACAAGGGAAGTTACTCTCCTTTGCTTTTGTTGGGTGTAAGCATTTGCTTTGTATGTGTGCAGGTACTATTGACGTTGTTTATGTGCCATCTCCTTCACGTTTGATAACCTTGGTTCTTTACACTATATGCTACTATACTGTTTCACCCTTTCACTTCGGGAAAATCCAACAAATCCATCACAAGCAGTAAGGAGCGAGGGATTTTTACATACTATTCTATATCCTTTTAGGTAAAGGATCGGCTAGAGTGAGCCAGAGTAGCGGAGGGATGACGAGCGGGGGAGGATATCTGGTGCACTGGTGCTTGTGGTGCTACCGGCGCACCGAATTCACATTACACAATTTAAAATGTTCAAAATTACTACTTTTTTAGCACATTCACACAACATGAATGTAGGTTTTCATAAAATTAACATACCTCATAAAAAAATGACAAATTTAACATTGATTAATACATAGCATAAGTTAGGCTTTAGATTTGGCCCATTATCACGTTGATGACAAATTTTTCTTTTTTCTGTCTCAAGAAAGGAAATCCCTATCTGTCGAGCAATCGCACAGATGGCATGCGAGCGAGCGATTGGGCCGATCCATCTGTAGTAGGTACAATGTATCGGTTTTATGAATCTTCCAACGGGTAACCCAGCGGTTTTTATGGGTTTCGTGAACCTTCTAGATGGATCCTGGACCGATTATTCTATTTTCCTTTTTCCTTTTCTTTTTTTCTCTGTTCTTTTTTCTTTCCCTGCGTCTGCTTCTTTTTCTTTTTCATTTTTATTTTTTCTATTTCTTTTCCTTTGTGTTTTTGTTTTTGTTTTTGTTTTTATTTTTCCTATTTCTTTTTTGAAACTTTCAAATATTTTTTTCCAAACTTAAAAAAATATTCTTGTGTTTACATTTTTTCACAATTTTCAATAAATTTCCATGTTTGAAAAAGTTCAGGAATTTCAAAAATGTTCTTGCTTTCAAAAATATTCTTATTTTCATATTTTTCCCCATGATTTTAAAAAATGTTCGTATTTCAAAAAATTCATGGATTTCAAAAATGTTCTCGTTTTAAAACTTGGTCATGATTTCACTGTTTTAGTAAAAATGTTCAGTAATTACAAAAATGTTCTTGTTTTCAAAGTTTATTCACAATGCAAGAAAAATATTGGTGTTTCAAAAATGTTTGCATTTTCAATATTTTGTTCACAATTTCAAATAATGTCCCTGATTTAAAAAAAGTTTGAAATTTAAAATGTTCGAATTTAAAATCATTTTTTCTTCGTTTACAAGCAATGTTTAAAAATAAAATATGAAAAAAAAAATCTAAATTTCGTTCGTGGAATTCAAAAATATTTTATAATTTCAAATTTTGTTCAAATTAATTTTGTTCATTTTTTCTAATATGTTTTCATAAAAATTGAATAATTCGTCATTACAGTAAATAGGATGCTAGAGTGAATATCGCATCATAGTTAAAAACAATTCACGCTATCATCTTTCACCATCAGCCATATGGTTTTGTGGCTGGCAGGACGTGTTATTTAGCGCGACGTTGCGGCCACACTTCTTTTTTGCGATTTTTCTGCACTATATATGGGCCGGGCCAGTCGGAGACGCTCCTTTGCGTGAAGCCAACTGTAGTAGTAGTAGTTAGATGGCTCTCTCTCTCTTGATCTTCAATATAATGATCTCTTCTGAGATCAATCCGAGGTAATCTTTTGCAGTGTGTTTGTTGGGATCCGCTGAATTGTGGGTTTATGATCAGAATTATCCATTGAACTATTTAAGTTATTTGAGATTTATTTGCCACGTAATTTTATAGCTTTGTATTTCTATCTGATCTATCCCTCTTCTTTGGCCAACTAGATTGATTTATTTTCAATGGGAGAGGTGTTCTATAGCAGGTTCAATCTTGCGGTTAGTCTTGCCCTGTGATAGGAGTGGCCGAGAAACGTATTTGTATTGTTGGTACTATTAAGGATAAAACGACGGGGCTTGGTCATATTAATGGGTTTTACTTTGTGTACATTATGTCATCTTGCTTAATGCGTTACTTTGTTTGTCATTACCTTAGTACTTTGAGATGAATGTTGTATAGCGGTTTTCGGGTGAAGTAATAGTAGTTGACGTTAGTAAGTTTAATGGTCTACTTGTCACATACGTAATGTCTATATATTGATTATGCTTTGAATGATCATCACAACTATGCTCATGACGGAGATGCCTCTAGTGAACCTATGGCCCATGGGTCCATTCTCGCCAATTAATAAGAAATTCTATAATTTCCTTGCTGTTAGTTTAGTTTTATTTTCTTTTATTTTGTTTGCTTATCACTGTCAGATTTGATACTTCCAACCGCCAAGAACAAGGGAAGTTACGCTCCTTTGCTTTTGTTGGGTGCAAATATTTGCTTTGTGTGCAGATACTATTGACGTTGTTTGTGTGCCATCTTCTTCTAGTTCGATAGTCTTGGTTCTTTACACTATATGCTACTCCCTCCGTTTCAAAATATAGTGCGCCCATGTTTTTCGAGGTCCAACTTTGACCGTAAATTTTACGAACGAGACCGACTGAGGTAGGAGCAAAAATTATATAATTTTTTGAATACGAATTCATTGGTGTAAATTTTGCTCCCGCTGCAGTTGGCCTCGTTGGTTAAATTTATGGTCAAAGTTGAAGCGCGCGAACCGAGGACGCACCACAGTTTGGAACGGAGGGAGTACTATACTGTTTCACCTTTTCTCTTCGGGAAAATCCAACAAATCCACCATGAGTAGTAGAGAGTGAGGGCTTTTTACTTACTCTTCTATATCCTTAAAGGATCGGCTAAAGTGAGCCAGAGTAGTGGAGGGATGCCGAGCGGGGAGAATATCTGGTCACCAGTGCTTGTGGTGCTACCAGTGCACTGAATTCACGTTACATATTTTAAAACATTCAATAATTACTGAAAATTCTTAACACATTCACACAACATGATAGGTTTTCACAAATTTCAAATCAAAATTCGAAACATACCTCATAAAACAAAAATGATAGATTTAACATTGAATACTACATAGCATAGGTTGGGCTTTAGATTTGGCCCATTATCACATTGATGACATTTTTTTTGTGTCTCAAGAAAGGAAATCCCTATTTGACGCATACTATGTCAAACTATTGAGCAATTGCACAGATGGGGCGAGCGAGCGATTGGGCCAGCCTATCTATAGTAGGTACAAGGTATCGGTTTTGTGAATCTTCTAGAGGTTTCCTAACAGTTTTTATCGGTTTTGTGAACATTCTAGAAGGTTCATGGAACAATTATTCTATTTCCTTTTTTTCTTTTCTTTTTCTTCTCTGTTTCTTTTGTTCTTTCCCTGTTGCTATTTCTTTTTTCGTTTCCTTTTCCTTTGTGTTTTTTTTATTTTTTCCTGTTTCTTTTGTTTGAATTTTTTCAAAAGTGTTCGAATTAAAAAATAAAATTATGTTCTTCTTCTACAAGCAATGTTCAAAAAATTTCAAAATCTGACTTAAAATTTCAAAAAAAAATCCCAATTAATTTTTTTTGTGTTTTTCAAAATATTTTCATAACAATTGAATAATTCGTACACTACAGTAAATAGGACGCTAGAGTGAATATCACGTTATAATTAAAGGCAATTCGCGCATCATCTTTCACCATCGGCCATACTGTTTTGTGGCTGGCGGTACGTGTTATTTAGTGCAACGTTGCGTGTTCGATCCTAGCAGCCGCGCTTCTTTTTTGCGATTTCTCTCCGCTATATATCGGCCGGGCCAGTTGGAGACGCTCCTGTGCGTGAGGCCAACTGTTTGCCGCAGTTAGCGTCGTATAGGAGGAGCTCCCCTCAAGCTATATGGGCCGGGCCAGTCATAGACGCTCCTGTGCGTGAGGCCGACTGTCTGCCGCAGTTAGTGCCGTATAGGAGCTCTCCTCAAGAAATTTTTCAAATTTTAATACGAATTTTTGTGAAAACATACGTTGATGTCCTGTCAATGTTCTGGATTTTTTTTACCAGAGGAGCTTGTGGAGCGCGCTCAGCCGACGGAAATCAGCTGTCCCATCAGGCACGGCATCACCGAGACCAGTCACCATCGTCGGTGACTCGGTGGGGAGTAAGGTACGGCGATCTCTGTTTCCCTATCCTCAGATTTTCTCTGCTTAGTGTGACCTTCACCTGTGTGTTCTCTGTCTGTTTCGGGAATTACGCATCCGATCCTTCGAAGGGGCTCTTTTTCCTAGTCCTCAATTTTGCAATGCAGTGTCCCGCCCCGGCGGCCGGCTATCAGCCCGCTAATTCGTGCTCCGCTGGGGACGGGGGTGCTTAATTCCCTTCTGTTGTTTGCCTTCATTCAGGCTAAAAATCGATGGGGAATCGGGATTCAGTCCTGGGATATTTTGCAACGTCCTGCTCCATGTCTGTGTGCTGTTTTCGTTTTGCATGGTTGCATAGTGGAATTCATGCAGGTAACTCATACTAAGGGCATCTCTAGCAGATCCCGTATAATGCTTCGACCCATAAAATAGCCATTAAAATATGGATCCGTCCGTAAGATGCTGGCCGACCAGACCCCGCTAACGCGTCCGACCCGTAAAACTTTTTGAGGGGCGCGGTAAGATCCAATCCCGAACCCGCGAAAACACAGGTTTCCGCCTCGCCCCGGCGGTGCCCCGTATCCCAGGAAAGCGGTTGGCAGAAGGAACATTTCAGCCCGCGCCCTTTCCCCACCCCCTTCCGCCGCCGCCCGCAATTGGTTCCGCCCGTCCGCCGCCGGCGATTCCGGCCAAATCTGCGGGCGGAATCGAGGTGGCGCCCTCCTCTTCCACTTAGCCGCTTCACCGGCTCCCCGGCTCCGCCGATCCAAGCCGCCCCTAGTCGTCGTCGCCGCCCCAGGATCCACCACCGCAGAGCCGCCGGTGAGTACTTGTACTTGTGCTTGTGTCGAGCGGTATGCATAGTTGGTTAACGCGGCATGCGTATTTGTGAATTTAGATGGAATTGAGCCCGTGCGAGAAGTTTTTGCTCGAGGATTCGTCCGATTCGGACGACTCTGATGTTGAGACGCTGCTTATCAACTATCGCCAGTAGACGTTGGTGATAGCCCTCACCGTGAAGGAACATGAAGATGAGAACCGAAGGAGACTGCAAGGATCGACCGTCGGCCGTCTTTACATTCCTCGAAATCGTCATCTCGGGAACGAGATGTTGATACAAGACTACTTCGCGGACAATCCAACATATCCGCCGAACCTCTTCCGGAGAAGGTACCAAATGCGCCGATACCTGTTTGTAAAAATAGTTCAAGCTTGCGGGGCCAATTGTCAGTATTTTACTCAAAGAAGAAATGTTGCGGGCTTGAAGGGATTTAGTGCATATCAAAAAATCTCGGAGCTATGCGGGTAATTGCATACGGCATTCCGGCTAACTATGCCGATGAGTACCTTCGCATTGGTGAAGATACTACAATCGAGTCAGTGCGTAGGTTTGCCAAAGTGATCATCCGTGTGTTTGGTCCTGAATATCTTCGGGCACCCAACGAGGAAGACACAGAAAAACTGATGGCATCTAATGAGAGAAGAGGTTGTCCTGGCATGCTAGGAAGCATTGATTCTATGCATTGGACTTGAAAAAACGGCCCGAAGGCATGACAGGGAATGTATTGTGGCAAGTCTCGTGTTGCAACAATTGTGCTAGAGGCCGTAGCATCTGAGGATTTATGGATTTGGCATTGCTTTTTTGGCATGCCGGGTACTCTCAATGATATCAATGTATTGCAACGGTCTCATTTGTTTGCTAGGCTTGCTAGTGGTGATGCTCCTGCTTGCAATTACACTATCAATGGGCATGAATACACAAAGGGGTACTATCTTGCAGATGGTATATACCCTCCTTGGTGCACATCTGTCAATAGCATTAAGGACCCCCAAACTAGGAAACAACGTGAATTCGCAAGGGTACAAGAGGCAGCCCGAAAAGACATTGAAAAAGCATTCGGGATTTTGCAATCTAGGTTTGACATTGTTCGTGCTCCTGCTCATTTTTGGGACTAGCAATTCTTAAAACATCATGACATGCTGTGTTATTCATCATAATATGATTTTCAAAGATGAGAGAGGCATGAACTTGGAGTTCTTCTACGACAATGTGGGTAGCCGTGTCAAACCAGCTAGAGGCCCTAACCACATTAGAGCTTTTCTTCAGACCTACAGGGAGATTGAAAATGCAAACACCCACTTTCAGCTTCAGGAGGATCTCATTGAGCATCATTGGGAAAGGGCTGGGCAGTAAACACATTCCATTTTTCCATTCATTTTCATATAATTCAAGTGTGATTTGTATTCGGGACAAGTTTTGTATTGAATTATTTAGTTTGCTTCGTTGATTTGAATAATTATTGTAATTTGGATGACTGTTGTATCGTAATATTGACATTTTTTCTTTTATTAACTTTGCATTCTGAATATTTGGCATATGTGTCAAATTCAGATCAACCCGCAATGATTTTGCGGGCTGGCATGGGCGCCGGCCGAGCAGACCCCGCATAGCGGAACTGTAAAACGGAATATCCGCGAATACTCCATTTCACAGTTTTGCTATACGGGGTCTGCTCGGCTGGCGCTCTCGCCGGCCCGTAAAATCGTTTTTCCGCAAATTATAAACGAGTTTTGCGGTCAGCGATATACGAGGTCTGCTAAAGATGCTTTAATGGGGCACCAGGGTTGGGGCCGGCAAAAAGCATCCCAGTGCTTGGCGACGCGTCTGTTCTGGTCAGAGCTAGAACACATGTTTTTTCAGCAGGAAGTTGAGAGCTGTGCGTACATGTTTTTCCATTTTTAGTTCAGAGACCATAAGCAGCTTCGCTGTAGTTTCTCCTTTTAGTTTCTTCAAATGAGAAATTCAGTGGTGATCATGTTCAATAGCATAGTTCAGAGAAAACTTTTTGGGTTAACAATTATTTTGTAGGTCAGTTATGATGTATGTTGAACATCTCATTTTATATTTTGCCTGAAAATTCGTTTCCTATCGGTTTTCCTCCCTTATCAGTTTCTTCTCTTCTTTTTATTCAGATTTCCTGTCTGTGTTATTCAATTATTCAGGCATAAAATCTCCTTAGCTGCTACGCTTAGTCATTATTAGTTCTAGTCAATCTAGATTATCATTGCTTATGGTCTGTTTTAGTTCCTGACTTCCTGTCGCTATCTAGGATTGCCCATATTTCAGTCTTAGTGTCCAGCTATTCACAGTTCAGTCTTGACAATTTAGTCATTATCTACTTATGATTTTTTAGTCTCTAATCTATATTTTTAGCACTGTTTCTCTCAGCTTGGTTTAGTTCTTAGTATCAGTTTGCGCGTGTTAAGTTGTTCGTATCATGCATCAGTCCTGTTACTTCATAATTCCTTCTATTTTTGTGTTGTTCATTTTATTAAAAAAAATTGTGGGTTGGCCACTGACATTTGTGTCTTTTGTTTTTTCTCTATTTTTTACTTCACCTTTTGGATGGACAGGGAAAGAAAAAACAGAAATTACCTTTTAAGGAAACTTCCAGCCTGACAGCCACCCTGACGGCAGGCATGACTGGGCTATGCCTTGGGTCAGGTATTGTAAGCACTGCGCGTATAAGAGAGTAGGCGTAGGTCATATCGCCTTCAACAATAATGACTGGAGGAATTTATGGAGGAGAACGACCTAAAGGTTGGCAGAGTGGTCCTAATCATCGTCAGGAACAGTGCACTGGACGAATTCAACATGATGGTTGTTGTCAACCCAATCTAAGATGACCATCAGGGTCAATGCTTAACTTGTCGCCGTCTTTGTTCTGCTGTCAGTTAACTATGTTGCGCCTCAATTTTGACGAACTATGTGTGTTTTCTCTTATTTTGTTATTTCGGGGCATGCACCATCAAGAAGTATGTAACCATGGAGTCTGAAACTTTTTTCATGCTTTCGTGTGGTACTTGATTTGTAAGTTATCAGTATTTCTTGTTATCTTTTTTTCCCAAGAATTTTAGTAACTTCAGTTCTGCTATGGCCATAGTTTTCTCCTCTTTTTATTGACGTTCTAAATGCTAGTCCTTTGTTTATCCAGACCTTAATTTTTTGTCCTTGGTCAATTATTAGCCTCTTTTTCTTAATGCCAGTATTTAGTTTTTTCTATGTTCTTTAGTGACTTGGTGGAGGGCTGCAACAGTAGGGGCTGTGTGTTTAGTTTTCTCCAGCTTTGTTTTTCTTTTTGGAATTTTCGGACCGAGCATTTCAATGCTGGGAGTAACTTCCAATTATCTGAAATTCAGTATACTATCAAAGGGCCCAAGTAAGTTCCCCTCTAACTCAAAACACTGCTATATACTATACTTTTTTTTTTGTAATTCAGCACACTAACATAAAAAAGATTTTTATCGAATCCAGGGAAAATGGAAGCTTAGGCGAAGTAGCTGGGATGCTCCTTGTGCCGGTCCTCAGTCCGCTATGCTGGTAAAATCTAATCCCCCCATCATTGTTTCTTATTGGAGGTATTTGTCAGGTTTTCAGTTTCCGTATGTATTTTTGTTAGAGTTTTACCAGTATGCAGTACAAGTAGTAACAACTTTTTGAGTTTAATCTTCACATTTTTGTTGCCACATGGGTAATCTGCCACTAGTACTCACCATTATGTTTGAAAAGAAATGGGATTTTACATGCAGTCAAGTTCTTGAGTTTTTCAGTTTTTGTTTTGAGTCCTATACATCTTTTCGACGGGGAAAAGATGCACATAGCAGTAGGTGTTACTCATGTGCTCCCTTTTGTTGTAAAGAAATGGGAGGAATTGACATTTGCTGTTCATATTTTTCATCTATGTTTTTCAACCTACTAAGGTTATGTTTTCTGTTTTTAGTATTTTTTCTTTTCTGATTTTTCAAAGTAAGTGATGGAAATGAAAAGCTTGGACTGGGGTACCAGGGGAGGAGGTTGGGGGCTATTGCCCAGCCCACTAACAGGGGAAGCTATTGTATGTGTTAACGGGTTAGCTAGGCGGCCCGTTAGGTATAGGAAGACGCGCTAGTCAATCGAAGGCCAAAGAGGGCTCGCCAGGCATTTTCATCCTGAACTCGGAAAGGAAACATATGTTTTTTGTAACTAAGTTTAGGCTGTGTAGTCAGCGTAGACACCTATCAACCCATGATTGGAATAAAAACCATCTGATACAAATATAAAAACAGAAATATGATGTTTAGTCACTCTCACTCCCTAAAATTACTGGAATGTCAACCGAGCGTTGAGGTTGAAGTCGAATCTGGTCGCTTCCATCGACCTGCTAGCTCTGTGTTTAATTAGTTCTTGGTTTTAGTTTTCATTGTGGTTTGGCAATTGGCGTCACCGCTGGAGAACAATTGCTAATCCCTTCGTACGGGTGCACTAGACACATTAGGAAAATTAAATAATGCCAAAACGCTTAGGCGCGATGCATTAACTTCCAACCTCGTTCTTTGTTTCTTGCCATGAAAAAAGGAAATGGCCAATAGAAAATGTGGGGCGTGTGTGCCTTCAATGACAGACTACCGAGCTGGCATGCAGTGGTATTAATTAACAAATAAATATTAAGTTATGTCGTTTTTCTCTTCGTCTTAGTCACGATGCATCACCTAAGATGTCTAATGTATCGATACAGAGGAAGTACTTGGATTCAGCTTGTTCAAAACGACCGCGTTGGTCCCCGCAAAAAAGGAGAAAAAAAAGGAAACAACCGCTTTGGAATTAGAAACCACGCGAACATATTAATAGCTACCTGTGTGAGGAACTAAAGGCACCACTCCGTGTGGTAGCGCTGCTCAACACCGGTGTGAGCTTGCGGACCCAGCAATTTCATAAGTCCTGCCTTTTGCACATGCATGAATTCATGTGAAGCTCGAACATACCAAACTTATCTCCCAAATATCTAACCGCTATTTTTTACCAGGTACTCATTTTGCTCTGTGTATTTTTTTCCAGAAATCGGCAATGAAAGCAATTGACTTGTATGCGACTGTATACGCCTAACCAGTACACACTCTACCCCTAAAAAACAGTACATACTCAAATTCTCAAAAGGTTATTTTGTTGATGAATATTTTATAATATAAAACTTAAGAGGAATCTGTTTTTTAGTTGGAAATCGCGTCATGACATACTCCGAGGCCACCACCGAGCATACAAACTCCGGTGGTACCTGGAACCAAGTCTTACAACTTAAGAGGAACCTACAGTATAACTAACATGGCAACATGAGCTCCACAATAGGACACCTTTTTATTACCATAAACTAGCGTTACATGGGATGACATCCAAGCCACACTTGGTCAACACGAACAACACTAACTCCAGACACATACTTATTTATTATTACGATACATAAATAGCCATAAAGGATAATTTAGTCACGCACTTTTCAGTACCGACCTATAGAACCATTGGGGGTAACAAAGACCCTTCATCGTCCATCGTCCTTGTGGAACTTCAACACTGCACCCAATATTGGACTCAACGCGGTCCTCCTCTTTTTCCTCTTGGGTTGTGGTTGTGGTTGTGGTTGTTGTTTCTTTTGCTCAAGAACCTGCAAAGGCAGATTACTTAATCATGAGAAAATTAATCGGATCCACACACATATAGACTATGATTTCTGTAGGAATAAACTAAGTTCCAAGAATAACTAGAGGAGAATATATATATAAGGCCTACCCTCTTAAATGCTGCTCTCATTTCACTGCTAAACATCTTTCCGTTTGCCTTACCATACTCCTTTAGGTCTTCTGCATCCATGGTCTCCAGCCATGCCACCTGCCAACAGTATCATCATATACAGAAAGGATGAGCAAGTATACATGATACAGTTGTACTAAAATTACTTCAATATACCTAGCTAGAAAAAAGTGCTGCCTCGGTCAAACGGTATTTGTGAAATGCGGAGGTTATAAACAATAAACATTGAAACACCCCCACAGTAATAGAAAGCACAAACATCAACACTGATAGTATATCATGATGCCATTTACCCATGAATTGAATTCTTGGGTGTGCTTCCTTCCTGAACTATCTCCATTATCACCTCCAGCCATATCACTACAGGATGATCACTGCTTATATATGTGAGGGCTGATTGTTCTGGTTTGCAAGATCGTTAGGAATGATGAGGAGTATTTATAGGAGAACATCACCATCAGAATTCTCTCACTCCTTATCTTTTTAGCACCAAATAAAGATTAATTAAACCCAAAGGCCACTTGTTGACTGTTTCTTATCAGAAGATGTGAGCTGTTGCTATAAACCGTTTACAACATGCCAATTATATGTAGGACTTTTCACCGGATTTCAGGGTCCAGAACTACACGTGAGCTTTACGACCTGAATTCTTACATCTGCAGGATTGCCCTTTAGCACAGATCATAGTTTTGCTGGGGATATGTACAAGTTCCTCCCTTTATTTTCCGTAATATCTGCTAGTAGTAACTAGCAACTGTTGCCCTATCCTCGGAAAAGGTATGGTGCGTTTTGTTACCTTCTCCCATATTAATTGCTTTTTCCTAAGTAACTGATGATATTTTATTGCCAAAGATAAGACCCTCTAGTATAGGTCACGCCATTAAAAGCTTCCAAAGATTATGCAGAAGGTTGCATGTGTTGTTTCGGTGTATAGGTCACGAGCATGCGAATATCTTGTGAAAGAATACTCGTGTATGAAAATAAAAAGTATACATGTAAATATATTCCACAAAAAACAACACTTACCTTGCATGGACAAGTAAAAGGTGGCACCGGGTTCTTTTCAGTTTGCAAACTGTCTCTTCAACCTTTGGAATTTTAGCCAGATGCTAGGGAAGGAGTTCGCGTGGTTTCTCGGCCTAAACCAAAATTTAAGCTAGTAACTGCTGTTTTGCATACATGCTGAATTCAAGGAAAGTAAAAGTTTGTGGTACACACTATGTTCATTTCATTGCAGAAAAACTATATAAAATGCATAATGTTGTTTTAGACACTTCTTGTCTCTTTAACACACAAATGAAATACTTACTTTTCCACCAAAAAATTGCATGTTCCTACTTAATTGGCTACTTATGAGAACACCCTTGCTCACTTAAAATTTTAATGAATCGAACACATAAATGGACACACTTTATCTGTGAGATAGTCTAGATCTAGATATGCATATACATAAAATTCGCCTGAACTTAACACATAAATGATACTTTATCCCATCCATTTTATGGCTCTTTGACACATACATGAGGGGTCTAGATCTACATATAGAGATAGCCTTGCTCACAAATAGAGAGAAAGATAATTCACATCTGCCCGGTAAACTCTATTTTTTTTCTCGTAGTATATATGCAAGTTTTGTGTGAGGCAAATACAACCAAACCATTATGTTTTGGGCTTACCGCACAGGTGGTTTGCCTTACATATCACTACCCAAACACTACAATATATTTCAAATCACAACAAAGGACAACTTAGCATGTGAGAGAGAAGAACCTTAGATGTGTATAGGCCTCCGGTCATGATATGCTTGAAGACTATCATCGGCTCAACCACCCGGAGAACATGTTTGTATGTTGTAACAATATATCAACACTAGCACACAAGTTTTTCTCATATGTAATATGATGTAGCATATGAGGCTTGGGTCTCTTATATAGAGTGCGTGAGGCGGACATTAAAGAGTTATATGAAACGTTCAACGTGATAATCGCGACGGTTATTTGTCGCCAGTACTGACGGTGATAAGTCGCGACAAAGCATGGGTTGCTCGTTCCCCATTCTCAATGAAAATATTCCAACTATATGATTATTGCACTTTATTGATTCCAAAAGATAAGTTGCATGATCATGAAATAATAGGTCATTCCAAAGAGTACATGTTGAACAACAATCTTATTAGACCGAGTGTTAATTTGTTTTGCGTAGCTGTTCTCCTGATTTTTTTTAAACTCAAAGGCAACTGCCTCTTACGAGAAATTAATTAGGAAAGAACATAATTGCCTGGTTAATTGAGGAAACCAGGTTAAAACCAATGCAACTACCCCACATTGGGGGGCTCCGCCAACCGAGATGGCACACAACACAAGATGCCACACAAAGCGGCGAGAAGAAAGGCATCCACGAGGTAGTATAGTAGCATCATCATCATCACTCCTCCTCGAGCGAGCGACTCTCACTCCACCGCCGATGAACACCAGTGAAGCCCTCACCACAACCGAAACACATGGCACATGAAGAATTGCCAAACATTTGGGCACATATGTCGCCAACAAGGAAGTGCCACCTCTAGGGGCAAACTACGATGGGGAAATATCAAGGTTGGCACCATGAAGAATCACCAATCTGAGCCACTGATTGCACATGATCATCACCGCATGGACCACACAGCCGTAGCTCCGACTCCTTGGCGACAAACAGGCCTCAATGTCCATGCAAACATGTCGAATAGTCGACTACGACCACCTTGTCGCGGCCCAATCTTCACTCAGCCCCATTGCCCTGCAACATGAGACATTGCTATATAGGCTTCCCCCGTGTCGCTCATGGGAGCGACATGGGGGTTTGGGGTGCATTTTCCTGATGGCAAGGAGACTAAATATTTACAGGTAGAAGCAGGGGGAGCTTAACTTTCATCGATGGATTCAAGGTTATCCTTAATTGCCTTGAGTAACTTAAGCATCTCATAAGTTTCTATCATTCTCGTGGGACTAATTCCAACGTTAATACATGTACTTCTCGTGTCTGTTCATTTTAGTACACTAACTTTCTAAACTAGATAATACCTCGCACGTTGCTGCGGGAATCAGTTGCGGTATATTTCAATGAGATTCTATTATGTGTAATATAAATATTTAGACCAATAACACGTGAACCAAAATTAAAAATACATGCGGCTTATTATATTTGATTATGTGTAGTTGTAACATATTTACTGAATATAACTAGAATAACAGAGTGAAAAATATTTTCCCATGCATGGTTGCATGTGGTGGTGGGTCTTTTCCCATGCATGGTTGCATGTCAAGGTGAGCCTTATCCCATCTATAATTATATGTGATGTGGCATGCTTGCATTTTGGGATAAATAAGTTAGTGGTGATGACTCTCTTAGGTATATAGGATACAACAATCCACAAACTCTCTTAGGCGTTAATTTTGTTCTAAACAACGTGATCTCGGGGTAAAAACATGCATATCGAATGCTACAATGGCAGTGACACATGAGGGTGCCAAGACTCAATCATGAACATGGATTTTATTTTATTTTTAATTATAAAAAGTGCATTTTTGTTTGAAAAACATGAAACTTGGCGTGGTTTCATTATATGACATCTAGAGGCGATGATACAAATTTTAGAAGATCACGCAGAAGTTATGACATACACTAATTAGATATCGAAGCATCTCTAAGGAAGAAACATGATTTCAAGGGGGAAAGTACCAGGCAAGAAAGTGATGCAGTCGCTACTTCATTCGTTGGACTTGACTTGTTTTCTACACTCGAGATATACAATTTCAAGATTCATTTCAAAATTTGGCATTTATAGGGTTCATTATCTTTATTTAAGCCATTAAGTGCATTCTTGGAATTTAATGAATATAATTAAATTCTGAACTGCAAGTGCATACAGAAGTTGGCAAAATTAGGTGATAAAATTCTAATCTTTTTTGTCTATGTACATGCCTTATAAAACAAAAATAAAGGAACATGAGGATGCCAAGAATCAATCCCAAACAAGGATCTTGCTGGTTTTTTAATTCTGAAAAGTGCAGTCAGAGTCCAAAAAACATCAAATTCGGCTTGGTGTCATTATTTAACGAATAGAGGTTGTGGTCAAAAAATTAGAAGGTTTCACAAAAGTTGTGATGCACATTACTAAGAAACCGAAATCGTCGAGGAAAAAACTGGGTTTCAAAAAGCAATGGGTCTGGTTTTAAGGTGATGTGACCGCATCTTCATCTGTTGGCCTTGAAATATTTCTACGCACAATATACACCATTAAATGATCCATGTTAAAATTTGGTATTTTGGGGGTTCCATTTGTTATATTTAAGCCATGAAGTCCATTCCTAGGCTTTAGTGAATATAATTCAAATTTGAACTGCAAGAGCATGAAAAAGTTGAAACAAATGAGTTGAATGATTTTATTTGTGTTGTTTATTATATTTTAGGCCTTATACAAGAAAAGGGAAGGAATTCCAAATATTAGGGTGTCAAGACTTGACAGCAAACCTGGAGCTTACTAATTTTTAACTACGAAAAATGCAAACGAAGTCGCAAAAAGATGAAACTTGGATGGTGTCATTATATAACATATAGCATTTGTGGTAAAAAGCTGAAAAGTTTTTGCAGAAGATCTGGCGTACACTGCTTAAAAGTCCGTACGATCTCCGAGGAAGAAATTGTGTTTCAGTACAGAACGAGTCAGATTTGAAGGCGATGGAATTGTTGCGTCATCTGTTGGCCTGGAAAGTTTTTCTACACTCCAGATACACCTACATGATCCATGTATTTTTTTTTGGCATTTTTGGGGTCTGCTTTACATTAAGTGCATTTCCAGACATCTAGTGAACATAATGCATACTTGAACTGCAAGTGCAAAAAAAAGTTTGAAAAATTGGGTTGGAAAGTCTTATTTGTGTTCTTGATTTTATTTTTAGGCTCTATAGGGAAAAGAAAGGAATTGCAAACATGAGGGTGTCAATACACGATTCTGAACATGGAGTTTCTTGTTTTTTTAATTCCAAATAATGCAAACAAAGTCAAAAAAACATGACACTTGGCAAGATGTCGTTATATAATATATACATGTTGTGGTAAAAATTTGAGAAGGTTTGGCACAAGTTATGATGAACACTATTTATAAACAAAACCATCTCCCAAACAGGGTTTCCAGAGGGAACATGTCAGTTTAGAAGGCACCTCGACCGCTGCTTCATCTGTTGGCCTTGAAACTTTTTCTGCACTCAATATATAACATTACATGTTACATGTCAAAATCTGTGATTTTTGGGGTTTGTTTGCTATATTTAAGTCATGTGGTGAATTTTTAGTCATTTAATAAATATAGTTCAAATTTGAAGTGTAAGTGCATGAAAAAGTTCTCATAATTGGGTTGGAAAATACTTTTTTTTGGAGTCTATGTTTAGGCCTTATAAAAGAAAATAGGAATTCTGAAATTAGGGTGCCAAGTCCCGACCCCGAACATGGAGGTTATTGGTGTTTATTAAATTCTAAAAAATACAATTTTTTTTTGAAAATATGAAACTTGGCATGATGTATATGATCCATTTTGGACAATGCATGACATACCTGCTGAGGTGGTTGCATCCTGACATAGAGGTGATTCAGGTCCCCACCAACTGATCATGACAACGATCCTACCTTTGCAGGCCTTAGACCCTCTGATCTACCTTGTTGAGACTATGGACATACTTCAAGATATGCCGCCAGCAATAAACTAAAATCACCCCGCCAATATGCCACTAACAAGGGATGAAGTTGTGGACAAAGACGTGATGACCGATTATAGCAACAAAGAATCCAGAAAAAGAGAAAGTGATATTCGAAGGATCCGGTTGTCGGAAATGCACCAATATAACATGTGGTTGTTCCTAGTGGGTGCATGTTCTCTGAGCATCTCCCTGGTGAATCGATGTTATCAGTGCATGAGTTGAAGGTCCTCTCCATATAGCTTTAGCTTCTACACGAGGACGTGCGAACGTTGGAAACAAAAAACTTCATGTTCTACACAGCCAAGGTTAAAGATGGGCCTCATTTCGTCAAAGATTACCTCATGCATAAAATATATCTTCCTTTTGAGGGGCTCCACATTAATATTTTGTAATTCCTTTGGCATCTTCCCACCCTTCATAAGGCTCTGGGCGTTTTATCAAGTCATAGAGGCCAAAATCTGAAAGTCAGATGTTGCCATCCTTGATCCTTATCACATGCACGTGAACAACATACGATCCAAACATGACCATGACTTCACAATGGAGTACCTCGAGGAAGGCATGCTTGTGAATGTGTACAAGGGCAACACACTCGTGCCCTACCATTTCCATGTAAGTCATTCACTCCTTTAGGCTTACACATATACCGAATTCAAGGGTCGTCTCATATTGGTTTGTTCAATCCTTTGCACAACGGCGAACACTAGATCATAATCTTACTATTTTCAGTGCATGGACATGCTTATTTCTTTGATTAGAAGAAAAACACAAAAAAGGACTGGAACCCAGTGAAGACCATTCTAGATCGTGCTCTCTAAAAGTATTATCACTCCGAAGGAAGCCGCACAACACATACAAAGTTCTAATAACGCACGAGCTTTTGTTGCACGCAAGAACCACACAATGGGTTGAGCTTCCGGTGTAGCTACTATGTCATGTTCCTCACTGAGGACTATGTGCACTCTAAATCATTTTTCAAAAATCAGGCATCCTTCAACAAGTTGTGCACACAGGTCAAGTGTGGGTAACACAACTTTCTGAGAGATTTTAGGCACTTGTAGAATGTGATGGCGGAGATCATCAACAAGGACATCGTCAGGGAGGGTGGGATGTTCTATAACATGTGAGAGATGACAAGGAATGGGATGTTCACCTAAATAAACTATAGGATGACATCCCTCAGTTGTTCTCGATTGCTGACGTTTACCGCTAGCTAGAATCCTTTCAAACTTGTCAAACTCTTCATTTTGTCGTCAAACATGCATGTCATGCACTTATGTACTTCCTTGTGACATTTTTTTCTTGACTAATACTCTTATTTTGTCATCAATCTAATTTTGATGTATGCATGTATATGGATGTGTACCTATGTATGTGATATATCAAGTTTTGCTATGTGCTAATAAAGGCAGATGGGGTCATGAGTTTTGTGGGAGGGGGCCTCTACGACGAACATCAGGTAGAGAAAGTTAAGGAGACAATGTTCACTTGGATCAATGTTATTCAAGACACTCGGGTTGAGCTCCCGAAGGTGTATTTCGACAAGATGAAGAAGATACCAGAAATGTGATTCAAATAGCTCACGATGTGCATCTTGGTAGAGGCAATGAACAAAAATGATTGCAACAACTAGGAGTGCAAGGCAAAGGTTCTTAAATTTGCTCCTATGGACTTGCTTCTTGTCATTTTGGAATTGGTTCTCGTCCATTTAGTCTTGCTTCTTGTTGATTTGGGCTTGCTTCTCGCATGCATCTATGGGCACATCACCTAGCTTCTCTCCTTGATCGATAGTAGTAGTCAAGAATTTGATTTACATAAAGCATTACGAGATCGACCTATATTCATGTGTTGCAAGTGAATCCTCTTTGCTTGCGTATAATATTTTCAGAGACTAAACCCGTACACTGTTGAAATATATTGCCCGCCTCTGTCCATCAGTTCAGACTTTTGGATGAGTTGGCTAGAGCATGAATTTAATATGGTATCAGATCCAGGTGCTCTTGAGTTCAAGGCTCTACAAACACAATATTAAAAAATATTTCACGTCCTACATATCTCACGTCTAAGGACTAAATAAGTATAGACGTGAGGGGGGGGGGTGTTGTTGAAATATATTACTCGCCTCTCTCCATCAGTTCGAAATTTTGGATGAGTTGGCTAGAGCATGAATTCAATATACACCTAATTGCAAACATAAACATATTTTCATTACACAATGCTTTCGTTGCCACCACAAGAAAATAAGTCTCGCTTGGGATTCCTAGGTGTGTAGTAGGTTTTCTGAAAAACGGGAAACATGCACCCACTCGAGGCCTTCTTTCCCCCGCGTCGTGCATGCCTAGCGAGCTCAAATGTGTAGCTGACGATGACCTCAGTCCTCATCACATGTTGCAGATGTCTCGTTCCGACGTGGTTTCGCGCTAGGAGGGTGGGGTCTAACCAGATTTGGGCCTTTTGTTGGTGCGAGCCACCACTTGTCGTCCTTGCCTTGATTTGAGTGGGACCCACTAGAGGTGCCAGTGGGGTTGCTCATCTCATAGATCCAGCCGTAGCTAGTGGGGATGCGGTCCTTGTAGTATGAAGTGACCTCCCCTACTTAGAGCGAGTGGGTTGGTATCAACGGGGTGTGTCAGTCCTCAGATCTAGATCCGACTAGGTTCCTTGATTTGCTCGTGGTTGGGGTTGTCCCGTGCTGGGGAAGAAGTTTTGCTCCCTCCCATTCCTCCAGTGGTTCACAACTATAGGTGTGGCACGGAGTGCAGGCTTGGGGCTATGGATGTCGAGCCGATATCCTTGGATGTGAAGGAAATATGCCATAGAGGCAATAATAAAGTTATTATTTATTTCCTTATATCATGATAAATGTTTATTATTCATGCTAGAATTGTATTAACCGGAAACATAATACATGTGTGAATACATAGACAAACAGAGTGTCACTAGTATGCCTCTACTTGACTAGCTCATGAATCAAAGATGGTTAAGTTTCCTAACCATAGACATGAGTTGTCATTTGATTAACGGGATCACATCATTAGGAGAATGATGTGATTGACTTGACCCATTCCGTTATCTTAGCACTTGATCGTTTAGTATTTTGCTATTGCTTTCTTCATGACTTATACATGTTTCTATGACTATGAGATTATGCAACTCCCGTTTACCGGAGGAACACTTTGTGTGCTACCAAACGTCACAACGTAACTGGGTGATTATAAAGGTGCTCTACAGGTGTCTCCAAAGGTACTTGTTGGGTTGGCGTATTTCGAGATTAGGATTTGTCACTCCGATTGTTGGAGAGGTATCTCTGGGCCCACTCGGTAATGCACATCACTGTAAGCCATGCAAGCATTGCAACTAATGAGTTAGTTGCGGGATGATGTATTACAGAATGAGTAAAGAGACTTGACGGTAACGAGATTGAACTAGGTATTGAGATACCGACGATCGAACCTCGGGCAAGTAACATACCGATGACAAAGGGAACAACGTATGTTGTTATGCGGTCTGACCGATAAAGATCTTTGTAGAATATGTGGGAGCCAATATGAGCATCCAGGTTCCGCTATTGGTTATTGACCGGAGACGTGTCTCGGTCATGTCTACATAGTTCTCGAACCCATAGGGTCCGCACGCTTAATGTTACGATGAAAGTTTTATTACGAGTTTATGTGTTTTGATGTACCGAAGGTTGTCCGGAGTCCCGGACGTGATCACGGACATGACGGGGAGTCTCGAAATGATCGAGACATGAAGATTGATACATTGGACGACTATATTCAGATGCCGGAAGCGCTCCGGAGAAGTTTCGGATAAAACCGGAGTGCCGGAGGGTTATCGGAAACTCCGGGGGAACTAATGGGCCTCGATGGGCCTTAGTGGAGAGAGAGAGGGGCGGCCTAGGGCAGGCCGCGTGCCCCTCCCCCTCTGATCCGAATTGGACTAGGAGAGGGGGGCGGCGCCCCCCTTTCCTTCTCCCTCTCCCTCTCCTTCCTCCCCCCTCTTTCCCTTTAGGTGGAAACCTACTAGGACTTGGAGTCCTAGTAGGATTCCTCTCTTGGGGGTGCGCCATAGAGGGCCGGCCGGCCTCCCCCTTGCTCCTTAATATACGGGGGCAGGGGGCACCCCAAAGACACAACAATTGATCTGTTTGATCTTTTAGCCGTGTGCGGTGCACCCCTCCACCATAGTCCACCTCGATAATACTGTAGCGGTGCTTAGGCGAAGCCCTGCGTCGGAAGAACATCAACATCGTCCCCATGCCGTCGTGCTAACGAAACTCTCCCTCAATGCTCGACTGGATCGGAGTTCGAGGGACGTCATCGGGCTGAACGTGTGCTGAACTTGGAGGTGCCGTACATTCGGTACTTGATCGATCGGATCGTGAAGACGTACGACTACATCAACCGCGTTGTGCTAACGCTTTCGCTTTCGGTCTACGAGGGTACGTGGACAACACTCTCCCCTCTCGTTCCTATGCGTCACCATGATCTTGCGTGTGCGTAGGATTTTTTTTTGAAATTACTACGTTCCCCAACAGTGGCATCAGAGCCTGGTTTTATGCGTAGATGTCATATGCACGAGTAGAACACATGTGAGTTGCGGGTGATATAAGTCATACTGCTTACCAGCATGTCATACTTTGGTTCGGTGGTATTGTTGGATGAAGCGGCCCGGACCGACATTACGCGTACGCTTACGCGAGACTGGTCCTACCGGCGTGCTTTGCACACAGGTGGCTGGCGGGTGTCAGTTTCTCCAACTTTAGTTGAACCGAGTGTGGCTACGTCCGGTCCTTGCGAAGGTTAAAACAACACCAACTTGACAAACTATCGTTGTGGTTTTGATGCGTAGGTAAGAATGGTTCTTGCTCAGCCCGTAGCAGCCACGTAAAACTTGCAACAACAAAGTAGAGGACATCTAACTTGTTTTTGCAGGGCATGTTGTGATGTGATATTGTCAAGACGTGATGAGATATAAGTTGTTGTATGAGATGATCATGTTTTTTTGAAGTTATCGGCAACTGGCTGAAGCCTTATGGTTGTCTCTTTATTGCATAAGATGCAAGCGCCAAATAATTTCTTTACTTTATCGCTATGCGATAGCAATAGTTGGCGAGACGACCATGTGACGACACATTGATATATATATCAAGATGATGGAGATCATGGTGTCATGCCGGTAACGATGGAGATCATGACGGTACTTTGGAGATGGAGATCAAAGGCGCAAGATGATCATGGCCATATCATGTCACATATTTTGATTGCATGTGATGTTTATCTTTTATAGATCTTATTTTGCTTAGTTCGACGGTAGCTTTATAAGATGATCTATCACTAAATTTCAAGATAAAAGTGTTCTCCCTGAGTATGCACCATTGCCAAAGTTCGTCGTGCCCAGACACCACGTGATGATCGGGTGTGATAAGCTCTACGTCCATCTAAAACAGGTGCAAGCCAGTTTTGCACACGCAGAATACTCAGGTTAAACTCGACGAGCCTAGCATATGCAGATATGGCCTTGGAACACTGGAGACCGAAAGGTCGAGCGCGAATCATGTAGATATGATCAACATAGTGATGTTCACCATTGAAAACTACTCCATCTCACGTGATGATCGGTTATGGTTTAGTTGATTTGGATCACGTGATCACTTAGATGACTAGAGGGATGTCTATCTAAGTGGAAGTTCTTAAGTAATATGATTAATTGAACTTCAATTTATCATGAACTTCGTCCTGGTAGTATTAGCATATCTATGTTGTAGATCAATAGCTCGCGTTTAGCTCCCTGTTTTATTTTTGATATGTTCCTAGAGAAAACTAAGTTGAAAATGTTAGTAGCAATGATGCGGATTGGATCCGTGATCGAGGATTATCCTCATTGCTGCACGTAAGAATTATGTCCTTGATGCACCGCTAGGTGATGTACCTATTGCGAAGCGGATGCGCACGTTATGAACGTTTGGCTAGCTCAATATGATGACTACTTGATAGTTTAGTGCACCATGCTCAACGGCTTAGAATCGGGACTTCAAAGACGTTTTGAACGTCATGGACCATATGAAATGTTCCAGGAGTTGAAGTTAATATTTCAAGCAAATACCCGAGTTGAGAGATATGAAGTCTCTAACAAGTTCTATAGCTAAAAGATGGAGGAGAATAGCTCAAGCAGTGAGCATGTGTTCATATTGTCTGGGTACTACAATCGCTTGAATCAAGTGGGAGTTAATCTTCCAGATAAAATAGTGATTGACAGAATTCTCTAGTCATCATCACCAAGTTAGTAGAACTTCGTGATGAACTATAGTATGCAAGGGATGACATAAACGGTTCTCGAGCTTTTCATGATGATGAAATCAATGAAGGTAGAAATCAAGAAAGAGCATCAAGTGTTGATGATTAACAAGACCACTAGTTTCAAGAAAAGGGGCAAAGGGAAGAAGGGGAACTTCAAGACGAACGGCAAGCAAGTTGCTGCTCGAGTGAAGAAGCCCAAGTCTGGACCTAAGCCTGAGACTAAGTGCATCTACTGCAAAGGGACTGGTCACTGGAAGCGGAACTACCCCAAGTAATTGGCGGATAAGAAGGATGGCAAAGTGAACATAAGTGTATTTGATATACATGTTATTGATGTGTACTTTACTAGTGTTTATAGCAACCCTCAAGATTTGATACTAGTTCGCCTAAGATTAGTAACTCAAACAGGAGTTGCAGAATGAACAGAGACTAGTTAAGGGTGAAGTGACGATGTGTGTTGGAAGTGGTTCCAAGATTGATATGATCATCATCGCACACTCCCTATACTTTCAGGATTAGTGTTGAACCTAAAATAAATGTTATTTAGTGTTTGCGTTGAGCATGAATATGATTGGATCATGTTTATTGCAATACGGTTATTCATGTAAGTTAGAGAATAATTGTTGTTCTGTTTACATGAATAAAACCTTCAATGGTCATACACCCAATGAAAACAGTTTGTTGGATCTCGACCGTAATGATACACATATTCATAATATTGATGCCAAAACATGCAAAGTTAATAATGATAGTGCAACTTATTTGTGGCACTGCCGTTTGGGTCATATCGGTGTAAAGCGCATGAAGAAACTCCATAAAGATGGATTTTCGGAATCACTTGGTTATGAATCATTTGATGCTTGCGAACTGTGCCTTTTGGGCAAGATGACTAAAACTCCGTTCTCCGAAACAATGGAACGAGCTACTGACTTATTGGAAATAATACATACCGATGTATGCGATCCAATGAGTGTTGATGCTCGTGGCAAGTATCGTTATTTTCTGACCTTCATAGATGATTTGAGCAGATATGGGTATATCTAGTTAATGAAACACAAGTCTGAAACATTGAAAAGTTCAAAGAATTTCAGAGTGAAGTGGAGAATCATCGTAACAAGAAAATAAAGTTTCTACGATCTGATCGTGGAGGAGAATATTTGAGTTACGAGTTTGGCCTTCATATAAAACAATGTGGAATAGTTTCACAGCTCACGCCACATGGAACACCACAGCGTAATGGTGTGTCCGAACGTCATAACCGCACTTTATTGGATATGGTGCGATCTATGATGTATCTTACCGATTTACCACTGTCGTTTTGGGGTTATGCATTAGAGACAATTGCATTCACTTTAAATAGGGCACCATCAAAACCCGTTTGAGAAGACGCCTTATGAACTGTGGTTTGGCAAGAAACCAAAGTTGTCGTTTCTTAAAGTTTGGGACTGCGATGCTTATGTGAAAAAGTTTCAACCTGATAAGCTCGAACCCAAATCGGAGAAGTGCGTCTTCATAGAATACCCAAAGGAGACTATTGGGTACACCTTCTATCACAGATCTGAAGGCAAGACTTTTGTTGCTAAATTTGGATCCTTTCTAGAGAAGGAGTTTGTCTCGAAAGAAGTGAGTGGGAGGAAAGTAGAACTTGATGAGGTAACTGTACCTGCTCCCTTATTGGAAAGTAGTTCATCACAGAAATCTCTTCCTGTGAGTCCTACACCAATTAGTGAGGAAGCTAATGATGATGATCATGTAACTTCAGATCAAGTTACTACCGAACCTCGTAGGAAAACCAGAGTAAGATCCGCACTAGAGTGGTATGGTAATCCTATTCTGGAGGTCATGTTACTAGACCATGATAAACCTACGAACTATGAGGAAGCGATGATGAGCCTAGATTCCGCGAAATGGCTCGAAGGCCATGAAATCTAAGATGGGATCCATGTATGAGAACAAAGTATGGACTTTGATTGACTTCCCCAAATGATCGGCGAACCATTGAGATTAAATGGATCTTCAAGAGGAAGACAGACGCTGATAGTAGTGTTACTATCTACGAAGCTAGACTTGTCGAAAAAGGTTTTTGACAAAGTTCAAGATGTTGACTACAATGAGTTTTTTCTCACTCATATCGATGCTTAAAAGTCTGTCCGAATCATGTTAGAAAATTGCCACATTTTATGAAATCTGGCAAATGGATGTCAAAACTACATTCCTTAATGGATTTCTTAAAGAAAAGTTGTATATGATGCAACCAGAAGGTTTTGTCGATCCTAAAGGTGCTAACAAAATATGCAAGCTCCAGTGATCCATCTATGGACTGGTGTAAGCATCTCGGAGTTGGAATATACGCTTTGATGAGTTGATCAAAGCATATAGTTTTATACAGACTTGCGGTGAAGCCTGTATTTACAAGAAAGTGAGTGGGAGCACTACAACATTTCTGATAAGTATATGTGAATGACATATTGTTGATCGGAAATAATGTAGAATTATTCTGCGAAGCATAAAGGATTGTTTGAAAGGAGTTTTTTAAAGAAAGACCTCGGTGAAGCTGCTTACATATTGAGCATCAAGATCTATAGAGATAGATCAAAACGCTTGAGAAGATTTTTCAATGAGTACATACCTGATACGTCTCCAACGTATCTATAATTTTTGATTGCTCCATGCTACTTTATCTACTGTTTTGGACTATATTGGGCTTTATTTTCCACTTCTATATTATTTTTGGGACTAACCTATTAACCGGAGGCCCAGCCCAGAATTGCTCTTTTTTGCCTATTTCACCTATTTCAGTGTTTTGAAGAAACGGAATATCAAACGGAGTCCAAACGGAATGAAACCTTCGGAAACGTGATTTTCTCAACGAACGTGATCCAGGAGAGTTGGACCCTACTCCAAGGAACAAAAGAGGCGGTCACGAGGGTGGGGGACCCCCCCCCCCCTTGGCGGTGCCCCTTGCCTCTTGGCCCCCCTGTTGCTCCACCGACATACTCCTTCCTCCTATATATACCTACGTACCCCCAAACGATCAGAACAGGAGCCAAAAACCTAATTCCACCACCACAACTTCCTGTGTCCATGAGATCCCATCTTGGGGCCTGTTCCGGAGCTCCGCCGGAGGGGGCATCCACCATGGAGGGCTTCTACATCATCATCAAAGCCTCTCCGATGAAGTGTGAGTAGTTTACTTCAGACCTTTGGGTCCATAGCAAGTAGCTAGATGGCTTCTTCTCTCTTTTTGGATCTCAATACAATGTTCTCCCCCTCTCTCGTGGAGATCTATTCGATGTAATCTTGTTTTTGCGGTGTGTTTGTTGAGACCGATGAATTGTGGGTTTATGATCCAGATTATCTATGAATAATATTTGAATCTTCTATGAATTCTTTTATGTATGATTGAGTTATCTTTGCAAGTCTCTTCGAATTATCCGTTTGGTTTGGCCAACTATATTGGTAGTTCTTGCAATGGGAGAAGTGCTTAGCTTTGGGTTCAATCTTGCGTGTCCTTACCCAAAGGATGTAAAGGGTGGCAAGGCACGTATTGTATTGTTGCCATCGAGGATAACAAGATGGGGTTTTTATCATATTGCATGAATTTATCCCTCTACATCATGTCATCTTGCTTAAGGCGTTACTCTGTTTTTAACTTATATACTCTAGATGCTTGCTGGATAGCGGTCGATGAGTGGAGTAATAATAGTAGATGCAGAATCGTTTTGATCTACTTGTCTTGGATGTGATGCCTATATACATGATCATACCTAGATATACTTATAACTATGCTCAATTCTGTCAATTGCTCAACAGAAATTTGTTCACCCACCGTAGAATACTTATGCTCTTGAGAGAAGCCACTAGTGAAACCTATGGCCCCCGGGTCTATTCTCATCATATCAATCTCCATCACTTTTATACTTGCTTTGTTTTTACTTTGCCTTTTACTTTTCACTTTGCATCTCTACACCAAAAATACCAAAAATATTATTTATCATCTCTATCAGATCTCACTCTCGTAAGTGACCGTGAAGGGATTGACAACCCCTAATCGCGTTGGTTGCGAGGAGCTATCGTTTTGTGCAGGTACGAAGGACTTGTGCATGGCCTCCTACTGGATTGATACCTTGGTTCTCAAAAACTGAGGGAAATACTTACGCTACTTTGCTGCATCATCCTCTCCTCTTCGGGGAAATCCAACGCAGTGCTCAAGAGGTAGCAAGAAGAATTTCTGGCGCCGTTGCCGGGGAGGCTCACACAAGAGCAAGTCAACCATACAAAGTACCCATCACAATCCCTATCTCTTGCATTACATTATTTGCCATTTGCCTCTCGCTTTCCTCTCCCCCACTTCACCCTTGCCGTTTTATTCGCCCTCTCTTTCCCAATCTCCTCCTATTTTTCCCGTTGCCTTTTCTTCATTCGTTTGTTTGCTCGTGTGTTGGATTGCATGTTTGTCGCGATGGCTCAAGATACTACCAAATTGTGTGACTTCATCAACACCAATAATAATGATTTCCTTAGCACTCTGATTGCTCCTCTTGCCAATACTGAATCTTGTGAAATCAATACTGCTTTGTTGAATCTTGTTATGAAAGATCAATTCGCCGGCCTTCCTAGTGAAGATGCCGCTACTCATCTGAATAGCTTCGTTGATTTATGTGATATGCAAAAGAAAAAAGATGTCGATAATGATGTCGTTAAGTTGAAGCTATTTCCTTTTTCGCTTAGAGATCGTGCTAAAGCATGGTTTTCATCTCTGCCTAAAAATAGTATTGATTCTTGGAACAAGTGCAAAGATGCTTTTATCTCTAAGTATTTTCCTCCCGCTAAGATCATCTCTCTTAGGAATGATATTATGAATTTTAAGCAACTTGATCATGAACATGTTGCACAAGCTTGGGAGAGAATGAAATTAATGATATGTAATTGTCCTACTCATGGTTTGAACTTGTGGATGATTATACAAAACTTTTATGCCGGATTGAATTTTGCTTCTAGAAATCTTTTAGATTTAGACGTGGGAGGCACTTTTATGGAAATCACTCTAGGAGATGCTACTAAACTTCTAGATAATATTATGGTTAATTATTCTCAATGGCATACCGAAAGATCTACTAATAAAAAAGTGCATGCGATAGAAGAAATTAATGTTTTGAGTGGAAAGATGGATGAACTTATGAAATTATTTGCTACTAAGAGTGTTTCTTCTGATCCTAATGATATGCCTTTGTCTACCTTGATTGAGAATAATAATGAATCTATGGATGTGAATTTTGTTGGTAGGAATAATTTTGGTAACAACGCATATAGAGGGAATTTTAATCCTAGGCCTTATCCTAGTAATCCTTCTAATAATTATGGAAATTACTACAACAACTCTTATGGAAATATTAATAAGATGCCCTCTGAATTTGAGAGTAGTGTTAAAGAGTTTATGAATTCACAAAAGAATTTTAATGCTTTGCTTGAAGAGAAATTGCTTAAGGTTGATGATTTGGCTAGGAACGTTGATAGAATTTCTCTTGAGGTTGATTCTTTAAAGCTTAGATCTATTCCTCCTAAGCATGATATCAATGAGTCTCTCAAAGATATGAGAATTTCCATTGATGAGTGCAAAGAAAGAACCGCTAGGATGCGTGCTTCCAAGTATGCCTTTATTAAAGCGTGTTCTTCTAATTCCTATGAAAATCAAGATGAAGATCTAAAAGTTATTGATGTGTCCCCTATTAAATCCTTGTTTTGCAATATGAATCTTTATGAAACTGAATATGATCTTCCTTTACCTAGAAGGCGTTCTAAAAATTCGGAGTTTTTAGATCTTGATGATGAAATTGATAAATGTGGGATTGAAAGAAATAAAAACCTAGATGTTGCTAAACCCACTATTTTGGATCTCAAGGAATTTAATTATGAAAATTGCTCTTTAATTGATTGTATTTCCTTGTTGCAATCGGTGCTAAATTCTCCTCATGCTAATAGTCAAAATAAGGCCTTTACCGAACACATTGTTGATGCCTTGATGCAATCTTATGAAGAAAAACTTGAGTTGAAAGTTTCTATCCCTAGAAAACTCTATGATGAGTGGGAACCTACTATTAAAATCAAAATTAAAAATTATGAGTTTCATGCCTTGTGTGATTTGGGTGCTAGTGTCTCCACTATTCCCAAAACTTTGTGTGATTTGCTAGATTTCCGTGACTTTGATGATTGCTCTCTAAACTTGCATCTTGCGGATTCCACTATTAAAAAGCCAATGGGAAGAATTAATGATGTTCTTATTGTTGCAAATAGGAATTATGTGCCCGTAGATTTTATCGTTCTTGATATAGATTGCAATCCTTCATGTCCTATTATTCTTGGTAGACCTTTTCTTAGAACGATTGGTGCAATTACTGATATGAAGGAAGGAAATATTAGATTCCAATTTCCCTTAAAGAAGGGCATGGAACACTTTCCTAGAAAGAAAATAAAATTACCATATGAATCTATCATGAGAGCCACTTATGGATTGCCTACCAAAGATGGCAATACCTAGATCTATTCTTGCTTTTATGCCTAGCTAGGGGCGTTAAACGATAGCGCTTGTTGGGAGGCAACCCAATTTTATTTTTAGTTTTTTTGTTTTTATTTCTGTTTAGGAATAAATTATTCATCCAGCCTCTGTTTAGATGTTGTTTTATGTTTTAATTAGTGTTTGTGCCAAGCTAGACCTATTGGATCTTCTTGGATAATAGTTATTTGATCTTGCTGTAATTTCCAGAAACTTTGCGCTCAGTGCCCGAATTATTACAAATCACCAGAACGTCATAAAATAGTGATTCCAATTGCTGCTGATCAATAAACAAATTGTCTAGGTCTTCTGATTTTGGTAGATTTTTTTGAGTTCCAAAAGTTTGCGTTAGTTACAGATTACTACAGACTGTTCTGTTTTTGACAGATTCATTTTTTCGTGTGTTGTTTGCTTATTTTGATGAATCTATGGCTAGTAAAATAGTTTATAATCCATAGAGAAGTTGGAATACAGTAGGTTTAACACCAATATAAATAAATAATGAGTTCATTACAGTACCTTAAAGTAGTCTTTTGTTTTCTTTCTCTAACGGAGCTCACGAGATTTCTATTGAGTTTTGTGTTGTGAAGTTTTCAAGTTTTGGGTGAATTCTTTTGATGGATTATGGAACAAGGAGTGGCAAGAGCCTAAGCTTGGGGATGCCCATGGCACCCCCAAGATAGTCCAAGGACACCAAAAAGTCAAAGCTTGGGGATGCCCCGGAAGGCATCCCCTCTTTCGTCTACTTCCGTCGGTAATTTACTTGGGGCTATATTTTTATTCACCACATGATATGTGTTTTGCTTGGAGCGTCTTGTATTATTTGCGTCTTTGCTTGTTAGTTTACCACAATCATCCTTGCTATACACACCTTTTGAGAGAGCCATACATGAACTGGAATTTGATAGAATACTCTATGTGCTTCACTTATATCTTTTGAGCTTGATAGTTTTGCTCATAGTGCTTCACTTATATCTTTTGAGCGTGATAATTTTTGCTCTAGTGCTTCACTTAGATCTTTTAGAGCACGGTGGTGGATTTGTTTTAAAGAAATTATTGATCTCTCATGCTTCACTTAGATTATTTTGAGAGTCGTTAATAGCATGGTAATTTGTTTAATGATAATATACTTGGTATTCAAGATATGTGAAACTTTCTTTTGAGTGCGTTGAATACTAAGAAAAGTTTGATGCTTGATAATTGTTTTGAGATATGAAGATGGTGATATTAGAGTCATGCTAGTTGAGTAGTTGTGAATTTAAAGAATACTTGTGTTGAAGTTTGTGATTCCCGTAGCATGCACGTATGGTGGACCGTTATGTGATGAACTCGGAGCATGATTTATTTATTGATTGTCTTCCTTATGAGCGGCGGTCAGGGATGAGCGATGGTCTTTTCCTACCAATCTATCCCCCTAGGAGCATGCACGTAATACTTTGCTTTGATAACTTCTAAATTTTTGCAATAAGTATATGAGTTCTTTATGACTAATGTTGAGTCCATGGATTATACGCACTTTTTCCCATCCTTCCACCATTGCTAGCCTCTCTAATACCGCCCACTTTTCGCTAGTATCATACACCCACCATATATCTTCCTCAAAACAGCCACCATACCTACCTATTATGGCATTTCCATAGCCATTCCCAGATATATTGCCATGCAACTTTCCACTGTTCCGTTTATTATGATACGCTCCATCATTGTCATATTGCTAGCATGATCATGTAGTTGACATCGTATTTGTGGCAAAGCCACCTTTCATAATTCTTTCATACATGTCACTCATGTTTCATTGCATATCCTGTACATCACGGAGGCATTCATATAGAGTCATACTTTGTTCTAAGTATCGAGTTGTAATTGTTGAGTTGTAAGTAAATAAAAGTGTGATGATCATCATTATTAGAGCATTGTCCCAAGTGAGGAAAGGATGATGGAGACTATGATTCCCCACAAGTCGGGATGAGACTCCGGACGGAAAATAAAAAAAATAAAAAAGAGGCCATAAAAAAGAGAAAAGGCCCAAATAAAAAATGAGAGAAAAAGAGAGAAGGGACAATGTTACTATCCTTTTACCACACTTGTGCTTCAAAGTAGCACCAAGATCTTCATGATAGAGAGTCTCTCATTTTGTCACTTTCAGATACTAGTGGGAATTTTTCATTATAGAACTTGGCTTGCATATTCCAATGATGGGCTTCCTCAAATGCCCTAGGTCTTCGTGAGCAAGCGAGTTGGATGCACACCCACTTAGTTTCTTTTGTTGAGCTTTCATATACTTATAGCTCTAGTGCCACTACTAGGGAAAAGCCTATACACAGAATCTTAGCAGCAGCGCGGGTCAAAAAGGAGCGCTGCTGCTAATTAGTAGTAGCGAAAAGGGAAACTCGCTGCGATAAGTTTTAGCAAGAGCGCTCTGTGTAAACCGCGCTGCTACAAATATCCACCGACGGTGTTCACCGAGCTCCATTTAGTAGTAGCGCCGTTGCCGAACAGCGCTCTGCTACGGATATAGTAGCAGCGCTTTTATCGGGATCGTTGTTGCTACATTTCAAATTGGCAATTTTTTTGTCATCATTAGCGATGGCCTGTTGCTTAAAGCAGCCTTCTGCTAATTCTTTTTTGAAGCTGCTTTTCTCTCCCGCCATCGCTAACCCGCACCAACCCACCACCTTTCCCCACCCGTGCCTCCCTCCCTCCTCTCTCTTCCCTTCCCCTACCTCCCCACATGCTCCCACTCTCACTCTTCTTCTTCCTCAATACTTCTCCCCCATTACTCTTTCTCTTCTATCCACCTTTCTCTCTCTTCATTACTCCTACCTAACTACACCACCTCCATTAATGCATCTCCTTTCTCTTTTTCCTTTCCCCTCCACTAGTTGAAGTTGTCTCCTCCCAATTTAGCTAGCTAGGCAGATGTAGCATCTATACTACTATAAAACAAGCGAACTTTATCTTTCTTAAGTCCACCCCGTCTAATGCACACAAAACAACAGAGCATAATTACAGCCTCACGATCAGACCCACATATTTGTATCTAATCGTCAAAACAACAACTAATCCGGAGATAAGTACGTTTAGCAATTTGAGTGGGCAGACGAAACTCTGCCATCTGCGTCGTCCGCACTTATTCAGCCCCACGCCACGCCAAAAAAACAAAAAGAAAGAGACATAACTGCGCCTCAATCCTATTCATCCCCATCTACATCTCCTCGCGCCGCCGCTCGCACCTTGCATCGCGCCCGCCGGCGAACGAGCCACGCGTGTTCCCGTGACTCGGCACCGCGGAGCCCTCTGCCGTTAGCTCCCTTCCTGTTCAAGATCCGCAATGGCCGCCGCTCGCCCCTTGCCTCGCCGCCGCACCCCTCAACTCATCCGCACCGCCACGCCTGCCCGGCAGGAGATCAACTGCTCTGTCCTCTGCAAGGTTGCCGCCGCCGGGGGATTCGGATGGACGTGGAGCTGTCGGCCGCCGGCGAGCGAGGACGCGCATGTAAGGCGCGCGGTGTGGTGCAGCGGTCTCCTCCATGTCGTCGCCGAGCTCCCTGCGACGCCCTCTTGTCTCCTCCACACATGTCTGCCCCTGACATCTCCCTCCCTCTCAATCTCTTCTTTCTATTGTTTTTGTTCTCAATCAACTATAGGTACTGAGACGTGTGTTGTTTTTCAAATCAACCCTGCTCTTCCTGGTTGGAACTGTTGACACACACTGCATGCTCATAGGCTCACGACGTTCTGACGGAAAAACACCAAACATTGTGTAGAAATGTCTTGGGGGGATAACACAGATTTGTTCTCCGTTCATGTCAATGCATCCTGTTATTTCATCCCTGTACGCATATTGCACATCTCCCTCTAATACTGATTTTTTTTTGTGTTGTTTTGCAGCTAGCTTCAGCAGGTTAGTTAGGCTATTATAAAGTAGGGAGCTTTCCTACATAATAATACAAAGATGATGCTGAAGGATGTTTTGCAACTAGCAAGATAATTTGTTTAGAAGCTGATTGTCAAATTTCTTAAAAAGATACATGGTTGTTGTGTCCTATCAGACAATATAAAACTTCTGCCATGATATTTCCTTATGCAGTTTCAAGGTCACATGGATGCTGATAGCTCTCAGGTGTATGGCGTATTTGTTGCTGGTATTGTTCCCTTTCTTCCTGGAATGCCAATGTATATTGCTTCAGTTCTCTAATTGACATTGATGAAGAAACTAGGCTACGAAGTGCAGCTTGAGAAGAGGTATGCTTATTGTTGCCTTTCTTCTTGATACCAGGTTTATACGATGAAGGATTCTGAATTGATGCATATATTGTCTCGAAAGTAACTAGGCTCCAAAGTGGAGACTGAGAAGAGGTATACTTACTGTTGTCTGTGTTGCTCTATCTACTCAATCACCTTCATATGAACAAGTACATCGGAATTGTTTATCTCAGTGCATTAGAATTGTTCCTTCGGTGCAGGGTTTCTGCTGCTATTGTTAAATCTTCAAGAAATATCCCTTCCTGGTTCAGAGGTTTACAAGTCCGCTTCTTCAAATATGGAAATGATTTATTTGCAAACTTCAATGCAAAATGGTTAGCCAGTCTTGAACAATTGCATCTATATATACTTTCCAGCTATGCTATTGATGCCACATCCAGATTACTTGTAATCTGTTTTTCTTTTCTTGGGAGTAGAGGTAACAACAAAGGTTTCACTCAACGATTGAGCAAATGCAGTTCTAATGCGTGTCTTCTAACTATCCATGAAATATTTCTCCTCCTAAATCTAAAAAACTATATATAGAAGCACGAAGATTAGATTTACTGGATTTATTGGATTCTGTTTGGTGCATAATTTATTGCATATTAGACGCAACGATGCCGATCTATTTTATTTAGGAGGATGTACCAGCATGTATACTATCTTTCAACTAGGTTAGAAGTTGGCATTTCTGTCATGCGAGCTTCAGAGAAGGATTCATCTTATTGTCCTTTGATGTTCTAGCGTTCAGTTTGTTGATTGCTTCAGTTACGGTGGTGTTATTTGGAATAAGAATTACTCCAGCTGCTTGTAACATTGGTAGAATGGTGGAATTCTAGGAGCAGTCATTAATTTCAGTTTAGTTTCTGTATAACAAGTACAATCAGTCTATTATTAGTCAGCTTGTATTGTTTTTATTGAATGCATATCAATCGTGAGGCATACATTGTACATGCAAGATTACTAAAATTGTGAATTTTATATGAAAGACACGCATTGCATTATTTTTGTGGGCACACCAATTGATTAACTATGCTTAACCTTTGGTTTAGTATGACACAGAACTACCCTCATGTGGTAACATCCTTTCGTGTCGCACAGAATTGAGTTCTGCCACTTCACATTAAGCCAGATGATGATTTGGTCAGCCAGATCGGCATGTGAAATGCAAGTACATAACTAATTACTTCCTTGGAAGATGTCATATGTACGTATTTGAAAAGGATCAAATTTTCGTGGCTATCACACCGGCAAAACCAATGAAGTTCGTTGGCATGATTGCCCCAACTAACTAGATGTTACTGTTGTTTTAGATTGTGTTCCTCGAATTATTGAATTGTACCAGTGCTTATGGTATTCGATACCAAGACACGGTTATAATTTTAATTCATTTAATAATAGAAAGATGTGTTTTGTGTTACCATGTTACCTTTTAAAAGTTGTGACATGAGAAAACAATCAGTTGCATTAGTTCACATGTCCATTGTTTGCGAGGTTTCTTCTATGCTTGTCAGGGAGTCAACAAGTGCATTGCATGTTCACTATTACTATTAGAATTTAATGGTACACGTGTATGTAGGATGTAATTTGCTGTTGGGGAATCTCCAAATCATATAACCAGCTAAATTGTATCCTTGTGGATTTTTCTACCCGCGGGAACATGGTAAATGATATGGCCAAAGAAATAGCTTTGATGAAAATGATTCACATAGTTATGAATTTTTTCTGCACGTGCCTTTCTAAACTCACATCAATTATGGATTATATGTTGAGATACCAGCTAATTATAGAGATATCTTTTATTATCTGTTGATGTTTATATATTGTAAATGGTGGTTGTGGGCATCCCAAAGAAGATTGTTCTGACCATTGACATTTTCATGGACCACCGTGGCAAGAACATGCCCCTAGAGGTTATGCAGTCTGATGTCCAGAAGGCTCAAGATACAAGGGCAAGCTGAAAGCTTGATCTTCCCAAGGTGTGCCTGCAAGTATGGGTCTGTTTCTTTTTCTCCTTGTTTACACCTCTCTTTCTCCAAGGCTGGTGATTCGATTGCAATAGAGGAGCCTGCTACAGTCATCCAGGGTCCAGGGCGATTACATGCCCATCACCCGCGGCGGCGAGAAGCACATGCATACGATGAGCTCTGTGTCAAGATGATGAACCAGCACCAGTTGGGAGCCCAGGTGAAGAGGTTGTCGATGCGGAGAAATAGGAGAAGTGATTACATGTTTTATGACAGCTAATGGACGATGTTATCTTAGTTTGTGAATTTTTGTTTTGGTCGACTCAGAAACCTTGTTTGATGTCCGAAGATCCCTTTTTGCCCACTATTCAAAGCATATGTTCATTTTTGTGTAATAATCAAACAATACACTTCAAACAATTAAGTTGATATCCCAAGAATATTTTGAACAAGGATGTACTTATCGCCTCAGATAATCCTTATTCATCACGCTAGATCGTATTTTCATTTAATTATGTTTGAGAATAGCTTTGATAGTTTTTCTAGAACTACAGATATTTGATATATTGTATGTTATAGACGTGCATTGCACGTGCAAGCTTACTAGTTTAGTTAAGTGACCTATTTGCCCCCTAACTAGATCTATCTTTGTCAACAAGAGCTTTGTGCACTTTTGATCTCCCTACAACATCATCTCCACCGTGTGCTCGATCTCGATCGAGGTGATGAAAATTGCATGCTTTTGCAAAATGAAAATATGTTTATGTGTGTGTGATATGTTTGTGGAAATTGTGTGTGTGGCACGCCAAATTGTGCTTTTGAGTTGCCTATGTTTTGTCGAAATGTCGATTTATTTCCGTTTCGGCGAATTCCGGGCAAACTCTAGATCCATATATGTCCTATTTTTAGGGAAGGTCATGCCAAATTTTTGTATGACTTTGATGCATGCATGCATTTTTATAATCAATTTGTTTATTATTACCGTGCATAGTTGACAATGGTCAGTGGAACGATGGTGGACAGGTGGTTGCGGTCGGCGGTGCAGGACATGAAAGAAAATAACCGGACAGAGGTTTTATGTCCGTGTCAAAAATGCAAAGGAATAGTTTGGCTCGACCCCCATGACGATGGTCGTGTCGAAGCACACCTGCTCATGACTGGTTTCATGGATGGCTATACGCGGTGGATAATTAAAGATGAGGATGACGATGTTGAGGATGCCGACGGGGCAGGCAATGATGACACGGGGCAAGAATGATCGATAATGGCGGCGGGGAAGAGGCCGGACAATGCGGCGGAGAAAGGGTCGGACATGCGGCGGAGAAAGGGCCGGACATGGCGGAGGAGAAGGGGCCGGACATGGCGGCGGAGAGAACGACATGGACTCCACGCAGCAGAGTTCGTCGGTACTAAGTTCAATCGTGCGGGACCCTCATGTTCAAGCATTGCTTTGCAAGGAGACGAGTACTGAGAGAGCTGCTTCTAGAGAGGAGGCTAAGCTGGAGCAACTGGTGGTAGACTCGAACACTCCATTGTATGATGGTTGCAATCCTGAGGTGACCCGCTTGAGTTTCACGCTCCAACTCCTGAAGACGAAGGCTAAAAACAAATGGACCGACACTAGCCTCGATGAGCATCTCAAGTACCTAAAGGATGTTCTTCCCGCGGGTAATCTGTGTCCTACTAGTGTTGATGAGGCCAAGAAGATCGTGTGCCCTCTTGATCTGCCACACGTTAGATACCATGCATGCATCAACGATTGCATACTTTATCGGAAGGAGCACGAAAAAAACAAGCTGTCCGTGTGCAATGCTTCTCGATACAAGAAGGCAGGGAAGAAATGTCCCCGTAAAGTTGTATGGTACTTACCGATCACTCCCGCCTCCAGAGGTATTTTGTAGATCCCAAGGAAGCAAAGCTAATGCGCTGCACGCGGAGAGGAAGAAGCCCGACGATGGAGATGATCCGCTGAGACACGTGAAGGATGGAAGCCGTGGAGAGCGTTGAACAGCTTCTATCGGTATTTTCAATGTGATGCAAGGAACATCGTGCTCGGGCGTGTACCGATGGCATGAATCCGTTTGGCAACCAGAACACCAACCATAGCACATGGCCCGTGTTTGTATGGATGTACAACCTCCCCCCCTAGTTGTGCATGAAATCGAAGTACATTCACATGAGCATGCTTATTCAAGGGCCGAAACAAC
Organism: Aegilops longissima; assembly: GCA_021605205.1. Taxonomy (NCBI): domain Eukaryota; kingdom Viridiplantae; phylum Streptophyta; class Magnoliopsida; order Poales; family Poaceae; genus Aegilops; species Aegilops longissima. The sequence goes on from CM038676.1 coordinate 33,097,558, forward strand.
CACTACTTCAAGAGGAGTTAGACACGTTATGGAAAACACCGGCCAAGACATGGGACGCCAGCAAAGGTGAGTATTTCAACATGAGAGCTGCGCTGATCACGACAGTGCAGGACTATCTCGGTTACGGATATGTGGCAGGCCAGGTGTGCCATGGATATTGCGGATGCACGCGGTGCATGGATGATACGACGTCTCGGCCGCTAACGTCAAGGAAAGATGGCGGGTCTGGGAAAATCGTGTACATGGGGCATAGAAGATGGCTTGAACAGGACGACCCGTGGAGAAACCGTGGAGATCTATTCAATGGTCACGCTGAGCATCGAGGACCTCCACGTAAGCGGAGCGGTGCCGAAATCGATGAGCTGTTGAAAACTGGAAGGAGTGCCCGCGCCGAAAGATGATGAGAAAGGCGCCGGAGCCGCTGCTGAAGGTATGGAAGACGAGGTTTGTGTTCGGGACTTGAGTATCGCACAAACTCGATACACCTCATTGCCTTGATCAAATGCATATCTGTAAGAATGTCCTTGAGAGCTTGCTCGCAACACTGATGAACATGCCGGATAAGACCAAGGATGGGCCGAAGGCAAGAAAAGACTTGCAAGATTTGAAAATTAGGGAAGATCTGCACATGCCGCCCCGTAAAATGTCAGACAAGACAGAGACGGAGACAGAGGCACGGGAGAAGAAGGGCAAGAAAATAAAGAAAGAGGATTATTGCCCCCCTTCTTGCTTCACCTTAAGTCAGGCTGAGATCAATGCCTTCTTTAAGTGCCTTACCGGAGTCAATTAGTTCCGTTACTGTGGCAAGATAAGCAGATATCTAGACACGGACAAGAAAAGGTTCAGCGGGATGAAGTCTCATGACTGTCATGTGATGATGACGCAGATACTACCTGTTGCCCTTAGAGGGATAATGGACAAGCACGTCCGTGACACGCCATCGGTCTCTGCAACTTTTTCGACGCCATCTCTCGAAAGTCGATCGGTGTGAAGCAGCTCCAAAGGCTACAGGAAGAGATCGTTGTGATACTTGAATGAGCTTGAGATGTACTTCCCGCCCGCGTTCTTTGACATGATGGTGCATCTGTGTGTCCATATTGTGGATGACATAATAGACCTGGGGCCGTCATTCCTGCACAACATGATGCCATTTGAGAGGATGAATGAGATCATCAAAGGATTCGTTCGTAACATGTCCCGTCCAGATGGAAGCATCGTCTAGGGCTATTTGGCACAAGAGTGCATATCTTTCTGTGAGAATTTTCTATATGGCGCAGACCAGCCGCCTGGTGTTAGTGTTGGTTTGCCCGTTAACAAGCACGATGGGAGGCTCAAGGAGATGGTCATCGCAACGGTCGCAGGAACTGCACGTGGCATACTCAGATCGACGCAGCGACTTTGATGAAAGCAAACTTGGTAGTGCTACAACACCTAGACGAGGTAGATCCTTTCGTGGCACTACACAAAGAAATTATCGCAAAGAAGTATCGTGACCGGGGGGTATGCGCTACAGCTACTGAAGGTAGTAGCAGCGCGTTTTGTCCAAATGCGCTACTGCTATGTCCACTTAACCCAAAATTCTCACCCGCTCTGCTTCATCCCGCCTTTTCCCCCAAATCCCCACTCTCCCGCCACAGACCGCCCCCGACTCGCTCAGGCGCTCGCCCCGACTCAAGGCCAAGCGCTTAGCCTCGACCCAGCGCTCGCCCCGACCCGCCCTCGTCCCGACCCGACCCCGGCGCTCGCCCCGACCTGCCTCGCCCCGACCCAAGCGCCAAGGCCGCTCGACCCGAGCCCAGCCTCGCCCCGACCCGGCAGCCTCGCCTCCTCCTCTCTCCTCCCGGCCGTCGTCGGGCCTGCCTCCTCGCCCCTGCACCCTCTGTAAACCCCCCCTCTCTCTGCTAGGGTTCTTCGGTTAATTTACTTAGGTTTTAGTTAGGGAAGTATGTTAATTAGGTTATCTATTTAGTTATGAATTTAGCTAGGTTTCAAAATTTGAACTGGACATGTGATATGTGCAAATTTGAACTGGACATGTGATATGTGCATATGTCATATTTTGGACATGTCATGTTTGGAAAATGATCCGAGTGGCCTATGTTATGCCGGAATGTTGATTCATTTCCGTTCCGGTGAATTTCACGCGCTCGATATGTCCATTTTTTAGCAAAGGTCATGCCGAAATTTCCCGTGAATAAAGGCATGATTTTGTGCTACATAGTTGGCAAATCGAGTGCTGGCAGATAGATTTCTTTTTATGTCATTTATCATTTATTCATACTTTTAGAAATAAATGAGGACACTTAATCATAGGAAACATGTCGAACAACGAAGAAACTGGGCCTTCTGACCAAGATGCAGACGAGATGGATTATGAGGGTGAACAAGAGTACCTCGACTATTTGACTGCTAAGCAAGAATTGGGTGTTGCTATGGCCGAAGAATCTTATTCGTCTGGAGCCGGCCGAGAGCACACCAATAACTACCACACATCAACAAGCATGTGCGAAGACCACCACCCCGCCTACGCAATTACCAGCTCCTGTAGTGCCGGGTGAGAGCGGCGACGACATGATGAAGGGGTGCAATAGTATCGACTGATGTAATATCTCCAGAGAACAGAGAATGGATGATGAGACGGAGGTCGACCCTATGGATTACCTCAATACAAACGCGTATGACTGTGACATAGATATGATGAGTCAACATATGACGAATCGGGCTATCAGCTTGCTAATGAGGATATGGATGATATGCCCGGGCAGGGTCGTACCATGGATTGCAAAAAGTCTCTCTTCATGAAATACTTATGCTCTTGAGAGAAGCCACTAGTGGAACCTATGGCCCCCGGGTCTATTCTCATCATATCAATCTCCATCACTTTTATAGTTGCTTTGTTTTTTACTTTGCCTTTTACTTTTCACTTTGCATCTCTATACCAAAAATACCAAAAATATTATTTATCATCTCTATCAGATCTCACTCTCGTAAGTGACCGTGAAGGGATTGACAACCCCTAATCGCGTTGGTTGCGAGGAGCTATCGTTTTGTGCAGGTACGAGGGACTTGTGCGTGGCCTCCTACTGGATTGATACCTTGGTTCTCAAAAACTGAGGGAAATACTTACGCTACTTTGTTGCATCATCCTCTCCTCTTCGGGGAAATCCAACGCAGTGCTCAAGAGGTAGCAATACCTTGATAAGATTTTGAATTAGTTCAAAATGGAACAGTCAAAGAAGGAGTTCTTGCCTGTGTTGCAAGGTGTGAAGTTGAGTAAGACTCAAAGCCCGACCACGGCAGAAAATAGAAAGAGAATGAAAGTCATTCCCTATGCCATAGTCATAGGTTCTATAAAGTATGTCATGCTATGGACCAGACCTATTGTATACCCTGCCCTGAGTTTGGCAAGGGAGTACAATAGTGATCTAGGAATAGATCACTGGACATTGGTCAAAATTATCCTTAGTGGAATAAGGATATATTTCTCGATTATGGAGGTGACAATAGGTTCATCGTAAAGAGTTACGTCGATGCAAGTTTTGACACTGATCTAGATGACTCTAAGTCTCAATCTGGATACATATTAAAAGTGGGAGCAATTAGCTAGAGTAGCTCCGTGCAGAGCATTGTAGACATAGAATATTTGCAAAATACATACGTCTCTGAATGTGACAGACCCGTTGACTAAAACTTCTCTCACAAACAAAACATGATCATACCTTAGTACTCTTCGGGTGTTAATCACATAGCAATGTGAACTAGATTATTGACTCTAGTAAACCCTTTGGGTGTTGATCACATGACGATGTGAACTATGGGTATTAATCACATACAGATGTGAATATTGGTGTTAAATCACATGGCGATGTGAACTAGATTATTGTCTCTAGTGCAAGTGGGAGACTGAAGGAAATATGCCCTAGAGGCAATAATAAAGTTATTATTTATTTCCTTATATCATGATAAATGTTTATTATTCATGCTAGAATTGTATTAACCGGAAACATAATACATGTGTGAATACATAGACAAACAGAGTGTCACTAGTATGCATCTACTTGACTAGCTCGTGAATCAAAGATGGTTAAGTTTCCTAACCATAGACATGAGTTGTCATTTGATTAACGGGATCACATCATTAGGAGAATGATGTGATTGACTTGACCCATTCCGTTATCTTAGCACTTGATCGTTTAGTATGTTGCTATTGCTTTCTTCATGACTTATACATGTTCCTATGACTATGAGATTATGCAACTCCCGTTTACCGGAGGAACACTTTGTGTGCTACCAAACGTCACAACATAACTGAGTCACTATAAAGGTGCTCTACAGGTGTCTCCGAAGGTACTTGTTGGGTTGGCGTATTTCGAGATTAGGATTTGTCACTCCGATTGTTGGAGAGGTATCTCTGGGCCCACTCGGTAATGCACATCAGTATAAGCCTTGCAAGCATTGCAACTAATGAGTTAGTTGCGGGATGATGTATTGCAGAACGAGTAAAGAGACTTGCCGGTAACGAGATTGAACTAGGTATTGAGATACCGATGATCGAATCTCGGGCAAGTAACATAACGATGACAAAGGGAACAACGTATGTTGTTATGCGGTCTGACTGATAAAGATCTTCGTAGAATATGTGGGAGCCAATATAAGCATCCAGGTTCCGCTATTGGTTATTGACCGGAGACGTGTCTCGGTCATGTCTACATAGTTCTCGAACCCGTAGGGTCCGCACGCTTAACGTTACGATGAAAGTTTTATTATGAGTTTATGTGTTTTGATGTACCGAAGGTTGTTCGTAGTCCCGGATGTGATCACGGACATGACGAGGAGTCTCGAAATGATCGAGACATGAAGATTGATATATTGGACGACTATATTCGGACGTCGAAAGCGTTCCGGAGAAGTTTCGGATAAAACCGGAGTGCCGGAGGGTTATCGGAAACCCCGGGGGAACTAATGGGCCTCGATGGGCCTTAGTGGAGAGAGAGAGGTTTGGCCTAGGGCAGGCCGCGCGCCCTCCCCCTCTGGTCCGAATTGGACTAGGAGAGGGGGGGGGCGCCCCCCTTTCCTTCTCCCTCTCCCTCTCCTTCCTTCCCCCTCTCTCCCTTTAGGTGGAAACCTACTAGGACTTGGAGTCCTAGTAGGATTCCCCTCTTGGGGGCGCACCATAGAGGGCCGGCCGGCCTCCCCCTTGCTCCTTTATATACGGGGCAGGGGGGCACACCAAAGACACAACAATTGATCTGTTTGATCTTTTAGCCGTGTGCGGTGCCCCTCTCCACCATAGTCCACCTCGATAATACTGTAGCGATGCTTAGGTGAAGCCCTGCGTCGGTAGAACATCAACATCGTCACCACGTCGTCGTGCTGACGAAACTCTCCCTCAACACTCGACTGGATTGGAGTTCGAGGGATGTCATCGGGCTGAACGTGTGCTGAACTCGGAGGTGCCGTACGTTCGGTACTTGATCGGTCGGATCGCGAAGACGTACGACTACATCAACCGCGTTGTGCTAACGCTTCCGCTTTCGGTCTATGAGGGTACGTGGACAACACTCTCCCCTCTCGTTGCTATGCATCACCATGATCTTGCGTGTGCGTAGGAATTTTTTTTGAAATTACTACGTTCCCCAACAGGATGGTGGGTTGCCCATTTGGCTATTCGGTGAGCTGTGCTGCAATGGTGTTGGATGTGTTCCTTCGTCATGTGGATGATGGTTTACTCGATGTAAGGTGATCCTTGAGAGGGGGTTTCCATCGACGGAAATGTTTCCCTAATGAGGATATGGAGTTCCCACTCGTAGTTGTTGGTCCCTATCGGGGCCATGTTAGCTTGGGTCCCTTTGGCGAGGTTTGTGGGAGGTGTCGAGCGAAAGCTTTGCGCTTAGGCATCAATGATGAAGATGCTTCCAAGTGTTGTGTCCCTTTGGGGACTCGCCTTGGCTTCCCTCCCTATCAATTTAGTTAGCACACAAGGTGAAAATGCTTGGCCATGTTGAATGGACGAGGCTGCGGTGGCGCCGTGTGTTGTGTCTCTCTTGGGGGCGTCGTCAAACACTGTGGGTGAACCCCCGACCGCGGTGTCCTATTCGGGTTGGCTTGCAGCTTCTTTCAGCCACGCCTCAGCTTTGGCGACTAGCGGTCTCGTCTCTGCCTACCTTTTACACGTGATGACGACCACTCTATGCCAGCTCTGCTTGTCCACAAGGTCGGCACTCCTCGGTCCGGAGCGAGAGGGTAGAGTGTCCTCTCCAGCGGCGTGTTGGTGGTCATATAGTGTGAAGAAGTCTGGTGCTTTCTTCCAGGTGGTGCGTGGTTGCATGTCGTGGACGACCTTGGGTGTGCTTCTAGGTGGTCCGGCCCCTCCTGTTCTTTCTTCTCAACGACATGTTAGGGGTGTCTTCTAGTGCACTTCCTGTGCTTGTTAACTTGTTCGGATTGTTTTGTCGTGTTTTAGTTTGATCAGCTTGTATGCCATTCTCCTAAATGCCATGTATCGTTTGGCTATATATATATATATAAAGTGGGGCAAACGGGGTGAAACCCTACTTTGAGGCGTGGGTGTGCAGCATAAACGCAGAAGGTGGTCGAGAAAATGTTATTGTGTGAGAAAGGGGGAAGAACGAGACATACAACAAATGGCATGTCAGCCGTTTTCTTCTCATTTCTGGTTTTTGGGCGAAATGTGATTTGGAGCATGAGGGACTAAATAATGACAAAAAAATATGAGGGGCCAAATGTCAGACTTCTTGTAAATTTGAGGGAGCAAAATGTACCTTTCTCATTGGCAAACTATGGTAGGGTAGACAATCCCCCGGTTGTATGAATCGGCTCCAGGTCTAGTGATGTACCCCAACTTTGTATGACTGAAACTCATACTCCTGAGTAATATATAGAATTGCTTCCATCGACCTGCTCTGTGCTTAGTTCTTGGTTTCTTTATCGATTAGATCCTTTATTAGTTTAGTTTCTGTTGTGGTTTGGCCGTTTGGCAATTGGCGTCACAGATGGAGAGCAGCAAGGAAGGTCGAACTATTGCTACCTGGGCTCAGCTCTGTTCCAACCGCGTTCGAATCGTATTCGGAGCAACAAAATCGCGCGAACATATTAATAGCCATACTCATCGTGTCCACCATTTCAGAAATCCTGCCTTTTGCGCATGAATACGTGTCAAGCTCGAACATACCCCAACTTATCTTCCAAAAATCGAACCAGTTTTTTTTTCTTACGAAACTGGGAACTCATTTTGCTCCGTGTAAGCCTTTTCTGCAAATCGACAATGGAAGCAATTGAACTGTATGTGCCTAAAAACAGTAGACAATCGAGTTCTGAAAAGGTTATTTCTGGAAGAAATATGTATATAACTTAAGAGGAACCTACAGTAGGACACAATAGGACACCTCTTTTATTACCATAAACATGCATTTACATGGAATGAGATCCAAGGCCATACCAAAATAGCCACACTGAGTCAACATGAACAACACGAACTGCAGACACTTGTTTATTACCACGATACATAGATTGCCCTAAGGATAATTTAGTAAAGCACCTTTCAGTACTAACCTATAGAACCAATCAAGGCGGGTAACAAAGACCCTTCAGCATGCAATAGGAGCTCCTCCTGGAGGGTTTCCATCGCCATCGTCATCGTCATCATCATCGTCCTTGTGGAACTTCAACACTGCGCCTAATATTGGACCAAGCCCAGTCCTCTTGTTTTTCGTCTTGGGTGGTTGTTTTTTCTTTTGCTGAAGAAGCTGCAAAAGTGGATTCCTTAATCTTGAGAAAATTACTGGATCCACACATATACACAGACTATGATATCTGTACGAATAAACTAAGTTCCAAGAAATTATACTAGTGGAGAATATATACAAGGCTTACCTTCTTAAATGCTGCTCTCATTTCACTGCTAAACATATCTGTGTTTGCCTTACCATACTCCATTAGTTCTTTTGCATTCATGGTCTCCAGCCTTGCCAGCTGCCAACAATGTCATCGTATATAGAAATGATGAGAAAGTATATATGATACAGCATTGTGTTAAAATTAACTTAAATATATATATATATATGTTCTTCTGATTCCTAGCTAGCAAAAAGTGCTGCCTCGGTCGAACGGTATTTGTGAAACAACGAGATCGTAAACAATTAAACATTCAGGCACTCCCCACAGTAACGAAAGTACAAACATCAACATTGGTTATATATCATGACGCCATTTACCCATGCTTTGAATTCCTTGATGTGCCCCCTTACTGAATTATCTCCATCATCACCTTTGGCCATATCAAAATACAGGATAATCAATGTTTAGGTGAGGGCTTGTTGTTCTAGTTTGTAAGAACCTTAAGAATGCTGAGTATTATTTATAGGAGAACTTCACCATCAAGGTTAGTCTCACTCCTTATATTTTTAGTACAAAATAAAGATCAGTTAAAGCAAAAGGCTGCTTTGATTGTTTCTTGTGAGAAGATGTGAGCTATTGCTAAAAACTACTTTACAGTATGCCAACGAAAACTGTGGGAGTTTTTACTGGATTTCAGGGCCAGTTTCATATTGGTTTTGTATTGTACAACACGAATATAATAGCAGCTCTGTGATGCAAGGATGTCCTCATGTCCACAACCACACACGAGCATTATGACCTGAATTCTTACATCTGCAATATGGCTCTTTAGCACGATGCTTTCTTTGTGATGAACTCAAGAAGATAAACAGATCATGGTTTTTCTTGGGATATGTACATGTTCCTCATCCCTTCCGCACAACCCCAACTTTCCCTTTTCCTTAATATCTGCTCGTAAGTAGTAACTGCTGCGGTGCTGCCTTATCCTCAGAAAAGATAAGGTGTTGCTGGTTGTTATCTTCTCCCATATTAATTGATTTTCTTAAGTAGCTGATGTTTTATTACCAAGGCAAAAACCCTCTAGAACAGGTCATGCCATTAAAAACTGCCAAAGATTATGCAGAGTATACAATGATGTTGGATGTGCTGTTTCCACGTATTATATTAGTAAAAGTTCTTTTTGAGTATATAAAGAAATATATTTCAGGAAAAGAACACTTGCAGATGCATGTAAAAGGTGCCACTGGGTTCTTTTGAATTTCCAAAGTGTCTCCTGAAACCTTTGAAATTTTAGCCAGATTCTAGGAGAGAGTTCGCATGGTTTCTTGGCCTAAATAAAAAATTAAGCTAGTCACTGTTGTTCTCGCACATTCTAAATTCAAGGAAGCTGAAGTTTACGGTACACAATTATGTCCATTTCAGTGCTATATAACTATATACAATGCCTAATGTTGTTTTAGACACTTCTTGTGTCTTCAACATGCAAATAGACTACATACTTTTCCACACAAAAATTGCATGTTCCTACGTAATATTCTACAGATGAGAATAGCCTTTCTCACTTAAAATTCGAATGAATGGAACATGAGAGGTCTAGATCTTTTTTCATGGATCTTTGTCACCGATACACGTGGAGTCTAGATCTACATATAAAAATAGCATTGCTCAGAAATAGATACAAGGACAATTCACATCAACCCCGTCAACTCTATAATTTGGTTTTGTAGTATAAATGTTTGTGTGAGGCAAATACGACCCAACGATTATGTTAGCGTTCACCACATAGGTGGCTTGCCTTGCATATCACTACCCAAACACTATGTTTCAAATCACAACAAACAACATCTTAGTATGTGAAAGAAGAGAAGAACCTTAGATGTGTATAGGCTTCAGGTCAGGATAGGCTTGACAACTATCATCAGCGCGGCAACCACCTGGAACACATGTTTGTACACTGCAACAATATGTCATCACTAGCACCCAAGTTTTTTCTCAGATGTAAGAACATGTAGCATCTGAGGATGGGTCTCTTATATAGAGTGCAAGAAAGGGAGGGGGTACTAAAAAGTAATATGAAACGTTCAACATGATAAACGCGACGGTTATTTGTCGCCAATACTGCCGGTGATAAGTCGCGACAAGCATGTGCTGCTTATTTCCGGTTATCAATGACAACATTGCAACTACGTACTTAATGTCTTTTATTGATTCCAAAATATAAGTCGAGTGATCACGAAATAATGGGTCATTTCGAAGAGGACGTATCGAACAACATTATCTTATTATTTTGTGTACTTATTTTGTTTTGCTTAATTAGCATGTTCTCCTGATGGCATAGAAACTAAATATTTACAACCAGAAGTAGAGGGAGCTTAATTGTCATCGAGGGTTTCAGTATTATCCTCAATTGCCTTGAGTAAATTAAGCATCTCATAAGGTTTTCCCATTCCCATCGGGTAATTCCAGTGTTATAGCGTGAACTTTTCGTGTGGGTTCATTTTAGTACACCAAATGAACCCATACCATTAACTAACCCATAAACTTCGCTCGACCATTCATTTTTGTCTAAACAATCCTAGCTAGAGCTAAACACGTGCAAGTGGGATGCCACAATGGCAATGACACACTAGACCATGATGGCGCGCATCGCGGCACCTATGTATTTTACGAAAGAATAATAGGAACTTGTGAAGATATCTATAGACATGAAACATTAATGTTTGATATGCAGTGGCTAAACCATTGTAGTCTCATACTCAAACGCAAGAACACGTCTCAACCTCCATCTAGGGGCCCGAACCTATATACATCTTTGCACACACTCCGTGTGTCTCAATAGATGCAGCTCGTTTCTCCTACCTCTCTTACCATTATATTTAGCACATCGACAATTGGCGGCTTGGCGCCCACCTTGGGGCTGCGCATCTATCGATCTATGGTGCAAATGGTTTCTTCATCGATTTCCGGCGTTGAGTTGATACCGGGGGAGACGATATTCTTCATTTCCATTGGTTTCTCCGCTAATGGATTGGCGTGGCTTCCCGGGGCCTCGCTGATTGGCGATTCGTTGCCTGCTCGCAGCAGTAACACTTCCGCGATGATGACTATGGCGTGTTGTACATCCAGGAGCTGGTTCCATACTGAGCTATGGGGAAGCTCGCTATTCGCCATCGCCAGAAGCGCTTAGGAAAGCCCCATCATCACCATTCGTCGTGTTGCCCGATGATGCGGCAGGTTGCGATAGATCAGCCCTCCGACTCGCTACACAACCTGTTCGAGTCCATCTCGGACAGTGAGGAGATCTACGGGGAGCCCTCCTTCTGTAATAGAGGTTTTCATGGCAGATACCCCACCAGCAAGATCGCCTCATGCCGAGCCATCTGCTGGGAGTGTGAAGCGAGCAACGCTACACGCACGGACATCTTTTTACGGGATCAATGGAGTGGCTTGGTTGGCATATTTTGATTGGGTAGAATTATGGTGAGGGGCCCACCCTCGCTGCAAATCAAGGGGGTAAGAGAAGATTAGTTTGGAATACGCCTGTAAAAACCCAATAAACTAGTCCGTGTGTTTAGAATTTTCGATGTGAGGCTGCGACCTGTGAGAGACAACCCAGATATTGTCGGTGGTGGTGATGGTGCACGTGGCTGTGTTGGCGCTCCCACTCGGGAGCATTTGGAAACATTGGTGTGATATTTTAAGTGGACAATGTTGATGCCGGTTACACTGCCACACTCGAAGCCCTTCATTTAGAGGCTGCACATTTGGCCACGCTGGCCGAACGGGAACATATGACTCGTACGTAGCAGAACTTGTTGGCACAAGCACATGACGTTGCCCGTACTAGCTAGTCAGGCTCGGAGGTGTTTGTTCCCGGCAGCCGATGCGGGAGCTTATCCTGTTCTCAGCACTTCAGTGTAGAATTTGGCGGCGGCCACAAGGATAGCTGATTCGATCCAACCGTTAGGTTCAGCGGCAGATGATCTTCATCATGTTAAGGCGACTTTGGAACACAACCGCGAGCATTCCATATGGTTGGGTTCACCGCGCAGGTGTTTTGCCTTGCATATCACTATCTAAACACTATATTTCAAATCACAATAAACAACATCTTAGCATGTTTTTTTGCAGGGGGGAGGGGATTGTATTACTTAAATTGGGTGAATGCCTTTCTGAGGCTGGTGGAGGTATGGGACGTCCCCTCCATAAACAGATCGTGTTCGATGCGGCTCGGCGGGTGACACATGTGCCTCTTTTGAAGTTATCGGTAGAGCTTGTCGCCGGCAGGTAAATCCACCGGTGGATGCGCTACCGGCGGATGCTACGCACGACGTCTTATGTGGAGACGTCAATTCATGCCTGCTACCGGCGGGTGATGCACGGTGGCTCTGGCGGAGGTGTCATGTTTAGTTTGTTGCTGTTGGTTCGAATGTGGTATGACAGTAGCGGGAGGCAAGCGGTATGGGACGTCTTTATCTTCCGTTGTCTTCTACAGAGGTATCCGACTATCAAGGCATCAGTGGACGGATAAGGGTGGATGGTACAGATGGCTTCAACGACGAGTTTATGCACTCCGGTGGAAACACAAGATCTCTGATCGGCTATGTTGACGCGCGGCTACGTCGTTTCCTTACTGAAGGTGGTGGATTGAAGCTTGACTTTGGGGATGCGTAGCCTAGGAGTTGTGTATTTTTCATTTCTGATGTGTCTTGTAACATAGGGTTAGTGGCTATCTGGGGGAGTTACTGTCGCGTGGTATACAGCCTCAGGGTTTGTTTTCTGCTTTATTTTCGATTCGAGTTTGTTCGGCTGCTGGATTTTGCATCATTAATAATATATGGTTGCATGCATTGTTCTGATGCAGAGGACGAGGGTCGTCCTCCTTTTCGAAAAAGAAAAAATGCATGGTCGAAAGCTTATCTAGCTTGCTTTTTCGTGCATGCTAGTCTCCCAAAATGAACCAATACTAGATCAGCAAAGGCGCGAGGATGCTAGTCCCAACGACTTGGGCAAGCAGAAAAATATCAAACGCATGTTCATGAGAAATAACAACTGATTTGCATGTGTTCCCTGTAGGTTAGTTCTTCCCCTTGCTTCTCATGTTTTGCATGTGTTCTCAAATGAATAATTCATATTCAACAAGCATAAACAAAAAATAAAAAATCTCACTTATATCTCTCAAATAAAAAATGTGCAGCAAACTTGCAGTGAACTTCAAGGCACACAGTGAATTTAATTGTTTACCGGGCGAATGCAGAAAGAATTCCAATTGTTGATTGGAAATGTATGCTAATATGTCTCAGAGATGCAATAAAACAAATGAAGGATTGCACATGAAGATCAAATAGTACAACTCTGAGCAGTTTATGATCCCAAATTGTTTAGGCCCTAGATCTCAAGCAGCAGCTCTAACGAGAAGGGAATAAAGTGAACCCACTTCACAAGAAACAATAATATTGGATTTATATTTATGCCTTTTGTAGTGGTAAGCTTACTTTTGCCCAATGGCTATATTATCTGAATATTATGAGGAAACTTTAAGATATATATTCCATACCTTTATTTATGAGACAATGAGTTCTTCGAATGGAAAGAACATATTGATACTGACCAAGAACTGAATGCATCATTACATAGGATAATGCAATGTATACCGTCCTTGTTCCACACAAAAAAGAGCAACTTATGCCGGAGTTGGATTTGGCTCACCTCCCAGGAGAGCAAAATGTGATCTGGACAGTAGCAGACACATCATTCAAATTTTCAAATGCATTGGTACACCGGGTGCTTCTCATACAAAGATTCACATACATTAAGTGGTAGATGTTTCAAAGATTTGCATGCTTAAACTGGGATGTTGTATGACATGGTAGGAAGTAATAGCCCCACTTCTTGCACCAGGTGCTGACCCTATTAAGAAACAATGCACGAATACTACTCTACTCCTTATCCATCATGTTCACGTTGTTCGATATTTATAACAAGTACTCAAAAATTTGTAACCAAGCACAAATATAAAAGAAAACAAACGGCATAGGAAATGACCAGTGGAGAACAGATAGAAAACAAAAGACTACTATCGATAGTACCCTCGTAGCAATTTTTCGCATAATCGTGTCACGAGGAAATGGGAATAAGCTAACCTAAGTCACGGGATCAGTAGATCGAGGAGAGTGTCTCTGTGCCAGCACCCTCCATGGGGACAATCTTGCACACGATGTCACCTCAAGCAATAGATTGCCACCAGCAGAACTGAAGCACTTGTTCATGGCTTCAATTATGAGTTATGCTTCCGGAGCCCAAAAGCAAAAAAAAGAAGAAAAAACCGGAGCCCGGAAGCACAGTTGTGGTTTTCCACATTTTATCCGCTTTCATGATATTTTTTGCTCTTTTCAAGAAGCACATTGCTCATATGTGCTTCTTGTGGAAGCACGGTTCTTTTCCTTTTTTCGAGAAGCACAGTTGTGTTTCGCAAAGAAATCTCCAAATCCTGGGGAAAACCAAAAAGTTGAAAATGAAAAAAAAATCTAACCTGAAGACATGTACATGAAAATAGAAAAACGAAATCCATAGGAAGCACCCAGCATGCGACATGTAGCAGCGTCAGGACGCATCACTTGGCGCTCTCCCATACCATCAAAAGTGACCCATGGAGGTCCCCGGAGGGATATCGTTAGTATTTATTTTCAAGGAAGGGTATCGTTAGCGCCAGAGCTATATCTCGCTTAATGCGAGAGTAGCTTTCGTCACACTTGAAGCTTGTTCCTGGATGCATAGTACGGGGTGGGCCCGCTGAACCATATTTTCGTTCGAGTTCGCTCACTCGGGGGTTGGCTGCGTTCGCTTCTTTCATTTTTTTTCTCATTTGTTTTCTTTTATTTATTTTCTTCTGTTTTTTTCTTTTTCTTCAGCGGTTTTCTTAGCTTTCCTATTTTTCTATAATTTTTTCATGGGTTTCTTCTTTCTTTCATGGTTTTCGTTGGTTTTACGTTTTTTCTTGTTTTGTTTCCATTGTTTTTCTTTGTTTCTTTCTAGATTTCACTTTTTTCTTGTCTTTCTTTCTTTCTTTCTCTATTTCCTTTATTTTTGTTTGTTTCTTTATTTGTTTTCATCATCTTTCTTCTTTGTTTGACCTATTTTCATTCTTTTACATTGGTTTTATTCAGTTATCATTTCTTTTTTTTTTTTTTTTTTCTTCTTTTTTTTCTATTGGGCTTCTTCAATTTTATTTATTTCTTGTCATTTTTCATTGGTATATTTTTTCACCGCATGTCATCTTTTTAAGTACATATTCAATAATTTTCATATACATCAAAAACAAATTTTAAATGCATGTTTAATATTTTTAAGAATACGACTAACATTTTTCTAAAACTTATATTTTTATAGCCACTTTTTTCAATACACATTTTATTTTTTTTGCATAGCATACAAAAATACACGTTGAACAATTTTAAAATACAAGATAAACAATTTTGAATCTGTGGTCGATATTTTTCAATACACGGCAAATAGTTTTAATGGCAACAAACATTTTATCACACACACAATATAAATTTATTGTATACATCAACAACATTTTTGTATAATTTTTAAAATATGGGAAATACATAATTACATTTTTCTAAAAAAAGGTTTATGTATACTTTTATTTAATGTATGTTGTTAATTTTTGTTTACACCAGGAACATTTTTATATGCATGCTTAACATTTTTCAATACATGATCAAACATTTTTCATACACCTTCTACTTTTTTTGAAAATATATGTCGTATGCATCACAAATATATTATTTATGCACATTTAGCATTTTTCAAATGCTTGATTAACACTTTTTAAATACTTGATTAACATTTTTCAAATGGTTGATTAAAAAGATTTAAAAATATGATCAAATTTTTTGATACACATTGTATATTTTTTATACATCTTTTGTATATATGAGAAACATTTTAGGTATAAATTGTTTTATGTAAGTGTTTTTTGTGATATATATTATTTGGAAGTATAAACCGAAATAACAAAGCAAAAACAAAAATAAAGTGACAAAAAGCAGAAAACAAACGAGGCAGTGGCCTCGCGCATGGTGGGCCGGCCCATTTCATCCGCTATGTCTCTCTAGTCGACGCTCTATCTCGCTAGATGCGAGACATAGGCGTGGGGAGCTCCTAAATGGCACTCTCAGTGCCGGTTTTGTATTGGTCCACGAAGGAGACGCCTAGCGGGCAGGCCGAACATGTCTTCAATCAGGAATAAGAAACTCAAACGAATTCAACTAATTGATATAACTATCTAAAAAAGCTGATTGATCGAGCGGAACCCTTTTATCAAGAAGTCTTTTGCTCGATTGGCCGGTTGAACAATTGACCATCTGGCATGTTGAAAAAAAATTCACGAATTAAAAAAAACCAAAAATGAAGAAAGTTCGCGAGTTTGAAAAAGTCAACCGATTTGAATAAACAAAGTTCATCTATTATGAATTTAAAAACCACATCTTCAAAAAATCATCAATTTTGAAAATATGATAAAAAATAAAAAAAATTCACCGAATTTGAGAAAGAAATCATGAATCTCATAAAATTTCATCGTTGTGATAATAAAAAAGTTGATGAATTATAAAAAAGTTCATTGATTATAACTAATGTTCATGAATTTGAAAAAAATTGTGGATTTTCAAAAAATATGAATTTGGAACTAACTCAACAATTTGGAAAAAAACACAAATACGATTAAAATTAACCATATTTTGATAATAAAATTGATGAATTTGAAAAAAGTTCATTGATATTTGAAAAAAGTTCGCCTAATTAAAAAACAGTTCATAGTTTTTCAAAAAAAAATCATGAATTTTAATAAAAATCATGATTTGAATAAAGTTTCAAATTTGGAAAGTTCACATACTTTTATAAAGGAAAAAAGGAACAAAATGATAAAAGAAACATAAAAGCAAAAGAAATAGAACAAAACAAAAAAGATAAACCCGAACAAAACCGATCTGAAAAAAAATCTGAAAGAAAAAAAACAGACCAGTAGCTACGAAAATTGACTGCAAAGTTTCTGAGAACTTTCCAAAACCGGTTGAGGAACGTCTCACAAAGGAGCATATGTATATGGGCCGGCCTACTAAATACCTATAGAAGGGGCAGGGTTGTGCGCCGATTTGCAGCTTTGCCTGTAATCGATGCTACAGGAGCCGAATAGGATTCGTGACGCACCTATTGTTAGTAGGTCTCTAGAAAAGCGAGATCGCAACTCATTACCATACCACCACTAGGTGGCCCGTTACTACAATACAACAGGAAAAAACACGCTTTTGAGTTGCGATCTCGCTTTTCTAGAGAGCTACTAACAGTGGGAATCTCGTTTTTCCTACTGCGGGCTTGGCCTATTTAGTATTGCCGCATGACATTACTTTGCGCGAAAAAAACACACGCTTACCTCAAACAACGAAAAAACACACGCCTAATGGGGCAACCGGCTGAAGAAAATAGGAATTGCTTAGTTCGAAAAACAGTTGCCCATTTTTTCAATATTAGGGAACAATCGCAAACTTCAATAGATTTTTAAAAATATTTTTGCATTCAAGAAAATGTTTGCACCCTTGAAAAAATTTCACAATGTTTTTGAAAAGACCGGAGCCCATAAGCACACTTGCGATTTGCCATATTTTTTCCTTTTCGAGAAGCACAGTTATGCTTCTCGTGAAAGCACATCTTTTTCATCTTTCTCTTTTCATGAAGCATAGTACTTCGGTGAGAAGCACAGTTGTGCTTCTCTACTTCTTGAAAAGGGAAAAATATGTACTTCCAGGAGAAGCAAATCTGCGCTTCTCGTGGAAACACTTTTTTTCCATTTTTCGAGAAGCGCAGTTGTGCTTCGCAAAAAGATCTCCAAATCCTGCTGAAAACAAAATAGTTTAAAAAACGCAGAAACACAATCTAAGCAGAAACACGTTTGGAAAAAAATAAAAACAAAATCCATAGAAAGAGCCAAGCATGTGACATGTAGCAACGACTAGATGCACCACTTAGCGCACTCCCAGAACATCAAAAGTGACCTATGGTCTATGGAGGTCCCTGAAGGGATATCGTTAGTTTTTACTCTGAAGGAAGGGTATCGTTAGCGCGAGGGCTATATCTCGCTTAATACGAGAGCAGCTTTTGTCACGCCTGAAGCTTTTTCCTGGATGAATAGTACCAGGCCGGCCCATTGTACCGTTTTTTCGTTCAAGCTCGCTCGCTCGGGGATTGACTGCGTCCGCTTCATTCAGTTTTTTTTCTCATCTGTTTTTTCTTCTTCTGGTCTTTTCTTTTCCAACACCGGTTTTCTTTGTTTTCCTATTTTTCTATATATTTTCATGGGTTTCTTCATTTCTTTCATGGTTTTGGCTGGTTTTCTTTTTTTTTCTTTTTTCATTTGATTTTCTTTATTTCCTTGTTTTTTTTATTTTCTTCCTTTATCTAGTTTCCTTCGTTTTTCTTTGCTTCTTTCTTTTTCGTTAGTTTTGTTCATTTTTCTTCTCGGTTTTAACTATTTTCATTTTTTACATTGGTTTTCTTCAGTGCTCATTTCTTTATTTTGGTTTTCTTCTGTTTTTTTATTTTTATTGGGTTTCTTTGTTTTCTTATATTCTTTGTTGTATTTCATCGGTCTCTTTTTTGTTCAGCATGTCATCTTTTTCCAGTACACTTTCAACTTTTTTTGTATACATTAAAACCATATTTTATAGACAAGTTTAACATTTTTGAAGAAAATGGCTAACATGTTTTAAAACTTGTACTTTTATGTCTAATTTTCCGATACATATTGTACTTTTGTATATGTCATAGAAAAATTTAACACATGTTGAACATTTTTTAAATATAAGATAAACATCTTTGAATGCATGGTCAATTTTTTTTAATAAACGCTGAACATTCCTTTAGTGGCAACAAACATTTTATCGGACACACTATATAAATGTTTTATACATCAACAACATTTTGTATAAATTTTAAATTTCTTTGGAATACAAAATTAATTTTTGGGTGTGTCTAGAACTCAGTCGAGTGAGACTTAACAAAGTCTCAGTCGAGTGACGCCAGCGTGTTTTTTTTTTTTTGCTACAAGCGGCACTGCTGGATGCTACAAACTGCGACAAAAAATGTTGCGACGGTATTGCAAGCGACAACAATAAATGCTACAACCTTTCCGACTGAAATGTTACAACCGTCAATGAAGAATGTTGCAACTAGTGAGATGACGTGCTTCAACCATTGAGGGACGACATGCTACAACCAGCAAGACGGATGTTGCAACCGGTAGAAAAAAAGTTGCAAACGATGGCATAAAATGCTGCATGGTCGACTAAGACTTGTTTATTAAATCTCAGTCGACTGACTTTTAGCAGGCCCGTTAATTTTTTAGAAGAAATTTAGCTTTTACTTATACTTTTATTTAATGTATGTTGTAAAAAAAATTAGATACACCAGGAACATTTTTCTATACATGGTTAAAAACAAAACTAACTTTAGGTTCTCGCAAGTACTTTCTCCCGAGAGCCCTCACTTCAGATGATCGTCGCTAATCAGAAGATTCCAAAGATACTCTCTGATGTTCTCTCGAGACTTTGTGCCCATCACTTTTGCTATTTCTGATCACCGATAAATCTGTATGGATAACTACTTACACTTGCCGTTCATCGATCACCCCCATTGATCTTGTTATTACAAGATACCCAAGTTTTCTCTATTGTTCCGAGAATACTTTGTGCCTACTGCCTAGCAGTTCCTTACTACATGAATACCCCTTCAAATAAATACTCGCACTTGTCAAGTATCCGCTCATCCCCTGTTGTTCATGTGTTACACAAAATTCTTCAAAATACTATTCGATCTTCCGAGAATCCACTGGAGCCTTTGGCTCTTGAATTTCTTGCTTGCTTGCATTATGGTTATTCCCATAAGTCTCGTAGTCATATTGACATTCCTTGTCATTATCATTTTGAGTCTGTTGACTCAATGTGTTTGCGAATACCCGCAATCATCATTGATCCTTATAAATTACCTTTCTGGCTGAGATGCCATTCTTTTAACTGGAATTGGTTCTCGACCAAACCAATTGCCGTTGATTGTACCCTAAGGCTATTCAACTTATCCCTCCCTAATCAGAGCATTGCTTCTGATCCCTTGATTTGGGAATCATAATTCCTTTACATTTGACAATTGAGTTAGTCAGTTGTTTCTATAGTTTGATCTCCTTGCATTCTTCTTCCTCTAGTTGAGTACTGATGCTCACGACAGATCCCTAGTGGACCAACAGATCCTTTGTTGGATTTTATCTGACAACGCCCTTCATATACAATAACCTTGTGAGCCTTTCCTCTGATACATAATGCCTTTGGTAAATTGTATCCTCTGCTTTCTCAACCATGCTCAGCCTTCGAGCTTGAGTTAATTATTTCTAAAGATTCTGGTATATGATTCCAAGAAGCCCCTATGGGTTGGACATATGCCTTCACTAAACCGTGTGAACCCGAAAGTTTTCACGAATCATACTCTTCTGGTGCTTCGCCAGATAAAATTTTCAACACTGCAACTTCATCGAACGTGAGAAGTGAATGAAGGGTTATGCATTGGAGAAGTGGAGTCGACCTTGAACTTGTGTTCATGCCCATGGACACGATGTAGATCTTATCATTGAAGCTTCTCTTAAATTAATTATTCCTTTGGTATAAGTTCATCTTATATCATTTGATCCGCCTTTTGCAATCGTGGTTCCGACCATGTTCTCTTTTAGATACCATTTCTCGTGCAAGTTTTAGCACTTGTCTTCGTAGAGCAATAACCCCGTCCAACCTCTACTTTGATATGTCATCAGTATTACCCCGGTATCTCGAGATTATCATGGAACTGCATAACCTCTTATGAGTTCTTCATCAAGTGCTACCTTCCCACTGTTTCCAAATTTTTCACAGGCTCTGAGTGATTAAACACTCAAAGACACCGATAAATGAACCGAATCCGCTCTACGGTTCAACAACTCTTCAGTAAGCTTCTATAAGTACGAGTTTGTACCCGATCACGCCATTCCTAGCCTGTTTGGCTATATCGTTGTCGTGATGATTTTATCTGTACTACCCGTTCCTTCTTCACGGAGCACAATTTTCGACGAGGAACTGACCTTACGTCGATCCTCATCGACATATCATTTCGCCTTGAACAACAAGCTTGGTTTCGAGTTTGTGTCGTACCCTTGGTTCTAATAACCTTTCACTTCATCATTACTTTGACTTGATGTCGTCGCTGTTTGATTACATCTGCATGAAATCTCTCGACAATTGTGTCGTGATCATCATCAACCTTATGAGCTCTTCCAGGAATTCAATTGAATTCATGATGGGTAATACCATCCTTGCCCTCGATGATTCCTGTTCTCATCGACCACTTTATTGCCTTCCGTTCAACACAAGTTGTTCGTGTTTTGTGTTATACCTTGAGTTCCTTGCTATCCAGCAATCGTTCTTCTTTACCTTGGAGTATTACCATCCTTATGTCAAGAATGTTCTGAGGTTTGTTCCACCTCTTGAGTATTCTTGACATAGAAATACTTCTCACCATCACCATTCTTTCTTGGTCCCCGTATTAATTCCAACAAGTGTACGGTGTTGTTAGGATGCTTTCCTTCTAACAACCCTATTGTTCGAAGATAATGGACGAAAGTTCATTCTTAGGCTATTGATTATCGAATCACCATTCTGACATTGGTCGTGCAACCCAACCCATCGGGCGCACCTTTCAACCAATGTTTACTTGTGTATGTTTTCCTCGAGCATATTTCCTAGTATCATTTGTTCCGACAAATGTTATCTCCTTGTTCACTTAAATGTGGGAGTCTATCTCTTGGGAATCTCGGTGAACTGCCGTTGAGTTCACCAGACACCCCCTTGTCCTCTCCTTGGGTTAATGATGGACTCTTGTTAACGGAAATCACATCATAGTTCATTTCCCCGTGAATCTTACATTGTCTTCTCGTCAATTTGCGTTGCACCTTTTCTTCTCAGGTATCCTAAGTCTGAGGTATCTTTACACCAATCGGATCTGAATCTCGGTCAGATATGATGGTTGGGACCATTTTCCAAGATTTATGTTATTGGTCCTTTAATGAACCGGTAGCATGATGTCATGCCTAGCACCCCCCCCCGGCTGGAGGACCTATCATTATAGATTCCTTTTCAGCAGGGTTATCCATTCATCCATGAGGGAATTGTAATACTGATTCTACAAGTTATTCCAGATGGATCCTTCGTGATCCCAAAGTCTGATCTTCACCTGAAGGCCATGTCAATGCTATCTCGTAGCATGTCTGTGATACTTTGATTTTCAACAAGAACATTCGAAGCCAATGCTAAATGTTTCTTGCTCAATTATCCGAACACCGTTGTATGGGTAATGTCATGGAATTTCTCTCCCCTTACCTAAAGGGTTTTCTACATTATCTCCTATCGTGGATATCTTGCTCTGCTTGTCCTTGGGAAGGATATGCCCTTGAATTATGTGTTTAAACACATTTTCCTTTCCATTGTTCTGTTTAATATGATAATCATATTTTACTTTCCATTGGTTGGTTGAACCTTTCTTGGGATATATATAATCTAAGCAGTGATAATCCCCTGCTTAGGTAAGCACCTCGTTGTACCACTCGTAAGTAAGACCCTATTACTATTGTTGATGACACTCCGGTAACCACGGTGGGCGAGAACCTTGCCTATTGGTCCGCCTCGTTCAACGAAAGGGAAAATGGTTCTCTTAGTCCCTCGCCATGGTACCTATGTTGTTGCCGACATGAACCTCGCACTCTCCTCGACCGCCTTGCTTACAGGATCGTGCAAGATGTCACCAACCTTCTACCTTTAACCACATGGTGGGCCCATAACCCACAGTTTCACAGGATCGAAACCTGACTCTCCTGTACCCCCCTGTTCCCAAAGTTATTCCTCCCGCGTGGACCCGTATGTAATTCACGGGCCACCGTCATAGTGATCTATTCTGGTATCAGACGCGATACTTACTCTCGCTACTCTGAACCCCTTTCTCACTCTGGTTCAGGCTTCGAGCAGCTTCCTACCCGCTTGGAGCCTATTATGGTACCTTCGTACCTTACTCTTGAGGTATTTCATATGTTCAACTCGAGAGATAATTCTATACTAATTCATGGGTTAACCCCAGATTGTTTCCCTCAAAAGCATTATGTCGTAGTGAGCTGCCCCTTATCTTTTCGTAAGTACGATGGAATTCCCGAAGAAATGATGACCAACTTATCATGATGCATCGGAATAAAGGATTGAAGACATCAACGAAAAGGATTAACTTCTTCGAGAAGATCCGTTAGATTATCGTAACCAGACCTTTCCCCCTTGCTCCCCTCTTAAATCTCGGGACGAGATTTCTTGTAGTGGAGGAGATTTGTAACACCCCGAGAATCATGCTACAGTGATGTCCCTCTAATGGTGGTCATGTCATTATGATCACTAAGCTAATTTTCCACTTGTCCAAAAATCAAAGCCTTTTTCAATTTAAGATAAGTCGAATAAATTATTTCTTCGAGTAGTAAAACAAAAATGTTTGTTGGGTTTAAAATTTTCACTAACTAATTATCGTATAAGACCCAACCTTAGTTGAGTATCTGAAATGCCATTAACCTATTTGGACTTGGACCAGTAGCATTTAGTTTATCATTTACAATTTAAATAAATGGTGAAACTTCTCCAAATAAATTGAGACCTTGTGTGTGGCTTCAAAATAGGAACCTATCCTGAAACACAATTTGCCTGTTGAAATCCTAGGGCATCCTCCTCCACCCAAGGGTGATCCCGTGTTTGAGCTTAAACCGTTACCTGATACTCTTAAATATGCTTATCTTGGTGAGAAAAAGATATATCCTGTTATTATTAGTGCTAACCTTTCAGAGCATGAAGAAGAGAGATTATAAAAAACTCTGAAGAAGCACCGCGCTGCTATTGGATATACTCTTGATGACCTTAAGGGCATAAGTCCCACTTTATGTAAACACAAATAAATTTGGAGAAAGACGCCAAACCAGTTCGTGATCACCAACGACGGCTGAATCCTAAGATGAAAGAAGTGGTAAGAAAGGAAATACTAAAGCTTCTTGAGGCAGGTATTATTTATCCTGTTGCTGATAGTCAGTGGGTAAGTCATGTCCATTGTGTCCCTAAAAAGGGAGGTATTACCGTCATTCCTAATGATAAAGATGAATTGATCCCACAAAGAATTATTATAGGTTATAGGATGGTAATTGATTTCTGCAAATTAAATAAGGCTACTAAAAAGGATCATTACCCCTTACCTTTTATTGATCAAATGCTAGAAATATTATCCAAACATACACATTTTTGCTTTCTAGATGGTTACTCTGGTTTCTCTCAAATACCTGTGTCAGCTGATGATCAATCAAAGACCACTTTTACTTGCCCTTTCGGTACTTTTTCTTATAGACGTATGCCTTTTGGTTTATGTAATGCACCTGCTACCTTTCAAAGATGCATGATGGCTATATTCTCTGACTTTTTGTGAAAAGATTTGTGAGGTTTTCATGGACGACTTCTCCGTCTATGGATCCTCTTTTGATGATTGCTTAAGCAACCTTGATCGAGTTTTGCAGAGATGTGAAGACACTAACCTTGTCTTGAATTGGGAGAAGTGCCACTTTATGGTTAATGAAGGCATTGTCTTGGGGCATAAAATTTCTGAAAGAGGTATTGAAGTTGATAAAGCTAAAGTTGATGCTATTGAAAAGATGGCATGTCCCAAGGACATCAAAGGTATAAGAAGTTTCCTTGGTCACGCTGGATTTTATAGGAGGTTCATTAAGGACTTCTCAAAAATTTCTCGGCCTCTGACTAATTTATTACAAAAAGATATACCGTTTGTCTTTGATGATGATTGTGTAGAAGCATTTGAAATACTTAAGAAAGCATTGATATCTGCACCTATTATTCAGCCACCTGATTGGAATTTACCCTTTGAAATCATGTGTGATGCTAGTGATTATGCTGTAAGTGTTGTTCTAGGGCAAAGATTTGATAAGAAATTAAATGTTATTCAATATTCTAGTAAAACTCTAGACAATGCCCAGAGAAATTATGCTACTAAGCGGGAATACTGCTTGTGCATCCAATCCCTTAAACCCCAAAGTTATGCCATATGAGTCCACTATACCTTCCTATATGTGGTATCTACCTGCCGTTCCAAGTAAATTTGTATGTGCCAAACTCTAAACCTTCAAATGAAATTCTGTTTTGTATGCTCGAATAGCTCATGTATCAACTAGGGTTGTCCTTATCTTCCATGTTAGGCGGGTTATTCTCAAGAGGAGTGGACTCCGCTCCTCACTCACGAGAAAATGGCTGGTCACCGGGATGCCCAGTCCCATGCTTTATGCTAACTAAATCAAAATAACGGCAAACAAAACTCCCCCTGGGACTGTTGTTAGTTGGAGGCACTCGTTGTTTCGAGCAAGCCATGGATTGATGCTTGTTGGTGGAGGGGGAGTATAAACTTTACCATTCTGTTTGGGAACCGCCTATAATGTGGGTAGCATGGAAGATATCGCCATCTCTTGGTTGTTATGTTGACAATGAAAGTATGCCGCTTAAAGTATTATTTATCTCTGCTTTAAAATCGAGCTCTGGCGCCTCTACAAATCCCTGCTTCCCTTTGCGACGGGCCTATCTATTTACTTTTATGCTGAGTCATCACCCTCTTATTAAAAAGCACTAGCTGGAGAGCGCTGCTGTCATTTGCATCCACTACTATTAATTTATATTGGGTATGACTATGACTGGATCTCTTTTACCATGAATTACAATGTCTAGTCAGTCCTGGATCTTTAAAGGTGCTTTGCATTTATGTTTTACGGTCTCAGAAAGGGCTAGCGAGATACCATCTTTTTATATCATATCATGATTGTTTTGAGAAAGTGTTGTCATCCGAGATTTATTATTATTGCTCGCTAGTTGATTATGCCATTGACATGAGTAAACATGAGACCTAAATGTTATTGTGAATATGGTTAGTTATAATCTTTGCTAAAAACTTGAATGTTGGCTTTACATATTTACAACAAGAAGAGCAAACAGAGTTTGTAAAAGTTTTTCTTTATCACTTTCAGTTTATCAACTCAATTGCTTGAGGACAAGCAAAGGTTTAAGCTTGGGGGAGTTGATACGTCTCCATCGTATCTACTTTTCCAAACACTTTTGCCCTTGTTTTGGACTCGAACTTGCATGATTTGAATGAAACTAACCCAGACTGACGCTGTTTTCAGCAGAATTGCCATGGTGTTATTTATGTGTAGAAACAAAAGTTCTCGGAATGACCTGAAACTCCACGGAACTTATTTTTGGAAAATATTAAAAATATTGGTGAAAGAATCAAGGCCAGGGGCCCACCACCTGTCCACGAGGGTGGGGGGCACGCCCCCCTGCCTCGTGGGCCCCCTGGAGCTCCACCGACCTCAACTCCAACTCCATATATTCGTGTTCGGGGAGAAAAAATTAGAGAGAAAGATTCATCGCGTTTTACGATACGGAGCCGCCGCCAAGCCCTAAATTCTCTTGGAGGGCTGATCTGGAGTCCGTTCGGGGCTGCGGAGAGGGGAATCCGTCGCCATCGTCATCATCAACCATCCTCCATCACCAATTTCATGATGCTCACCGCCGTGCGTGAGTAATTCCATCGTAGGTTTGCTGGACGGTGATGGGTTGGATGAGATTTATCATGTAATCGAGTTAGATTTGTTAGGGTTTGATCCCTAGTATCCACTATGTTCTGAGATTGATGTTGCTATGACTTTGCTATGCTTAATGCTTGTCACTAGGGCCCGAGTGCTATGATTTCAGATCTGAACCTATTATGTTTTCATGAATATATGTGTGTTCTTGATCCTATCTTGCAAGTCTATAGTCACCTACTATGTGTTATGATCCGGCAACCCCGAAGTGACAATAATCGGGACCACTCCCGGTGATGACCATAGTTTGAGGAGTTCATGTATTCACTATGTGTTAATGCTTTGGTCCGGTACTCTCTTAAAAGGAGGCCTTAATATCCCTTAGTTTCCTCTAGGACCCCGCTGCCACGGGAGGGATTGCTTTTATCAGTTATGATGCTGTGTGGAAAACCAAACCAGAAAATCACCTTCTTGATGAATTGAACCGCCGTGGCTGCATCACACTTACTAACTGGTTTTGCCTCTGCCCACTTAGTGAACTTATCAACCGCCACCAGAAGGTGAGTCTTCTTATCCTTGAATCTCTTAAAGGGCCCAACCATATCCAGCTCCCAAGTTGCAAACGGCCAAGTGATTGGAATCATCCTCAATTCTTGAGCCGGTACATGAGCACGCCGTGAGAATTTCTGATAGCCATCACACTTTTTGACTAAGTCCTCGGCATCAACATGAGCCGTCAGCCAATAGAAGCCGTGGCGAAAGGCCTTGGCCACCAGAGACTTTGAACCGGCGTGGTGACCACAATCTCCTTTGTGGATCTCATGCAAGATATCACGGCCTTCTTCAGGAGATACGCAACGCTGAAACGCCCCTGTTACACTGCAATGATGCAACTCTCCATTGACAATGGTCATTGACTTGGATCGTCGGACTATTTGCCTGGCCAAAGTTTCATCCTCAGGTAACTTGCCCCGGTTCATATACGTCAAGTATGGGACTGTCCAATCTGGGATAACATGAAGAGCTACCACCAACTGAGCCTCCGTGTCAGGAATAGCTAAATCCTCCTTTGTAGGTAACTTGACCGACGGGCTATGCAAAACATCCAGAAAAACATTAGGTGGCACCGGTTTACGTTGGGAACCCAAACGGCTTAAAGCGTCCGCCGCTTCATTCTTTCACCGTTCCACGTGATCAACCTGATAACCTTTGATGTGACCAACCACAAGATCCACCTCTCGACGATATGCTGCCATGAGCGCGTCCTTGGAATCCCAAGTACCAGACACTTTTTGAGCTACCAGGTCCGTGTCACCAAAGCAATTAACCCGGCTTAAATCCATCTCCTTAGCCATTCGAAGACCATGGAGTAAAGCCTCATATTCGGCTGCATTATTAGTGCAAGGGAAC
This sequence comes from Aegilops longissima, assembly GCA_021605205.1. Lineage (NCBI taxonomy): Eukaryota > Viridiplantae > Streptophyta > Magnoliopsida > Poales > Poaceae > Aegilops > Aegilops longissima. The sequence goes on from CM038676.1 coordinate 33,125,558, forward strand.
ATTAAACGGAGAACATAACAAAATTTATCACCTCGTAGGGAAGTTAACACGACTCCAGCCCTCGAGTCCTCCAATTGCCTGGACCCATCAAAATGAATAGTCCAATGAGTATGATCCGGCTTCTCTTCTGGCGCCTGTAACTCTGTCCAGTCATTGATGAAATCCACAAGCGCTTGGGACTTGATTGTCGGCCGAGGCATATATTTTAACCCGTGAGGCCCAAGCTCAATGGCCCATTTGGCAACCCGGACGGTTGCTTCCCTGTTTTGGATTATATCTCCCAAAGGGGCAGAACTGACCACAGTGATGGGATGGCCCTGAAAGTACTGCTTAAGCTTCCGGCTTGCCATGAAAACTCCATACACCAGCTTCTGCCAATGTGGGTACCTCTGCTTGGATTCAGTGAGCACCTCACTGATATAATAAACCGGCCGTTGAACCGAATACTCCTTTCCAGCATCCTTGCGCTCCACCAAAATGGCCACACTAACAGCCCGGGCATTAGCAGGCACATACAACAATAGCGGCTCTTTATCAACCAGAGCAGCTAGGACCGGTGGCTCGGCTAACTGCTTCTTCAAATCCTCAAACACCACATTAGCAGCATCGCTCCAGACAAACTTATCTGTTTTCTTCATCATCTGATACAGAGGGATTGCTTTCTCTCCCAACCGGCTGATAAACCGGCTTAGCGCTGCAATCCGACCTGCCCGATCGTTGAGCCCATCAGCGCTCCAGTCCAATCCGGCGCGCCGCCTCCGTCACGACGTCTGAAGTATTTCGGCCGATACCACGACGCCGGATACCCATAACTACTCCCGCGAGATGGTTAGTGCGATAAGCTCAGAGCCAACTCAGATCAAGTACCAAGACCTCGTTAAGCAGTTAAGTATCCGCTGAACGCCGAACAGGCCAGGCCCACCTCTCTCCTAGGCGGTCTCAACCTGCCCCGACGCTCCGCCTCAAAGATCCACTCACGGGTGCTCCATCACCGACCCGACTTTAGTCTCCACATGTATCATGTATAAGTATATAGTCTATACCGTGATCATCTCCCGAGTGATCACGGCCCGATAGTATAGCTCGCAGACGGACAAGAAAGTAGGGCCACAGATGAAAGTACTAGCATCCTATACTAAGCATATAGGATTGCGTAAGGTAACAATGGTTACAAGGACAAAGCTATGCAGCGAAGATAGGAGTATCTCGAAAACAAGAATATGCTATACTACTCTAATGCAAGCAAGGTAGATAAGAGTAGGCGATATCCGTGATCAAGGGGGGCTTGCCTGGTTGCTCGCAAGAGAGAGGGTCGCAACACCGTAGTCGAACTGGCCACCGCAGCTGGCCGGTCTCGTAGTCTACCGGAGAGAAGAGGGGAAGAAACAATGAATATAAAGTAAACAGATGCATATCGATGCATGACATGTCAAGAAGCGATGCTAGGCGTGTTCTAACGTGGTATGAGGGGGTATCGTTAGGGGAAAACATCCGGAAGTTTTCCTGCCCGACGCCCTGTCGATGATGAACCGAGAGGAAAGTTTGCAGGTTCGATAGGTTAGAGGCGTGTGGTGGACGAACGGATCCGCGATCCGGATTCGCCTCGCTGCTCGAGCAACTTTCATGTTGAAAATATTTTAACCGGATTACGGATTAAAAGATATGATTTTTAAAAGATTTTATTAATTTCTGAATTTTATTAATTATTTAATTAATTTCGAAAATGCATTTATGACATCAAGATGATGTCATGCCGACATCAAGAATAACCGGGTTGATGAGTCAACCCCGACAGTGGGTCCCGCATGTCATTCTCTAATACCTAATTAACCTAATCGAGTTAATTAACATTAGTTAATTAGGTTAATTAGTGATTAGGTTAATTAATCGAATTAATTAGATTAATTAATTACTTAATTAATTAATTAATTAATTAATTAATTAGTTAATTAGTTTTAATTCATTTTCATTTTATTTTTATCCCCTGTTTAAATAAAAAAAACGTTCTGTGTGGGGTGGGGTGGGGCCCCCATGTCATTGGCCCCGAGGGGCAACGGCAAGCAAGCGCCAGGGGCAGGAAGGGCGGGTTCAACCCGAGGCCAACGGGGACCGGGCGCCCGAGGCTAAGACGGCGGCCGGGTCAGAGCAGCCACGGCGCGACCGACCGGCGGCGAAGCGGCGCCGGCGAGGCGACGGAGGTGGGGGGGTTCGGCCCCGACGGGTGGGGAAGAACGTGCTACGGGTGCCCGGGGCCGAGCGACGGGCGCGAGGGGAGGGAGGGGCTCGCGGCCGTGGGGGGGGCGCCGGCGAGGGTGGCGCGCACACCGGGCACGGGAAGGGCAGCCAGAAGCTACGGTCGGAGCGAAGGCGACTGGCGGGCGCGACCGAGCGGGAGGAGGGGGAGGCGGCGGTGGCCGCCGGTGGCCGGAGCCGCTGCCGACGGGGGGGATCGGCGAAGCTCATGGAGGACCGGGCTGGCGGCGGGAGCCGGGCGACGGCGAGGTTCGGGAGGGGAGAGAGAGAGGCCCTCACAGTGTGGGGTCGGGACTAGGCGGCGTCGGTGGTGGAGGTCGGTGACGACCGGCGGAGGCGGGCGGGGCGAAGTTCGCCGGCCGGGAGGCGGAGGGGTCGAGGTCGACCAAGGCGGCGGGCGGCGGCGGGGCCGCCGAGACGAGTGTGGCGCGGCGGGGCGACTGGTCGAGTCTCCGCCCATCCAGATCGGGCGAGGAGAGGGGAGGGGTGGGGGGGGGTGTGGGGCGGCTAGGGTTTGCCATGGGGGTGGGGGTATGGGTCAAGGGCCGGGCCGATGGGCCGCCTGTGGGGGAGTTGGGCGGGCCAGGGCAGTGGGTGGGGAATCTGGCTGGGCCAGGGGTTTTCCTTCCCCTTTTTTGTCTTTTCTTTTTCTTTTATTATTTTTCTTTTCTGTTTTAGTTTATTCAAAATGCCAAAGCATTTTACCAAAATTAGTGCACCCCACCATAATTAGGTTAGCTATTTTAGACAACCCCTAACATTTTAGTCTTTGTTTTGAAACCTTTATCTTTGCTTTTGTTTTGATTTTTGTTTTAGAACGGGTTCAATCAAAGAGAGGTTTGGCACAAGAATCGAGGTGATCACTGCTGCATAACCATCCGGCGTTACAAATCTCCTCCATTACAAGAAATCTCGCCCCGAGATTTAGGAGGCGAAGGAAAGAGTGCGGATATTCATCTCAAGACGATCCTCGCTCCTGTGTGGCTTCGCCTTCGAGTGATTCACCATCGGACTTTGAGGAACTTGATCGCCTTCGGCGACGTGCGGCGCTCAGCTTGGTCGAGAATGCGGACCGGATGCTCTTTATAGGAGAGGTCCTGTTGCAATTCGAGCACTTCATGGTCCATCGCTCGGATTGGGTCCTTGAAGCAGCGCCGGAGTTGGGACACGTGGAACACATCGTGAACCCGAGAAAGGTTCGACGAAGCTCCAGCTGATAAGCCACTTTTCCACGCCTTTCCGTATAGTGAAAGGGCCAATATAGCGAGGCGCTAACTTGCCCTTGATCCCAAGCGGTGAGCACCTTCATTGGTGTAACGCGAAGATAGGCCTTTTCGCCAAAGTTGATAGACCATGTCTTTGTGATGACGGTCATAATTACTCTTTTGACGCGATCGAGCAGTCTTGAGATTCTCGCGAATAATGCGGACTTGTTCTTCGCATGTTGATAATATCCGGACCAAGAGTGGACGCCCCGCTTCGACCAGTTCAGAGGGGTTCGCACTTTCGTCCATATAACACTTCAAGGGGGCCATCTTCGCACTAGCTTGATAGCTATTATTATAAGAGAACTCAGCATACGGAGAGATTCCTCCCATTTCTTGTCAAGGAACGACACAAGCTCAAGCATGTCTTCGAGAATTTGGTTGACACGCTCAACTTGCCCTTGTGATCATGGATGAAACGCAGATCGAAAGATAAATGAGTACCCATAGCTTCTTGAAAACTTGCCCGTAATCTTGAAGTGAATAAGCTGCCACGGTCCGAACCGACAACCAAAGGAATACCGTGAAGTGAAACAATTCGACATATAGAGCATTGCAAGCTGGCTAGCAAGGATCGCTTCTTTGACCGCCGTAAATGTGCAACTTTAGAAAGCCGATCAATGACGACAAGAATTGCATCATTACCTTTCTCGCGATTTGGGGAATCCAAAGGACGAAGTCCATTTCCACATGGTCCCATTTCCATTCGGGAATAGAGATAGGTTGCGAGTTCCAAAGAGGCCTTTGATGTTCTGCTTTGATACGACGGCAAACGCCACACTCGTAAACATAGCGAGCAATGTCCTCGCTTCATATTAGACCACTGTAATCTCTCGACTTAATGTCTTGATACATCTTTGTACCGCCAGGATGGATACATAGAGGCGATCATGAGCTTCTTTCATAACCTTCGAGTCATATTCAGATTTTCCTTCTTACAGGCACCACTAGGCGGCCTTTGAAGTACAAGGCGCCATCATCAAGAATAGTGAAGGACGAGGGATTTTTCTTGACATCTTGTTTAAGCTTGTAGACTTCAGAGTCAAATCCCTGCATTGTCTTTATGGTGCCCACAAGATCGGGTTCAACAGCCAGGGTAAAGAGGGAACCCTAGGGAACAACACGGAGATTCATCTTGCGGAACTCCGGAGGAGGGGGAGCGAAAAATCCCGAGGAACAATATGGAGGTTCAGCTTTCTGAATTCTTCAACAAGTGGGGGCTGAACTTGGCGAACTCAAGGTGGTTGCAGAAGACTTATGCTCAAGGCATCAGCCATTACATTAGCCTTGCTCGGCGATAGGAAATACCCAAATCAAAGTCTGCAATGCTTCCATCCATCTCTCCGACGGAGGTTCAGGTCTGGCTGAGTAAACAGATACTTCAGACTTTGGTGGTCGGTGAAGATCTCGCAACGGTTACCGAGAAGGTAATGTCGCCACTGCTTCAGTGCATGAATGACGGCAGCAAGTTCGAGGTCATGAACTGGGTAGTTCTCTTCGTGAGGGCGCAATTGTCGAGAGGCATAAGCAACCACTTTGCGCTCTTGCATTAGGACACCGCCTAAACCTTGACGAGAAGCGTCGCAGTAAATGACGAAGTCCTTCTTAGTATCAGGAGGAGCTAGCATCGGGCCAGAAGTCAACTTGTCCTTGAGTGCCTGGAAACTTTCCTGACACTTATCTCGCCCATTGGAATTTGACGCCTTATGCAACAAAGTTAGTCGAGGCTCGGCAATCTTGGAGAAGTTCTCATTTAATCGACGGCAATAGCAAGCGAGACCGAGAAAACTTCGACTTGCTTAACGCTCTTCGGAGGAGTCCAATCGAGAATGGCCTGAACTCTTTCGTGGTTGACGGCAATACCATCCTTAGAAATGACATGCCCAAGATAGGTTACTTGGAAGCCGTAATTCACATTTGGAGAACTTGGCATAGAGTTGATGCTCGTAGCTTTTCCAAAGACAAGACTAAGATGTTCATCATGTTCTTCTTCATTCTTGGAATAGATCAGATATCATCCAGATAAACCACGACGAACTTGTCGAGGTAATCCATGAATATATAGCTCATCAAAGCGAGAGAAGGTGGCTGGAGCATTGGTTGCCGAAGACATGACGGTGTACTCGTATGAACCATAACGAGTCACAAAGGCGGTCTTGGGGATATCCTCCTCACGAACACGGATCTGGTGGTAACCCAACCTCAAGTCGAAGTTTCGAGAACACCGACGAACCAGCCAGCTTGATCATAAAGATCATTGATCCGAGGAAGAGGATACTTATTCGAATGGTAGCTTGATTTAGGGGCGGTAGTCTTGGACCAATCGGTTTGTCCCATCCTTCTTCTTGACAAAGAGAAGGTGCTCCCAAGGTGAGCAACTTGGGCGAATGAAGCCGCTTTGAAGAGATTTGTCGATTTCCTCCTTTAGCTCAAGGAGTTCATGCGGCGGCATCTTGTAGGGCCGCTTGGCTATAGGAGTGGTGCTCGGTTTCAAGTCGATGACGAATTCGACAGCTCTAGCGTGGGGAACCTCGGAAGTTCTTCAGAAAACGCCTTGGAAATCGCAAACGACAGAATGTTTTCAATGCCCTCGAGTGGTGCGGCGCTCAATGCATTCAATGCATAGAGCCTTGCCTCGCATTTTGAACCGCATTTAGCATTGTAGCTACGATTTCATCGAAGGGTGTAGCAGATGGACGGTCTTAGTGGCGCAAACGATTGACGCCAGATGCGCTTTCAACCAATCCATCCCCAAAATGAGGTCGATGTTAGACGCCTTCAGATAATTGGGGAGGCATAGAATTCCAGCCCTTTGATTTCCACGGGACGCCGACGCCAACCATGGAGGTTTGACATTGTCCCAATGGGGTTTTTACCACTACCAAGAGTTCATCTCTTCACACTTAACGCCGTGCTTGTATGCAAAGTCTTCGACATGAATGAATGCGATGCTCCTGAATCGAATAAAATGATGCAGTACTGAATTTACGAGGAGTGTACCCATCACAAGAGCAGGCTGGTCTTGAGCTTCGCTCGATCAACGTGGTTGGCCTGAGCTTGCCCATAAGACTTGGCGGTGTTGTTGCGGTTCGGTGTTTCCACGGCCAGCCACCGGAAGGGCCATTGATTCTGGTTCGTTGCATTCTCTAGCACGGTGCCTCGCTGTCCGCACCAAGCATAAGCCATTATTGGGAGTGGGAACAGAGCTTGGGGTGGTGGAGCTGGAAGCTTCGCCGCTTAGTTGTAGGCGCACGAGGTGTAGCATAGTTCTCGCTTTGAAGCGTGCATTCGGCCGGTACATGCTGTTGGGAATCCATATCTTGCGCTTCTGCGAGGACGGGCCCAAGATGAGCCCGTGTCACGGTTGCGCTGTTAGAGCTCGTATTCCCGCACCAGTTTCGACGTTGATAGCTTTGTTCACCAAGGTGGCGAAATCAGCAAAGTCGCACTAGGAGTGCGAGCTTGATGTCGCCTTGAAGACCGCCACGAACTTCTCCTATCTCGTGGCATCGCTTGCAATGTCCTCTTCAAGATAGCGAGACAAGTCCAAGAACTCTCGCCGATAAGCTTCAACAGTCTTGTTGCCTTGGGTGAGGTTATGGAATTCACGCTTCTTCCGGTCCATGACCCTTGAGGGATGAAGCGGCACGGAAGGCGCCCGAAGTCCGCCAGTGATGAGTGTTCCAATCGGCAGAGTACGCCGTGGCTGTCCCACCATTGAGCTGCCGGTCCCTTCAGAAGAAGGAAGCAAAGGTGACATAGCTGGCAGGGCTACATCAGCAGACTCCATCTCATAGGTGATGTCACGGAGCTACCATCAAGATCCAAAGGCTGAGTTGAGCTGCAAGACACGCCGGGGTTCAGCGATGAAACTCAGAGTTGTTCTGCTTGGGTGCTGGTTCATATTGGGGCGAGGGAACTGAGCCATCATGTTCTCCATGAACTGGCGATTCATCTCGAGCTGTTGGATCATACCAGCCATGTACTCAAAGCGGTGGTGGGAAGTTGGCACCACGACCACGACCTGCTGGCCTAACCATCCCGCTAATATATAACAGGGGTAGTTCAGAATTGAGAAACCAAGCAGAGACAGAATCATTCAGATGAAACATGCATAATGAAAGCAAGATGATGGGAACTACATAGTAGTTGGCATATCTTACAAAAGGAATCATGCATAGAGTCCGATACATAGAGTCCAAGACATAGACTACTACATCATAGGCGCACGAGGCTCATGACGAATACATCAAACACTAACAAGCAAGTCTACATCAGTCCCACGCTGCATCGCGGAGGTAGTCAGTAGCCTGAAAGCTGGTAGTGCGGCAGGGATAGTCCTCCACGCCGCTGACTTGCGGGCCGCGGATACTCGGGTGCTGAATCCGACGCCCGTGTGGCGTGAAAGGGCCAAGTGTGGAGAGTAGCCTCCCACGCCCGCCAACCGACACCCCAGGGCATCGCGGTCCTGGCTGGGTAGATCGCAGAACGCGCAGCTCTCCGGATCGGACAAAGGGTGCATCAGCGTCGAGCACGGTAGAGGTGCCGACGGGTGATGTACAACTCGTGGCGAAGAGCTCGGTTAGCTCGATCCAGCCCATCGCATGCGTAACAAAGTTCGATGGTGGAAGGGCTCTCTGGTGACAATGGTGTAGGCAGCAGGTAGTAACCTCCTCACCAACATCGACGCGATAGCAATGTGCTCAAGGGGAGGTGTCCAACTCTCGATACTCGCACGAAGACGCGTCGAGCAGCATAAGCAGCATCGTGGACTGCCATATCGATAGTCACTCCAACACCATGTGCGTGTGCAGACAAGAGTGGACTCATACTCCCGAGAGTAGAGGTGGACGATGGCGCGGCATCGCTCCTGGTTGTAGTCCCGGTACTCCTCATAGACGGTGTACTCAGGGTGCCAGCGATAACCCGATAGGTCATCATCTCGCTAGCACCGCAGTGATCCCGAGGCACCAATGGCCGTCGTGTGGCGCCACGACCTGCCTCGTGGGTTCCATCTGAAAACAAAGACGCTTCAAAGGAGTCAAATGATAGTGTGGAAATTGCTCACATACAATTCCAAAACAACTAAGGCTATATCCAACTTTGGGGTGAATGCGATCACGGATCCTAGTGATAGTTAGTAAAATCGCTTAACCCGAGTAGAAGAGAGTTCACAGTCCCGAGTAAAGGTCGAGGAGTAAAAGATCCTAGTACCACCCGATGGCGACGCAGCCCATAAGACACACAGCCATGTTAGTATAAGTTTTGTAAAGTCTAGACTCGACTTCGGCCAAGGAGTTGGGAAGGGGGATTCCTACAGGCAATGGCTCGATATCCAACTTGTGACGCCCTCGATTCAATCATACACTAATCATGCACACAAATGTGTACGATCAAGATCAAGGACTCACGGGAAGATATCACAACACAACTCTACAACAAAATAAGTCATACAAGCATCATAATATAAGCCAGGGCCTCGAGGGCTCGAATACAAGTGCTCGATCATAGACGAAGTCAGCGGAAGCAACAATATCTGAGTACGCATAAGTTAAACAAGGTGCCATAAGATGGCTAGCACAAACCGGGATACAGATCGAAGAGGAGCAGCCTCCCGCCTCGGGATCCTCCTAGGTCACTCCCGGTCGCCGCCGCGGGCTGCACGTAGTAGTAGGCACCTCCATAATAGTAGTCGCCATAGGCGGCGGCGCCTGCTCCCTGGCTCCATCGTGCTGTTGCAGCAATCGTAGGGATAGGGGAAAAGGGGAACAAGGCAACCATGAGTACTCATCCAAAGTACTCGCAAGCAAGGAGCTACACTACATATGCATGGATATATGTGTAAAGGCCATATCATGGACCGAATCGCAGAATGCCGTAATAAGAGGGGATAGTTAGTCTTAACGAAGACTACGCTTCGACACCGGTCTTGCAATGCATGTAAGAGGACAACGAAGTCCTCCAAATAACATCATATAGCAATAATCCTACCCGCGATCCCTCGCTCATAACCCCGAGCGAGAGCGACCACCGTTGTATCCGCACTTGGAAGGGTGTGTTTTATCAAGTATCCGGTTCTAGTTGTCCTAAGCTCAAGGTACAACTCCAAGTCGCCCTGTTATCAAGATCACGGCTATCCAATAGATTAACTTCCTGCAGGGTGCACCATCTTACCCAAAGACGCTTGATCCCATTTGGCCGACACACTTTCTCGGGTCATGCCCGCCGCTGAAGATCAACACGCCGCAGCCCCACCTAGGCACAACAGAGAGGCCAACACGCGGTCTAAACCTAAGCGCCAGGGTCCGGGCCCATCGCCTCGAGCACACCTGCACGCTATGCGTCTGCTGCCGGAAGCGCACTCTAGCCCATCAGCGCGTCCAGTCCAATCCGGCTACGCCGCTCGTCAGCCGACGTCTGAAGTGCCGCCGATACCACGACGCCGGATACCCATAACTACTCCCGCGTAGATGGTTAGTGCGATAAGCTCAGAGCCAACTCAGATCAAATACCAAGACCTCGTTGCGTGTTAAGTATCCGCGAACGCCGAACAGGCCAGCCCACCTCTCTCTAGGCGGTCTCAACTCTGCCTGACGCCTCCGCCTCAAAGATCCACTCGTGGTGCTCCATCACCGACCCGACTTTAGTCTCCACATGTATCATGTATAAGTATATAGTCTATACCGTGATCATCTCCCGAGTGATCACGGCCCGATAGTATAGCACGCGCATTTGACAAGAAAGTAGGGCCACAGATGAAAGTACTAGCATCCTATACTAAGCATATAGGATTGCGTAAGGTAACAATGTGGTTACAAGGACAAAGCTATGCAGCAAAGATAGGAGTATCCAAAAACAAGAATATGCTATACTACTCTAATGCAAGCAGTGTAGATAAGAGTAGGCGATATCCGGTGATCAAGGGGGGGCTTGCCTGGTTGCTCGGCAAGAGAGAGGGTCACAACACCGTAGTCGAACCGCCACCGCAGCGGCCGGTCTCGTAGTCTACACGGAGAGAAGAGGGGAAGAAACAATGAATATAAAGTAAACAGATGCATATCGATGCATGACATGTCAAGAAGCGATGCTAGGCGTGTTCTAACGTGGTATGAGGGGGTATCGTTAGGGGAAAACATCCGGAAGTTTTCCTGCCCGACGCCCTGTCGATGATGAACCGGAGAGGAAAGTTTGCAGGTTCGATAGGTTAGAGGCGTGGTGGACGAACGATCATGATCCGGATTCGCCTCGCTGCTCGAGCAACTTTCATGTTGAAAATATTTTAACCGGATTACGGATTAAAAGATATGATTTTAAAAGATTTTATTAATTTCGGAATTTTATTAATTATTTAATTAATTTCGAAAATGCATTTATGACATCAAGATGATGTCATGCTCGACATCAAGAATCAACAGGGTTGATCGAGTCAACCCCGACAGTGGGTCCCGCATGTCATTCTCTAATACCTAATTAACCTAATCGAGTTAATTAACATTAGTTAATTAGGTTAATTAGTGATTAGGTTAATTAATCGTAATTAATTAGATTAATTAATTACTTAATTAATTAATTAATTAATTAATTAATTACTTAGTTAATTAGTTTTAATTCATTTTCATTTTATTTTTATCCCTGCTTAAATAAAAAAACGCTCGTGTGGGGGGGGGGCCCCATGTCATTGGCCCCGAGGGCAACGGCAGCGCAAGGCGCGGGGGCAAGGGCGGCTCAACCCGAGGCTAACGGGGACCGGGCGCCGAGGCCAAGACGGCGGCGGGGTCGCAGCCACGGCGCGACCGCCGGCGGGCGCAGCGGCGCCGGCGAGGCGACGGAGGTGGTGGGGGTTCGGGCCCGACGGGTGGGGAAGAACGCGCACTGGGGGCCCGGGCCGAGCAACGGGCGCGAGGGGAGGGAGGGGCTCGCGGCCGTGGGGGGAGGCGCCGCGAGGGTGGCGCGCACACCGGGCACGGGAAGGCAGCAGCAGTGCGGTCGGCGCGAAGCGCGACTGTGCGCGCGGGACCGAAAGCGGGAGGAGGGGGAGGTCTGCGGTGGCTGGTGGTGGCGGAGCTGCCGCCGACGGGGGGGGAGATGGGGTACCGGGGGGATCGGCGAGCTCATGGAGGACCGGGCCGGGCGGGGGGGCCGGGCGCGAGGTTCGGGAGGGGAGAGAGAGGGCCTCACAGGGGGGGCCGGGACTAGGCGGCGTGGCGTGGTCGAGGTCGGTGACGACCGGCGAGGAGGCGGGCGGGCGAGTTCGCCGGCGTCGGGAGGCGGAGGGGTCGAGGTCGACCAGCGGCGGCGGTGGGGCGGCGGGGGCCGCCGGAGACGAGTGTGGCGCGGCGGGGGCGACTCGGTCGGGGGTCTCCGCCCCCGATCCAGATCGGGCGAGGGAGAGGGGTGGGGGCGCGTGGGGGGGGGGGCGGCTAGGGTTTGCCGCGGGGGGGGGGGGTATGTGGCGGGCGGTGGGCGATGGGCCGCCTGTGGGAGTTGGGCCAGGCCAGGGGGCAGGTGGGGTGGGGGAACTGGCTGGGCCAGGGGGTTTTCCCTTCCCCCCTTTTTTTGTCTTTCTTTTTCTTTTATTATTTTTCTTTTCTATTTTTAGTTTATTCAAAATGCCAAAGCATTTTACCAAAATTAGTGCACCCCACCATAATTAGGTTAGCTATTTTAGACAACCCCCGAACATTTTTAGTCTTTGTTTTGAAACCTTTTATCTTTGCTTTTGTTTTGATTTTTGTTTTAGAACGGGTTCGAATCAAAGAGAGGTTTGGCACAATAACCGAGGTGATCACTGTTGCATAACCATCCGGGCGTTACAACTAGATTAGTGCTAACATCACTGTCGCCACACTTGCAACAATCTCCAAAACAGCTCTATATTTTCCTACACAGAAGCATATTTTTCGAAAATGATCCGCAACATGTACAGCTAGCACAGCACGGAAAATAGAACAAATATGTGCATAACATACTATGAATCGCTGCGTAAACCGAATCAACTCTTCTCGTCCCCTAGCAACCTAAACATGATTCAGATCTAACTTCGAACGGCACTCCAAAGAAGAATTGTGGCGAGCATCAAAGACATCGACCTGTGTGTCCAGCCACCGGTGGCTTCAGAGCACACTCGCCGCCCACCGGGCGCCAAACATGACGCAGGGACGCCATCGAATCTCGTGACTCGACCGAAGACGGAACTGCTCCACGGCTCGGGCGCAGCACACATCCTGCATGAATCGAAGCCGAGCCAACTCGGTAAGAAATCCCTAAAATCCGCGGCGGTGAATAGACAGCTAGTTCAAGTGAGGGTTGGCCGGAGGGGGAGCAAACATACCCGTTGAGCTCGAGGCCATTGCTGGGCACCTCGCCGAGCAGCACAGCGCCGCCGCTCGCCGATGGGGATGGGTGGAGGAGCCGACCCGCTGCGTGTTTCGTTTGTTCCACGCAGCCGTGGTATCATCGTGGGGATGGGGTGACCAGGCAAGATTCATCCGCTGTCTTGTTTGAACGATAAGTCATGGGTCACATACAATACGCCTACACACTTGCTAGCCGATCGTGGGCTGTATTTCACCGGATAGGCTCTGCCACCAACCGACGGGATGCACATCCCAAGGCCCAAACGGACGCCCACGATACCGGCCTACCTGTGGCTCGGCCTCTGAAAATCCGCACTCGGGTACATGGGGAATACCACTTAGTATTGATACTACAAGATTATCTAGTCACTATGTGGTATGTATTCTCATGAGAAATTCAAATTCTAAATAGTCCATTAATTATCTCTTGTTGGATCCTTTTAATTGCCTCTTGCCTATATTTAATTGGTATCACATTATGGGGGAGTAATATGCTATGTGCATATTACAAACCTAGAAAATGTGTACATTTGAGATTTTATCACCTAGAATTGAAATTGTAAATTATCTTGTTACTAGGTGGCATGTTAGCTCTACAAGTTGCGATTTGCTTGAGTTTGATGTGAAGATGATGTTGGATATCCTTGCTATCTACCAACGGGAATTATTTCCAAATACTTCTTGTCTTTTGACAATTGGTACTCACTTATGTGTGGTAGAAATTATTGATCATCTTTACATTGGCCTTTGCTTTTATTTGCCTTATCTCTTGCCTAGGTTTGTGTCAAATCCCTTTGTCTTCCATACCACTTGTGGAACTTGTTAATTCTTGATCGTGTCTAGTGTTTTCCAGATATAGTGAAAGTGGTGATCCCACCTTGTGCATTTTGTATTCAAATGCAAAATCTCTATAGTGCACTAGTCTTGGGGGAGCTATCCTATTTTCTATAAAATACTCATCTTGTGGTCCTTATCAAGTGTGTGTTGGTGGAACGCAAACCGTTTCTTTTTGGTACTTTGTGCCATCATGAAACTTTGTAGAGAGCTTGGTTTGTTTGGAACCGTTTTCTCTTTTGGGAGTTTGACATCTTTCTTTTTGCGTGTATCATTGGATATCTTGTTCCTTGATGTATCTTTCAGTTGATATCCTCCAAGTGATGATTTATTTTTTTTGGTTTCTTTTCTTCACTTGGTTTTTCTTTTTCAATTGGTATCGGTTCTTGAAAGTCTTGAGCATGCATATTAACTTCATTTAGTTTCCGTGGCATGCTTTCTTTCTTTGACCCAATATATAGGGGAAACTCCACGAAGTCTCAAATTGGATGAGATGTGCATGAATTTTATTTCCATATCTATATGCACATATTTATGTGGAGTTTGTCCTATGTATTGTTGGTGTTTCTAACTCTTTGGTCCCAATGAGTTTGGGTACCATTTTGTTTGTGTTGTTGTTCTAGGAACAATTGGAGATGCATTGGATGCTCGGCTCACTCACAAGGAAGGTGGTGTCACCATGTGCTTATTGGAGTCAAGCTAGGATGCTCAATGAACTACTATCTATTACCTTCAATTGGTTTCTTCTACATCCTTCCAATGATATCTCAGTAACAAGTATCTATTCATGCATTCTTTTCTTGCATTCAACCTTGTGTAGGTTGCATCTTGGCATGATATTCATTCCATCTTGTGATACTTGTTTCCTTTCTCAAAGCATCTCAACGATGATCTCATGTTGCTAGTTGTGATGTCTTTGATGATTGTGTGGTAGGAATTCATTTATATACAATAATACCATATCTAGCCATGTGCTATGCTTCCAAGCAAATATCTTATTGGTATATCTATGACTTCCTTTTGGATATCTTGTTCCTTCGTGTTGTAACTATTTCGGGTGTACATCCTTCTTTGTAGATATATATCATCATGATTTCGTCTACCTAGAACCTTATACACTTGAGAGAAATTACATCTCTAGATGATTTCCTTTCTTTCACGTCCACCTTGTCTTTCTTATGTTATTTCTTTGGTGGCTCCGTGAAAGCTTTTGCCTTGAGTGCATGTCTTATCTCGTTGCATCTTGACGCACTCTTGTGTGGTGAAGATTATTTTCCTCATGCTTATCTCTACGAGGCTTGTGCCATCTTAATTGGTATCCCTCGTCTTGATGAGGATTTCATCTTCTATCTTCACCATGGGTTGTCGCAAGCCTTGTTGTTATCTTTTTAGTGAGCTTGTGAACCCATTTTCTAGTGGGTGTGTGTGGGAAGGAATGTCATGCACCGTGTATCTCATTTATCCAAGACTATGTTGATGCTTAATGCTCATCCTTATTTTAGTCTTCTCAAGTGCTTTGCCATGACTCGCACACATCATGTTGGTTGAGCCTATTCTTAAGTTGCCTCTTTTACATGTTGCTCAACCATGTGTTTGTTGCAAGTGCTATATTCTCACCTACACTTGTTGTGAGTTTCTATTGATTTTGGGGGAGCTATGATCCTATTTTGTGCACTTGGTATCCTAATACAAAAAATTCTTATGTGTGCACAAATCATGGGGAGATTCTCTAGTTTCTTTAGATCACTCCTTTGCTCTTATCATAATATCCTTTATTCATGTGGCTCGTAGGATCATTGGCCTAGTTGGTTCAATTGTTATCTTTTGATAGCTTGCTTCAATTGGTATCTTTTGATTGCTTGATTGCTTGTTTCTCTCTTTGTTGTGTATTTGCGGCATATCATTCTTTTGCAATCTTTGGGCCTCAATATAGTTTGTCTTCCTCCAAGTATTTACTGTTGGATATGTGTATTGCATTCCACTCTCTTGTTGAGAAATACACAATTTATGGAGGACCAAAATTTATATTGGCCTTCTAAGCTTTTCGCCCATTTTGGCAATCGATGCCAATGGGGGAGAAGTTTCAGAGAGTTTTGTGGAGAAGCTTTGGTTTATGTTTACTTAGCATTTGCGTCTCATTCGCATGCATTATTGGTTGTTGCATTGCATGGTGATGCATAATTCCTTATATAAACTCTCTTGAAAGTGATTCTCATCAATTACCAAAATGGGGGAGATTGAAAGGACATGCGGTGCCCCCATGTGTGGTTTTGGTAATTGATGACATTCTCTATGGACTAATGGTTGCATTGAGTTATATTTGAAGGATTTGTCCATAGGAATTTCTTGAAGTCCATGTGTTGGTTTCAAGGAGTTTATGTGTTGACCAAGGTGCTATTAAGGAATTATCCAAAGATTGGTCATGTGAGAGTTGAGCTTATTGCAAGCATGTCTTGAAGAAGAATATTGTGTGATCATTCATGCTTACCTTCAAGGCATCATCCAAATGAAGAGAGTTGGAAAGATTCAAGGTTGATCAAGACTAAGTCAAGAGTGAATCAAGTTGATTAGCTCACAAAGCGTAGAAGATGTACCGAGAGGGATCAAGTGATCCCATGGTATGGTAAGCATTCTCCATTGCACTTTGTGTACTAACCCATGGTCTATGTGAGAGTTCTATATGGGGTTAGGTACGTGTCCATGGGCTTGCGTCAAGAGGAAGATATCATACAACCCATGGAAAGGATGACATCAAGTGGTGATCGTCATCAAGATTGACGTGTGCAAGTTCAGGTGGAGCATCATGAAGAGATCAAGTTCTTGAAGCTTGCAATCCATTGTGGTGTCAATGGACTTGTGAAGATGTGCCGAAGAGTGGCTCACCCATAGTGGAGTATGGGGGAGCAATCATCTAGTCTCCATCGACCCAACGCAATCAAGAAAGGTGGTCCATCTTAAGGAGGACAAGATCGTCATCATCTAGCTCAAGTGGATCATGTGCAAGGAAAAGGTTTGCCCTTGATAGGTTTTGTATTTTACCGGTCTCATGGTGTTGACACACGAACACGTCACGTGTACCCTCGACGCCCGGGGTGATGCACCGCAGCTCACGTCGAAGGAGACCCGACCGACAACGTGATACGCAAGACAGTCGGCGGGCGCTTTTGTAGACCCGAAACCCCACACGCCCAGGAGGGACCCCGTAAGGGAGTGCGGCGGCAATGGGCTGCCCTAGGTCGATTTGCTCGCCCCTAGAGCCTCGTGGATCGCTGCCCTCCAACGCGAAGAACGAACGAAGAACGAGAAAGTAAGATACAAGGGTAGGGGATAAAGATAGATGAACACAAAAGTGTAATAGATTGATTGGTTCGATTGGTGTTGTTCAATCGGCCGTCACCCCCAACATATATAAGAGGCAGTTGGACTTCCCGTACAAGTAAAGGATTCATCTAGGCTTTCCTTACAAAAACCTACATTAATTCACGTTCTAGAGTCCTAGTTCTATTCTAACTCGGATTCAGTCTGAATCTGGCCAACTTCTGTCTTCCTCCTTGCGCGGGCCGTCGAGCTTGCATATGATCTCCGATCAAGACGGCCCAGATATCAAACTTGTGCGCCTCGACGATACGAACAACTCTCATGTTGATCACTTTCTCAAATAAGGCCATCTTGAACACTTTTTAAGGTCATCTTTACCTTCCAGTCGGACTCGGTCTTGCAGCAGACTGGATTATCCGAGTCTCGTAGTGAATATGCAGGCCATATACTATCTCTGATGATGATGACTCCAAAACCAAAGTTTATCGTTTTGACGATACGCACAACTTCCGTATTGAACACTTCTTCATCCGATGTCATCTTGATAAACTTTCAGGCACATGTTCAGTTTCACTCGGATTCGAGTTCATCCACTCGGATATTAGACACTCGGATCGTCCGACTAGACTTTTTCACTCGGAAGACAATCTTTCACTTGGATGATTATATTTTCACTCGGAAGACAATCTTTCACTCAGATGACTATATTTTCACTCGGAAGGCAATATTTCACTCGATCGGCAAGTTTTTGTTCCGATGGTAATCTTTTCACTCGGAATATTTTTACCTGGAGGACAATTTCACTCGGATGACTATATTTTTACTCGGATAATAATAAGTTCATACGGTTTCACTCGACCGGTAAATTTCCACTCGACCGGTAAGTTTCCACTCGGATGGTAAGCTTTTTCACTTGGATTTCCCGACTGAAAACACAGTCTGATCTAGATTTGTCCCTCCAGGTCTCATATGACCTTGGATTGAGACGAATTATTTATGAAAATCGATCGGCTCGACGAGGCGAAACTTTTTCATGTTGAAGGTTTTTCGATTCAAGGCCGTATTGAGGGCCGAATTGCTCACGCATTGCATCAGACACTCATCAACATGTGTCTGGTGTCGAGCGTAATATTTTGGTCTCTGGCCACTCCAGACCGTTTTGGCTGTAACTTTTGCATACGAACTCGGATTGAGACGAATTATATATGAAAATCGATAGCCTCGACGAGACGAAGACAATTCCTTCAGAGTTCTCCTTCATCTGAGGTCATATTGAGGGCGTAATTGGCCGAAAAGAACTCAGAACACTAAATTTTGTCACTCGGAATACAATTTCGGCCACTGAGATGATGTCGAATGGTGATAGCCTCAACATCAAAGTTGTTCCACTCGGCGACGTAAAACTTTCTAATGCTGAAAACCCTTTCACTTTAAGCCATCTCATCTCCTTTTATGCCGTGCCAAAATCTGGTGCCAACATATGCCCTCCTGTTTTCTGGCAGAGCTTGCGTGCCAGAAAATACTTCGTACAAACACGATGTCAACACTACATCGGCTGTGCATGCTGAGGACCATAATTGTTATCGGCCATATGCTTAGGCTTATTGCTTCTTTGGCAGAGCCTTTTCAGACAATAGTCGTATGAGAACAACCATTTGATGTCACGAATGCCTTAAGTCTCTCATGTCAATCCTGACCTGGCCCTTATGCAAGCACTTCATGGGGATATTAGAACCGTTTGGCGTTAGCGTCTGCTGAACAATTATGTCCATGCTCCTCAAAGGAACCATCAAATATTCGGTGACTCAACTCATTGTTGAAAAAAAAAATACTCTGTCAAGCCTCCGCCGAACAACGTATGTCTCTTGGATCCCGTTTGGCGAGTCAACAAGGTCAACATTCGAGTGATTCGTCGATGTATATAAAGATGAAATCCATTGGACAGCTAGCAACGAATCATTGTGAACCTTGATGCATGCCACCCCTGCAGCGAAAAAAGTCCTCTAGCCTGAATAGCACATCATATTCGGCTTGATTATTAGCGTGTAATCCCTGGTCAGCATGAAGTCTTCAAATCCAGCCCCTGAAGAAATATGTGAATAACGCCGACTTTGGGCGCTGCTAAAATGAACCCTGAAAATAATCTTTGCGTCCAGTGAGCGCCGACTAATAAATGAGATGTAACGCTCCTTTCCTTCGGTCTCCTGAGTCAACATTTCCTTGCTCCCCAAGTGAACAAAGCTTCATTCATCTCGGTGACACACTTTTCCTGGATCTTGTGATAAACCAACAATATGAGTCGACAAGTTTTCTTGCACTAGACTCTCGACTAGTGGCCGAATAACTAGTCGGCCTTCCAGTGTTAGCAAAACTAAGAATTGGCTTTGGGAATATGAGATACACCACCATGAGCACAATTATTCAGATGCCATCTTTGTCTACACAATGTACTCTTACAGCGATATGCAAATATCGGCCATGTGTCCTTATCTCGAAGGACATGGTGAACCCGTCCACCAAAATGTGAATAGCCGAAATAATTCAGATGTTTCAGCTGGGATTAAGCTCAGGGGCGCTGGCTTTGATGGAATGGTCGAAGAATATGAACGATGTGCCATTTGGAGTCCGCTATAGTGCGATGAAAATTGTCGACTATGCCTACCGGCTTCACACTTGTCCTCTTTTACTCTTGTCGGCTTCACAATAGGAGATGTGGTGCCGCTTTTGACTCGAGGATTTCCCTTGGGAACCCAAGCCATATTCCTGTTCTCCAGCTCTTTGGCCCTAAGTCGATTCAGCTTTTTATCTTGCGAGTATGGTAAGCCGAGTGGGCATCCTGGTTGTGTCTTTGGTTTACGCACTAGCAAGTTCTTCCTGGCTTTGGGCACCTCTAGCTTGGCCTTTCCAAACTCGGCGATTGGATCCTTGAAAGTTACTTGCTTCACTTTCTTGTCCTCAGTAGCCAACATAGACTCGACTGTCTTTTTGTCATCTGGAGTTGGATCTGAAATAGCACACTTGCGGCCATCCTTTTTCACTCGGTACACTTGCTTGACTACGTCCATCTTCTTCGCTGAGCTCCGGACCGATTCTTTTTGGTTGAGTTGGTCTTTAACAAACGATGATCCTCTCGGAGCTGCATAATTTTGTTGAGGTGGTTTAGAATATGATGGACGGTGTGCCCTTGATTTATACTTGCCCCATGATTGATATGAATAATAGTCGGCAGGGGGAGGTATCCATGACGTCGGCATTGGTGGCCCAAAAGGAGGATATGGAGTCTGCTTGCTCAACATCTTCCTTCGCCAATATTTGTCTTCAAATTTATGCCTTGGGGGTGAATTCGATGCTTTTGTTTCACTCGGACGATAAGCACTATTTGACTCACTTATCTTCTGATATTTTTCTAATAACTGTGCGAAAGTGACTTTCGGCTTTCTACCTTTGTGCTTACCATGGCCTTTGCTTTCTTTAGTTGTGTTTGCATCGGTCTTCGAATTTTTTGGTTGCCTCCCAGTGCTAGATGTCTCCATTGTAGATTTCATGGAATTCTCATCTTCGAGATTGTTGTTGATGCACTTCTTAACAATATCCTTGCTCGAAGACTTGACCCCATCATCATTGGTGTGAACCTGTCGACCTTTTGATGAATCGGCTTGAGGTAACCGAGTCAACATTTGATCGCCATCAAGACCAATCTGATACAACTGGCCATATGATCGTGCCTCAACAAACTCCAATCGTCCTATGTTGGCCGATTGCTCGACTTGATGGATCATGTTGCAGTCTTTGACATTTTGCTTGAACGAACGTTGCATTCGCTCTAGCCTTGGCGGCTCGACATCGTGATCAATTATAATAATAGGATTAGTTAGCGATGCACCAATGATGTGATCACTTATGCCCATACTGAAGGTAAACTGCTTGTCCAATAACTGATACTGTGATACCGTCTTTGAAAATAAACAACCGAGTGGTGTTGTCTTAACGTCATCCGACTCGACTATGCATCG
Source organism: Aegilops longissima (assembly GCA_021605205.1). Lineage (NCBI taxonomy): Eukaryota > Viridiplantae > Streptophyta > Magnoliopsida > Poales > Poaceae > Aegilops > Aegilops longissima. The sequence goes on from CM038676.1 coordinate 33,146,597, forward strand.
ATTTTTGTCCTCCTTTTCCGATGCTCTTGAATCGGCTATCACGGAGAACTTTGAACCTGCCATGTTTCTGCAACCAAAATAATTACAGAATATATGTCTCATCTGAGACCAAATGTTAGCCAGACATGAAACAAACAAAGTTGTCCATATGAATATAAAGTTCGGTTGGCATGACAGGAACAACTTTGATTGCGATGAGTTGTCACTATTAGCTTCTACGAATGATACCATGTGTTGACTATCATGATTAGTGACAAGATTATTCCTAACAAACAGATTATTCATTTCGATTGGTCTTTCAAAATTAATTAGAATCTTACTAACAGGTGCATCAACAATATGATTTTGACCGCATCGAAAATTGAATAAATTGTCTGCTAGGTGTACCTTTGTGAAGACGTTGGAAGGAAGAGATGGTTGCACCACTGGAACAATACATTTCTCCACTTCTGAATAATTCTCCAACACCTCTTCCTCTTCTTCTGGATCTCGTGCCTCATCACTCAGATTGCCTGAGTAGATTTCACTCGGATTGCCAAAGTATATTTCAGTCGGATTGCTCGAGTATATTTTACTCGGATTGCCTGAGTATATTTCATTCGGATTACCTGAGTGGATTTCACTCGGACGCTCTTTGTCAGTTGAACTTTGCTCGGCTGCATTTTCTTGTTCTTGATGTTCATCGTTAACTGAATTGTGTTCGGCCATATTACTTTGTTCTTGATGCTCATCAGTATCTTTAGCACGAAACTCATAGGGTAGCATGTAAGCTCCTTTATATCCAGAAAAGTCGAGCACGACCAATTTGCTAGTGAAGCTTGCATCTTATGTTTTGATACACTCGGTAATAGCTGGCTTGACGCACATGGCTTTAGCCGGCAATGCACTCATCTGGAACGATGCACTCGGCTGGCATGATGCAACGCACTCGGCCTTAAATGTCTCTGTGCTCAATCCGGTTCCAGCCGAATCCACTGTATTAGCCGAGTGAATCCTTTTTTTTTGATTTGCTTGCAAAGCTTCTTTTTTATCTTGCCTCAACAGTGCAGAAGGGCCAACATGGTTGCTGCATGGAGGAAGGCACTTGACTCGCAAATATTCCTCTCCACGCTTCTTCTTCAGTGCTTCATATGAAGGAAATATGCCCTAGAGGCAATAATAAAGTTATTATTTATTTCCTTATTTCATGATAAATGTTTATTATTCATGCTAGAATTGTATTAACCGGAAACATGATACATGTGTGAATACATAGACAAACATATAGTCACTAGTATGCCTCTACTTGACTAGCTCATTAATCAAAGATGGTTATGTTTCCTAACCATAGACATGTGTTGTTATTTGATTAATGGGATCACATCATTAGGAGAATGATGTGATTGACATGACCCATTCCGTTAGCCTAGCACTTGATCGCTTAGTATATTGCTATTGCTTTCTTCATGACTTATACATGTTCCCGTAACTATGAGATTATGCAACTCCTGCCACGGAGGAACACTTTGGTGCTACCAAACGTCACAACGTAAATCGGGTGATTATAAAGGAGTACTACAGGTGTCTCCAAAGGTACATGTTGGGTTGGCGATTTCGAGATTAGGTTTTGTCACTCCGATTGTCGGAGAGGTATCTCTGGGCCCTCTCGGTAATGCACATCACTATAAGCCTTGCAAGCAATGTAGATAATGAGTTAGTTACGGAATGATGCATTACGAACGAGTAAAGAGACTTGCCAAGAATCTAGATTGAACTAGGTATTGGATACCGACGATCAAATCTCGGGCAAGTAACATACCGATGACAAAGGGAACAACATATGTTGTTATGCGGTTTGACCGATAAAGATCTTCGTAGAATATGTAGGAGCCAATATGAGCATCCAGGTTCCGCTATTGGTTATTGACCAAGAATAGTTCTAGGTCATGTCTCGTAGTTCTCGAACCCGTAGGGTCCGCACGCTTAAGGTTTCGATGCGATGCTTATATTATGAGTTTATGAGTTTTGATGTACGAAGGAGTTCGAGTCCCGGATGAGATCGGGGACATGACGAGGAGTCTCGAAATGGTCGAGACGTAAAGATCGATATATTGGACGACTATATTCGAGTTCGGAAAGGTTCCGAGTGATTCGGTATTTTTCGGAGTACCGAGAGTTACGGGAATTCGCCGGGAGTATATGGGCCTTATTGGGCCATACAGGAATAGAGGAGAAAGGCCGAAGGAAGGAGGCGCAGCCCCCTCTGGTCCGAATTGGACAAGGGTGCGCCCCCTTCCTTCCTCCTCTCCCCTCTTTCCCCTCCAACAAGGAAGGAGGGAGTCCTACTCCCGTGGGAGTAGGACTCCCCTTGCGCCCTCCTCCTAGGCCGGCCGCCCTCCCCTTGCTCCTTTATATACGGGGCAGGGGGCACCCCTAACAACACAAGTTGATCTACGGATCGTTCCTTAGCCGTGTGCGGTGCCCCCCTCCACCATATTCCACCTCGGTCATATCGTCGCGGAGCTTAGGCGAAGCCCTGCGCCGGTAGAGCATCATCATCGTCACCACGGAACTCATCCCCGACGCTTTGCTGGATCGGAGTCCGGGGATCGTCATCGAGCTGAACGTGTGCTGAACTCGGAGGTGCCGTACGTTCGGTACTTGGATCGGTCGGATCGTGAAGACGTACGGCTACATCAACCGCGTTGTCATAACGCTTCCGCTTACGGTCTACGAGGGTACGTGGACAATACTCTCCCCTCTCGTTGCTATGCCATCACCATGATCTTGCGTGTGCGTAGGAAATTTTTTGAAATTACTACGTTCCCCAACATCATAAGCATGTCGATATTCTGCTGGTAATTCCTCAAGGGTAGGTGTAGTAAATTCGTTAACACTATTCCCTGTGAGCTCTGGCTTGATCTTGTCCACTTGGGCCACATATTTTTCTTTAAACTCAGCCTTGCTTGGATCAGCTTGCCCCCCAATACTTTTAGGATCTTTCGGCAATGAATTGATGTTGCCGAAATTTTGCGATTGTATAGGGGGTGTATAACATGCTGCAATGATAGGTGAAGGCATGTGCATTGTTGTTGAATATTTTATCTCGACAATTTGATCAATCGGCAACACTTCGTCTTCTTTCAAAACCCTAGCTCTTATTGCCTCATAATCAGGAACCAATCCCTTGTCATGTTGCTCAAGGAAAATAGCACTAATCTTCTTATTTTGGGCTAAAAATTATAATGCAGCCAGAGCCACCTCATCTCCTGCAATATTAGGCACATATGCTCCTATAGAATCTCCATTCACTCGGCCATAACCGTGAAGGTGAGCCAAGTCATGAATATTTTTAGTTTCATACGCCACTGAACAATTAATCTGACGAGGTGTAGTATATGATGTTTGAGGATAACCGGCCAAATAGTTAACAGAAGCATGGCCGATTCCCCCATTCATCGGCATGTTTGGGGATGAACCCGCATATTGCGAGTCGGCTGCCGATGGATAAAACTTTGAGATGCCCTCCTGTATATGAGGTGTCCTATATTGATCACTCGAACAAATCGTGTTGTTCACCGTCATATTGAAAGATGTTGCCGATGCACGAAAGTTTAGATTCATAAGTTGCATGTCACGATTCTGTAAATTCCAAGTTTCTCCAACGGAAGAACTAGTCGGCCTTTGCTCATTAGGGCTAGCCGACATCACATGTCCGTTGAAAGATCTAGCGACATCAACATAATGGCTATTTGCATCTACGCAAGGAGATGGATGATACATGTTACCGTTGTAGAATGCAGCCGCTTGATGACGCTCTCCTCGTAGCAAGAACAGGCTGGAGACTGTTCAAAGCTTCTTCCCCAGCGGAGTCGCCAAAAAGTGTGTTGACACACGAACACGTCACGTGTACCCTCGACGCCGGGGGTGATGAACCGCAGCTCACGTCGAAGGAGACCCGACCGACAGCGCGATACGCAAGACAGTCGGCGGGCGCTTTTGTAGACCCGAAATCCCACATGCCCGGGAGGGACCCCGTCAGGGAGTGCGGCGGCAATGGGCTGCCCTAGGTCGATTCGCTCGCCCCTAGAGCCTCGTGGATCTCTGCCCTCCAACACGAAGAACGAACGAAGAACGAGAAAGAAAGATACAAGGGTAGGGGATAAAGATAGATGAACACAAATGTGTAATAGATTGATTGGTTCGATTGGTGTTGTTCAATCGGCCGTCACCCCCAACATATATAAGAGGCGGCTGGACTTCCCGTACAAGTAAAGCATTCATCTAGGCTTTCCTTACAAAAACTTACATTAATTCACGTTCTAGAGTCCTAGTTCTATTCCAACTCGGATTCAGTCTGAATCTGGCCAACTTCTGTCTTCCTCCTTGCGCGGGCCGTCGAGCTTGCATATGATCTCCGATCAAGATGGCCCAGATATCAAACTTGTCCGCCTCGACGAGACGAACAACTCTCATGTTGATCACTTTCTCAAATAAGGCCATCTTGAACACTTTTTGAGGTCATCTTTATCTTCCAGTCGGACTCGGTCTTGCAGTAGACTGGATTATCCGAGTCTCGTAGTGAATATGCAGGCCATATACTATCTCTGATGATGATGAATACAAAACCAAAGCTTACCGTTTTGATGATACGCACAACTTTCGTATTGAACACTTCTTCATCCGAGGTCATCTTGATAAACTTTCAGGCACATGTTTAGTTTCACTCGGATTCGAGTTCATCCACTCGGATATTAGAGTCTTTCACTCAGATCGTCCGACTAGACTTTTTCACTCGGAAGACAATCTTTCACTTGGATGATTATATTTTCACTCGGAAGACAATCTTTCACTCAGATGACTATATTTTCACTCGGAAGGCAATATTTCACTCGATCAGCAAGTTTTAGTTCCGATGGTAATCTTTTCACTCGGAATATTTTTACCTAAAGGACAATTTCACTCGGATGACTATATTTTTACTCGGATAATAATAAGTTCATCCGGTCAGCAAACTTTCACTCGACCGATAAATTTCCACTCGACCGGTAAGTTTCCACTCGGATGGTAAGCTTTTTCACTTGGATTTCCCGACTGAAAACACAGTCTGATCTTGATTTGTCCCTCCAGGTCTCATCTGACCTTGGATTGAGACGAATTATATATGAAAATCGATCGGCTCGACGAGGCTAAACTTTTTCATGTTGAAGGTTTTTCGATTCAAGGCCGTATTGAGGGCCGAATTGCTCACGCGTTGCATCAGACACTCATCAACATGTGTCTGGTGACGAGCGTAATATTTTGGTCTCTGGCCACTCCAGACCGTTTTGGCTGTAACTTTTGCATACGAACTCGGATTGAGACGAATTATATATGAAAATTGATAGGCTCGACGAGACGAAGACAATTCCTTCAGAGTGCTCCTTCATCTGAGGTCATATTGAGGGCGTGATCGGCCGAAAAGCACTCAGAACACTAAATTTTGTCACTCGGAATACAGTTTCGGCCACTGAGATGATGTCAAATGGCGATAGCCTCAACATCAAAGTTGTTCCACTCGGCGACATATAACTTTCCCATGCTGAAAACCCTTTCACTTGAAGCCATCTCATTTCCTTTCATGTCATGCCAAAATCTGGTGTCAACACATGGTAGTAGTTGGGAGACCGGGTTATAGGATCGTTTGCCGTACTATTAAGGGGGGCTCTCAAGTTGGTAGCTTGATCATATCGTTAGTAGAGAGCTCAAATCATTGCGTCCTTGCATCATGTTTCTTGGTTCTTGTTTGGTTCTCTTTGTGAGTCTTAGAGCTTATGTTCATGTTGATGACAAGCTCGAGTTCATCGAAAATGGAGTTCACATGCCTCTCACTACAAAAAAAAAGACACATCCGTGACATTTTGGGCCGAACGAAAAAAATTTCTATCATACATATGACACTTCTATGACGATAATTGTTACAAAACCCGGTATCATCATAGATGTGGTGGGCTCCTACTTATATGACAAAAAATCATGACAGAAAATGGGCTTTTCGTCCTGGGCGGGCCGGACACGCAGCTGCATGACATTCTTTGGGCCGTCCATGACGGAAAAAACCGTGGTAGAAGCGAGGCGAGGAAAATTTCGGGAGTTCCGATTACGATGGGTGGTTGGGGCGGCGATCGCGTTTCTCTCGTACGTCGCTGCTGTGGGCGTAGGCGTTGGCTCTAATCGAACCCGAAGCGAGGCGTTGGGCTCTAATCGAACCCGGCGATTGCTACGCAAGCTACGCGTTCTGAATCCGCGATCGATCGATGGCTGTTAACTGAACCCGATCGGCGATTCGCCCGCTCTGTTGCTAATCAAGCCGATCGATGCTGCCTCTGGATGAGCAGTGGCGTTGCGGGGGGTTGGATGAGCGATGGCGGTGGCGTTGCCTCTGGATGAACAGGACCCCGTGGTGTGGTGGAGGGCTGGATGAACAATAGACGGTGGAGGGGTGCCCGTGGAGGGGTGGTTGAACAGGACCCCGTGGTGTGGAGGGGTGGTTGAACAGTAGACGGTGGAGGGGTGCCCGTGGAGGGGTGGTTGAACAGTAGCCGATGGAGTAGCGCGTGGTGGAGGCTGGATGAACAGGAGCCCGTGGAGGCTGGAGGAGGTCGACGGTAGCCCGTGGAGGTTGGAGGAGGTCGACGGTGGAGATGAACAATATCCCGTGGAGTCCCATTTTGCGGAACGCCACACCCCTCCCGATGAACAAGACCCCCGTTTCGACCGTAACGCTCCAACACAAGTCCGTTTCGTCCGTTTTGCGGTACACCACACCCCTCCCGATCAACAGGACCCCCGTTTCGACCGTAGGAGGTCTGTTTCCTCTGTTTTGCGGTACGCCACACCCCTCCCGATCAACAGGACCCCCATTTCGACTGTAGGAGGTCTGTTTCCTCCCAATACACCAGGCCTCGTTTCCATCACCTGTTCCGTCCAAGCCCTCCCGATGAACACGACCACGCATTCCGTTCTGACCCAGCCGGTTGGCTCCCACGCGTTCCGTTGCCTCCCGATGAACACGACGCATTCCGTTGCCTCCCCATGAACACGAGGCATTCCATTGCCTCCCCATGAACACGACGATGACGCTGTTTCTCTGTTCCGACCCAGCCAAGTACACGAGCCCTGGCCATACCTATGCGCGAGTAGGCGTTCGAGACCCCTCCCGTATGTACACATACGTGGCCGTATCTTTCTTTCTTGCACCCTGGCCGTTGTACGTACGTGTACATGCTACGTGCACGCCTCTACTACGACACGTGCGCGCCTCTACATCAAACAGTATGTACGTACACGTTCGCGACCAGAATGACAATGCTACGTACGCTTCGACCAGGTGGGTCCCGACTGTCAGGCACTTCCTTGCTTGTGAAGATGTAGCTGGTGGGTCCCAGCGATCGAAAGCGAATCGTTTTTTGCCGGACGCACTTCCTTGCGTGCGAAGATGTAGCTAGTGGGTCCCGCGGTTAGTGGGCGAATCATTTTTTGCCCGACGCACTTCCTTGCGTGCGAAGATGTAGCTGGTGGGTCCCAGCAGTCAGGGGGAAATGTTTTTTTCGGGAAATATAGTGGCCCGTCTGGTGGGTCCCAGCTGTCAGGTGGAGGAATCATTATTTTTCACGTAATAAGGAGGCACTTGCTTGCTGCGACCATGGACCCAGCTGTCAGCCTCTCCACGTATAGTCCATGTCCGTTGGAAGTCGTTCTTTGACCACGTTGACCACGCCGCGCCGAGAGCACCAGGCGGTGGACGACAGCGAGGCCTAGGAAGGGGCGACGGGAGCAGGGAAGACGCAGCAAAGGAAGCCCGCGGAGAGGAGTACGAGGTTCACTAGTTCGGCTGCGGTGTGAGGCTGCCGTCGCCGCAGGGCCTGGCCAGCGGTGGGAATAGTAGGGGCAGTGAGGCCTCCGCGGTAGCACAACCGGCCACGAAAGGCAGGAGCATGCGGCACGACCGGCGCTGCTTTGGTAATTTGGAGCAAGAAGGCGGAGGTTGAAGAAGCACTACGGCCGTTGGATGGACATCGTCGGTCCTGGAGCTAGAATCTTTCATATTGACTAGAGTTGACAAAGGCCCCAGTCCCAGTCAACTTAGTAGGCCCACAAGTCAGCCTCCCACCATGGTGGGTCCCAGCTAGCAGGGGGAGTATTCATTTTTTTTGTGCGTAATAAGGAGGCACTTCCGGTGGGTCCGAGCTGATAGCGGGGGGAATGTTTTTTTTCACGAAATACTCTGGCCCGTCCGATGGGTCCCAGAAGTCAGGGGAAACATTTTTTTCACGAAATAAGGTGGCCCGTCCGGTGGGTCCCTGCTGTCAAGTGGAGGAATAATTATTTTGCGCGTAATAAGGAGGCACTTCCTTGCGGCCGCCTGGACCCAGCTGTCAGCCTCTCCACGTACAGTACTTTTCCGATGGAAGTCGGTCGTTGACCACGTTGACCACGCCACGCCGAGAGCACCAGGGCGGTGGTCTGGATGACGGCAAGGCCTAGGAAGGGGACGACGTGGAGCCGGGGAAGACGCAGCAGTGGAAGCCCGCGCGGAGAGGAGTACGAGGGTCACTGGTTCGGCTGCGGTGTGAGGCTGCCGTCGCCACAGAATAACAGGGGATGTGGGTGAGTAGAGGGATGACCTGGCCATCGGTGGGAGTAGTACGGGGCGGTGAGGCCTCCGCGGCATCACAACCGGCCACGGGAGGCAAGAGCACGCGACACGACCGGTGCTGCTTTGGGCGGCTGGAGCAAGAAGACCAGAGGTTGAAGAAGCACTACGGCCGTTGGATGGACATCGTACAATCACTTCAGCTAGAATCGTTTATATTGACTAAGTTGAAAAAGCCCTTCGTACGCGTCAACTTAGTAGGCCCATAGCTCGGATTTGGCAGAGAACATATAGCCCATTTGCGATTTGTAAGAATGTACAACCCATTTTTTAATTCTAATGGAATTTACTACAGCCCATTTACAATTTGTTAAAAGTACAGCCCAACTTCTAGCTAGGACAACGATTAATAATTTCAATCAACCGCTCAGAACAGAATTCAAAAAAAATTCCCACATTTTTATGGGATCCGAAATATTTTTATCCGATATTTCTAGTCAGGTTAAATATAATTTCAAAATAAAGTTGTATTACGTTAAAATCCAACGAAATATTGCACGCGCAACAAGTAATGAAATTAAAAATTCCAAATTCCAAAAATAATATATTTTTCAAACTAATTACGTGTTTGGTGTATAGTAACTGCCCAGTTATTATAATTACATCCCATTTATTATTTCTTAAAGTCCATTTTATTGTTAAGCCTAATGTATACCTCCTAGAAAAGTTTGCAGCCCAGCGGGGCGGAGAATAACAAGTTGACCCGGATATTGTGTACAACTGTCGGCCCAGTTGCATTGCTGATGTTGAAAAAAAAGGCATGTGTAGTACAGTACAACCTAACATGGTTACTCAGCCCACATTCAGCGACGCCGGAAAGGCCCAAACAAGGCTTCTGTACAACTTTTTGAAGTCACTGAGCTCAATTAATAACTTAAGAAAAAAGTTAGATTACAGTGGAACCTAATTAAAAGCTGTCACGAGCAAATAAATAATTCAACGGGTCCCACTTGTGCGTGTGCGCGTGTGTGTGCGTGCGTGTATGTGTGTGTGTGTGAGAGAGAGAGAGAGAGAGAGATAGAGAGAGAGACCCATCGGTCAATGCTCGTAAATACATCTTTCAGCCATATGCATTGCTGATGCTCAGTAAAAACTTATATAGTTGACACAATCATATAGAACATCATAGCACACTGAACTTGCATACAAAAATTTCACGCAGGCGGCACAATCAGGATGGAAGCAGTGGATCGCTACGGGAAGGGCTATGTTGAAACCAACGAAGTCGTACATAACGGTTCATCGTTTTTATAAATGACGGGGAAATATCTTGAATGTTATGCAAAGAAAACAGACAGACAACACAATAAGTTCTGCTAGCACATTAAATTGACGTACAGCCCTTTCTAAAAAAAGTTCAGGTACAAAAATTAGAACATGTCACAATCAAATGTACTGGCATATCAGTGCTTCAGACCCATAGCTCGGATTTAACTAGTATCTGACAAGATTCAGTTGTTACCTCAAATTAGAGCACATCCAGGCAGCCAGCCCCGCCTCTTCTCCCAAAGAAGCAGTGGCCTCCGCCGCGCGATGGAGTAGGCCCTGTGCCATCCATCGTTCCGAGCAACACGAGGAAAGTCTAACGTTGACCCCTGTAATGGACGTCGTCGACGGACCCTGGCACCAGCGGCGGCGGCAGGACTTCGATTTATGGATTGACCACTTCTTCGACATGCACGAACACTCGATACAGGTACATCCCTAACGTGGTCCGCGGCGGCCTTGGTGGCGACGAATAGTACAACCCCGGTTCCTGCACCGGTATCTCAACACCAATCACCTTCGGTATGGTGGACGGCTTCTTCATCCATGCCATAACCGTCAAAGCCCAGCTGTCTGGAGGAACAAACATACTTACGAGCTCACCTCCAAGGTCATTGATAAGCTCGTTCATGGACTCGCTGTTCCAAGCACGTCGAGGCATGCCCTGGAAGGTAAGCTTTGTTAAAAACTCAAGCTCAGAGGACACCGAGCCCCATCCTGGGTGCCACCGATCAAAGCTCACCAGTGCGCCATCGCAGAACAAATGCCGGGAAGATTCGAACACACAACTGCAGTCAAAAGTTGTCCGGAACCTGACGAAGAAATCAGCCGGTGGCGGACAGACTTCGACGAGCAAGTCACTTATTTGGATGCCATGCGCAATGCCAAGAGCTTTGACAAGGTCGTCCGGCGAGACGGGAGGCCGGTCGCCGTTGATGGTTACCATCAGCACTTTGCCGGCAAACTGGTCGTCAAGCGCCGCCATGCCACTGTTGAGTGATATGTCTCCGTCATATCTACTTTTGCAAACACTTTTGCCCTTGTTTTGGACTATAACTTGTATGATTTGAATGGAACTAACCCAGACTGACGCTGTTTTCAGCAGAATTGCCATGGTATTGTTTTATGTGCAGAAAACAAAAGTTCTCGGAATGACCTGAAACTCCACGGAATATCTTAGAATAAATAATAAAAAATCATCGCCAAAGATGAAGACCAGGGGGCCCATACCCTGTCCACGAGGGTGGGGGGCGCCCCCCCCCTCCTGGGCGCCACCGATCAAAGCTCACCAGCGCGCCATCGCAGAACAAATGCCGGGAAGATTCGAACACACAACTGCAGTCAAAAGTTGTCCGGAACCTGACGAAGAAATCAGCCGGTGGCGGACAGACTTCGACGAGCAAGTCACTTATTTGGATGCCATGCGCAATGCCAAGAGCTTTGACAAGGTCGTCCGGCGAGACGGGAGGCCGGTCGCCGTTGATGGTTACCATCAGCACTTTGCCGGCAAACTGGTCGTCAAGCGCCGCCATGCCACTGTTGAGTGATATGTCTCCGTCATATCTACTTTTGCAAACACTTTTGCCCTTGTTTTGGACTATAACTTGTATGATTTGAATGGAACTAACCCAGACTGACGCTGTTTTCAGCAGAATTGCCATGGTATTGTTTTATGTGCAGAAAACAAAAGTTCTCGGAATGACCTGAAACTCCACGGAATATCTTAGAATAAATAATAAAAAATCATCGCCAAAGATGAAGACCAGGGGGCCCATACCCTGTCCACGAGGGTGGGGGGCGCCCCCCCCTCCTGGGCGCGCCCCCCTACCTCGTGGGCCCCCTGGACACCTTGCGACGCCAACTCCAACTCCATATATTGGCTTTCGGGGAGAAAAAAATCAGAGAGAAGAAATCATCGCGTTTTAGATATGGAGCCGCTGCCAAGCCCTAATCTCTCTCGGGAGGGCTGATCTGGAGTCCGTTCGGGGCTCTGGAGAGGGGGATTCGTCGCCGCCGTCATCATCAACCATCCTCCATCACCAATTTCATGATGCTCACCGCCGTGCGTGAGTAATTCCATCGTAGGCTTGCTGGACGGTGATGGGTTGGATGAGATTTATCATGTAATCGAGTTAGCTTTGTTAGGGTTTGATCCCTAGTATCCACTATGTTCTGAGATTGATATTGCTATGACTTTGCTATGCTTAATGCTTGTCACTAGGGCCCGAGTGCCATGAATTCAGATCTGAACCTATTATGTTTTCATGAATATATGTGTGTTCTTGATCTTATCTTGCAAGTCTATAGTCACCTATTATGTGTTATGATCCGACAACCCCGAAGTGACAATAATCGGGATACTTCTCGGTGATGACCATAGTTTGAGGAGTTCATGTATTCACTATGTGCTAATGCTTTGTTCTGGTTCTCTATTAAAAGGAGGCCTTAATATCCCTTAGTTTCCAATAGGACCCCGCTACCACGGGAGGGTAGGACAAAAGATGTCATGCAAGTTCTTTTCCATAAGCACGTATGACTATATTCGAATACATGCCTACATTACATTGATGAATTGGAGCTAGTTACATGTCACCCTATGTTATGATCATTACATGAAGAACCGCATCCGGCATAATTATCCATCAACGATCCGGTGCCTACGAGCTTTCCATATACTTGTTCTCGCTTATTTACTTTTCCGTTGCTACTGTTACAATCACTACAAAAATACCAAAAACATTACTTTTGTTGTCTTTACTTTTGTTACCGTTACCGCCACTATCTTATTACTTTGCTACTAAACACTTCGCTGCAAATATTAAGTTTCCAGGTGTGGTTGAATTGACAACTCAGCTGCTAATACTTGAGAATATTCTTTGGCTCCCCTTGTGTCGAATCGATAAATTTGGGTTGAATACTCTACCCTCAAAAACTGTTGCGATCCCCTATACTTGTGGGTTATCAAGACCTTTTTCTGGCGCTGTTGCCGGGGAGCATAGCTCTATTCTTTGAGTCACTTGGGATTTATATCTGCTGGACACTATGAAGAACTTGAAAGACGCTAAGACAACAATTTATCCCTCAACTATGAAGGAGGTAAGGAACTGCCATCTAGCTCTGCACTTGATTCACCTTCATTATGAGTAAGCTAGCGACACCTAAACCTGCTACGCTATTAGTTCCGATATGTGCATTTTATTGATGATGCCACTTCGCTATGCATGATACTTATGATGAAACTACTTCTATGCTTGATACTACTGTGCCCCTTGGTGAATTTCTAGATGAGCAAATTTCTAGGTCTAGAGAAAGAGAAACTATTGAAACTGAATACAATGATGAAAGTGATGATGAAGATATGCCTGCTATTCCTGAGGGTTATCTTTTCGATGCGGAATCTTCTGCAGCTATTTTTGCTTGCCAGGATAGATACGAACTTAAGAGGCTGCTAGTTAAATGGAGTAAAGAATCTCTTAGAGATAGGATGAGACCTGACCCTGTTTTTGCTACTTCACCTATCTGTGTTCCTGATAAGGATTATGAATTCTCTGTTGATCCTGATATAATTACGTTGGTTGAATCTGATCCTTTTTATGGCTATGAATCTGAAACTGTTGTGGCACATCGTACTAAGTTAAATGATATAGCTGCCCTGTTTACTAATGATGAGAGATCGCGCTACTTTTATATACTCAAAATATTTCCGTTCTCATTAAAGGGTGATCCTAAGATATGGTTTAATTCTCTTGATCCTAGTTGTGTGCGTAGTCCCCAGGATATGATTTATTACTTCTCTGCTAAATATTTCCCTGCTCATAAGAAACAAGCTGCTTTGAGGGAAATATACAACTTCGTGCAAATTAAAGAAGAGAGTCTCCCACAAGCTTGGGGAGGCTTCTCAAGTTATAATGCTTTGCTGATCATCCTCTTAAGAAACCTGAAATACTTGATATCTTTTATAATGGACTAACCGATGCTTCCAGAGATTACGGATAGTTGTGCTGGTTCTCTTTTCATGGAAAGAACACCGGATGAAGCTGAAATTCTATTGAATAATATATTGAGAAATGAAAATAATTGGGCACCTCCTGAGCCAACTCCCGAGCCAATTACTGAGCCTATTCCTAAACCAACTCCAAAGAAGAGAGGTGTTCTATTTCTTAGTCCTGAAGATATGCAAGAGGCAAAGAAATCTATGAAAGAAAAAGGTATTAAAGCTGAAGATGTTAAGAATTTACCTCCTATTGAAGAAATACATGGTCTTAATTTACCGCCTGCTGAAGAAGTGTATGATCTCAATTCTTTATTCACTGAAGAACCTCCTGATCATATCCCGACAGAGGTAGTAAAGGTAAATTCTCTCTACATATATGATAAAGCTGAAGTCCCTCCTACTAAAATTGCTAGTCAGTGCTTGGATGAGTTTGACAACTTTATGTTTAAGCAAGATGACTTTAATGCTTATTTTGGTAGAAAATTAGAACAGAATACCTTTATGATTAAACGCTTGGGTGATTGTATGGCTAATATTAGAGATGAACTTGAACTTGGCAAACATGCTTCTATGGTTACCACTCAAGTAGAACAAGTACTTAAAGCTCAGAAAGAAGTGCTTGATGAAATGAATAGTAAGAAAAATGATTATGCTGTTAGAGTGGCTACTAGAACTGGTAGAATGAGTCAGGAACCTTTGTATCCTGAAGGCCACCCTAAGAGAATCGAGCAAGATTCTCAGAGAAATAATATTGATATGCCTAGTTCTTCTAAAAGGAAGAAAAAGAAAAACGATAGGACTTTGCAAACTTCTAGTGAACCTATTGCTGAATCACCTGATAATCCAAATGATATCTCTATGTGTGATGCTGAAACACAATCTGGTAATGAACATGAACCTAGTGAAAATGTTAATGATGATGTTCATGATGATGCTCAACCTAGTAATGATAATGATGTAGAAGTTGAACCTGTTGTTGATCTTGATAACCCACAATCAAAGAATCAACGTTATGATAAAAGAGACTTCGTTGCTAGGAAACATGGTAAAGAAAGGGAACCATGGGTTCAGAAACCCATGCCTTTTCCTCTGAAACCATCCAAGAAAAAGGATGATGAGGATTTTGAGCGCTTTTCTGAAATGATTAGACCCATATTTTTGCATATGCGATTGACTGATATGCTCAAAATGAATCCTTATGCTAAATATATTAAAGATATTTTTACAAATAAAAGAAAGATACTGGAAGCTGAAATTTCCACCATGCTTGCTAATTATACTTTTAAGGGTGGGATACCAAAGAAACTTGGAGATCCAGGAGTACCTACTATACCATGCTCCATTAAGAGATATTATGTTAAAACTGCTTTATGTGATCTTGGAGCCGGTGTTAGTGTTATGCCTCTCTCTTTATATCGTAGACTTGACTTGAATAAGTTGACACCTACTGAAATATCTTTGCAAATGGCTGATAAATCAACTGCTATACCTGTCGGTATTTGTGAGGATGTGCCTGTTGTGGTTGCAAACGTTACTATTTTAACGGACTTTGTTATTCTTGATATTCCCGAGGATGATAGTATGTCTATTATTCTTGGAAGACCTTTCCTTAACACTGCAGGGGCTGTTATTGATTGCAACAAAGGCAATGTCACTTTTCATGTTAATGGTAATGAGCATACGGTACACTTTCCGAGGAAACAACATCAAGTTCATAGTATCAACTCTATTGGAAAAATTCCATAAATTATATTTGGAGGTTTTGAATTTCCTCTCCCTACTGTCAAGAAGAAATATGATATACTTATTATTGGGGATGTCCATATCCCCGTTGAGGTAACATAGTGTTATTAGAAATTTCTCCGGTTCCATGTTAATCGGAATGAAATTGTTAACAAGACTTGATCAACCTTGTTAGTGGATTCTTTTTGATGAGCATGAGATGGATGAAACTAGAAGCACAACCTTCTGTACCCTCTTTATATTTTCTGTTCTTTAGTAGAAATAAAGTAAAATAGTATTTTTTACATTTGTTTCTGATTATCCGTGCAATATAAAAATATCCGAAAATAAAAGTCCTCGAATGCCATGCCAATTTAATATGATTTTTTAGGAATATTTGAGGATTTTAGTGCAAAAATTACCGTGGGGAGCTGCCACAGCCCACGAGGGTGGAGGGTGCCCCCCCTCGGGCGCGTCCCCTGCCTCATGGGCCCACGGTGGCCCTCCTCCACTTATCCTGCACCCATCTTCTTCCTCTGCCTCACACAAACCCGAAAAACCAACTCAAGCTCGTGTTCCAGCCACTTTTGCTGTGATTTTGATCTCCTTGCTCAAAGCACCTCGCAAAACTGCTTACTTGGGGAGATTGTTCCTTGGTATGTGACTCCTCCATTGGTCCAATTAGTTTTTGTTCTAGTGCTTTATTCTTTGCAAATTTGTGCTGCATAGATGACCATGTTCTTGAGCTTGCATGTCAAATTTATATGGTTCCAAGTAGTTATAATGCTTGATATATGCTCTAGGCACTTGTAGGAGTAGTTGCTATCAATTTTATTGAAGTTGGTTCACTTTTGTTTGAAGTTACTAAAAATTTCAGAATTTTTTCAGAGAAAACAATATGTTTAGGAAGATGTTCCAAGGTGGTTCTTCAAGGAAGAAAGGTCCCAGGCTTGCAATGCGTGATGCTGACGAGGAACCACCAAGAGACGCTCCTGTGAGGCCCTGTGAATGGCCTTCGGAAAATTTTATGGATCAAGCGGGAATCAAAGAAGAATTTAACGCATATTTGCGTAATGCCGGTCTTGAGGACTTTGAAGCTGACAAATGCCCCCAGTATCATGATCTCACAAGTTCATTTGTGGGGAGGTTTGAGTTTTCATCTTTGCGTAATTCTCCCTCAGTCATGTTTGACCTTTATGACAAATCTTATACCATGGACTTAGAGGATTTCACTTTTGCTTGCAAACTTCCATCTTGGGGTAGTGTTAGGGATCCCCCTAAATCTGAATATAGAGACTTTCTTGCTAGAATAACTGTGGGGGAATCTAGAGATATAACGCAAGCCACTATAGGGAGCATTCACTTTCCTGCTATACATTATTTTGCTCTCTTCATAGGTTGATGCATAAATGCTAAGGATGAAGCATGTCACATGTGTGCCCCTGATCTCAGCATTCTTAAAAGTGATGTGTTAGGAGACCAATCTTATCATATGGGAGCCATTGTAGCTCGTAGGTTGCATCATAATAGACATAACGGAGATTTCTTTGGAGGAATTTATGCAACCCGCTTAGCTAATTTTCTTGAGATAGACATTTGTGAGGGTGATATGGAGTTACCCCCTACTTATTTGGATTTTGATTCTATGGTTTCCCACCAGTTTGTTGAGAGGACTGAACCACCTCTCCAGTATCGACTAATCTTTAACAAACGGCATGTTGTCCATGTTACTCTTCCTGCTCCTGCCTTCTTTGATTTTCGGACAAAGGGAGATGTATTATTACGGAGAGGAGGCGGATGAGTACGAGAGGAGGCGGAGGCGGCTCGGCGCCACGCTGCAGCTCGGGAGGCGATAGCGGCTGCATCGCAATCGACCCAGCTACACCTACGGGTATCCGCCAGCTATCCTCGGCAATAGACCAACTTAGGCCAAAAGCCTAAGCTTGGGGGAGTACGTACTTCTCACCGACATTACATTCATGTTCACACACTCATTGCTAGATGTCGGTGCTCATACTTTTTCACTGTATTATCCATGCTAGTTTATTTTCTTTTTCCTGCTTTCTTCTTGTGTGTTTAATAAACCTTAAGAAAAACCAAAAAAATTAGTAGTAATTTATTTTTCCTGTTGTAGTAGTAGTAATTAAAAAGAATACCCAAAAATATTTCCCGTTCTTCTTTTGCTTGTTGGGAGCTTTCCCGTGTAAATAGTTTTTATTTCTTTTCTTTTCTTTGGGGGTCAGTAGGAGAAGACCATGATTAAATTTTTGAAGTGGCTCTTATATGCATTATTGTTGATTTAACTAAGAGCCCATATTGCCTTGTCTTCTCCTGTTTATTGAATGCTCGCAGATTCTAGCTTAGTCCAATGCACGTACACTCTTATTATTATTCACACCGTTCGATCGTGCAAGTGAAAGACAATTATGATGATATATGATGGACTGACTGAGATGGGAAAAGCTGGTATGAACTCGACCTCTTTTGTTTTTGTAAATATGATGAGTTCATCATTCTTGATTCAGCTGGTTATGAATAAACATGTTTGCAATGACAATTAGAGATCATAGTTGCTTGTGCCATGCTTGATTAGCTATGAGTTATAATGGTTTACCTTGCGTGCCAACATGCTATTGAGATGATTATGATGGATGATTATGATGTGGTATGATGGGGTGGTATCCTCCTTTGAATGATTTAAGTGACTTGACTTGGCACATGTTCACGCATGTAGTTGAAACAAATCAACATAGCCTTCACGATATTTATGTTCATGGTGGATTATATCCTACTCATGCTTGTATTCAATGTTTATTAATTTTAAAGCATGTTCATGACTGTTGTCGCTCTCTAGTTGGTCGCTTCCCAGTCTTTTGCTAGCCTTCACTTGTACTAAGCGGGAATACTGCTTGTGCATCCAATCCTTTAAGCCCCAAAGTTATTCCATATGAGTCCACTATACCTTCCTATATGCGGTATCTACCTGCCGTTCCAAGTAAATTTGTATGTGCCAAACTCTAAACCTTCAAATAAACATTCTGTTTTGCATGCTCGAATAGCTCATATATCAACTAGGGCTGCCCTTATCTTCCGTGTTAGGCAGGTTATTCTCAAGAGGAGTGGACTCCGCTCCTCACTCACAAGAAAATGGCTGGTCACCGGGATGCCTAGTCCCATGCTTTATGCAAACTAAATCAAAATAATTGCAAAAAAACTCCCCCTGGGACCCGTTGAATGTTGGAGGCACTCGTTGTTTCGAGCAAGCCATGGATTGATGCTTGTGGAGGAGGGGGAGTATAAACTTTACCATTCTATTTGGGAACCGCCATAATTTGTTTAGCATGGAAGATATCGTCATCTCTTAGTTGTTATGTTGACAATGAAAGTATGCCGCTCAAAATATAATTTATCTCTATTTCAAAATCGAGCTCTGGCACCTCTACAAATCCCTGCTTCCCTCTGCGAAGGGCCTATCTATTTAATTTTATGTTGAGTCATCACCATCTTATTAAAAGCACTAGCTGGAGAGCATAGCTATCATTTGCATTCATTATTGTTAATTTATATCGGGTATGACTATGATTGGATCTATTTTACCATGAATTACAATGTCTAGTCAGTCCTTGATCTTTGAAGGTGCTCTGCATTTATGTGTTGCGGTCTCAGAAAGGGCTAGCGAGATACCATCTTGTTATATCATATTATGATTATTTTGAGAAAGTGTTGTCATCTGAGATTCATTATTATGGCTCGCTAGCTGATTATGTTATTGATATGAGTAAACATGAGACCTAGGAGTTATTGCAAATGTGGTTAGTTATGATCTTTGCTGAAAACCTGAATGCTGGCTTGACATAGGAACAACAACAAGAGCAAACAGAGTTTGTAAAAGTTTTTCTTTTTCTCTTTCAGTTTGTCAACTGAATTGCTTGAGGACAAGCAAGGGTTTAAGCTTGGGGGAGTTGATACGTCTCCGTCGTATCTACTTTTCCAAACACTTTTGCCCTTGTTTTGGACTCTAACTTGTATGATTTGAATGGAACTAACCCGGACGGACGTTGTTTTCAGCAGAATTGCCATGGTGTTGTTTTATGTGCAGAAAACAAAATTTCTCGAAATGACCTGAAACTCCACGGAATATCTTAGAATAAATAATAAAAAAATCCTCGCCAAAGATGAAGACCAGGGGGCCCAAAACTTGTCCACGAGGGTGGGGGAGGCGCCCCCCCATCCTGGGCGCGCCCCCTACCTCGTGGGCCCCCTGGACACCCTCCGACGCCAACTCCAACTCCATATATTGGCTTTTGGGGAGAAAAAAATCAGAGAGAAGAAATCATTGCATTTTACGATACGGAGCCGCCGCCAAGCCCTAATCTCTCTCGGGAGGGCTTATCTGGAGTCCGTTTGGGGCTCCGGAGAGGGGGATTCGTCGCCGTCGTCATCATCAACCATCCTCCATCACCAATTTCATGATGCTCACCGCCGTGCATGAGTAATTCCATCGTAGGGTTGCTGGACGGTGATGGGTTGGATGAGATTTATCATGTAATCGAGTTAGCTTTGTTAGGGTTTGATCCCTAGTATCCACTATGTTCTGAGATTGATGTTGCTATGACTTTGCTATGCTTAATGCTTGTCACTAGGGCCCGAGTGCCATGAATTCAGATCTGAACCTATTATGTTTTCATGAATATATGTGTGTTCTTGATCCTATCTTGCAAGTCTATAGTCACATATTATGTGTTATGATCCGACAACCCCGAAGTGACAATAATCGGGATACTTCTCGGTGATGACCATAGTTTGAGGAGTTCATGTATTCACTATGTGCTAATGCTTTGTTCCGGTTCTCTATTAAAAGGAGGCCTTAATATCCCTTAGTTTCCAATAGGACCCCGCTATCACGGGAGGGTAGGACAAAAGATGTCATGCAAGTTCTTTTCCATAAGCACGTATGACTATATTCGGAATACATGCCTACATTAAATTGATGAATTGGAGCTAGTTCTGTGTCACCCTATGTTATGGCTGTTACATGACGAACCGCATCCGGCATAATTATCCATCACTGATCCGGTGCCTACGAGCTATCCATATACTTGTTCTCGCTTATTTACTTTTCTGTTGCTAATGTTACAATCACTACAAAAACACCAAAAACATTACTTTTGCTGTCTTTACTTTTGTTACTGTTACCGCCACTATCATATTACTTTGCTACTAAACACTTTGCTGCAGATATTAAGTTTCCAGGTGTGGTTGAATTGACGACTCAGCTGCTAATACTTGAGAATATTCTTTGGCTCCCCTTGTGTCGAATCAATAAATTTGGGTTGAATACTCTACCCTCGAAAACTGTTGCGATCCCCTATACTTGTGGGTTATCATTGAGCGACAACCTTGCAGCGACCGACAGGCATTTGGACCTCGGGATCTCCGCTCGGAGATCCGCGTTGACCGCAACATGATAGTGCGCTTGAGTACAGGGAGTCAGGAGGGGGATTTGGGGAACTGGAGTAGGAATCGAGATTCGGAGGTGGGGAGGCGGGAGGCGGGGATGAAAAGGTAGCATGAATTTGAGCACGCAGCCAATATGCTCTCGGCGCATAGCTGCAAAAACACCGGTGGCACCCACATGTCGGCCTAAGAGTCCTTATTCTTTCTTTTTGGAGAGCCGACCTTTTTTTGGATCTTTTGAGAGCCCGGCACGAGAGTCATAATTGACCTGTTTGGCATTGCGTTACTACTTGGCCCAACGACACCTCACTGGCCCAAACAAGTGTACATCATCGAAAAGACACTCAGCTCAAATTATATAACTTGAAAAAAGGAGATATACTCTGAACACTGGAGAATGGTGATGCCTCATTTAGCCCACCAAAGTAGTTCGAGACAATAAACAGTTCAAACAACGATATATACAACATTCAAACACCGACTAGTGACTACTCTTGACATAAACAGCAAGACATGATAGTTCATAAGAAGTCTTGCTACACCACCAAAACGCACCCATCTGCAGCGCTCAGACTCTCGTGATCCAGACGGGAATGACATTCTAAGCGAAGCAACTATTACATAGTAAGAGTGACATAGGCGAGGATGACCAAATGACAAGGAATATGCATAACAAAAGAATGAACTACCCATCCGAACCAGCAGCAAAGACAACAAAGTCATTGAAGAGATGATCCAACACCATCATAATTTGCAGCCCGCTTGAGCGACCGGTGATCCGGAGACACCAAGACTCCACCCTTCGATGCAACAGCCCAATTACCTATCAACCTGAAGGCTTGAACCACATCACTGCCTGTCGTAATTGAGACATCCAAGGATCAAAGTTAATCCGGATGCCTTTGTCATTATCACCTTCTTTTGGTTGCAGGCTGTATCGTTGACAATCAGGGGAGTTTGCTCCCAAACTCCTAGGGCTCGCTGTGTAGACACAGTTTTCCATAGCGAAAAGAGCCTCTCTGCCATCAAGGTCCATGCCAACGGTGATCTCCTGGTTAATCGGATAATTGAGTCCGAGAAACCGAGTGTGTGAACCAAGGCTATTTACCCGCCTCCAACTAAAAAATCCTAAAGGCCCCAACAAGCTGGTATCCTGCTCATAGACGTAACAGCCATTGTCCGGATACTCACGTATTACGGTGCTTGTATACAGTGGGGTTTTGCAATATAACTTTTCGGCTCATGTGTCCGAATGATCATCAGTCTTTTGTCGTAAATCGATCGAGCGAGGAACCAGTTGTGCTTCCTGTTTTTGGCAAAGGTGGTGTGATTACAAAGGGCATGAATGTAGGGACACTGCATCATATCAAAAAGGACAGGCATTGTTAATGTAAGATCAGCATTGTTCGAGTATGAGTAGGATAATGCAAGAAACAACATTGATATGTCCCTATTGGGCCGGGAGGAAAATACAGGAAATGTATCTGGGTTGAAAATATAGAAGTGCCATGCATGGTTATACTCATGTTATCTCGCAATTGATTCTTCACAGGAAACTACCATGTCATGCATGTTACGTAATCATGTTCTGTCCTCACAAACAAATTCTTCAAGGCAACTAACAGACCATGCATTGTTATATACTCGTGTTCTTTGGGCAAAATTTTCGTGAGGATATTATTCTAGCCTTTGATTGCTGAAGGGCGAATATATGTATGTACACATGGTAAGCATTGCAGGATTTCACTACTTCCAAATATAGAGTTCTCCATATGCACATTTACTTCCCTAATGTATGGTTAGATGAAACCAACAGTGTGGTGCATGTTTCTACATCATGAAAATGAGGAAACTAACATGGCCATTGATACACACTCATATTTAGTAGTAGTATATAGATTACTGTAAAATAAGGATAATATCCATATATTCCTAACCGTTTGATTATTCAGGGTACAAATTGGCTGTAATAACATGGTCACAATCGCATGAATTAACTCATTTCAAATATAGCTGATTTACGGCGTCTCTAATACATTGTCATAGTTCTACTCAAATTCTGCTCAAACAGGGATATGCCAATCATCACAAAAAGTTCAAACTGTGTCATGGCGCCATCATTAACATGAGACGGAAACAACTTACACGCGCCGTCCCAGCAATACGTGGTGCCATCTGCTTTGTCGATCGCGTAGATGATGCCATTGTGTTCAATAGCATCACGAAGTGTGTATCAGCTTTGACGATGATCCATTGCGAGCGAGTTGTCTCCAGCTAAAGAAGGCACCGCGTAAAGATAGGTGAGTCAGCGGTCGAACAAGGCAATTAGCTTGAAGTCTGCGTAATTAGCATGTCGTGTGGGCACTTGGCAGATTACAATCTTCGCAAAACAAGGTCCGTCCAACCGGCGTAGTAATCTAGATGACTTGGACCACGATGGTAATACTCTATATAATCCAGCGGAGGAAGGATAATCTCATGGGAGGTCTGGAATTTCACGAGCACCAACTTTTTACCATCTTCTCTGAAGGCAGCCATCCAAAGGGAGTTCATGCCGACCAGACATACCTGCCAAGAAGTTTGAGGCGATGGTGATCGGATCGATGTCGAGGAAATGATGTCTGGCGACCCACTACATACCTGCAAAGAAGTTTGGTTAATGGAGATCGGATTGAAGTCGAGGGGCATCATGCACGCCTCCGTATCATGGTGAGCCAATCTCGCAAGACCAGATAGCAGCAAGCAGGGTGTCTTCAAAAGCTTAGGCCTCGCTTCGACGACGGCTGTGTGCATGTCCCTCGAGCATGCAGCCAGCAGCAGGGCGCTCAACATATCCATACACGAACAACAGAGGTCGAGGATGTCACTAGGGAGTTTGATCCAATCGCAGCTCATATGGATGTTGCGCGGTTCGCGTTCGGCCATGGTGGAGTTTGGAAGGGGCTTGATTCTGGGGAGAAGGATGTCGGTCTTTGGAGGCGGCTAGCGAGGGAATAGTGGTACTGGGGGAGGCGAGTGGCGACGGTACATGGGGGCACAGTGAGATGGAGATGGAGACGGAGATGGAGATGGAGTGGTGCTATGGGAGCGGAGAGGAGAGGCGGGCGGCGCCAATGTCTTTGTCTGTGGCGGTGACAGATCGCACGATTGCATGTGGTGAGGCTGACTTTGGTAACCCGAACACGCCGCCTCGCCTAGACTAGTGTCGGTAGCGCAGGTGTTGTCACTTCACTGTGAGGACCGGATGAATAGTACTTTGACCATCAAGTGTACCATAGTTGTACTACTAGTACTACTACTAGTAGTAGGAACATGAGTACTCCAGTATTGTATAGCAGAAATAGGTCTCCCGTGCTATCATGCCTGTTCACTTCATCGTTCAGGTATCATCCATATTGCGAGCAAAACCAAATTCTCGTGCATGCCCAATCAATGCCCTGCTGCGATGCATGCAGTGGTCGTTCTGGTGCATCAAGGACGGCATGCAGATCGTTCCACACTTGAGAAGAGGAAAAATGGAAAGGTAGAACGTGGCAGCAGAGGAAGAGAACGCTGGTGAGGGAGTCCTGGATTAGGGGGTGTCCGGATAGCCGAACTATCACCGTTGGCTGGACTCCTGGACTATGAAGATACAAGATTGAAGACTTCGTCCCGTGTCCGGATGGGACTTTCCTTGGCGTGGAAGGCCAGCTTGGCGTCTGGATATGTAGATCTCCTACCATTGTAACCGACTCTGTAACCCTAACCCTATCCGGTGTCTATATAAACCGGAGGGTTTTAGTCCGTGGGGCGAACAACAATCATACCATAGGCTACCTTCTAGGGTTTAGCCTCTCGATCTCGTGGTAGATCCACTCTTGTACTACCCATATCATCAATATTAATCAAGCGGGGTAGGGTTTTACCTCCATCGAGAGGGCCCAACACAGGTAAAAACAGCGCGTCCTTGTCTCCTGTTACCATCTGCCTAGACGCACTGATTCGGGACCCCCTACCGAGATCCGCGGTTTGACACCAACATTGGTGCTTTCATTTAGAGTTCCTTTATGTCGTCATCCTTAGGCCCGATGGCTCCTTGATCATCAACAACGGCGCGGTCAGGGTGAGACTTTTCTCCCGGACAGATCTTCGTATTGGCGGCTTTGCACTGCGGGCAATTCACTTGGCCATCTGGAGCAGATCGAAAACTTCGCCCCGGCCATCAGGTCAGATTTGGGAGTTTGAACTACGGCCGACATCCGTGGAGCGTGATCTTCGGCGGATTCGAGCCACAGCCAAGCGCGCGCCTTGTCTCGATGGGCGCGATCTAGCTCTGCCGCGAGCGGTGCCACGGAGGCCGCACCGGCATCCGCTCCGACCCTTAGCTCGAGCCGACTCCGCCGATCGAGGGCGAGTGGCTGGACACCGCCTCGGTGGCTCACGATCTCTGGCGATTAAGCGAACTCCATCCTGTCGCTTTGCGAAGACCGTGACTCCAAGGTGTCGGACTCCTCTCCGGACTCCGAACCCTCCGCGCCCATGTCGAATCAATTGGGCAGCGGTTATGGAGTTCACAGCCGCGGACATCTTTCGGCACTCGCCCTTTGGCGACATCCTGAATTCACTAAAGTCTCTCTCTTTATCGGAGAGCCCAGGTGGGACTACGGTCGGGAAGGTTGGGATGTGGACGACGAAGAAATTCAACGCCCACCACCACCCACTTTGTAGCCACTGTCGATGATTTAACCGACATGCTCGACTTGACTCCGAAGACATCGGCGGTATGGGCGGCGATGCCGGAGGCGACCAAGAACCAGCGCCTACGGGGCCTTTGGAAGGCCACCTCGTCATCGACATATACATGGTGGACATCCCAAAAGATGGGAGCAGCGATGGAACAGCGGAGGATGACCCTCAAGAAACAGCCCAGCGCCCGGCGTCGTGGCGCCGCTCTAAATCCGCCACAGCAAAAGCGGTGATTCCAGCACGGGAGATAATAACACCCGGACGGTGCGAAGACAACCTCCTCGGCAGAGATTCAGCACGGGAGGAGGGAGAAGCCAACCCTCATGATAGGCGGCGGGCAGGGGAGGTGGAGGGCGATAATTATATGCCTCCCTCCGAAGATGAGGCAAGCCTCGGCGACGAGCAATTTGTCGTGCACGAGGATCCCGCCCAACAGGGCGTTTCAAGCGCAGGCTTATGGCCACAGCAAGCAGCCTCAAGAAAAAGCAGCAGCAGCTTAGAGCTAACCAAGACTTGCTAGCTGACAGATGGACTGAAGTCCTTGCAGCCAAAGATTATGAACTCAAACGCCCCTCCAAGAGATACCCAAAACACAGGCTGCTACCCCAATTAGAGGAAGCAGCACCCAAACCTACATCACCAGCGCATGATGCGGCCGACCGGCCACCCCGTGGCCGCGACAGAGAGGCCTCTAGACCCTCCATTCAAGCCGCACCCTAGCGTCGCTCGAAAAGTACCAAGGCATGAGGAAACGCGCCAGACCTGCGAGACATATTGGAGGACAAGGCAAGGCAAACAAGATCGATCTACGGATCGCGTGGGTTCCCCACGACACGCGACGATAACCGTCATGCCGGATACAGCAATTCCGGACGGGCGAACACATGAACAAAGCTCATTTGAGCTGCGTCGTGATATAGCTCAATCTGAGGCGCCACACACCCACTATGTTCCACGAGACAAAGTGATGGATCATCAAATCCCGAGGGTTTCAAACCCGTAAACATCGAATCATACGATGGCACAAAAGATCCTGCGGTTTGGATCGAGGACTACCTCCTCCATATCCACATGGCTCGCGGTGATGATCTACGCCATCAAATACCTCCCACTCAAGCTTAAAGGACCAGCTCGTCATTGGCTTAACAGCTTGCCAAAGAGAATCAATTGGTTGTTGGGAGGACACGGAAGCCGCATTCCTTGATAACTTCCAGGGCACATATGTGCGACTACCGAGACGCCGATGACCTCAGCCACATAATTCAGCAGCGGAAGAATCGGCGGACAATTCGGACACGGTTCCTAACCAAGAAAAATCAAATCGTTGATGTCGAATCAGAGACCCTTGCAGCCTTCAAACATAACATCCGCGACGGTGGCTTGCCCGACACCTAGGATAGGAAAAGCGAAATCCATGGTAGCCCTCTGGCGCTCATGACCCGCTTTTGCGCGGAGAGGATAGCTGGCTAGCTTGTAGTAACAACTTGACCAAAAACCCTGGTAGTTCGGATACCAAGGACAGCAATGGCAGGTCGCGCCGCAACAAGCACAAGCGTCGCGTGCGGCGATAATGCTGAAGATACGGCGATCAATGCGGCTTCAGAGCTCTAAACCGGTCAGCGGAAAAAGCCGTTCAAAAGAAATACTCAGGGCCGTCAATCTGGACCGAATACTCGATCGCTCGTGCCAAATACATGGCACCCCGAAAAACCAGCCAACCACACCAGCAGGGATTGTTGGGTCTTCAAACAAGCAGGCAAGTTAAATGCGAACTCAATGACAAGGGCTGCATAGAGATGGCGAGGAGGAGCCCGGCCGCCCGAACAATAGAGGACGAAGGGCTTCCCCCACAAGTGCGGACGGTGAACATGATATCGTAACCCACATACCCAAAAGGGAGCGGAAGTGTGCACTAAGGGGCGTATATGCGATGGAGCGATCGCCCAAGTTCAACCCATGGTCCTCTGCCCGATCACCTTTGATCGAAGGACCACCCACTAGCATCCGCCACGGAGGATTCGCCGCATTGGTTCTTGACCCAATCATCGTGGATTTCACCTCACTATAGTCTTGATGGGCGGCGGTAGCAACCTAAACCTGCTCTATCGGATCGGTCGCAAAATGGGCATAGACCCTCAAGTTAAACCCACAAAGGCGACCTTTAAAGGCGTCATACCGGTGTAGAGGCCAATTATACAGGCTCGATTACACTCGAAGTGGTCTTGGATCCCGGATAAGTTCGAGCGAAGAGTTAATCTTGACATAGTCCCGTTCATGGCGGCTATCACGCCTTTGCTTGGGCGAACCGCATTTGCAAAGTTCAATGCGGTACCGCACTAACATACCTCAAGCTCAAGATGCGAGGCCCTCGAGGTAATCACGGTTAATGGAAACACGAGCGCTCTCTCCGAGCGGAGGAGCATCTGGCGACCCTCGCGGCGGAGGTGCAAAGCAGCCTCTCACAGCAATTCTCGAGTCCGGCTACTAAGCGTCCGGGCACCGTCAAAGCGCCCAAAGTAATCTACAACAAGACCGCTTTGGCACAATCCGAGCAGCGTAGCAATCCGGCTAACCCCAGCCCTCGCGAAATTGCGAAGCCCGATTACTACGTACATAACTACGCTCTGGAGATACCATGGGCATAAGGGGGGCACGACCACGGCACGCCCGAATGCGGCTCAACCGCACGGGGGCTCCGATTGTGTCATTCTTTTCTTTCTTCTTTTCTCTTACTTTCAGGAATCCTTTTTCGAAGCCTGTCCGCTCTAGAATTGCGAACTCACGATGCAACAGCGGGGAAGCGAAAGCTACGTCAGTGTCGGTGGTCTCTACTACGAGCATTACACCTGTTTTACATACCATCCGCAGCTTACCCACGGAGAGGACATGTCAAATAATCCCATCCCTTGCTTATCGCACTATTTGTATCGTTCGCTTTCATTGCAGTACCTTTTGAATAAACAATACATAGCTTTTGCCTATTATTGCACTCCTTTCTTTATCTATATATATATATTCATTCATGACACGTTGCACCGTACACTTTAGTGCGGCCAATACACCAGGGCTTAAGTACCCCAAAGATATGGTGTGATAAGTCCGAACACTTTCACAAGTCGGCACCCGAACTTATAGCATTATATGCATCGGCTCGAATCATGTCTTGGGTCAATAGTTGGGTTTGCCCGGCTCCCATGTTTTGGTACCTTACGTTCCGTTATATCGGCTAAGGTAGCGCTGGGAGAACCACTGCGATTGTGCCCGGTTGAGCTGGGTTGAGCACCTCGGTGGAAAGCTAAAACTGACCGCCATGATAGGGCGAGAGCGATCGCTGTTCGAGAGGTTTTTGGTCCCTAAAGACTTATGCCGCTTAGGCGAGGAGTCGGCATTGTCCGGCCAAGGCGTGGATAGCGCCCGAACTCGGTCTTCGAATACTAGGGGCTTCGCGAAATTTAAAATTATAGAATTCTATGGCTAAGTGAGAGTGTTCAAGCACTATAGTCCGGTTGCCTTGTTTGTTGTGTTGGCGCCTCCTCGAAGGACCCAGAATGGGAACAAGAGCGCTCAAGTTTATCCCAACACCCCACTTTCGTGGCATGGGGCTGAAATAACGACTTGCCATCTCTCAAATTTGATAAGCGGCCGCCTGAAGGTAATATTTTAAATTCACAAGCGTTGCTTAGCGCATATGAACAAGTTTTGGCGTCTGGATAACAAATGCGAGTCTATTCAAAAATTACATCTTTGGAGCATTCACCCGCTATAAGGTGGGCACCCTTCAGGACGCCCTCATAGTACATTTCGGGCTTGCGATGCTCCTTGCCCGGCGGTGGCCCGTCCGTCACAAGCTTCTCAGCATCCATCTTGCCCCAGTGCACTTTAGCACGGGCAAGGGCCAGACGGGCACCTTCAATGCAGACGGAGCGCTTGATGACTTCAATCCATGGACAGGCATCCACCAGCCGCCGCACTAGCCCGACGTAGCTCCCAGGCATGGCTTCCTTAGGCCACAGCCGAATTATGAGGCCCTTCATGGCCTGTTCGGCGACCTTGTGGAGCTCGACCAGCTGCTTCAGCTGGTCGCTCAGGGGCACCGGATGTCCGGCCTCAGCATACTGAGACCAGAACACCTTTTCCATCGAGCTCCCCTCCTCGGCGCGGTAGAACGCGGCAGCATCAGACACACTACGGGGCAGATCTGCGAATGCTCCTGGAGAGCTCCGGATTCGGGTAAGTAATAGATAATTCACTTTCACATGCTTGCTTTGCATAAATAATGCCTTACCGCGCTATCTTCTTTAATGATTCAATTTCCTGAGGGCTTTTTGGGCTTGGCCTTAGCGGCTTTGGCACTCTCAAGAGCCGAGGCGAGCTCGGACTCTCGAGTCTTGAGTCACGCTCCAAACTCTCGTGTTTTCCCACGAGCACAGGCTCTTGCCGCACCTCCGCCACCCCTCCTGCTTCTCTCGCTTGAGTGCGCTCCAGCCGCTTTGCTTTCGGCCATGGACACCGCTTCCTTCAGGGTCACCACCTCGTTCGTGGCCCCTACAATACCCATGTTAGTCCTGTCATTTTTGCAACCAAATCATTTCTATAAGGTATTACTTTAAGAAGGTATTACTTACCTTCCTTGTCCTCGAGCTGCTTCTTGGCAAGGCCAAGCTCGTTCTCGGACCGCTCGAGGCTCTGCTTCAACGCATTGACCTCCACAGTCAATGCGGCAGAGGTCAGCAGCGCAGCCTGAATTCCCATATTGACATACTTATGTTAGACTCCTGCGTATATCTTTTTAGATCCTCAGTCCGGTTTTTCTTTCCGAACACCGAACTAAGCATCGAGGCTACTGTCTATGCGGTAATATTTTTACATATTATAAACTTACCTCAAAGCTTGTTAGAAGGCTGATCACAGCTTCAGCTAGCCCGCTCTTGGGGACTGAACTTTCGGATCACCACACTCATAGCGGTGTGGTGCTCCTCGTCGATGGGCGCCGTTAAGCGCCTCCAGCAAGCTATCCGGTGCCTCCGGATGGGCGGAGGTCACCGGCGTCGCGATCTTGCCCTTCTTCTGAAGGGCGCTTGCGGACTTGGAACCAGAAAGGTTCGATGCGGAGTCCGGCACGAGGATGGACTTAGAGCCCTCGGGGTTTGCCCCTTTGTGCCCGAGTCAGGAGGTTGCCTTGCGGTGCCTCCGGACCACCTCCTCCTGGTGGGGCCCTTTGGGACTCCACCGCGGTGCCGTCTGTGTCACGAGGAGAGGCGGTCGAAGTGAAGTGCTATTCACATCCGCGAATCCGAGGAGCCGCTCAGCAAGCGGCGAGCTCGTCCTGGGCGGGCTACATGGTTATATTGGCGTTAGAAGACACTGTCGACAAATAAAAGTCTGAGCTATTCCGGAGCCGGACACTTACGATCTCGCCAGGGCTTGGCCCTTGGTGGCCCTCCTCCTCGTCGTTGTCGGCGTTGGTGGAGAAGTCGAAGGAAGGTCCTTCCTTTCTTGGACCCTCTGGCCTCCCGATCGGGCGGCCTTCCTTTCTTCTCTCCCCACAGGGAGAGGCTTCTTTTTCCTCCTCCTCGTCCTCAGGGGAGGATTCCGCCTCAGAGTCGTCGGACGATGAGTCCGACAGCACCTGGCGCTGGGAGCTCCTTCGAGTTCCCGTGGCCTTCTTCTCGGCACCACGTGAGGTCCCGGAGCCAGCAGCCCGTCAATCGGGCGTCCGCTGGTTCTTCGGCAAGGTCGGACGGTTAATCTGTCGGGCGTCTTCAGCGATCTGTCAAAGGTTAGGGAGTTTTAGATCCCGCGAGAGTCAAACTATGAAAAAGAGTCCCATAAAGGGTAAAATAACACCTCGCTGGCTTGGCGCTCGAGTTGAATCCGCGATCTTAGGTAGCGGATCACGGGAGCTTGGCGCCCTTGAACAGCGCCTTCGAGCATCTTCGTGCGTAGTGTCGAAGAGCCGGCTCAAGATTCGGTGTTGTGCGGATCAAACTCCCACAAATTGAAGGCCCGTTCTTGGCATGGGAGAATCCGGCGGATGAGCATCACACGGATTACGTTGACAAGCTTGAGATTCTTGTCCACCAGGTTTGGACGCAGGTTTGGAGTGCGGACAGCTCTTCCGAATCACCCACGTTAGGCCGTCTCTTTCCATGATGTGAGCCGTGTGGGAAGCGAGATCGAATTGGGGCCGCCGCCCATTGAGAGTCACGCGGCTCGGTGATGTAGAACCACCCCCATTGCCACCCCTTTATGGTCTCCACAAAGGAGCCCTCGAGCCATAGGATGTTGGCCACCCTGCCCAGCATGGCACCTCCGTACTCTGCTTGGCGGCCGCCCACTACCTTCGGCTTGACATTGAAGGTCTTCAGCCAT
This sequence comes from Aegilops longissima, assembly GCA_021605205.1. NCBI lineage: Eukaryota > Viridiplantae > Streptophyta > Magnoliopsida > Poales > Poaceae > Aegilops > Aegilops longissima. Next base: position 33,178,807 of record CM038676.1, read on the forward strand.
AAGCCGAAGTGGGGCTGGATGCAGAGGAAGGCCTCGCACACAACGATAAACGCCAATATGTTGAGGATGAAATTCGGGGCTAGATCATGGAAATCTAGGCCGTAGTAGAACATGAGCCCCCGGACGAATGGGTGAAGTGGAAACCCTAGTCTGTGGAGGAAGTGGGGGAGGAACACCACCCTCTCATGGGGCCTGGGGGTGGGGATGAGCTGCCCCTTGTTGGGGAGCCGACACACGATGTCGCCGGACAAGTATCCGGCTTTCCGCAGCTTTTTGATGTGCACCTCCGTGACGGAGGAGGCCATCCACTTGCCTCCCGCTCCGGACATGGTGGGAGAAGGTTGAGGTGGGATGTGTGGACTTGGGCGCTGGAGCTCGAGTGCGTGGAAATGGATGAGCAAAGGAGGAGGAAGGCGTAGGTTAAAAGGTGGATCCTTATCCCCTTATATGGACGGACGAAGCTATGCGTCCCCCGCCAGCCTGGTAAAACTCGCTTATCTCCCAAGCACCGTAATCAATGGCGCGGTTGGGTTACCCACGTCTGTATTGATGGGAATCCCGAAATAAGGGGGCACGATCTCCGCCCTAATAGGGCGTGCCAAGGAAACCGCCTCGATAAAACGCGCTGAGGTGGAACAGTAAAACGATTCGTATAAAGGCCTGGCTGTGGTGTGATGTCATGCCGCGGAATACGTCAACAGATCTGTGCAAAGGTTATTCTCTCTGTGGTGGTATGTGGAACTTGTTTTGTAGAGCCGGACACTATCCTTGTGTTCAAAATCTTCTATGAAGTATTCGGAGGAGGAACCCGCCTTGCAATGCCGAAGACAATATCGCACGGATTAAATGCGTCATTGAAGCCTGGTTCGAGAGCTCTTGAGGAGTCTGGATTAGGGGTGTCCGGATAGCGAACTATCACCGTTGGCGGACTCTGGACTATGAAGATACAAGATTGAAGACTTCGTCCGTGTCCGGATGGGACTTTCCTTGGCGTGGAAGGTAAGCTTGGCGTCTGGATATGTAGACCTCCTACCATTGTAACCGACTCTGTGTAACCCTAACCCTATCCGGTGTCTATATAAACCGGAGGGTTTTAGTCTGTGGGGCGAACAACAATCATACCATAGGCTAGCTTCTAGGGTTTAGCCTCTCGATCTCGTGGTAGATCCACTCTTGTACTACCCATATCATCAATATTAATCAAGCAGGAGTAGGGTTTTACCTCCATCGAGAGGGCCCGAACCTGGATAAAAACATCATGTCCCTTGTCTCCTGTTACCATCCGCCTAGACGCACAGTTCGGGACCCCCGACCCGAGATCCGCCGGTTTTGACACCGACAGCTGGCTAACGAGGCTGAGAGGGGATCGAGCAGGAAGTTAATGCTCCACGCCTAAAAGTTTTGGGAAAACCTGATTTTCATAAGGTGACTTATACTCACCTAAACAGAGGGAGTATTCCTTAACCAGAGAATGTTGTGTCTCCCACTCACGCGCTCAAAAAAAGCTACGACACATTTTTTTTATCTGTTTGCATAGTCCCACCTATTAGGAAGGATGGGCACGTACACGAACAGGTACGACTCATCAGTCTACCCGCATAGCCTTTTCGTTTAGTCTACCTAGCCGTCTAATCAACTGCCTGCACGCCACTTCTCCCATTTACTTCTCCATCAGGAACCGATTCTCCTCGGCTTCTTCACCTCCCCTTCGTCTTCATTTGCATCCAAACCCCACTGCGTTCACATTGTTTTAACCTCTTTAAATAATCATCTACTACTTCAGTTAGACTAGCCATCTAATACTAATTCTCCAAACCATAGCCCTCCGTTCCAGCGGTTCCAAATAGCGAAATAGATCGATATGCACGTTTTTAGCATCCAACATGTCCTCGTCGAAGGCTCGATGCGCATAGTTGCCACCGTCACCGTCCACCCAAGGGTTGTTCGGCAGTGGATCAACAATGTATCCAACTCCCTTGAAAAGGTAGAGACGAGGGTCATTGGTCTCGGCGCTTGAGTACACGCGTGCCCCTCGAAGATCGGTCGCCGCCGTCCTTCATTTGTGCCTCGAAGATGATATTTTGGTGTACCACATCATACACTCGCCCTCCATACCAGGTGAGCTTCACGATTTCTTGTCTCGGGGGGACGTATACTTCTGTGGGGCAGCCATCAAAGGGGACAAACAGAAGCTGGAACCGTACAACCTTGATTTGAAAAGCATCGCTGACCTACAAACCAGAATCAAAATTCCTGTAGAATATTGTGATAAATAGACACCATCCCTATTCGACGTAGCAAATTTTGTGCTCGGTACAAATCTTCAGAAGGGTGATGAGACGATGGCATTAAGGTCGTCTGGATGGGACAATTATCCCTTGACGTACGAGCGGATAAAATATGCTGCCCTCGATGCCCGTGTGAGTTTCGAGATAGCTGCAAGGTCCAAAGAGCTTGTTGCGAAGCCGTCTCACACAGATGAAGAAGAAGAAGGCTGCACCAGTAGGAGGGCATTATGGATGGATGAACTATTTCCTCTCTTGTAAAAAAAAAGTATTCCCTCTCGGTGTATATTGATATAGATGGACTATTTCGATGGTGTGCATGTCTTTGGAACAGAGTAGTAGCATGGGTCCGCTTGACTATAAGGAACTATTTATCCGCATATATAGCTTTCTCGCTACTCCTTCCAAAGATCGGTATGCAGATGCATGTGTCCGTAGACATGACAGCTTGTCCATGGAAGTTCAACTTCTGGCGACCATCACGTTTCATCTCGTGATTCCCACGCCTCTCAACCCACGACACCACACCCCGGCGTCGCCTCACCCCTCTCGGCCGCACCGCCCCTCGGCTTTGTGTGCATGACATGTGGGCCACCTAAAATCTGGCGAGCATCAAGTTTCTACCACAGTCACCCTTGATTCCCACGGCGCCGCTCGAACCCATGAAACCACCGTCCCCGACCTGCGGCTCACCCCTCTTGGCCCCACCGCCCCTCGCCTTGGGCATTACATGTGGACCAGTCACCTATCGGGTCCACATGTTATTGACTCAAAGGTAGGTGTAGTAAAGCGCTGAAGCTCAGTCCAGCGGCCCTAAGAGGAAATGTAACTCTGCGCCAGGCTTGTGGTACTCCCATGCACGAACTCATGCCAAACTCGAGATTTGTTTATTTACTATACATGCACGCAGCGATTTAATGGACATTGTAATCTCAACATGTGATGGGGAGCTCTAAATTTGAATTTGAAACTTATAAAGCGAAAAGATTCAAAACAAATAAACTGGGAGAGAGGGAGTATATCGTAGGATGTGTCCCATACAAAATAAGTCCCGGGTTTGTCACCGCAAGATCACGGTTAGAAAGGAGCACAACATCTTCCTACTAAATGCGGCAACAAATCAGCCCAGAGACAGCATGGTCCGCCTTTGACCACCATGTGCAAGGTTAGTGCTATCTTATTCAATCTCACAATGGTTCCATCGTTACCAATTCATGCGGTGGCCCGTTGCATGGCTGATCCCAATGTTGGACAAAGGTTCTCTGAGGCAGTGTCACCGTTGTAAATGTTGTGCAAATTGATGTTGGTACCCTCCCATACATATGCAAGCCAATCTCCACTCACACCGAGCCTAACTCGTGAAACAGTGGGCGGGGAGAATTAGGAAATGGACACGAGTAGTCTTTAGAATGCATTTACTCGTGATCAAACTCATCTTACCTGCTCATCGGAGGAAATTGAGTGCCCCTCAGCGTCGGCATCTCAAGGTCGTCAACTTGCAACTACTGCCACGCCCGCTGGAGAGACCCCAAGGAAACATCCTCGTCGTTCCACGAAACATCAAGATGCATTTGTATGAGTAGTTTATCTTGTGAGAGAAAAGGATGAGCGAGGAAGGCCTCTAGAGATAGAGATGGACACTACTACTACCAATGTGCTGGCCCGTGCGTTGCAATGGATCCAAACTAGTAGAATAATACTTGTTCACGTGCTTGAAATATAAACACTCTATTTTTGATATACATGTGTCAGCAGACATGACAGCTTGTCCATGGAAGTTGAACCACGGCGACCATCACGTTTCTTGTTTCTACCACTGCCACACCCACACGCGACTCCCACGACGCCGCTCCAACCCACGGCACGATGTCCCCCGACGTGTACATGGATCGTCTAACGTGGCTATCACTGCCTTGCCCTGCCTTTCCTTCGCTGACAGGTGGGACCCATGCTTATGGGTCCCACATGTCAGTGACAGAATGGTAGGATTGTTCGCGTCAGGGGATCCTCATCCCCCCGGCGTGCCCCTCATCCCTCTCGGCCCCACCGCTCCTCTGCCTTTGTGTGCATGACATGCGGGCCAGCTGAACTGCGGCGACCATCAACTTCCTACCATAGACACACCCAATTGGACGCGGTTTGCCTGCTCCGCTGCTGTGCTCCGATCCGTACTCCCGCACCATAGAATTTTCATCCAGCGGCTGTGACACATTTCGTCCCGGGTATCAATCCTCAGCTGGAGTACTTATGTACTACAGGTAGTACCCGCCTGTGTGGCCATCTACGCCTCGTAACGCCCGATGCCCAGCTGTGGCACCCCCGCCACGACCACGCCACCACCAGTCGGTTCATCTCGAACGAGTGAGTCGCGAACCACGCCACCACCATGAGAATGACATGTGGGCCAGCCGCATTTAAGGTCCGCATGTCATTGACTCATAGGCCGGGCACTAAGTCACTGAAGTTCGGTCCCGTTGTCCCGGAGAGGGAAATGTAACTCCTGCGGCAGGCCTTGTGGTGCTCTCGCAGTACGAGCTCGTTCCAAAACTGAAATTTGTTTCTTACTACCACCAACTAGTACTAGTAAGGTACACGTGCATTGCACGCATGAGATTCTGGTGGTTTGTGCATTTTGCTTCTACATGTGGAGTTTTCTGTATTCTAACATGTGGCAAAATCTGGTGGAATGTAAGGTTAGGCAAGTTTGATTAACTTAGGTGAGTGTTTGGTTCAAGCCACACCTTAGGCAAGCCACACTAAGTCCCCACATGACATACACACAAAAAATGTGGCAAGATTCCCTTAGGCTTGCCAACTTGTGGCTCTCATTTTGAAGAACTAATAACTTTTCCTATGCTTAGTTGTGGCAAAGTTAGTCATGAATTAAGTTCAACCATGGAGTCTTCTAGATTATCGTGTGGCAGAATCTGGTGGATGATATCCAACGGCCGATGGTGCTCGGATTGCCATCTTTGTACCGTCAGATTGGCTTCATCCAACGACCAACTTTCAAAGTTTTTCACACACTATATAGGGGTATCTATACCACTATATAGTGTACGAATAACTTTGAATATTAACTGTTGGATGAAGCTGATCAACGGTTGAGAGGTGGCAAATCCGAGTGCTCTTAACCGTGGATATTCTCTCCACCACATTGGATTCTGCCACGTGTACTAATCTAGAATATTCCACTTTTTGCTTATGCACGAACCTGAAAACAAATACAGTTCTTCTTTGTTCTAGACTCTTCCATACTTCAATTCTTTAAGTTTTTCTATGTTAAAAGAATCACCATTCACATTTATTCTATCATTTACGTTGTACAATATGCACATAACTCATACAGTTCTCATTTGTTCTAGACTCCTCTACACTTCAGTTCTAACAAGTTTGGTCTTCCAAGAGAATTGACATTTATTTTTACTTGAGTTTGTTTTGTTTTGGTTCAAAGCCAATGCGGCATCTTTCCCAAATTCAATTTTGTTTGCAAATGGAGTAATCAATTGTTCTTATATATTTCATACGAGTTTTGTGTAGTATATACCACACAGTCATCAAATATTATGTAGTTATAATTTGATTTTGAATGGGATGGCCGACGAGATTTAAACCTACATATTAAATTCATTTACCCATGACTCGAAATGTATATGTTTGTCTGTTATAATGTGGTACATTTATGTTGATGTCTGGTCGCACTTCACTCTCTAGTAAGTCACATGTGCCTTGCACGCGAGAGTGAAGTGTGACCCAATATCGATACACCACATTATAATAGTTAAACATACATATTTGGAGTCACGCACAAATGAAATTTAAGTTGTAGGTTTAAGTCTCATCACCCTTCCCATTCGAAATCTAATTATAACTACATAATATTTGATGAATGTGGTATATACTACACAAAACTCATGTGAAACATATAAGAACAGTTAGATACTCCATTTGCAAAAAAATTGGACTTTAGGAAGATGTTGCATTAACTTTGAACCAAAAATAAATAAAATAAATGTCAATTCTTTTGGAAGAAAAAAATGGAAAACTGAAGTATAGAAGAGTCTAGAACAAATGAGAAGTGTATGTGTTATAAAGTGATTGTACAACGTAAATGATAAAATAATCGTGAATTTCCATTCTTTAACAGAGAAAACATGAAGAATTGAAATACGAAGAATCTAGAACAAAGAAGAAGTGTCTTTATTTTCAGGTTTGTGCATAAGGACAAGTGTGGAATCTTCTAGATTAGTAACACGTGGCAGAATCCAATATGGTGGAGAGAATATCCAACGGTCAAGACTACTCGGATTTGCCACCTCCCAACCGTTGGATCGGGTTCATCCAACAGCCGGTATTTAAAGTTATTCACACACTATAGAATGGTATATAGTGATAGTACTAGTAATATAGTATTAGGAGTACAAACTTGGTAACTAGTAGGAGTAGTACTAGTACGGAATGCTCCTACTCTATCAACGAGCCTCGTCTGACACGAAATTTCTTGGCTTCCGTGCTACAGCTAGATCTTCCCCTCGTTTCTGTTTTCCAACCCGGCGGCGGGCGGGGTGTCGGTTTGCTCAACAGCGGTCCCACATGAAAGTGAAAATGCTAGGCAACATGCCTTCCCTAAGCTATGTGTCGTGCCGGACGGGCCGTGTTGTACTCCCGATTCCCGGGTGTGTGGGGGTGCGACGTGAACGCGGCAGGCCTTTTCCTTTTACTAGCAATGTCCCCGTGCGTTGCGACGGATCCAAAGTAGTAGAATATTAGTATTTGTTCACAAACTTGAAAGAAATTACTATTGTTTTGATATACTCCTAATATATTACTCCCTCCGTACCTAAATATTTGTCTTTTCGATATTTCAGATGGACTATCACATACGGATTATATAGACATATTCTAGTGTTTCTAGCAAGATGCCCACGCGTTGCACAAAGTTGATGGAAAAGGTAAGCACAACTTATAAATTGACGGATGGAGTACTAGTTACAGTGATGCATATAATTAAGCAAAGGGATCGCACATGTCGGTATTGACTGGAACGAGAATGCAACAGCACAATAAGAATTAAGGCCGCGATGATGCAATCATAGTGGTGGTTACAGAAGGCAAGAAGAAAGATGGATCCACGAACGTACGACCTCCTCCTCCTCAACTTAGTGCGTCGGGCCACCGACCGGCGGCTAAGGAGCAGCGGCTTTTGTGGCGAGGTCGAGGTGCTTCTCAGCAAAGGCATCCAAGGCTTCCAGCCGGTTGAGGAAGGCCAACGTCGTAGCATCCTCACTGGCCTTGTAGATACCTATGTACACGATTTTCTCATACACGTGGATGTGTAGGTCGACGAATTCTTGCAGGGCGAGGCGCCTCGCGGCGAGCGCGACCTCCAGGTGGACATTCTTCGTGGCATCGGCGGGCAGTCGCAGGGCCACCAGTGCTTGAAAGAGGTTCAGCCATGGAGGCGAATAGGGTGGCAGGCAATGAGGAGCACAGGCGCGGGCTGGAGGAATCTGGCGATGTCGTCCGCGAGCTTCTTGAGGACGGTGAACTTGTTGCTGGTGGCAACGATCATCTGGTCTAGCGAGAGTCGTGGTTGCCGTCGGCGGCGACCATCCACCAGCCGGTCTCAACACCATCTGGAGGCGATCCTCGGCACCATGCCGCAGGCGACATCGTGGACCATCTAAGCGCGGCCGCTGGCGCTCACGCGCCGCCGCCATGGGTCAGGTGAGCTCTTTTGCGCTTAGTGTAGGTGCTTAGGAAAATGGTTAGGTGCGTGCGATGTGGTAGATGCATTGGAATGGAGGGGCGCCTTTATATGAGGGCAATGAGGGCAAACTGCATTGCATTCACATCGTGCAGCCTCTTTTCCCGGACCTCCTCCCATTACTTCCCTCATGCATTAATTGAAGGAGGATGCATTGGCCATTCAACATATCGAAACCGCTACTCCTCCTAAATGCGCATTAAAGCCGTATCGGGAACTGCGCCGCCCACTGTCAAATCGAATACTCCCTCCGTCTAGGTGAGTATTAAGTCATCTTACAAAAACCAAATAGTAAACACATAGGCGTGGTGCATTAACTCTCACGTTGTTTCTTATTTTTTGACATAAATAGAGGAATCAACCAAGAAGAGATGTGAGGCTTGTATGCTTTTAATGACTTGAGACTATCAAACATGACATGCAGTGGTCAGTTCGTTGCACAAGAACAAATACAACCCACGTCAGCACACACGCATCTTATAGCATCACATCCAATGGCTATAAAAGACGAATGAGACCAAATTATATCTCATCTAGATTAGTTCTAGCAAAACTGTATTAATAATACTTAGTACTCCTGCGCCATGTATCATATATTAGTATCATGTAGTACTCCCTCCGTTCCTTGATATAAGGTGTACAGATTTTTGAGAAAAAACCCAAACTATAAGGTGTATTGAGTTGCACCACTCGTATGGATAATTTTTTGAGGGATTCGATTACATTTCCTTATATTAGGCAAGCTCCTCTATTTTCTCATGCCAATTAGTCAGGTGTAATCTCGCCCAAAACTTGTGAAATTTTCCCTCCACATGCGTCCTTTAATTTCCGTGCCAAAAACTATACACCCTATATTTAGGAACGGAGGGAGTACTTTATTTATTGCCATGTACATAACACATAGTAGTAGTACTCAACTCTCTCTCTCTCTCTTTCTTAATTTAATTCTATGACACCTCAACAAAATTGCTAAGGCTAGTACCATTACAACCAGCCTTAGAAAATACTAAACATTAAGTTCTCTCGTTTTCCTCTCCACCTTGGTCACCTAGACGGAGGGAGTATACTGTGTGGGCTTTTCCTGCGTGCTAGGCGGGGCAGTTCCGCCTAGTCAGTTCGACAGAGACGCGAGAAGACGAGGGAGTAGGCTGCTGCAACATAGGGTTGTGTGATTTGACAGCGAGTTACTGCTGGACAGGTGGGGCCCCGTGATTTTACTTGCCATTATCATTTTAACTGCGGCGCTACGACCGGCGTGAGTCTCCCGATTCCTGATCACCTCCATACAGGTGCCTCTCCCAATGCTCCACCATGTAGTAGAGGTTGGCTCTTGCATGAGAGCCCACTTCTCCACTTTTTCCTTGCCTCTCTTTCCTCCACATATGCAAAAATGCCATGTAAAGCGCACTATTGTACTTACTTGCTCCTACAGGTGCTTAAGCTTGCCACATAGGCATAAAGTCGATGTGGCAAGTTAATCAAGAAGAGAGAGACTAGTTTGGTGACCCAAGGAAGAAAGCGGTGCTAAGTCGTGTACCTAGGTGAAAAGACAATTTTGAGTCTATAGCTAATTAAATGAAGCAAACTTAGCAACACCATTTCATTGGAAGAGGTCACTCCTTGGCAAATGCAATAAATACTAGTACTCCTGTGTCCCATAATATAAGGGCGTTTTGGCACTACACTAGTTTCAAAAACGTTCTTATATTATGGGACGGAAAATCTGAAAAAGAGATAGAGAGAAGTAAAAAATACACTTATAGCCAACCTTATAGCCAACCTTGTTGTAGTATGAGTGACTAAGTGATGACTATGTATGACATGCCAACATCGGATAGCATAACGCACCATGTTAAATCTCAAAGGGCGCGCGACCAGCGCGACGCGACGTCGTGGTAGGCGCGACCATGATACGGGCTCCTGGCAGCCCTTGGATCTGAGATCAAACGGTCGCATGCTAAGTTGCTGAAAATTTGTAGAATAACCCTACAGGATAGGATATTCACCCATAGGTCTAGAATCACGCCATGCAACCGTTCGATCTCAGATCCAAGGGCTCTCAGAAGCCCATATCATGGGAGAATGGAAAGCCACTACCCTGCCGTTCGCACGCTGGCAGTTCACTCCTACTCGTCCCCGCGCGTCCTTCAATACTACGGCGGTTCGCTCCTAGTCGTCCCGTCCATTCACATTACGGCAGTTCCACTAATCCTAAGATTCCTAACCCTCCTCCCAAATCCATGGCGTCCCAAATCTCCATGATCGGCGGTGAGTACAAGGTTAGAACCATCACCGGTGATGAGTTCGACGTCATCTACACCCGTTCTTCCGCGACGGTGAAAGGATGCCTTTCTCGCTTCAGACGCATGTTCGAAAACTCAGATGATGAGTGGGTCGTTGGGCTAGATGTTGAGTACACCATAGTCCTGGGATGAGAGAAGGATCTAAAGGACGAAGAGAGGAAGAAGCCCGCCATGATCGAGGTTTGCATACATAACGTTTGCTTGGTCTACCACATATGCCATGCCGACGTTGAGTGCCAGGATTTTAAGAACTTCCTCAAGGACAAAACAGTGAAATTCGTTACTGTAGACTTTAAGAACGACAAAGAAGTCCTGGGTCGGATAGGCCTCGTTGTAGGTAACCCCTTCGACCTCCAGAAGAATCGGCTAGTGCCCTCTCGTCAGCCTTCAATGCTGACCCTGGCTGGTTCATCCTTTGTACCGTAAACTGGAGAAACCTCATTACACGTTTCATCGTCATGCATGGCAGCGGAATGTACTAGATATAGACCACATCCACTACGCTGCAATGGATGGCTACCTTTGCTTCAATATCTACAAGGGTTGGATGAGGAGCAACAGCCAAGTGTGCGGTTCAAGCAAAGAAGTATCGGCCAAGAGGAAGAGGGACAAGGACGAAGTCGAGGACGTGGACGAGGACTCCGAGTAAGGTGGCAGTGTCGTTGCTCATGGTGGTTCTAAACTTCTAATGCAGTGTCTACCGGATTAGTTGCATAGTTTAATTTCAGGTGTGCTTAATTTAATTTGAGGGGTGTGTTGTGCTGAGCCCCCAGCAGAACTATGTTATGTTTCTTCTTGTTACTTTAACTCTTCAGTACGTACATACTAGTATTTCTTACATTTCATCGTTTAGTTGGTATAGTACTACCACTCATTTCTTCATATTATATATGTACAATATATATGGCCAACATCATATAGCCAGCAGTTTAGTTGTCAAAGAATTTCAGGGTGCTTAGTTTTGTCAAAGAATTCCAGGATGCTTAGTTTTATTTGAGGGGTGGGTTGTGCACTTGTGTTGGACACCATTATTGTGACAAGCCTTTTTAATAGTACTATATGCATAATTTGGCGACGAGCGCTCTCTATATGTACCACCTTTTTTTAATTTCAAGTTTTTCTCCATGGCGCAATCCATCGATACTAGTATTGTACAAAAGTGGAGTATATACATTTTTTAAAAGGCTAGAGGGCGGGGCAGTCTAGCTCGGTCGGTTTCACGAGAGGCAAGGGCCTTTGTGATTTGACGGCTCATTACTGCTGTCAAATCGAATAGTACTGCACCGCCCGCTGCACGCCCGGCGCCTCCATTAAACCCCTCCGTTAAACCCGCATGCAAACCGAGAATCCTACTCCGGCCACACGTCCGTTCATGAGCGGGCCGGAATTAAACGCAACACCGGCCGAGCTCCTCCCGTCCGCCCTCAGTTTAAACAAGGCCAGACGCCGGCCAAGCTCCTACCGCCCGCCCTCTATTTACACGAGGCCAGACAGACAGCGGGCAAGAATCACACCCCTCCGCCGCTCCCCCATCTCCTCCTTCACCATTTTCTCCACTCTTCCGATGGCTTCCGATGAGCCGTTCTCCGGCATATTACCAGGCTGGGTGGCTTGCCGAGCCCTCCGGATACGGGCGAGGCCGCTCGGTGCTTCACCAACCTCGCTTGGCCCGACGGAGCCAGTTGCCGCCCCAAGCAGGCGTGTGGTTCAGCAATTCGCCGCTCCAGTTCAGCTCGATGAGGAGTGGCGAGTTGCTCCACACCGGCACGGCGGCGAGCACGCCGGTACGGGCGTCATCGCTGTCGCGTCGTACCGCACCACCAGTGTCTGTGGTGGTCGCGCCTCCCGTTTCTGTGGGCGCGCCTCCCGTGCCTGCGGCAGTGCTATGCAGGCAGAGACAGAAGCCGGGTGCGTGGAGAGCGACGAGTCAGTGGCCAGCTTCTCCGTGTCCGCCACCATCATCGAGGAGAAGTAGAACACGGGAGGCCGCCACCACTTGGGACCCATGAAGGCCACCGCCGGGCGCGGCAATCGTGGATTCAGGTGGTTTCTTTGCTGCTTTGTCTCTTCCGAGGACCTTCGTCGACCCGCAAGTGTCGGCGGACATGAGGAAGACAAAGGGATCCACAGCGCCATTTAGAACTAAAATAAGTCTAGATACATCCATTTCTAGGACAAGTATTTCCGGACGGAGGGTATTAATTATACAAGAGAGCCGGATTGGCACCTCTTAGTTCATGTAAATGAAATGAAATCCATCATGTTTATATGAAGATCCGGCTTTTTTATACGAAATCCTTCATGCTTATATGAAATCAGACCGTGTTTGCACGAATTTCATCTGGTTGGTTAGAGTTGTAAAAATGTATGCATGGCGTTTGATGTAAATCCTCCGCGGAAGGAAGCGGGAGGAAATTTGCCGGCTGCCGTTGGAAATGCTCTTTATGCTGGAAATAATAGAGTGACATCCAATCCATTTGAGTTAATTGCCTGTATGACTGTCCCTCTATAAAAAGTTAATTGCATGTACAGTGTACACGTGACTTGCAGGGTGGCTACAGCTTCGTACAGAAAGTTAAAAAGAAACAAGTCCATCCTTAATCTTGTATTCTAAGTACTCTGTGGGTTCCACTGTCAGTACAGTAGCGAAATAAGTATCTATTAAATAAGTAGAGTAATATATAATATAAAAATCTAAAGTTAAAAGACAGAATTCGGACTCATGTCATCGCGTTGCGAGCATCCGGCGCTAACTAGCCCAGCACATTTTTGTTGTAGACCATGCTGGAGATATATCTCCATGTCTACTCTTATATATACTCCATTCGTTCCTAAATATTTGTCTTTTTCAGATTTCAAACGGACTACCACATACGGATGTGTATGTAGACATATTTTAGAGTGTAGATTCACTCATTTTGCTCCGTATGTCTTTTCAGGAAGGGGTCAGATTTGTCCTTGATTTATTTATGAGGTATCCAGATGGCACTGGACCGCCAAGAAAAGTTGGTAACATCAAAATTATGGACTACTTTTTTGAGTATGTTGGTAAGGTCCGGTCATAGTCACTTGTTGAAATCTCTAAAAAGACAAATACTCCCTCCGTCCGGAAATACTTGTCATCAAAATGGAAAGGAAATGTATCTAAACGTATTTTAGTTTTAGATACATCTCTTTTTATCCATTTTGATGACAAGTATTTTCGGACGGAGGGAGTAGAAAACAGAGTTGGTGATGATGGTGTGCGTGCCATCCTGCAATATAGGCCGTCGGATTTATATCTAACGGATAGGAAAGAAACTATGGGAATTTTGCAAAAATATACCCACATCGTCTCTCACGTTACAAATAAGGCCTTCCCTCGTTCAGCCTTTTCTCTCACAAGATAAACTACTCATACAAATGCATCTTGATGTTCCGTGCAACGCATGGGCAGCTAGCTAATTTCTTTTAAAATAGTTGCTGCGATAATTGGGTTGAAGTGATATATTTTATGTCTGCCCCGAATGATTTCAGATTCACTAGTAGTAACAAAGAAAAGGTTGCCTTGTTAATTAACAGAAAACAGGGTGAAAACTATCACATAGGCCGGTAAAAACAAGGCACACTGGGTTCAGCGTCATCGTCACTACAGCTGTGCGCGCGCGAGAAGTCTACATATCGAGGGGTCTACCGAGCGAGGCACCGAGACACAATGTTTGAGAGAGAACCCAATTGACAGATTATGATCAGATTGACTTGTCACCCTTTTGCTGTCATTGTTGGGGGGGAGGGAGAGAAAGACGTATCGAGAATGTGCGCAGTAGGCACAGAGGCACAACTAGCGAGTGTGTGTGTGTGTGTGTGTGTGTGTGTGTGTGTGTTTGAAAGAGGAGTAGATAGATTATTATCAAGATCGATGTGCCACCCTACTCCTTCGGTGCCATGTAGTGTGTGTGTGTGTGTGTGTGTATGCTTGAGAGAGAAGCCAGACGATAGATTAGTATCAAGATTGAGGTGTCACCCTACTCCTTCGGTGTTGGGAAGTGTGGGTGTGTGGGGGGGCAGTGACACTCACATATCTCTACTCTTATAAAAAACAGAGTTGGTGATGATGGTGTTCCTGCCATCCAGCAATATAGGCCATCCGATTTATATCCGACAGACATGAAGGAAACTATGGCAATTTTGCAAAAAGATACCCACACCCCTCTCCGCATTTGCAAATAAGGCATTCCTTCGCTTATCCTTTTCTCCCACAAGATAAACTTCTCATACAAATGCATCTTGATGTTCCGTGCAACGCATGGGCATCTTGCTAGTAGGGAGAAGGAATTTATGTGACACATATATAGCTATATTAAGGGATAGGTAGATAGCATATGTGTGAGAGACATTATTATACTTCGAGACATTAGTGGTTGTGGGTGGGCGGAATTAAAGGGGTGGGCGTGTTAGACATAGAGAGCATGTGTGTTTCTGTGTGAGAGACTTGTAGGGCGGGTAGAAAGATTAATTTAACCACGACGGAGGAGAGAAATACACGGTGCGCGTGTGTGATTCCGATGCCCACAGGGAAATGAGATATGTATGCGTGTGAGAGAGATTGCACAATTCATTCACGTATCACTATCTAGCGATCGTGGACGTGCGTCGCTTGAACATAAGTCAATATCTACTTCGTATCGTGGCCAAAGTACAATATCGATTCAATGCTATAAAGATTGGACACTCACATATCACATTTTTTCTATTTAAATAAACCTTTTCAGTTGTGCATGCCAAAGTTACAGTGATATTTCTTCAAACAACCAATGTAGCTATCATGTACATGCACCATTGTTACTCTTGCATTAAAATTCATTAGTCTTGGATGATTTAAGTTTCTATTTTGAAGTAATATATGTAATATTCATATATGAATTCAACGAGTACGCAGTTTATGAAATGGAGGCTATGTAATCATATGAGGTAACACTTTTAACTAGCTGACTACAATATCCATTTCTTTTTGTGCGCCTCTACACTAACACGTCAATGCATTATGTTTAAAGTAAATAACCAATGGCACTAAATTATCTATTTACACGAGAAATACATAGGTTGAGCGTTTGATCACTTTTCTTGTGAACGCGCCACTACACCCGTACGATTGGCCACGCCCGTGTGAACATCCAAGTTATCGGCGCATCATCCCGAGTTATTGTCTTTTTTCTGGGTGGACTTCACACCAGTTATTAATCACGACGCGTGCCGCATGTACACAGTCTAGCATGACCTTCCCACTAGCATGGTCCAAAATTAGTTGAAACTGGATACTGAACGATCCTTGGTAACAAAATCTCCCGCCTCCTTCTAAAATTTCCGCCACCTTAGTCTTTAGAATGTGAAATCCCCCTTTTGTCCTTGGTGCACGGAGACCAATAGTTACAATACCGCCTTCATCTACATGATAGGTCGGGGCTGCTTTGGTAACTTTCGGTTCCCCCCACTACACGGCACCCCCATTTCCTCTCCCCCTCCCGCAAAAACGACTAACTCCATAGCACCAGAGCATCTTACATCACGCCGTCCATACTTCATCGCCCTTTCTCCCCTCCCCTCTCGAAACCCTAGACTGCTCATCCACCGGCGTACCATAGCCCATTCACTGCCAGCGGCGTCCACCTCACCGGATCTGCTTCCGCGGCCGCATCTACCCCTCCCACCTCCCCTAGAAACAAGTAGACTGCTCATCCACCACTGTACCACAGCCCATTCAGTGCCGGCCTTGTCCACGGCGCCGGATCTGCTTCGTCGGTACTCTTGTCAACCGTCGTGCATCTGCAATGGCTCATTCGTACTCCCCACCGGAGACACTTCGTCCACACCCCTTGGAGCCGCCCCACCGACGCCCCCGTCGTCGGCCTCTGATCCTCTTCGCCCACACCTTCCTCAACCCTACCGGAGCTGCTTCGCCGACACCTTCCTCAACCCTACCGAAGCCGCTTCGCCGACACCATCGTCAACCCTACCAGAGTAGCTTCGCCTATACCATTCTCCACCCTACCGTTGCTGCTTTGCCAACTCACAAGTCCACGGCCTCAGATCCACTTCCTCGCACCCTCATCCAACCTACCGGAGCAACTTCTGATGCCCCGTCCACAGCCGCAGATCCGCATCGTCGACACCACCCTTAACCCAACCACCGGAGCAGCTTTGGCGCCCGTCCCACGCCGCAGATCCGCGCCGTCGACACCATCCTTAACCCAACCATCGGGCAACCGATGCCCGTCCCACGGCCGCAGATCCGCGTCGTCGACACCATCCTTAACCCAACCACCGGAGCAGCTTCACCTATGCCCTCGTCCACGGCCACAGATCCGCTTCGCCCACACCATAGTCCACCCTACCGGAGCCGCTCCACAAACACCCTACTCGACGGTTCTAGATCTCCTTACCGGACCCCGACAGCCAGCGTAGCTTCATCACCCTCGACGTTTCTAACCTGATTCCCACCGTCTGGAGAGATGCCAAGCACCCGCCACGGCCTAGGTACTTGTCACCTTTAAACCCGTCCAACATCACCTGCCCGATGTACTTCAAATATACTAACCGGTCATTGTTACCTGTTATGCAGCTAGCAAAAACTACAAGGACGATGTTTCTTCTGGATCTAACAGCTTGGCCAACCAAGATCCTGGACTGAGGCATTGCTATGATCTTGTAAGCGCGTCTCTCTCTCTCTCTCTCTCTCTCTCTCTCTCTCTCTCTCTCTCTCTCTCTCGTATTGTTACATGCCCGGCGTGCTTTGCTAGGATTTTCACCAAGAATCCCTTTGTGCGGACAATGATTTCTACTCTTGGCTGCTAAATTAGATGTGTAGATGTCATACATGATACTACCTCATACCTCCGTTCCTAAATATAAGTCTTTCTAGAGATTCCACTATAGGCTACATACGAGCAAAATGAGTGAATCTACACTCGAAAATGCATCTATATACATCTGTATGTGGTCCATCTTGGAATCTCTACAAAGACATATATTTAGGAACAGGGCAGTACATTACACAAAATCGTAGGTGGTATGTAGGAATTCCATTGCACTACATTAGGCTCCCTTAGAGTGCCTGCTAGTCCAGCATCTGAGTCATGGCTAGTTTATGGTACGCACACAATCGTTAATTGGTGGTTTAAATATGCGCAAGGGAAATGCAATGTAGTATCATGTAGAGATGTCTGAAATTAGCCGTGTCAACTTGCAGATAGGGTTACACAATGAAAAAGTACAAGATGTATGTGGCAATTTCATGGAACAACGCAAGAAAAGGAGAGGCAGCGGTGAGCCTATACAGTGTGCTATGGTACGTCACTCCTCCATTGTAATCATCGTGACATGTTATTTGTATGCCAGTTCTATTAGCCAAGTTTCTTAGGGACAGTTATTACGAGTTATCCTAAGAAAATAAGCACCTGTGAATATAAGCTCCATGTAATAAGCCAACCAGTTCTTTTCATTGCGTTTTCAGCTTATCTTTGGTAGATCAGTGGAAAGTCTAGAATGCATTATATATTTTTCATTTTGCTGCCCATATGGAAATTAATTTGACTTGCAAACATCACAAATTGAACCCAGTGCAGTGATTAATATGATAGGAAAACAGACCATCACTATTTGCTCAATGCAAATACAAAGATACCATCTACTTGGCACAATCTACTTTGGTCAATGTTTTCCATAGAGATCCCATTGCCTAATTTAAACGAAGAACGCGTGACCCACATTTAAATGAAGAACAATTATTTATTGAAATTCGATGGTCCAAGTGGCTGGTTATTATCATATAGCAGCACCATCTAAAAGCATCATATAGCAGCAGCAGCAGCAGCAGCTCATAGCAACTCATCATATAGCAGCAGCAGTCTGCAATTCATCATATACCAGCAGCAGCTCATAGCAATTCATCATATAGCAGCACCAGGAGCATCTCAAAGCAATTCATCATATAGCAGCAGCAGGAGCAGCTCATAGCAATTCATCATATAGCAGCAGCAGGAGCAGCTTGTAGCAACTCATCATATAGCAGCAGCAGCAGCAGCAGCAGCTCATAGCAATTCATCATATAGCAGCAGCAGCAGCTCATAGCAACTCATCATACAGCAGCAGCAGCTCATAGCAATTCATCATATAGTAGCAGCAGGAGCAGCTCATAGCAATGCATCATATAGTAGCAGCAGAAGCGGCTCATAGCAATTCATCGTATAGTGGATCAGAATGAAAATTTGGCAAAAAACCAGAGGAGATCCTCACCTTGTTGGATGAGCTCATCCTTCAACAGCACCTCAAGGCCATGGCCTGGGAGGAGGGGAGGGGAATAAGGTGCCTTCACGCAGCGTGGCATCACCGTGGTTGTGCAGCCACCGGAGTAGTGCGTTGGACGAACCACGGTGGAGCAGTTGCTGGAGACCATGAGAATGAGGGGCGGCGCCAGAGGGAGGAGCAGCCAGGGAGATTTTACCCTACCCACCGGCCATGTAGCCTAGCTACACATAGCATCGTCGAGGACCATGCCAGATGGGACCAGTGGTGACGGCTCGCTGGAGGAACCCTAGTGCTGCAGGCAGGGGATCGAGGTAGAGGGAAAGGGGAGAGGAGATGCAAGCGGGCAGGCAATGAATGCTTGCTTGTTTGTTTTACTTGAGGGTCGGGTGTGACACGAGGCGTCGGCAGCTTGCATTTTGAGTGTAATATAGGCGGACAATGAGTCATTTCACTATTCCCCTTCCCTTCAATTTTTAGTGAGGTTCTACCCGAAACACCCCCCTCCAAAGCGAAATTAGTTAAGCCCAAGCTCATAACTCAAAAATGACTTCTTTACATCTTTTATGGCTTATTTTGACAATATGCCCTGAAAAGGCGGAATCGAACTGGCCCTTAACCTGCAATTCAATTGTGCGTGCAATGATGAGTCACTCATGCCTGCTATCTGTACATTTAGGCATCATCATACATGGCATAACCTAATACATGTGCATTCCATTGTAGAATCTGGAATATGCAATGTTTATGTTAGTTCATACGTTGCACATGATGTTTAAATGCCCCTTAAATCTGGTCAGTCAAGTGATGGTCTTTAATCCTCCTTCTTTGCTTATTTTCTTGATACGTAAGATTTGCTCACACATCTGTTCAATTGCTTGTTTGCACCAGCCAGCCATACTAGGACTATTTGCTTTGATTACTTGTTGTTCTTGACCTAACACTCTAACAGAGCTTGTCAACGATTTAAACACTAAGGGCTGCTATAGTGGGGCCTTATCTAACTCATAGGTGACATAAAGGTTTGGTTGTACACTACAGTAGGCTCTCCAAGAGTACACGAGATCCAGTTCAAGGTATGCCTAGTTTTTACATAGTGCGACATAGTAAATGCTCATTTCATTGTGTGCAAGTGCAAGAGATGCGGCATGTTTCATTATGTGGTGTTGTTTTGTTATAATCTCATCCTTTTGTGTTCACAGACTGGAAAGTATGCACATTTATCTTCCAAAGAGACGAGTAACTAGTTTGTGTCACCTTGCAGAGGGGGTGCAATGAAGATAAGATTGAGTATTTCCAAGTACAAGATGTTAGGAAGGAGCCTTGCAAGAGAAGTAGGAGTTCTGAGCCTCTTCAACCTGCTAAGGTAAGTCATTGATGCAACTCAACAGTTCAATTCCTTGTTTCTTTCAGGCATAGTTAATTTTCTCTTTTCAATTGCTTTATTTGTCCTCAGTTAATGAGATGCCCAAATAATCATGCCTGATGTTCGGTACTTGTATCACTATTAGTTGACATAATTAAAGGCCTTACCATTTAGTTACTCTGTCGAAGTGTGCCTGAAGCTTTGAAGTCTATTAACCAACTATTATTGCATGAGGCTCACAATCTAGTTTATACTACGCTAATGATTGCATAGTTTTGCCTGTTGTAGTATGTTTGTATGAAACCCTCTGCTGTTCATTATGCTCCCTAAGACTTTAATTGAGGTACAGAATGGCCAACTGCGTGCTTACTTATACGCAACGTGTTGTCTAAATTTGTAACTTGTCTGTGTTTTCGATTGGGCCCCAACATCATGCTCCTCTAGTGAGCTAAGAGGGATTTTTGTATGCAGGCTGCACAGCCTATCTTTTTTATAATTTTTAAAATATCACCTGCTTATGCTTCATGACGTGTAACATTTTTTTTGAAAGTGACGTGTAACATTATTGTTAGTCCTGTTTTTCCATGTAGTACAAAATAGTGTCTTGTTCGCTTCACTGTTGTAACTATATTTTTGCCCTAGTCATGTGTACTTACAGAAATATTTCAGGATGAAGTGACATCAACACAAAGATCTACGAGCAGTGCGGCATGGCCGTTATCGAATGATTATGGATTGGAATTGGAATGTGCTGATGTTCTCGAGCATCAACTAGAGGTGGCAAGACAACATGTACATGATTGTCAGCGATAATCAACAAGTTGAGACTGGACATGCGGTATTAGATGCAGAGTCAAAAAATGAAACAAGACACCGAGGTAACCATGAAGTAATTGGAGATTTTGCAGACTGAAATTTGTGCTATCTGAATCCGGCCAATCCTATTTTCTGAAGAGATTATAGTTCAAATGGAGTTAAGTTGATTCGCGTCCATGATGTATGAGATGTATTTGCCCAGTGTATGTAATTTGTTGTTTGTGTATGCTTTATTATCACCTGTGCCGAACCATAATGCCCAGTGGGTATAATCGGCTGTAATTTCTTTATTGTATAGTGTAGGATTATTCTACCTTTCTATGCCTTGATCTCTTTGTATAGTGTATGCTTTCGTTCAAACGGGGGCCAACTCGCCCGACCATGGCCCTTCACGGGCCGTCGGATCCTTGGGCCATGTACGAGCCGTCGGATCCATGGGCCATGTACGGGCCGTCGGATCCATGGGCCATGTACGGGCCGTCGGATCCATGGGCCTTGTACGGGCCGTCGGATCCATGGGCCTTCTACGTCTCGTCGGATCCATGGGCCTTCTACGTCTCGTAGGATCCATGGGCCTTCTACGTCTCGTAGGATCCATGGGCCGCCGACTCATTTATGGGTCTTGTACGGGCCTTTAATGCGTTGTAGACGGGCCTTTAATGGAAATCATACGTTTTATGGGCTGACCATAACGGGCCGTTAATAGGCCGTATTTGGTGATGCTATGAAAATGACGCAACAGACTAACGTTCCACAAACGGGCGGACTGTAACGACGGGCTGAATTTGGCCCACAAGCAGAAAATGATAGTAACGGGCCGTAAGTAACCGAATGTTGCAAATGAGCCCAAGAATAAATGGGCCCTCAGAAGGCCGAAAGTTAACTTGGGCTGGAAACGGCCCAACGGAATAACGGGCCGTTAATGGGTATAAAGTGATACACTGTTCATTACGGGCCAGTTTCACCACGGGCCGTTAATGGGTGTAAAGTAATACACTGTTCATTACGGGCCAGTTTCAGCACGGGCCAAAAAATGGGCCAAGAGTTACAAACGGCCACATATGGGTCGAAAGACGTCATGGGCTATACATGGGCCAGAAGTGAAAACGGGCTGGAATCATATTGGATGGCCCAGATGATGTTACTGGGCCTAATTCGGATAGGGCGTAATGGGCCTTGGGTTAGCGGGCTGTAAATGGGCTATATGCGAATAGGCCGTTAACAGGCTTTCCATGGGCCAGCCCGCCAGCTTTTGACCAAGTCAAACTGGCCGGCCTTTTCACAGGAATGGGCCATCAGGGCGTGCCACGTGTCGGCGTATCATAGGCGCCTTACATCCAAAGGAGTGGATGACATCCGTCCCAACGATGAGTCGACACGTGTTTCCTCCAGCCAATGATGATTTTACATGTGGAAAATCCCCATTGGTCGGGGCTGTTAACGGGTTATCGGATCCAAAACCCGACCCAATAGCTTAACGGCGTTCCGTTACGGTGGATGCCACGTGTCAGTCACCCTTGACGAAAGCACTTCACGACGCGCGATTTATCGTCATGGAAGTGGACACTTCCGTGATGATAATTTTGGTAATGTCATGGAACACTTCTACGAGAGCACAGGTATGACTATCTTGATTCTATCATAAAATCGTCATGGATGTACATGCATGACAAAAAACGCGACCTACTGTGACAAACACTTATCATCACGGAAGTGTTTTTTTTTGTAGTGTCTTCTATTGCGTTTTCGGTGTTGTACTTTTTACCGGTCTTATTAGAGGAAGGGTTCTCACCATTTTCTCTTGGGCCTTTTCTAAATTGCTTCTTGTTGTTATTTCTATCAAGATTGTGTTATCCCTTGTCGCTAACTTTCCAAAAAACTTGGTTTCGTCGAATTCGGAGTCCGTTTGTAGAAGTTGTGGTAGTTTTGGTGTTCTGAAAAGGCTGCAGCGGTACTACCGCGGACAGGAGCGGATGTAATTTTTTACTACCGCTCTTGGGAGCGGTACTACTGCGGCTACTTCCGTGGCTACTTCCGCTCCGGACCAAAAACTCGTCACAAGTCCAGCGGTGGTCGGCACGGATGTATTTTTTTAGCACCGCTCGCAAGCAGTAGTACCGCTACCCCTTGCGGTAGTACCGCTACCCCTTGCGGTAGTACCGTGAGGACGAGCGGTAGTACCGCTCTGTGCAAGCTGTGAGCATAACGGTTGGATTTTTTCCCACCTATAAAAGGGGGGTCTTCTTCCCCAATGAACCTTATCCTTTGAGCTCGTGTTCTTCCCCCATTGTTGACCTTCTTCGAGCTTGCTAACTCTCAATCCCTCCATGGATTCTTGCTAGTTTTTGAGGGAAAAGAGAGAGGAGATCTAGATCCACATTTCCACCGATCACTTTCTCCTCTATGTGAGGGGAACCCCTTGGATCTAGATCTTGGAGTTCTTGGTGTTCTCCTTCTTGTTCTTCCTCTCATTTTCCTCCCTAGCATTAGTTGCTTCGGTGGGAATTGAGAGAGAAGCACTTGGGCACTCCGTGTGCCCTTGCCATTGCATTTGGTGCATCAGTTTGCATTCGGTGGGAAGTTATAAGTTGAGAAGCTTATTACTCTTGGGTGCTTGGTACCCTTGAGCTTGTTCCTCTTGGGTGCTTGGGCGCCCTAGACGGTTGGTGGTGTTCGGAGCTTAATCATTGTGGTGCAAAGCTCCGGGCAAGCGTCGGGGTCTCCAATTAGGTTGTGGAGATTGCCCCGAGCAATTTGATGGGTACCGGTGACCGCCCCAAGGGTTGCCAAAGTGGTTAGGTGACCACCCCCAAGGGTTGCCATTTGTACGGGTTCGGTGACCGCCCTCAAGGGTCCCTTAGTGGAATCATGGCATCTTGCATTGTGCGAGGGCGTGAGGAGATTACGGTGGCCCTAGTGGCTTCTTGGGGAGCATTGTGCCTCCACACCGCTCCAAACGGAGATTAGCATCCGCACGGGTGTGAACTTCGGGATACATCATCGTCTCCGCGTGCCTCGGTTATCTCTTACCCGAGCCCTTTACTTATGCACGTTACTTTGTGATAGCCATATTGTTTCTTGTCATATATCTTGCTATCACCTAGTTGTTTATATTGCTTAGCATAAGTTGTTGGTCACATAGGTGAGCCTAGTTGTTGTAGGTTTTGTGCTTGACAAATTATCCGCTAGGTTTATTCCGCATTTGTTCAAGCCCCAACCGTAATTATTTTAAAGCGCCTATTCACCCCCCCCCCCTCTAGGCGACATCCACAATCTTTCAATCGTATCACCATCACACTCTTATTTTTACCGTCTTTCTTAGTTCGATCCTTTTAGTAGTATCTTGATCTGGTAGAATAAAGTTTTAGTATGATTTAGTTTTGAGTTTTGCTTTATGATCCTTCTATGTAATCGAGTCCGAGAGCTATATAATAAAGATTAGTGTTGAGTCAAGGGCTTGATTATTTTGCTATGATCTTGAGAGAATAAAAGAAAAAAGGTGGAAAGAATAAAAAGAAACAAAGAGATCGTATTGATCTTATGGAGAGTAATGACTTCACATAGTAAGAGTATGATGATTAAAAATAGTTGAGTTGACAAACATAGCTTTGGTCATCGTTGCAATTAATAGGAAGTAATAACGAAAGAGAGGCTTCACATATAAATATACTATCTTGGACATCTTTTATGATTGGGAGCACTCATTAAAATATGACATGCTAAAGAGTTGATGTTGGACAAGGAAGACAACGTAATGGGTTATGTTTTCTTATATCTGAGATAAAGTAGATTGTCATGGATCATCTAACATGTTGAGCTTGCCTTTCCCCCTCATGCTAGCCAAATTCTTTGCACCAAGTAGAGATACTACTTGTGCTTCCAAATACCCTTAAACCCAGTCTTGCCATGAGAGTCCACCATATCTACCTATGGATTGAGTAAGATCCTTCAAGTAAGTTGTCATCGGTGCAAGCAATAAAAATTGCTTTCTAAATATGTATGACTTATTAGTGTGGGAGAAAATAAGCTTTATACGATCTTGTGATGTGGAAGAAATAAAAGCGACGGACTGCATAATAAAGGTTCATATCACAAGTGGCAATATAAAGTGGCGTTCTTTCGCATTAAGATTTTGTACATCCAACCCTGAAAGCGCATGGCAACCTCTGCTTCCCTCTGCGAAGGGCATATCTTTTACTTTTATCTTCTAACTTATGCAAGAGTCATGGTGATCTTCACCTTTCTTTTTACATTTTATCCTTTGGCAAGCCCAATGTGTTGGAAAGATCTGATATATATATATATATATATATATATATATATATATATATATATATATATATATATATATATATATATATATATATATATATATATATAGGGTAGCTATATACAAAATCTAGTAAAACAATGTACAAAATGTAGTAATTGGAAAATATTTTTTATCACCCAAGATTGTAATTTACTACATTTTATGAAAATTACTACATTTTACATAGTGTGTTACTATATTTTGTATGTACTTTCTATGGGGTGTAGAATAAGCTATTCTACACTCACGCTTAGTTTAGCGTTACTATATATATATATATATATATATATATATATATATATATATATATATATATATAAAATTGGATATAGGTTAGCATGAACTATTATTGTTGACATTAGCCTTGAGGTAAAAGGTTGTGAGGTGAAACTATAAGCCCCTATCTTTCTCTGTGTCCGATTAAAACTTTGTAACCACAAGTATTGTGTGAGTGTTAGCAATTGTGAAAGACTAAATGATAGTTGAGTATGTGGACTTGCTGAAAAGCTCTGACATAGACTCTTTCTGATGTTATGATAAATTGCAATTGCTTCAATGACTGAGATTATAGTTTGTTAGTTCTCAATAAAGTTTCTGACTCATACTTGACATTGTGGATTGATTATTATTTGAGCATAATAAATCATATGACAATATCCTTACATGTTGCTGTTATAAGAATAATCATGATGCCCTCATGTCCGTATTTTATTTTATCGACACCTCTACCTCTAAACATGTGGACATATTTATCGTCATCGGCTTCCGCTTGAAGACAAGCGAGGTCTAAGCTTGGGAGAGTTGATACGTCCATTTTGCATCATGCTTTTATATCGATATTTATTGCATTATGGGCTATTATTACACATTATGTCACAATACTTATGCCTATTCTCTCTTATTTTACAAGGTTTACATAAGGAGGAGAATGCCAGCTGGAATTCAGGGTGAAAAGGAGCAAATATTAGAGACCTATTCTGCACAACCCCAAAAGTCCTGAAACTCCACGAAAGTTTTGTTGGAAATAATAAAAAATACTAAGGGAAGAAATACCGAGAGGGCCAACACCACGCCACGAGGGTGAGGTGCGCCCTACCCCCAGGTGCCCCCCGCCTCGTGGGCCCCTGTTGGCCCTCCGGTGGCCATCTTCGCTATATGAAGTCTTTAAATGCGAAGAAAATCATAAGCAAGCTTTCGGGACGAGACTCCGCCGCCACGAGGCGGAACCAATCTAGGGCTCCGGCAGAGCTGTTCTGCCGGGGACACTCGCCTCCGGGAGGGGGAAATCATCGCCATCGTCATCACCAATGCTCCTCTCATCGGGAGGGGGCCAATCTCCATCAACATCTTCACCAGCACCATCTCCTCTCAAACCCTAGTTCATCTCTTGTATCCAATTCTTGTCTCTAAGTCTGGGATTGGTACCTATAGGTTGCTACTAGTGTTGATTACTCCTTGTAGTTGATGCTAGTTGGTTTATTTGGTGGAAGATCATATGTTCAGATCCTATATGCATATTAATACTCCTCTAATTATGAACATGAATATGCTTTGTGAGTAGTTGCGTTTGTTCCTGAGGACATGGGAGAAGTCTTGCTATTAGTAGTCATGTGAATTTGGTATTCGTTCAATATTTTGATGAGATGTATGTTGTCTCTCCTCTAGTGGTGTCATGTGAATGTCAACTACATGATACTTCACCATTACTTGGGCCTAGAGGAAGGCATTGGGAAGTAATAAGTAGATGATGGGTTGCTAGAGTGACAGAAGCTTAAACCCTAGTTTATGCGTTGCTTCGTAAGGGGCTGATTTGGATCCATATGTTTCATGCTATGGTTAGGTTTACCTTAATACTTCTTTTGTAGTTGCGGATGCTTGCAATAGGGGTTTAATCATAAGTGGGATGCTTGTTCAAGTAAGAACAGCACCCAAGCACCGGTTCACCCACATATCAAATTGTCAAAGTACCGAACGCGAATCATATGAACGTGATGAAAACTAGCTTGATGATAATTCCCATGTGTCCTCGGGAGCACTTTTCTTTATATAAGAGCTTGTCCATGCTTGTCCTTTGCTACAAAAAGGATTGGGCCACCTTGCTGCACTTTATTTACTTTTGCTACTTGTTGCTCGTTACAAATTATCTTATCACAAAACTATCGGTTACCTATAATTTCAGTGCTTGCAGAGAATACCTTGCTGAAAACCGCTTATCATTTCCTTCTGCTCCTCGTTTGGTTCGACACTCTTACTTATCGAAAGGACTACAATATATCCCCTATACTTGTGGGTCATCATCGCTTGGCCCAGATGCACATCTTGGTGCTCCTCCTGCCACGGTTACGGTCCTTCCTAGCGGCGCCATGGTATCGGCAGGGGGGTGCTCTGGCTCCGGTACGTCGTGATGGGGTGGGGTGGCAGCCCCCAACCCTGCTCGTGGAGGTCCTGGACGCCTATGGAGGTGTCGCGGTGTTGCATTTGCTTCAGCCGGGTCCGAGCCAATCATGAATTCAAAAAAAGTTCACCGAATTTTGATAAAAAAATCACTAATTCAAAAAAAGTTCATTGATTTTGATAATAAAAAAGTTCACGAATTTGAAGAAAACTTCATGGGTTTTCAAAAAAAAGTTATGAATTTGGAAATAATTCATCAATTTGAAAAATGAACCACAAATTCGAAAAACATTCACCAGATTTTGATTAAAAAAGTTCACGAATATGAAAAAAGTTCAATCAGTTTTGAAAAAGTTCGCCAAATTGAAAAATAGTTCACAGTATTTTTCTAAAAATTTAATGAATATAAAAAAGTTTAGGAATTTTTAAAAAGGAAAAAATAAGAAAAAGGAACAATAAAAAGAAAAGGGTAAAATAAAAAAATAGAAAACAAAAGAAATAGAAAAAGAACAAAAAAGATAAACCCAAACAAAACCGGTCCAGAAAAAAAAAACTGAAGTTTCTGAAAATATACTGGTAAGCTTCTGGGAACTTCCCAAAAACGGTTGGAGAACATTTCACAAAGGAGCATCCGTATATGGGTCGGCCTACTAAAAACCTATCAAAGGGGTAGGGGTGTGTGCCGTTTTGTAGCTTTGCCTGTGACCGGTGCTACATGCGCCGAATAGGATTCGCAGTCGTGCCATATTCTTAGTTGCACTCTAGAAAAGCTAGATCGCAACTCATTACCATTCCACCACCAGGTGGCCCATTACTATGATACAACATGATAGAGTTAAATCCCGTTGTGGGCCTGGCCTATTTAGTATTGCCGTCTGACATTACTTTGCACGAAAATACACACGCCTAAAGGTAAAACTGGCTGAAAAAAAAGAATTGCCTGGTTCTGAAAAACAGGTTGCCCTTTTTCACTATTAGGGAAAAATCACAAACTAATAGATTTTTAATAATATTGTTTCATTTAAGAAAATGTTTTCTCCTTTACAAATGTTCACAATGTTTTTGAAATGCTTATGAATTTTATAAAAGTTTCATGAATTTTAAAAATGTTCATTACAAATCTTCATGAGAATGTAGAACATGTTCCATGTTTTTTTAAATGTTCAGGAAACAAAAAATAGGAACAAAGGAAACTAGAAAAAGAACAGAAAACCTAAAGAAAAAGAAAGTAAAAAACGACCAGAAGTTGCCGAAAACAGACTGGAAAGCTTCTGGAAACTTCCCAAAACTGGTTGGGGAACGTCTCACAAAGGAGCATTTGTATATGGACCATCCTACTAAAAACCTATCGAAGGGGTAGGGGTGTGCACCGATTTGCATCTCTGCCTTCAATCGACACTACATGAGCCGAATTGGATTCGAGGCGCACCCTATTGTCAGTAGCTCTCTAGAAAAGCAAGATCGCAACTCGTTACCATACCACCACCAGGGGGCCGTTAACACGATACAACAAGATAGAGTTAAATCCCACTGTGGGCCTGGCCTATTTAGTATTGCCGCCTGACATTACTTTGCACGAAAAAACACTCGTCTAAAGGAACAACCGGCTAAAGAAAACAAGAATCGCTTGGTTCTAAAAAACAAGTTGCCTCCTTTTTCAATATTAGGAAAAAAATCACGAACTAACAGATTTTTAAAAATATTTTGCATTCAAGATGATATTTGTGCCTTTACAAAATGTTCAGAATGTTTTTGAAATGCTTGTGAATTTTATAAAAAAAATCATGAATTTAAAATTTTGTCCATTACAAATGTTCATGAGATTGTAGATAATGCTCCATGTTTTTTTTACAAATTTACACGAAATAATAAACAGGAAAAATAGAAACCAGAAAAAGAACACAAAAGCCTAAAGAAAAAAAGTAAAAGAACGAGAAGAAAACGCTGGAAAACCCAGAGAGAGAGAAATGCTAGATGGGCTACTGGCGGTTCGACTACTATTCTTTGCTCATTCCATTTTGTTCTTCAGATTTTGTGTGTAGGGAAGTTGTCATTGTACTACCATATCAATACACCTTCTATCATGGTCGTTCATTTTTGCATCAAATTTTGTGCAAGCAAACTTCTCTTTTTTGTTCTCCCGAAAATAACATTTGAACTCGAAACTTTGCTGATCAACATCACCATTACTACCATGTGGACAAATATTTAAGGATTTGTTTTGGTGCAATAGATATTTTTAAAAATGGTACAACTCATTCAAAATTTGAAATTTGACCAATTTATGTTTCATAAAAAAATCGGAAACATGTTATACAAAGAGTGGCGCTTGTGTATAGTTGTCTACAAAGTTTCAATGTTAAACGTCCTTTTACTTGGAAGAAACAAAAATGAGAAATTTCTATATAAGGGTGGCACGAACCTTGACGCAAACTTAATGGTCTGTATAGAAGGTGTAGCTACATGTGGGTATAGAAAGTCCACACTCCTTTTGGGTGTTGATTGATGCCCGCGAGTTAGAATTTGGCTACTAGTGTATTTTTTTTACGTTAACTTAGTTGTTAGAGAACGAAAAAAATTGTTTTCTAGTGCTACTAAAAGGGAAATGCACTTGATACTACTAAAATTTGCTTCGAGTGTGAGTAAAATATGCTTTGATGTGTCAAAGATTGTGATAATATATCAAAATGTCTCAAAAGTATGTCTCACGTGCTTCCAGAATAATTGAAGTTTCCTTCTTTTTCCTTTGATGTTACGGAAACTTGTGCCCCACAACTCGAATTTGTTTCAATTTAATAGAAATTTGTGAACTCGAGTTTGTTGCAATCTAATAGAAATTTGTGCCCAGTTTCCACTGATATCACCCGCCATGATTGAAGTGCTTCTTCCGTTCATGTAGCATGTATTTTTTTTAATTTCAAAAAAGGGAAAAGGGTTCAGTGGAGCCTGGAATCCAAAAGTAAATTCCGACGACCTACATGCTTGCTTCATTGGATTGGCCAATATTACAGTGCTTCTTGTGCTGGTGTTTCCCCTCTCTATAGTCTAATCTAATATAAAAGTAGTGTTCTAAACCATCAAAAATCATCAAATTCATATTTTTCTACATTTCCAAAAATTCTGAAAATAATTATAGATATACATGGAGGCATAATGCACAAGTGTGTAAATTTTCAGGACGAAATACATTGAAATGAGGGCTGTGCAAAAAAGACAAATCTGGGGTTTTTAAACACATGATATTATTCATCCTCACAGGCCATGAATTTGTCTTTTTGTACAGTTCGCGTTTTAAGGTATTTCATCCTGAAATTTTACACACACACGCATAACATCCTTATTTACTTGTGCACATTTTTTCAGATTTTTTTTAAACTAAAAAGTTCAAATTTTAAAATTTTCGAAAAAATCGGCCTGCATGGAGGCCGAGAGCTATATTACTCCCTCCGTTCCTAAATAATTATCTTTCTAAAAATTTCAACAAATGACTACATACGGAGCAAAATGAGTGAATTTACACTCTAAAACATGTCTACATAGTGAATCTACACTCTAAAATATGTCTACATACATCCGTATGTTGTAGTCCATTTGAGATGGCTAGAAAGACAATTATTTGGGAACGGAGGGAGTACTTTACAAATAGGGAGTACCATTGTGGAGATCACTTTCAAGTTTCCCCTTGTTCAAACCGCGGTGGCCAGCGATACATGATCTGCCTCCTGATCCGCACCGGCCGTCGGTCCGGTAGTCTGATGCTGGCTCTGCTGCTGCCCAGTACTAGTCGCACCGACCTCCAGGCGGAACAACCCGTCGGGCGGCGTGTGCGACGGCGCGGCCGTCTCGAGCAGCACGTAGGACGCGATCCCGAGCACGACGGCGATGAGGGAGGACAGGGATGCCGTCGGGAAGCTCCCGATCGTCCCCGGCTCCTTGCACGCGTACGAGGTCGGGGTTTTGGAGATGGGCGCCTCCTCCCGCGAGCTCTCCGTCACGCCGATGATGAACATCGCCATCGCCACGATCGTCAGAACCCTGCACAACAAGACCACGTCGGTCGGCAGTGGCTACTCTCGGGTGTACTACATCGAGTTAGCAAAAATTGAAAAAACGGTATTTAAAATATCTGAAAAATCTGAAATTTTGCAACATAAAACTTTATCAAGTGTTTGAGGTTCTTGCAAAATTTTAATCCAAAAATAACATGCGGTACAACTGTTACAACTTTAGAGACCCGGAGAGAGTCTTTGGGCAGTGAACTAACGGACCAGGAGAAGACAGAGAGGATGATGCCGAGCCTGTGCCGCTTGGACGGCGTTGGCGCCAGCCGGCGGCGCTTGGTCCAGCAGGGGCAGCAGCAGCAGAGGCAGAGGCACCAGCCGCTGGCGTAGGCGGCGACGATGACCTGGTTGATGAACACCAGGAACACCCCCAGGATGCCGAGCCCCGTCGCGGGCGGGCTCCGGTACACGCAGTTCGTCCCGTTGTACTCCACGGACTGCACATACACACAAACAAGCTCAGTTAGCACAATTGATATGAAATGAGAATTGTGATCTTGAATCCATGCCTTGGAGCTGTAGTTGTTGGCGACGAAGCCGAGGGTGACCGCGACCGAGCCGAGGAAGCCCAGGACCGTGCACACCAGCACCGCGTCTCTCTCCATGTCGACCGGAGTGACAACTCTAGGAGCAACCACTCCGGCGAGGAAACAAGCACAGCGTGTTAATCGCACAGGTTAATTTTTTTCAGTTTGTACAACAAGTCAAGCTTGATTTGGTCGCCGAAAGCTCAAGATCGAGTTATTTAGCAGCATGTGGGAGTAGTTTATCCTCCGTCTGATGTGAAACTCTGAAAATACAATTTGGTTCTGCCAAAACAAGCAATTCAAAGTTTTTGTATATCAAAAGGAGTATGTAGACTGATACATAAAGTCAAATTTTTCTTTGATACATAAAGTCTAAATCCTCAAACTGTAATACAAAACAGAAGCAAAGAAATAGTCACAAAAGAGTTAGTTATGAAGAAACAGAAAAGGAGCACGCCAATAATGAGTAATTAAACGGCATATAACACATGAGGCAAACAATTTCACCCGAATTTAACAATCGATTGCATTCATCAGTTCTCAGACCAGCTCGGCCGGCCACAAACATTCACACACGATTTAACAGACGACGACCTGACAGTAACATTCTGTTCTGACAGGGGCAACTAAGATAGATTCGAAGAGGTAGTCGATGAAAACCACCACCAGCTCAACCGAAAGACTCTCACCACGCTCAAAGAGTTTCAATATCCTAACTAAATTTATTTATTCCTGCCTAAGGCGACCGGCCGATGCGCGACGAATGGCTCCTAGTTGGGGGCGAAGAAAATCTCGGAGTCCAGCCTCTTGGACCGGAAGAGCTTCTCCATCTCCGGCGTGGTGTTGAAAGACGCCTCCAGCACCTCCGGCGAGATGGCCTTCCACACCGAGGTCTTCCCAGCAAGGTGGCTGAAGATCGGGCTGCACACACAAAACGGTTTCAGAGATTATAGCTCAAACATGATGGATGAAATACAGAATAAGGCAATGGGAGCATCGGTTTCAGAGATAATTACTTGGGGGTGGTGATGATGGAGAACCACTCCATGCCGGAGGCATCGGCGATCTTGGACACGACGTGGAAGCGGGGCACGATGAAGAGGCTGCCGCCCTCAATGCGGGTCTCCAGCACGCGCTTGCCGTCAGGGCCAACGACCTGGACGCGGCCGCTGCCACGGACGATGTAGGTCACCTGGTAGGCCGAGTCACAGGAGAAGCCTGGGGAGCACATGGAGTGGGCATCGATCCTGACGAGATCAGCACCAAGCCCAACCTCCTTGACCAGCGGCAGGTTCGCCGTGTTGAGCACGACCACGCGGCCACCGTTGGGGATGTCCACGTCCAGCTTGGCCTCGAGGCAGTTGAGCGCCATGTCCTTGCGGTCAGCATCGACCGGCACCGGGAGCTTCTGCCCAGCAGTGAGCTTGACGATGCCAGACGCGGGCTGGCTGGAGACGAGCTTGGCAGCATCGTCCTCCTTTAGGTCCCAGGCACGGCCGACGAACTCGGTGGAAAAGCCGGTGAAGATGCCACTGGAACCGGTGAGCTGGAAGTTGGTGAACTGGCCGGGCCTGTGGCCCTTGGAGGTGTCGCCAAGGAAGAGGACGACGAGCTCCGTGGCAGACTCGGGGGTGTTGTGCCACCAGGTGACCACGCCAAAGGGGAGCGCCAGAGCGTCGCCTTCCTTCACAGCGACCACCTTCTCCTTGGTGGCCTCAGGCAGGACGATGCCGCAGGTTCCCTTGCCTATCAATCATGGATCAAAACAAGCAAAACATTAACAATGCTGTCATTACAGCAAAGAAATTCCAAAACAGACACTAGTGTAGGTCACATCATCATAGAAACACCAGCATCACGGATCAATCATTCATAAAACCATCAATCAACTGCTAGTCCATAGTAATTCATCGAGAAAAGGTTCACCAAGTTACTACTATAATTAGTCCTAGTACAACGAAATACCAAAACAGGGCAAATATTTGGATATTACTCTGTTTAGGACATGCATGATCAAAACAAACAGTGCTGGTACGAAATTCCTCAGATAAACAAGTCTGACAAGTTGACTATAATAATCTACTGCAACGAAATTGCCAAAACAGAGAATCTGACACTAGCACTGGTCAGATCATGTAATTTGTTACGATCAGAGGAGCCGACATGCATGACAAGTTGTGGCATTACAAAAGGATTTGATTAAACCAACAGGCTAGAGCACGAGTACGGTGTGTTGAATTGATAAAAGGAGACGAATGATCACGACCTCTTAAACAAAGAGATTTAATCAAAAGGACAAACGAGAATAATTCAGTAAAATACTGCAATATTATCTGTTATTGATTCCAAATAAGTGGGATCTGACGCAGACACTTAACCTGACGAAATTATACAACAACTAGGCACGATTTCAGAACTGATCACATCGTGCAGCCGAAAAATTCGGGAGGGCGACTCTGCTAAATTCCAATCCACAACTGCAATCGATCTAAAATATACAGACTGATACAAACAAGTTCAACTCATCCACGACCATCTACAATTCAGTGAAGTACTGCGATACTACTGCTTTTTTGTTAAACTGACGAAAGTAAACAACCAGCACGATTTCATCAGAACCGATCGTACTCGGCAGATAAGTCATGAGAGCGACGACACTTTCAATTCCAATCTACTACTGCATTTTTCGATCTAGATGTGCGAACAGGGGCCAACAAATTCGGTCGATCCGCGACCGTCTAAGAGGGTACGACCCAAAATTCAGGCCCCGAACAGAGCAGCAACTGACACTTCCGATCGATTGATCGATCGAACTCGGAACGGGAGGAGATGGGGGTGGGCGAGGAGGTCGATCGGCGGCGTGGTAGATTACCTTGGAGGACGTAGGCGACCTTGGCGGAGTCGGAGTAGCTGGGGAGCGACATGCCGCCGGCGGCGAGCGCGAGCTTGGCGGCGCCGATGGAGGCGACGCCGAGCATGGGCAGCTCGGCGGGGCTCCACTCGTAGTAGGCGCCGCCGTCGCCGCCGTAGGCCTTGGCCGGCTGCCTCGGGGTCAGATCCACCGCCATGGCCGCGAACGAAAAGCAGAAGCTACGATCGAGAGGTTGGTTGGTTGGTTGGAGGTCGGAAGGTTGCCGGGGGCTGGAGGGCGTGATGAGGCGGGATGTGGGATCGAGAGATCGAGTTGCCGAGTATTTATAGCCCCGGGGTTAGCAGGAAGGAAGGCCGGTGGCGATGGATAGGATTAACGGCCGTAGAAGTTGGATTAGGATTGTGTTTATGGCCGCTGTTAGCGGGGCACTTCATCTTATCCCCGGTAACTAACCGCCTTCCCGATTCCCCCGGACCCGAGCGAAACGTTGGGGGTGTTATTGATCTCTGCGAGTGCGACGCAAGTTTTTTTTTTTTTTTTGACGAAAGTGCGACGCAAGTTTAGGCTGCATCAATCAAGTTAAGAAATGCCCACGTCAGATTTGGATCGCGCTTGGGCCGGGCTCTGTACTCGACGAGTACAGCAGTTGAGGAATTATTTGCTCGGCGAGTTTTTCGAACAAATACTGTAATTAAGAAAAAAAGACATCCTGCAAAACGAACGGGATTTCTCTGCGTGGAGAATCTCGCGGGGATATAAAAAGAAAAAAGAAAAATAATTAAGTAAGGGCAACTCCAACCGGGCGACACATTTCGTCCGCCCACGTCCGTTTGAATCGTCACGGACAAAAACATTCCCAACACCGACACATTCCCAAAATTGTCCGCTTCGCGTCCGCGCGGACTCATATCCAGTCCAAATTTGCGCCTAAAATGCGTTGGCGCGGACGCGAAGCGGACGAGAAGTGCGTCCCCTCGGTGTCCGCTGCGGTCCTACATGGCGGCTGGCCAACGACCGAATGCGGTCATATTAATAATGGCTTCCGATACCTGGCCCACACGTCAGCCAGTGGAAAGCGTCCTTTTCTAATCCATGTGTGCGGGGGAGCGCGGCCTCATCCACTTCCGTCCATCTCTGGCCCGCACCAACCCCTCGCGCTTCCTCGCTCGCGACAACCGAAACCCTAGACATGTGGTTGTTCAGTGGTAATGGCTCCGGCAAGAGCAAGGGAAAGTTCACCCCCCGGCGCTTCCTCCTCTGCCGCCGGCGCCCGCCCCGCTCGGTAGTGTCTGCACATCCCGGTGCACAAAGGCGGTGGCAGTGGGAGTTCAGCGACCATTCTTTGTACCCGACGTCACATTGTCGCTGCACTGCACCTCTATCCGCAACGGATCCCGGCGCCGTGATACGATGGTCACAGATGGGCGCTGGCGAGGCTGCCGTGGCGCGGGTGCAGCTCACGTCGGAGCAGCGGTGCATACCCGAGTACGCGGCAGACTCTCCCTATTAGAAGGTCTGGTTTGCCCTCGAACACGAGGAGCAAATGCGTCTCGGCGTGCAGCACCACCACGTCAATCCCCCCCTCCCGCCTCCCCCTATCTTCTAGCTGGAGGAGGAGGACGACGAGTCTGCCTACCAGGCAGCACTGGCGGCAGCCTTCGCGAACTCCATCGAGGAGGAACGTCTGAAGGCGAAAGCGGACGAGGCCGACTACCAGGCGAGGCCGGCAGAGGCCATGGCCCTTTCTGCGGCCGGTGACAGCGTGGTGTCGCCGTCGCCGTCGCTGTAGGGCCCGTGGGACTGGGTGTACCCAGGCCTGTCTGCCTGCGGCCGAGGACGCGGCACGTGTGCAGAGGCCCAGCAGATGGCCTACTACAAAACTTCACGAGCAAGTCCCTCGCGAGATGCACATCAGCCAGCATCAACAGGAGCCTCGCGAGGCCCTCTCATAGGGCGGTCTCCCGAGGCCCCTCACGGAGCGGATGACTCGAGGGCTCTTCAGCCCGGCGGCTCGGGCCCATGCCTTCACATGGGTGACGCGCCAGGCGCCAGGCGGCGCCAGAGGCCGTGCCAGCAGGTTCGGATACGAAGGCTTTCCTATTTCGTGCTAAGGGAGCAATGTTGGGGAACGTTGCAGAAAATTAAAATTTTTCCTACGGTTTCACCAAGATCCATCTATGAGTTCATCTAAGCAACGAGTCATGGGAGAGAGATTGCATCTACATACCACTTGTAGATCGCGTGCGGAAGCGTTCACTAGAACGTGGATGATGGAGTCGTACTCGCCGTGATCCAAATCACCGATGACCGAGTGCCGAACGGACGGCACCTCCGCGTTCAACACACGTACGGAGCGGATGACGTCTCCTCCTTCTTGATCCAGCAAGGGGGAAGGAGAGGTTGAGGAAGATGGCTCCAGCAGCAAAGACGACGGCGTGGTGTTGGTGGAGAAGCGACACTCGGCAGGCTTCGCCAAGCACGTGACGGAGGAGGAGAGGTGTAGCAGGGAGAGGAGGCGCCAAGATGCAAGGTGCGGCTGCCCCTCCCTCCCCTTTATATAGGCCCCCACAGGCGCCCGCCCTGGAGATCTGATCTCCCAAGGGCGGCGGCAAAGGGGGAGGCTTGCCCCAAGGCAAGTGGGGCCCCCACCCTAGGGTTTCCAACCCTAGGCGCGGGGCCCAAGTGGGGCGCACCAGCCCACCAGCGCTAGTTCCTCCCACTTCAGCCCACGGGCCCTTCGGGATAGGTGGCCCCACCGGTGGACCTCGGACCCTTCCGTGGTCCCAGACAATCTGCATAAACCCCAAATTCTCCCGATGGCGAAATAGCACTTCCTATATATAATTCTTTACCTCCGGACCATTCCGGAACTCCTCGTGACGTCCGGGATCTCATCCGGACTCGAACAACATTCGGTTTTCTGCATACTCATATTCATACAACCCTAGCGTCACCGAACCTTAAGTGTGTAGACCCTACGGGTTCGGAGACATGCGAACATGACCGAGACGGCTCTCCGGTCAATAACCAACAGCGGGATCTGGATACCCATGTTGGCTCCCACATACTCTCGATGATCTCATCGGATGAACCACGATGTCGAGGATTCAATTAATCCCGTATTCAATTCCCTTTGTCAATCGATGCGTTACTTGCCCGAGACTCGATCGTCGGTATCCCAATACCTCGCTCGGTCTCGTTACGGCAAGTCACTTTACTCATACCGTAATGCATGATCCTGTAACCAATCACTTGGTCACTTTGAGATCATTATGATGATGCATTACCGAGTGGGCCCAGATACCTCTCCGTCATACGGAGTGACAAATCCCGCCTCGATCCGTGTCAACCCAATGACACTTTCGGAGATACCTGTAGTGCACCTTTATAGTCACCCGATTCGCCAGTGGCGCTTTGGTACACCCAAAGCACTCTTACGGTATCCGGGAGTTACACGATCTCATGGTCTAAGGAAGAGATACTTGACATTGGAAAAGCTCTAGCAAAACGAACTACACGATCTTGTGCTATGCTTAGGATTGGGTCTTGTCCATCACATCATTCTCCTAATGATGTGATCCCGTTATCAATGACATCCAATGTTCATAGTCAGGAAACCATGACTATCTATTGATCAACGAGCTAGTCAACTAGAGGCTCACTAGGGACATATTGTGGTCTATGTATTCACACGTGTATTACGATTTCCGGATAATACAATTATAGCATGAATAAAAAACAATTATCACGAACAAGGAAATATAATAATAATCCTTATTATTGCCTCTAGGGCATATTTCCAACAAGCAAGCACAGCGCCCCTGTTTCAATCCCTATAGCTACCCGTAAGATGCAAGAGGACCAAGACGACGGGCTCGCCAGAACTGAGGTCATCACCAAGCCCACCGGCGCATCATGGCAGGAGGCTTTTGCAGGCAAAGACCACCTTTAGTCAGGATTAGCTGCAACCTTGTCCCCCTTCAAACTGGCCGTTGTAC
This sequence comes from Aegilops longissima, assembly GCA_021605205.1. NCBI lineage: Eukaryota > Viridiplantae > Streptophyta > Magnoliopsida > Poales > Poaceae > Aegilops > Aegilops longissima. The sequence continues at coordinate 33,217,788 of CM038676.1, forward strand.
CCTTCCCACCATGTGTTTTCAAGGGAAGAGGACCAAGGCCAGTATAAGAGAGGGCAGGGTGCCTCAGTAGAAGGGACGAACTCATTTGGAGCGACTAGAGCCATACGCTTGTACTCTATCTCCCCAAGCAATTCCAACCAAGCAGGAGTAGGGTTTCACACCACAAGGTGGCCCGAACCTGGGTAAACTACCGAGCCCATTGTTCTCCTTCCCTAGCACGAGCACGCCGAAGCATCACCGTGAGATTGTGAGGCTGAGTAGGGCGGAGGAACAAGCACACCCCAGGTTGATGGGGCCCACCGATTCACGTCGGAGGGTGATATGTTTTCTTGTTTTTATGCTTTGGCTTTTGTTTGAAGGGAAAGAAAGAAATAAGTTGGGGTTGGATCCCGACAGTTTTTGAGCTCGGATAAGAGTGAAGTTGTTCCAAACAAAGAAGCCCAGATGAGATCATGATTGCTCGCCGCCACCGCAGTTTAGATCTTGAGATGAACATGTTTATTGATGAAGGAATTATTACTAGGGAAACCCTATCCTTCAGCGGGTGATGTGCGCACAACATCCGCCGCTTGCGTAACCGTTGGACTGATGTTGATCTAGCACTCGCGCTGGCCACAAGTCTTGTGTAGCTAGTTCTTTTGTTTTGCAACAAGCATATTGTTTAAGGTTTTTGCAACAGAGGTCTTATTTTCGAAAGAAAAAAAAGTTCAGACGTGAAGTTTTTTTCAGCAACATGGTCTAGTTTCAAAAGGTTTCTACAACATAGGTCTGGTTTCAGAAAGAAAAAGAAATGGTTCTTCACTGTAGCACCGCCCGTGCTGACGGAGGCCGTGTCGGGCGCTACATGGCTACAGTGCCACGCCGGGCGGGTCGGCGGCCGCCTGACGACGCTTACTGTAGCCATGCGTGCCGGGATTTGGCGGGAGCATGGGGCACTGTTGCCATGCCCCAGCTTGTCGCTTGGTCAGGCTCAGACTACGAAGGAAGGGGCGGGCCGCCTGCTAGAGGCTGGCCCGTACCCACTCCGCCTTCTGGGAGCGCGCCGTCTTTTGGAGGCCGGCTACGTGGCACCAGCCGGCTCTGGAAGCCGGCCGCGAGACCAGTCGGCCTGAGGGGCTCGGCTTGCCCCGATGTCTTGAAATATCCTTAAGTGTGGGTGAAGCTACCCGGGTCTACCCCCCCCCCCCCCCGACAGTAGTCCACGTAGCTGGTGAGGCTCTACGGCTGGCTACCGGAGCGCCTCAATAGTTTCCCCTTTGAGGGATCCTCCGCCTTCTGCTTCGTCTGTCTGGGAGAAGCTAAATGCCAGGAGGCGGCTGCGGCTGCGGCCGCCTGGTGGAATTCAAATCGCCGTGGCGGGAGCTGGGGAGGCGCCGCCCGCCACTTGAGTGCCACGCGGCGCCAGCAAGCCAGGCCGGCCTGCCCGCCCACGCGTGCGACGGGACGTTGCCGCAGGCCAAGGCCCACCGCTACAGAGCATCGGCACGCGCGCGGATCCGTTGTGGCCGAGGGGGGCGGTTGCCCTTCTATGGCGCATATGCGCGGAATACGCGGGGGCGTGCGGGGAGTGGGGCGCAGTTAATCCCACGCCCCCACATCGCCTCGAGTTCCGATTTGATTGCCGGTTGTTGCTTCTCCAACTCGATCTTCTCTCTCTCAATTTCGAGTTTCTTCTCCGCCCTCTTCCAGTCCCACTCCATCATTTTCTTTTGCGCATCCAACATGAGCTTGTACCTCTCCTCCTTCTTGTTCTCTCTCACTAAAAAATGCCTGTCAATGTGGACGACATTTTTGTAGCCGCGGTATCACGAGCGGGACATGCCTTCTCCCACTTGATTCCCATGACTTGGCGGTTATCCTTTGGCACAGTGGCTTTTCCATTCGTCATGACAACAACGCCCTCTTTATCGTTCAACCCAATTGATTGGTTGGAGCTTGAGCCATCATTCCTCTTCTTCCCGGACTTGAGATCGGCCACAACTTGGTTCCACTTTGGTTTGCCATTCAATATGATCCAACAATGGCTAAAAGCAAAGGGCTTCTTCTCCACCCCGTGATACAAAGTGACCGCCACCTCCATCTAACAAACAACATACGTATGAGCACGAGAATGCAAACACAAGAAGCAAATGACGACAAGATGAAGTAATTGAGCTTATGTGAGTTGCCACTCCCATCCCACTTTGATGGCGTTTGGTCACTTGTGAGTAGTAGCCGACGTACTTGTTCACTTTCCATTGAATGATTCTCAAACGATGTTGGAGAGATGCCACATTGTGGGTTGTCACGGTAGGATGCGGCTCCGCATACTCCTTTTGTTGGTGACACTCCTTCCAAATCTTTGCCCAATACGTGTTCCCCTTTTGCTCGGTGCCACATATAGGATCCATAGTTGTGGCCAACCAAGCTTTGACTAGCAAGATGTCCTCAAATCTTGAGAATGTCGAACCTCTTGCCTTCGGCGTCTTGGTCTTCTTCTTCTTCTTGCTCGGATTGGGATCAGATGTTGTCCCAACTTTAAATGCGCGGTGGCCTCCAATTCATACTCCATTTCGGTCGGATCTTCATTATCATTGATCACGTTTGATAAGAACACCTCTTACATGATTATGGTTTGCAAGCATTCATCATGTGCGAAATGAACTAGTGGTCCATGCAAAATTCTGGTCAGACAGGAGCAAAGAAAACACACCAACTCTTGTTCGTCATTCTATCGAACATGTCGAGGGCAGCCCGGGCACTGCCGGTGCCCATGCTCATCTGCGCCGGAACGATCTGCGGTGAGTCACATACGTCGACCGTCGGCATCTGCGTGGGGCGGAAAGCTGTCCGAAATGGCCCAGCCGGCCATCGAATCCTTCTCTGTCCCAACGGGGTCAGATAGCGTAATCTGCGTCGGTGCTCGGATGGAAGGCGTGTGGGGATCCAGGCGCGACGGAGGAGACAACTGCACCACCATGTCTGAACCTCCCTGCGCCGCCGCTTCCGCCTCCCTCTCTCGTTGTCGTCGTCGCCGCAACTTCCGGGCGACGTTCTCCGCCTTGCAAGTCGCAGCCGACAAAGGGATGCCGACGGACGAGCGGACCGCGTCTCCGTCGTGGCGGTCTGGGTCAGGCTGGACGACATCTCCGGTGGTGGATCGGGACCGGTGGTGAGGATTGGGAGTAAGGGTGGAGGACGGTGAGGGTTCAGGCGCGGGAAAGGTTGAAGGGCGGCGGGAGGAGGAGGAAGGGTTTGGTGGATTTGATGCAATTTACAGTGGGATCGAGCTATCAAATCCGACGTGGCGGGCGTGACCGGACGCGTCTGGGCGCCCCATATTTAGACTGGATATGAGGGATGCCGGTCAGCCCGCGCGTTTGAGGCCCGTTTGAGGCTAATGGCGGCCCGCCCGAATGTATGAGACGGGTTTAAGGCACCCGGCTGTAGATACTCTTAGATGTGCAATAATTATATCCCTAAAAAAATATGCAATAATTATGACACATTTAGATATGCCCTACACAAACCTGAAAGAAAATTGGCGTGGAAAACGAATCGGAATTTTTGTGCGCAGAGAATCTCGCGGGCGGAAAGAAAAAACAAAAGATATTCTCGCTAGAAAAAGGAAAAAAAGGAAACTCGACACGGGTATGGCGTGAGCTGCCGTGGGCACGAGGAAGCGCACGTCTGTCTGCAGACCCGTGCGGAATCGTCCCAGCGCGCGCGCACACACACCTCTTGCCTGTCGATTCGGTCGTCCCGCAACCATCCAGCGGAGCAGATGGGTTCTGAGATCCTAGCAAATCTTTCTTTCCGGTTCAGAACAAGATAAAAGCTTCTGCATCTGGGAACAGTTGAGAGACGCGACAGACCAATAAACGTACACATCATCGACCGTAAGCACGTACCGCGAACCTGTTTCTTTCTTTCTCACGGAGAATGATTAAGAAGAATCCATCCATCGATGATCACACGTTTCTTTTTTTTTAGCATTAGTACAGACAAGCCCTCAGCGCATACACTTATCCCTATGAACGCATACATGCACATCCTACCCCTATGAGCACCTTCGAGAGACTGAGCCGATATATCATCTTGAAATTTACGAAGTCACCGTAGGTGCCTTGTCGTCGATGGGAACGTCTCCTCCCACTAAAAGCGCATCACCGGAAACCTGAAATAAATCCAGGAATAATGTGAACACCAGGATTTGAACCCTGGTGAGTTAGGGATACCACTGTTCACATAACCAACTCAACCACACGTTGATTCGCATGATCATACGTTTCTGGTGTCAATTGTGCCCACCCCTGAATGTCCTCACGCACAAGTTGTTAGGCCGCTCGCTGCGCCACATCGCCATGCCTCCTTGCTGTCCCGTCCCCATCTCACAGGTCAAGTCACATCGGAGACACCATTGGCCTCAAAGGAACAGCGTGCCACATGTTACCACCCCAGTAGCAACAACAACTTGATAAAAAAAAAACATCCAAAAGTAAATTAAGCCCACAATGTCAACCAGCCAGATCCAAGGACTATAACTTCCTACATACGGGCTAGGCTAGCAATAGAACAGCAGTACAGCTACGCATGTCTCAGAAAGCTGTTATGTGATTCTCAAAAAACAAAATTATTATGTGGCTGAATGAAGAGCAAGCACACAAATACGGAACAGCTTAAAATATTATACGTGGGTTGAAGCATACAAACGAGAGCTGGGCTTTGGCCCAATGGTCGGGGTACCAGTGTCGCCCCTGACAACCGGAGTTCGATTCCTTTGTGGAGCGAATTCTGGAATTCTCACTAAGGAAGCTTAAAATTTATAATTCCTTACGACATATTTTTTCATCGAGAAAAGATAGAAAAAAAAGGACCCCGGTAAGGATCGAACGGTTCGGTGGGAAACTGAACCTTTTGTTTCTACTTTCTAAAAGAGAATGATTACTTTTGATTTTTTTTAACACAATACAGATGCAAGTGCTCATATATACGCGCATACATTTGCCCCTATGAACGCACGTACACCCTATCCTTATAAGCACATTCCAGAGACGGAGCCGGCTTATCATCTTAAACTGTCATATGGGTATGGCGTGAACTAATGTGGGCACGGAGAAGTGCACGTCTGTCTGTGTACCCGTGCGGAATCGTCTCAACCCAACTCCACTGTGCGACCCCAAACGGACGTCCGTTTTGTCCGGATTCTGTCCGTTTGGGTAGGGATTTGGGATCGTGTCCGGGCCTGTCCTGCGCCCAGCGCACGGTGGCATCCATTTGCCTCATCCTGTCCGCGTATACTTAAAAAACTAAAAAGCAACATTTCAAATGCCAAGCCCTAGTTCAGGCCGGCGGCCCCGATTCATCACGCCAAGAACAGAGCCGGCCTACCTACGTCCATCGCCGGCATCACCAAATGGCGGCAACAACACAGCCAGCCTCCAAAATGAATAGTTCTCCTCGCCGCAACACAGCCGGTGACGGCAACACAGCCAGCGACGGCAACACAACCCGGCCTCCAAAATGAATGTTTTCTCGGCACCCATGCCACCTTAAAAAACGGCCACGCCGATCGGACGACCTAGTTCAGCCTTCGCGTCGAGCATCTCCTTCGCTCGCCTCGAACCAGGCCCTTGTCTTGTCGCTCATCTTCGACAAGTCCACGCCATGATCGCAAGGGCCACCTCCCCGCTTTGGTGGCGGCATTGGTGGCCTCGATGTCGAGCTGCCTCTGCTCGCCTTGGCGTTGTCGGCCTCGATGTCGAGCCGCCTTTGCCGAGCCGCCTCCTCCATGTCGAGCTGCCTTTGCGGGCCGCCTCCTCCATGTCGATCTTCCTCCTCTTGGCCGCCTCCTCCATCTCAAGCTTCATTTTTGAAGGTCTAGGTATTGCTTCATTTGCTCGTCCTTGCTTTGCCGCTTCTTCTCGTCCCTCACATCCTTTTGAGACATCATGCCATGCAAAGTCTCATGCAAGGCCATGGATGAGGCGTCACGTATGTCGTCCACCTTGGAGTTGGTCTTGCCCTCGGCTTCTTCAACGCCGCCATCTCCACCTCCGCTAACTTGGTGCCTTCAGTCCTCTCTTCCTTTGTAGTTCACGGTATTGGTCCTTGAACTTAGGGCACATGTTGATGAGGGTCCAACAATGCGTAAGAGTGAATGGCTTGTTATTGTGCCGGGCCTTGAATGCCTCCAAAGATTGGAATGCCTACACAACATGATCAACAACAAGTGAACATGCAAACATATACACGGCCAAGTCTCATGGCATTAGCAAGGAAAGGGCTAGAAAGAGGAGATCATACCATGTCCCCAACGCCGAGACCACTTACGGTCGTGCTTCAACGCTCTCAAATGCGGCGCAATACTTGTTGCACTCTTGTTGGATGAACAACCATCTTTTTTGAATCGAGCCGATGCCACGGTTGCTTGTAATTTGGAAGGGCTCGAACATCTTCCTTTCGTGGAATGTTTTGTGGACTCTCGTCCAAAAAACAATGCCCTTTATTCTTGCGCTACCGTCCTCGGATCTTGGCTAATCTCCATCCAAGCTTGGCAAATCAACTTGTCCTCATCTTGTGTATATGAACCCGTCGCGAATGCTCTTCCTCTTCTTTTGTGCCTCCGCTCTTTGGGTGAGCTCGTCGATGAACAATGGCGCACCACTAATATCAACGTCATTGCCTTCTTCTTCTTCATCATCACCTTCGACATAGATGTCATCGTCTTCATGCCACGAGTCACCATGGTCGTAGTCAGCACGGTCGTCGCCCCTTCATCGGGGGCGTATTCGTGCGCCATCCCGACTTTGGGTCTCATCGGGTCGTAAACGCACGCCATGCCCACCGTCGAAGATCACGTCCTCCATGTAGCGGTTGTAGAAGGGGTCGTCGACCGCTGGCGTTGGGGTTGGCATTTCGTCAAACAAGACGCGGGGGGCCGGCATGGTGCCCGTGAACGGTGCCCGTGCCTGCTTTCTTAGCATCTCGACGGATGGCCGCCGCCGCTGCTGGACCAGCGTGGCGTTGAGGTCGATGACGGCCGCGGGCGCGTGTGGACGGCCGCGAACAAGCCCACGTCCGCGACCCGAAATGTGTCGGCCGTCGTGCCTTGGCGGAGGAAGCGAGGCGACATGGCGCTGTGCGCGACGTCGGCGATCGGCGGTGCGTGAGAGGGGCGACCGACGAGCTGTGCTTTCGCCGGGCCGACGGCACTGCGAGGAACCCGGCAGACGCGACCATGCCAAGCATGAGGATGGCATGCGCTTTGTTGACGAGTCTTCCTTCTCGTCGGCGTGACCTTGCGCCTTGCTGCCTCCAACTCCAGCTGCTGGCGGCGAACTTGGCATGGGCGGCATTGACTTTGACGACCGCTCTCCGTTCCTCTTCTTCGTCGATTCGCGTCCAACTTGGCGATCTCCTCCGGCGTGCACTCCGACCGCGGCTTCCTTGGCGCCTTCTTCTTCACCTTTGCGGGTGGGTCGACGGCCAGGCCCCCGGAACCCGGCGGGCCGTCGGTCATGGACGGGGGAGAGAGGGGGTGGCGGGAGGGACGTGGGAGGGTTTGGGGGAAATGGCGCCAAATGGGCGTGGGGGGTTTAAGGTTTCTCCCACCGACAGGCGGGCGGGGAGGAGGACAAGCGCGTCCGCCCGTCATGGCTGTCCGTTTCACCCCAAACCGAGCGTAAGTTTGGGCCGGGATGGGTCGAAAACGGACGGAATCCGGACATTTATCCTTTTGAGGCGCGTCTTTGGTAGCCTCTCTTTTGTCTTTTTACCCCAAATGCATGGGACGACGACGTGACAGGGTCGCGCGGTGGAGTTGGCCTCAGCGCGCACACACACACGTCCCTTGCCTGTCGTCGACCGACTCGCAACCAGCCAGCGGAGCAGATGGGTTCTGAAATCGTACCAGATCTTTCCGGTTCAGAAGATAAAGCTTTTGCATCTGGGAACAGTTGACAGACCTACAAACGTACCCATCGCCACCCATAAGCACGAACCGCGAACCTGTTTCTTTCTTTCTTTCTGACGGGGAATGATTAGGAGGAATCCATCCATCCCTGGTCATACATTCGTGGGGTTAATTTTCTCCCCACTCCCGACGCACAAGATGTCGTGCTCGTTCCGTCGCTGCGGCACGTCGCCGTGCGCCCGTTCGTGCCTCCTTGCTGCCGCCTGGACCATCTCGCAGGTAGGACTTCACTCACTACATCACGCAAATATTTCTATATGTGTGAATGATACCCGAGCCTCGGAAATGTGTGTGTTTGCAGGCTGAGCCAGAATTTAGGTCGCCGATGTCGGAGGCGGTGGAGGCGTTGGTCCGGCTTGTGCAGAGGGCCAACATGACCAAGAGGATGCTTGACGCAGATAACTCCCGGCGAGGCGACGATCAGGACCAGGATTTCATATGATCTGAGTAAGCGGAACCCTTGTATTGCATTTGAGATTGTAGTGTCTGGTTCTGTCCCAACATATCACTGTTTTTGCTTGATATACCCAATTACCAGTGTTGTTTGTGGGTGTTGCTTGAAGAACCAAAACCAAGAGCAAAAGAGTCTTCCCACGAAAGGATCGGAAGTTCAAAATAACCTCCACGCAACAATAACTTGATAAAAAAAAATCATCCAAAAGTAAATTAAGCCCACAATGTCGACCAGCCAGATCCAAGGACTATAACTTCTCGGCTAGCAATAGAACAGCAGCACAGCTAGATATGCATGTCTCAGAAAGATGTTATGTGATTCTAAAAAAAAACTGTTATGTGGCTGAATGAAGAGCAAGCACACAAATACAGAACAGCTTAAAAATATTATATGTTGGTTCAAGCATACAAACGAGAGATGGGCTTTGGCCCAATGGTCGGGGTACAACTGTCGCCCCTGACAACCTGAGTTCGATTCCTGTGTGGAACGAATTTCTGGAATTCTCGCTAAGGAAGCATTAAAACTATAATTCCTTGTGACGTTTCTATTTTGGTCGAGAAAAGATAAAAAAAAAACACCCGCTATTACCTCCTCGCTTCGCCACGTCCAGGAGTGCGTTTTTTTCGATGGTAGTCTCACGAGTAACTTCTCCTCGACTTTTTTATTTTGAGAAAAACTTCTCTTCTCCTCGACTTGTTTACAAACAATTCTGAAAATAACAAAACAAACTAACTAATCTGCCAAGAAATAATCTAATACACCATGAATCACCATGCAGTCATCCATCCGTCCGTCTTCACTGTCACAAGCTAAAGAGCTAACAGAAACAACGTTTTATAGGATCCTCCTGTTATGACCGACATATTAGGGGCTTAGCCTGATTAGTTGTGGTTCAGTTTATCTTATCGTTAATAGAGGCTTAGCCTAATTATATTTTTTTCTTTTTTTTTATCAAAACCAACTTTATTCCTCAAATAATAGCCATGTCTTGTACAATTTTTGGAAGAATAAAGTTGGGCGTATCAGAATCCCAGAACTCAAAAGAGTTCAAACTAAAAGAATGTCTAGCTAAGCAATCAGCTACGTGGTTGGCCTCTCTGTTACAATGAACATAACTGACGCTAGTAAAATCCATCACCAACCGAGTGCGCACTCAGATATGATCGATACATCAGGACCAAGGTGTGTTTCAGGGTTGTTTAGTGCTTCCACCGCAGCCATGCTATCAGACTCGATGACAACTTTTGTGCATCCAATGTTTGCTGCCAGAACTACTCCATGTTGGATGGCCTTCAACTCAGCTGAGAGAACACTTGACACATGAGGAAGTACCCATGTTGCTGCAGCTAAGAAATCTCCATGAAAATCGCGCGCCACTGCACCGTTCACTCCTGCTAGATTTTCAGAGTGAAAGGAGGCGTCAACGTTCACTTTTATCGTCCCTTCGAAAGGCTTCTTCCATGTATGATCTACCCTACGGGTAGGCTGATTTGGTGTATGAGCTCGAACGAAGTTTGTAGCCAGCACCCGAATGGAAATGGCTGTTCGCTTTGGACTGTGGATTGCCTCTCCTTTTGTGTGTTGTCGTCTCTGCCATCAAATATACACATGGCCACCACAATCAACTCAGCAGCTGGTAATTCATGTACTAAACGCCGAGTCTGGAGAAGGATCTCCAAATTAACTGAGCCAGACCGGTCTTGCACCATAGAATTTTGAATAGTTTCCAACAAACCAAGCTCTGCCCAAACATCTGTTGCCCTCGAGCATGTAAGTAGACAGTGTTGGATGTCTTCATGTCCAATATTACACAGTGGGCATTGGGGGATAAGAGGAATATGTCTCCCTGCCAGCACACCCAAGCAGGGTAGGACTCCCTTGAGGACCTTCCATCCGAAATGTTTGATTTTCCCAGGCAGCCGTAATTGCCATAAATCTTTCCAAAGACAAGTTCATATGAGCACTTTCAGACGGTCCGAATCGACAAATGGCGACCGAACTGGTGATCAAACTGTACATGATAGGCGAATCTAATGTAGAAGGTCCCGACCTTGTAAAGTTCCATGCCACAAAATCCTCTATAGCTTCGGTATGTAATGGGATTTGCAATATTCTATTAACATCAACTATTGAAAAAACTGACCGAAGTAGCACTTCATCCCACTGTCCCGAGTGGGGATCAATTAACTCTTGTACCTTGCTCAACATTGTCCTGCTTCTAGGAGTAATAATTTTCCTTGACTCACTAGATGGAATCCAGGGACCTTCTCAAATATTTATATTCGATCCAGAGCCAACCCTCCATATACAATCTCTTTTGAAGGCCTGAATTCCTGCAACTATACTTTGCCAAGTATAAGAAGAACCCTTCTTTGGTCCAGCTCTTAGTATGTCTCCATTAGGATAGTACTTAGCACTCAAAACTTGCGCACACAATGAGTCAGGGTTTTGGAGAAGTCGCCAACACTGCTTTGCTAACATAGCAAGATTAAAGCTGTGAAGGTCCCTAAACCCCATGCCATCCTTCTTCTTTGGAACACACATTTTCCACCACGCAAACCAATGCATCTTTTTCTTTTCGCTCCATCTCCCCACCAAAAACCTGCTATCTTATTAGGAGGATTATATAAACTCGTGTAAGGACCTGTTTTGGGATTAAGTAAGAAGTAATCATATTTGCTCGCCTTCCTTAGGGAGCCGGGAGACCTAACCCTAGCCGCCACCCATGCGCCCTCTCTCTCTCGCGCGCGCACGCAACGACGGCTCCCCAGCGCTGGTGACCATGCCTTCCTCCACGCCATCCCTCCTTCCACCCCTAAAACTTGAGACCACGCCTTGGTAGGGATCCGGTTCCTACCAATTTGATATCAGATAGCTTCGGTGTAATCATGTCCTCGCCGCCGCCCACCCCGACCCTCCCACTGTCGACCGCGACGACCGACCCGATGGCCTCCACGGCCAGCGCCCTGCTCTTGCCGATGCCGGTCTCCTCCGCCGCGCCCGTCCCCGTCGTCTTCACCCCGGAGGAGATGACGACTGCCATCCGGGATCTCACCCAGGCGGTCACGAGCATCTACATGTTCCTCGCGAGATCCTATGGGCCGTAGTCGCCTGTGCCCTTCGCCACCGCCCCGACACCGTGGCAGCCGCTGTCCTGGCGATCCCCGTCGCTGCCGCCATGCCGCAGCCACCACCAGCGATGAACCCCGGCGCCTCCACCATGCAGCAGGGGCAACAGCTGCAGCAGCTGCCACCGGCGACCGCGGCCCTGGGCATCCCGATGACGAACCCGGGGGTGCCCATCCATCAGGTCTGGTTTCCCCCGTCGCCGTCTCCGTTACCGTCCTGGCTCGCCGGGTCCCTTGAGCCGGTCTACACGATGGCCTCGGTCGGGCCGCACGTGCTGCCCCCACCGGCGACGCACCCGGCCATGCAGTTTGGCGGGTCCTCGGGCTACGCCGAGCCCTTCGCCAGCGTCGACGGGCCCCCACTACTAGGGAAAACCCTAGCAGTAGCTGATGTCTACTACACAACCTTCTTCTTGTAGACGTTGTTGGGCCTGCAAGTGCACAAGTTTGTAGGACAGTAGCAAATTTCCCTCAAGTGGATGACCTAAGGTTTATCAATCCGCGAGAGGCGTAGGAGGAAGATGGTCTCTCTCAAACAACCCTGCAACCAAATAACAAAAAGTCTCTTGTGTCCCCAACACACCCAATACAATAACAAGTTGTATAGGTGCACTAGTTCGGCGAAGAGATGGTGATACAAGTGCAATATGGATGGTAGATATAGGTTTTTGTAATCTGAAAATATTAAAACAGCAAGGTAACAAGCGATAAAAGTGAGAGTAAATGGTATTGCAATGATAGGAAACAAGGCCTAGGGTTCATACTTTCACTAGTGTAAGTTCTCTCTGAAGGAAATATGCCCTAGAGGCAATAATAAAGTTATTATTTATTTCCTCATATCATGATAAATGTTTATTATTCATGCTAGAATTGTATTAACCGGAAACATAATACATGTGTGAATACATAGACAAACATATAGTCACTAGTATGCCTCTACTTGACTAGCTCATTAATCAAAGATGGTTATGTTTCCTAACCATAGACATGTGTTGTTATTTGATTAATGGGATCACATCATTAGGAGAATGATGTGATTGACATGACCCATTCCGTTAGCCTAGCACTTGATCGCTTAGTATATTGCTATTGCTTTCTTCATGACTTATACATGTTCCTGTAACTATGAGATTATGCAACTCCGCTTACGGAGGAACACTTTGGTGCCATCAAACGTCACAACGAATCGGGTGATTATAAAGGAGTACTACAGGTGTCTCCAAAGGAACATGTTGGGTTGGCATATTTCGAGATTAGGTTTTGTCACTCCGATTGTCGGAGAGGTATCTCTGGGCCCTCTTGGTAATGCACATCACATAAGCCTTGCAAGCATTGCAACTAATAGGTTAGTTGCGAGATGATGTATTACGGAACGAGTAAAGAGACTTGCCGGTAATGAGATTGAACTAGTTATTGGATACCGACGATCGAATCTCGGGCAAGTAACATACCGATGACAACGGGAACAACGTATGTCGTTATGCGGTTTGACCGATAAAGATCTTCGTAGAATATGTAGGAACCAATATGGGCATCCAGGTTCCGCTATTGGTTATTGACCGAGAATATTTCTAGGTCATGTCTACATAGTTCTCGAACCCGTAGGGTCCGCACGCTTAACGTTACGATCACAGTTTTATTATGAGTTTATAAGTTTTGATGTACCGAAGTTTGTTCGGAGTCCCGGATGTGATCACGGACATGACGAGGAGTCTCAAAATGGTCGATACATAAAGATTGATATATTGGAAGCCTATGTTTGGACATCGGAAGTGTTCCGGGTGAAATCGGCATTTTACCGGAGTACCGGGAGGTTACCGGAACCCCCCGGTGACCTAATGGGCCTTAGTGGGCCTAGTGGAGAAAGAGGAGAAGGGGCCAAGGGCAGCATGCGCCCCCCCCCATGTCCGAATAGGACAGGGAGGGGGCGCCCCCCTTCCTTTTCCCCTCTCCTCCTTCCCCAAGTCCTAATCCAACTAGGAAGGGGAGTCCTACTCCGGTGGGAGTAGGACTCCTCCGCGCCTCCTCCTAGGGCCGGCCGCACCCCCTTGCTCCTTTATATACGGGGCAGGGGCACCCCATAGACACACAAGTTGATCTACGGATCATTCCTTAGCCGCAGTCGGTGCCCCCTCCACCATATTCCACCTCGGTCATATCGTCGCGAGTTTAGGCGAAGCCTCGCGCCGATAGAGCATCATCATCGTCACCACGCCGTCGTCTTGACGGAACTCATCCCCGACGCTTTGCTGGATCGGAGCCCGGGATCGCCATCGAGCTGAACGTGTGCTGAACTCGGAGGTGCCGTCGCTCGGTACTTGGATCGGTCGGATCGTGAAGACGTCGACTACATCAACCGCGTTGTCATAACGCTTCCGCTTATGGTCTACGAGGGCGTGGACAATACTCTCCCTCTCGTTGCTATGCCATCACCATGATCTTGCGTGTGCGTAGGAAATTTTTTGAAATTACTACGTTCCCCAACAGTGGCATCCGAGCCAGGTTTTATGCATAGATGTCATATGCACGAGTAGAACACAAGTGAGTTGTGGGATATACAAGTCATACTGCTTACCAGCATGTCATACTTTGGTTCGGCGGTATTGTGAGATGAAGCGGCCCGGACCGACATTACGCCAGACGCTTACGCGAGACTGGTTTCACCGTCGCGAGCACTCGTGCTTAAAGGTGACCAAGGGTGTCTCTGCCTCTCACTTTAATTGAACCGAGTGTGGCTACGCCCGGTCCTTGCGAAGGTTAAAACAACACTAACTTGACGAACTATCGTTGTGGTTTTAATGCGTAGGTAAGAACGGTTCTTGCTCAGCCCGTAGCAGCCACGTAAAATATGCAACAACAAAGTAGAGGACGTCTAACTTGTTTTTGCAGGGCATGTTGTGATGTGATATGGTCAATACGTGATGCTATATTTTATTGTATGAGATGATCATGTTTTGTATGAGATGATCATGAAATGCAAACGCCCTGTAATTGCTTTACTTTATCACTAAGCGGTAGCGATAGTCGTAGAAGCAATAGATGGCGTAATGACAACGATGCTACGATGGAGATCAAGGTATCGCGCCGGTGACGATGGTGATCACGACGGTGCTTCGGAGATGGAGATCACAAGCACAAGATGATGATGGCCATATCATATCACTTATATTGATTGCATGTGATGTTTATCCTTTATGCATCTTATCTTGCTTTGATTGACGGTAGCATTTTAAGATGATCTCTCACTCAAATTATCAAGAAGTGTTCTCCCTGAGTATGCACCGTTGCGAAAGTTCTTCGTGTTGAGATACCACGTGATGATCGGGTGTGATAGGCTCTACGTTCAAATACAACGGGTGCAAAACAGTTGCACATGCGGAATACTCAGGTTAAACTTGACGAGCCTATCATATACAGATATGGCCTCGGAACACGGAGACCGAAAGGTCGAACGTGAATCATATAGTAGATATGATCAACATAGTGATGTTCACCATTGAAACTACTCCATCTCACGTGATGATCGGACATGGTTTAGTTGATTTGGATCACGTAATCACTTAGATGACTAGAGAGATGTCTGTCTAAGTGGGAGTTCTTAAATATGATTAATTGAACTTAAATTTATCATGAACTTAGTACCTGATAGTATTTTGCTTGTCTATGTTTCTTGTAGATAGATGGCTCGTCTTGTTGTTCCGTTGAATTTTAATGCGTTCCTTTAGAAAGCAAGTTGAAAGATGATGGTAGCAATTACACGGACTGGGTCCGTAACTCGAGGATTATCCTCATTGCTGCACGTAAGAATTACGCCTTGGAAGCACCGCTGGGTGCCAGTGCTCGCTCTTGATGCAACCGACGACGTTAAGAACGTCTGGCGAGCAAAGCGATGACTACTCGATAGTTCAGTGTGCCATGCTTTACGGCTTAGAACCGGCCTTCAACGACGTTTTGAACGTCATGGAGCATATGAGATGTTCCAGGAGTTGAAGTTAATATTTCAAGCAAATGCCCAGATTGAGAGATATGAAGTCTCCAATAAGTTCTATAGCTGCAAGATGGAGGAGAATAGTTCTGTCAGTGAACACATACTCAAAATGTCGGGTATAATAATCACTTGATTCAACTGGGAGTTAATCTTCCGATGATAGTGTCATTGACAGAATTCTTCAATCACGCCACCAAGCTACAAGAGCTTCGTGATGAACTGTAATATGCAAGGGATGGACAAGACTATTCCCGAGCTCTTCGCAATGCTAAAAGCCGTGGAGGTAGAAATCAAAAAGGAGCATCAAGTATTGGTGGTCAATAAGACCACCAGTTTCAAGAAAAGGGCAAAGGGAAGAAGAAGGAACTTCAAGAAGAACAACAAACAAGTTGTTGCTCAAGAGAAGAAACCCAAGTCTGGACCTAAGCACGAGACTAAGTGCTTCTACCGCAAGCAGATCGACATCGGAAGCGGAACTGCCCCAAGTATTTGGCGGATAAGAAGGATGGCAAAGTGAACAAAGGTATATGTGATATACATGTTATTGATGTGTACCTTACTAATGCTCGCAGTAGGACCTGGGTATTTGATACTGGTTCTGTTGCTAATATTTGCAACTCGAAACAGGGACTACGGATTAAGCGAAGATTGGCTAAGGACGAGGTGACGATGTGCGTGGGAAATGGTTCCAAAGTCGATGTGATCGCGGTCGGCACGCTACCTCTACATCTACCATCGGGATTAGTTTTAGACCTAAATAATTGTTATTTGGTGCCAGCGTTAAGCATGAACATTATATCTGGATCTTGTTTGATGCGAGACGGTTATTCATTTAAGTCAGAGAATAATGGTTGTTCTATTTATATGAATAATATATTTTATGGTCATGCACCCTTGAAGAGTGGTCTATTTTTATTGAATCTCGATAGTAGTAATACACATATTCATAGTGTTGAAACCAAAAGATACAGAGTTGATAATGATAGTGCAACTTATTTGTGGCACTCGCCGTTTAGGTCATATCGTTGTAAAACGCATGAAGAAACTCCATACTGATGGGCTTTTGGAATCACTTGATTATGAATCACTTGGTACTTGCGAACCGTGCCTCATGGGCAAGATGACTAAAACGCCGTTCTCCGGAACTAAGGAGCGAGCAACTGATTTGTTGGAAATCATACATACTGATGTTTGTGGTCCAATGAATGTTGAGGCACGCGGCGGATATCGTTATTTTCTCACCTTCGCAGATGATTTGAGCAGATATGGGTATATCTACTTAATGAAACACAAATCTGAAACATATGAGAAGTTCAAAGAATTTCAGAGTGAAGTGGAAAATCATCGTAACAAGAAAATAAAATTTCTACGATCTGATCATGGAGGAGAATATTTGAGTTACGAGTTTGGTTTACATTTGAAACAATGCGGAATAGTTTCGCAACTCACGCCACCCGAACACCACAACGAAATGGTGTGTCCGAACGTCAGAATCGTACTTTACTAGATATGGTGCGATCTATGATGTCTCTTACTGATTTACCGCTATCGCTTTTGGGGTTATGCTTTAGAGACGGCGCATTCACGTTAAATAGGGCACCATCAAAATCTGTTGAACGACGCCTTATGAACTATGGTTTGGCAAGAAACCAAAGTTGTCGATCTTAAAGTTTGGGGCTGCGATGCTTATGTGAAGAAACTTCAACCAGATAAGCTCGAACCTAAATCGAGAAATGTGTCTTCATAGGATACCCAAAAGAGACTATTGGGTACACCTTCTATCACAGATCTGAAGGCAAGATTTTCGTTGCTAAATTCGGATCCTTTCTAGAAAAGAGTTTCTCTCGAAAGAAGTGAGTGGGAGAAAAGTAGAACTTGATGAGATAACTGTATCTGCTCCCTTATTGGGAAGTAGTTCATCACAAGAACCGGTTCCTGTGACAACTGCACCAATTAGTGAGGAAGCTAATGATATTGATCATGAAACTTCGATCAAGTTTCTCTTGAACTCACGAGGTCAACAAGAGTAAGATCCGCACCAGAGTGGTACGGTAATCCTATTCTGGAAGTCATGTTACTTGACCATGGCGAATCTACACACTATGAAGAAGCGATGGTGAGCCCAGATTCCGCAAAATGGCTGGAAGCCATGAAATCTGAGATGGGATCCATGTATGAGAACAAAGTATGGACTTTGGTTGACTTGCCCGATGATCGGCAAGCCATTGAGAATAAATGGATCTTTAAGAAGAAGACTGACGCTGATGGTGAAGGAAATATGCCCTAGAGGCAATAATAAAGTTATTATTTATTTCCTTATTTCATGATAAATGTTTATTATTCATGCTAGAATTGTATTAACCGGAAACATGATACATGTGTGAATACATAGACAAACATATAGTCACTAGTATGCCTCTACTTGACTAGCTCATTAATCAAAGATGGTTATGTTTCCTAACCATAGACATGTGTTGTTATTTGATTAATGGGATCACATCATTAGGAGAATGATGTGATTGACATGACCCATTCCGTTAGCCTAGCACTTGATCGTTTAGTATATTGCTATTGCTTTCTTCATGACTTATACATGTTCCTGTAATTATGAGATTATGCAACTCCCGTTTACCGGAGGAACACTTTGGGTGCTACCAAACGTCACAACGTAACTGGGTGATTATCAAGGAGCACTACAGGTGTCTCCAAAGGTACATGTTGGGTTGGCGTATTTCGAGATTAGGTTTTGTCACTCCGATTGTCGGAGAGGTATCTCTGGGCCCTCTCGGTAATTGTCGTGGAATTGTCACGGCAGATGTCCTCGTGAAAGGACTTAGTCGCAGGGCCATCGTACGGGTTAACTTAGAGGGGTTAAAGCGGACACAAAGACACGGGAGTTATACTAGTTCGGCCCCTTCGATGAAGGTAAAGCCTACGTCTAGTTGTGATGGGATTGATGTGGTTTCGGCGACTAGGGAGCAATAGCTTCGCCTAAGCCTCGAATTGTCTGTCCCTAAACCGCGGCCGGGTCGTCCCCTTATATACACGGGTTGACGCCCGGCCGGTCTACAGAGTCCCGATCCGGCTCATACAAGTGTCCGGCTCGGTCTCTTCTCTCTTATATTACAGCACAAGTCACAAGACTAAGGCAGTTTACATAAATGGACCCTAATCCGCCTCTGGGCTCTGGGCCTCCTTCGTGGGCCCTGATCATGGACGAGGGTAACCCGGCCCCTTCTGGGCGGTTTACACTCAGTAGTTATATCCCCAACATTAGGCCCCAGATTGACTTGAACCGTTCATGTTAATCTTCAACATCAACAGAAACTCAATCTCCCTTCATATTTCAGTAACCGCCATCGCCTTGAACCGCCGTGGCGTCATCTTCCAACCACAAAGCAATGGGCGCTTGACGTCATCTTTAATAAAGAAATCCAAACAGTAAGATTCCCTTCATTTAATACTATCCCAGAAATCGAGGCGATCATTCTACGCCCACCGCTTTTGACTCCTTGATTCTCGCGCGTTAATTGCCTGTTTCCTTATAAATAGACCGGCCGACCCTTTCTCTTCTTCTTCTTCGCGCTTCTTCTTCCTCGCGACGTTCCGGCTCTGAAGCTTCGCCCGCCGCCCCGACCTTCGACGCCGCGTCGGCTCAGAGCCGCTGCATCAACCTGACTGGACCAAGCTCTTTAGCGCTCCTCCGCCGCTTCGGCGCGCCGTAAGGCTCCTCTTGATCCCTAGATCCGCATCTCAAGGTCCTGTTCATCTTGTAGTTCATAGGTGTTCATCGTAGTGTCCTTATACCTGCCCTGCCATGGCTGTATGATTCAACCGTAGCATACATCCTGTGCAGCGACGGCTCCGCCGTTAGTTTAACTCTTTGTGCACCTTTCATTTTGTTCAGATCCTCTTGTTTAGAACGCACGAACCTTCCTGCCCTCTATGAGGCTTGCATAGGTCGCAGAAATTTTTCTCACTGAACCTTCGGTAGATCTAAATCGCCTCCATTCGCATGTGAAATCTGTTTCTGTCCATACTTAGTAGATTTTCCAGTTCTGTCTCTCTCGGCGGTTTGACTTTTGATAGCTAATCCGTCCTCCATTAGTCCTCGCTTAACCGAATTGGAAACTGGTTGCCGAATCGCCGGTTTAACATTTTATAAGGTGTCTAAACCGTTTAACGGTGAATCGTTTTTCCTTTCCTTTCGCAGTTTTAGTCTTCCGGAATGGCCAAGCAATTCTCAGCTTGCAATTGGGTCCGGTCCAAGATCACTGAAACGCAACTCAACGGATACGTCACCACTGGCGCTTTGGCTTCAAAAAATGTCCTCCACTGGCGTGTTCCGGATGCCGAATTCCCTCCCGATCCGCAAGAAGGAGAAGTAATTGTGTTTATGCAGCACTTAGACCGGGGATTCTGCCCGCCCGGATCAAAATTCTTCCGGGATGTCCTTGCAAGTTTTCAACTCCATCCGCAGGATATTGGCCCGAACTCTGTGTCAAACATATGCAATTTTCAAGTTTTCTGTGAAGTCTATCTTCAAGAAGAACCATCTGTGGAGTTGTTCCGGGATTTCTTTCACTTGAACTGCCATACAGAATTTTCTGATGGTCCGAACACAGAGCTGGGCGGCGTTTCAATCCAGAAAAGGAAGGAAGTGGACTTTCCTCACGCCAAACACCATAGCCATCCAAAAGATTGGAACCAAACCTGGTTCTACTGCCGGAACACTGCTCCTGACAACGAGAATCCTTTGCCGGGTTACCGTCCTCACCGGCTTAGCAACCATCATCTGTTGCCTTTACGCTTGACCGCCGCGGAACGGAAGAACTTTGCGCCTCAAATTGTCAAGCTCTGGGCTTTAATGGCCAACGGCTTAACTGGCATGGACCTTGTGCGATGCTGGGTTTCTTGGGGCGTCTTGCCATTAAGTCACCGGCCCGGATTGATGCACGAATACACTGGCAGCCTCCAAGACCCTCAAAGACGTCACGATCTTCCAATAACAGAGCTTGAAGTCACAGAGACAGTGAAGCGGATGCTTGATGAACCGATCTCTATCTGCAGCCAAACCGGGTTGGCTCCATTCTGTGTTGCCAACAAACCGCCTGCGGTAGGCTCTACTCACCGCTTTTCTGACATTAATACCTTGTTGATATATATTAATCCTTATTACTTCTCAGGCTAACAGCTCCTTCTGGAAACGTACCAAACCGGCCCGGGCCCCGCGTGTAAAGTCCAAGGCCACCAAGAAGGCTGGCAAGAGGAAAACCGCCGAGTCTTCTGATCCGCTGGAGGAAGAAGAATCAGAAGCTGAGGTAAAACTTGATATCCTTACGAGGGAGTCGCCGTAAACCGGCTCTCCTCTTCGTATTTCTTCTTGCTTGTAACTTGTCCCTTTGTATTCCTTCTTTTACTGACAATTTTAACTCCCAGGATGACGCTGAAGCCAGTCATGCCGACCCTGTTGAGGTAATCTTTCTTTCTTCCGAATCCGACCTCGTGCCGGTTAAAATAATTCGTCGCGCCGTTCGGAAAGTGAAAAAAATCTCATTCCTATGCTTATTTGAATCCAAACCTGTCCTTGAAGACACAGCAGGCTGAAGAGCGTCGTACGACCCGGCACAGTGGTCAACAGATTACCTCATCCGGTTTACCAGATACACCAACCGGGCGTCGTCGGAGGTGATTTGTTCTCCTGAAAAGCGTTATCCCTTAAAAGGTTTCTTCCGATGCCCTCTCAATCCGTCTGACCCGAATTATCAGGCCTCTTCCAACTCCTCTGGCGGTTCATCAACCACGCAACTGCCTCCGCTTAAAGTTGCTGCCGGGTAAACACCATACTTCTGTCCCGCCAATTCGGTTTATATTTGCATTGGTCGGTTTGTCTGATTCTAACTCTGAACATTGCAGAACCAAGGCTCGCTTAAGCAAAAAAGCGAAAACCCTTGACCCTACTGCGGATGTTGATCCGGAGAAGACCCCGGAGCAGCATGGCGAAAACCCTGAGGTCGCTAAAAATAGCTCTGGCGAGTTGTACCGAGACGACACTGCTGATCCGCCAGAAACTGAACCGGAGGCCCAAGTGCAAACCTCACATCCTGCTCCACCGAGTCCGCCACAGAGCGGGTCGTGACTGTTGAACCGCCGAGCCAAAGTACGAAGACACCAAGCCCAAAGAAGACCGCCGGTCTGGCCAGCCCGGTCAAAAATGACGATGTTATTGTGACGGGCGCTGGCTACACCACTCCTGGCCAACCGGTCGCTTTAGCAAAACACAGCGCCAAAGAAGAATCTATTATGAGCAAAGATAAGGGGAAAACTGATCAGCCGACATGACAACCTCTCTGCTCAAGAACTTCACTCCGGCTACAACCGGCTCTATACAAGCCGTGACTTTGAAGCTGGTCTGGTAAATCGCATGAAGGACCGCTATGAGGTAAGAAGTTACGCTTTCCTTGTACTCTTGCTGCATAGTAGCCCCCAAGGGCCGGTTCAACTTAGCTTAGTTAAACTGGGACTTAACTTTGTATAGAAACCATATGCTTTAAACTTCAGTGCTCTAGCCCCCAAGGGCCGGTTCAACTTAGCATAGTTAAACCGGAATTTGATTTCTGTATCCCCATGGCAAACTCAGATCAACTAGCCATTAGCCCCCAAGTGCCAAGTTGAATATTTGTATTGAGCTTGGGACTTTATAATGAAACAACTAACGTGCTCCCTTTGTTACCAGAACGAGATACACCAGCAAACCGTGCAAGTCAAGGACCTTCGAGCCAATCTGGAAACTCAACAAACAGAAACCACCAAGACCAAGGACGAATTGAAAACTGCCTTGGCCACTATGGAACAGCTGATGGAGTGGTATAAATCCGAGCGGGCCAACTGGGACACCGAGAAGGCCGGTTTGAAAAAACGGGCGGAAGATGCCGAATCAGCTCTTAAACCGGTGACTGAAGAACTTACCAGACTAAAGCGCCAAGTTCATGCCATGACCTCTGCCATCTTTGGTAAGAAAATTTGCGCTGATTACCCTTGCTTTGATATTTTTGCCGGTTTAGCCTGAGCTGTCTGAAACTGGTGCAGGCAAGCGTATTGCTCATCTGGGCTCTGATGTGCGGAAGAAGCTCAAGGCCGCTTACACGCTGATTGAGCAGCTGTATACCGGCGTCCAGCGAGTCATATGCGCCACATCGTATGACAACACAGCTTCGTCCTTGATCAAAGATACACTGGACCGGCTGTCCATGGTTCCGGGGCAGCTTGAAGAGTTGAAACGATCCGCGGCCTGGGCTGGCACTCTACTGGCTCTAACTCGCGCCAAGGCGTGGATAGCGGATCTTGACCCGGCTGACATAGCCAAGGGTTTCCCCAGCGCTCAAGAGAATGGTGAAGCCTTTGATAATGGCGCCTCAAACGAATAACAAAGGAGATCGTCATTGGCGAAGTCAATCGGCAGCGAAGCCAACTGGCGGTTCACCGCTCTTTTATGATGCAAACAACAAGCGGGTGGAGTTTGTTATTCCGAAGTGCGAGCCTTATTCCTCCAATCCGTAAGCACACTTATGCCCCGACGTTGATCCGCTTTGAGCTTATAAGTGAAGAGGCTGTCTTCGTGCCTTAACCCGGATTACTGGTCTACCAATGACTTCCGGGCTTTGGGTGATGAAGAGGAAGAAGTTGAACCGACGCCAGGCGCCCCCTCTTCCTCACGTCAACCTGGCGAAGAAGCTTAATCCGTCAAGCCGGGTGATGCATCAGAAACTGCTAGTCACAACGCCATGCGAAACACCGGGCCTTGGAAGGCCTTGTAATAGAATAGCCAGCCCTTCTTGTTTCTGAACATGCTTTTATGCTCTCCGTCTGTAACCTTCGCGCAGAGGTGCTGATACTTTGGTTTGAAACATTCAATGCATTTTGCCTGCAATCACAAATTCTTAAACCGCCACAGCGACTTGTGTCGCCAGCCGGCTTGTGATGCCAATATTTATATAAGAAAATATCGATGTATATGCTCAAACCTTTGTGATACAAAACAAATACCGCCAAATGTCGGGCATGCAATTGGCTTAGCCAATCTTGAGGCGGAGGGTGTATAAACCATTACCGTCAAAGGAGAAAACAACTCCTGTGTTTATAATGCCGGTTCACCGTGTAAACCGTGTTGGGTCATGACAAGCCCCCTGTTACTCCATAATGGGATGTTAACAGAAAAAATCAAACCGAAGCAAATATCTCCGGATTAAAAATAGACCGAATTCCATTAATTGACAGATTGAACCGGTTTAAAGAGGTCATCGGTTTAAAAAAGCCAAAAAATCAAATAACAGTTATGAAATCAATATGGAAGCAAAGGCAATTATAAAACCGTTTGCAAGAAGAGGCTTTACTGAGCCTGATCAGATGGTATTACCATGGTCGGACAGGACCAAGCTCCCCATAAGGTGTAGCGATGGTTCAAGTCAGCCAGGCCCCCAACTGACACCGTGGCATTACGCCGATCAAGTGGCATGGCAATGTTTCGGGTTCGACCAAGCCCCCAAGTGATTCTATGGCCTTAGGCCGACCAAGAGGCGTGACTGGTTCAGACGTGACCATGTCCCCAAGTGATCTGGTGGCTTGCGCCCATCAAAAGGTGTTGCATTGGTTCGGACACGACCAAGCCCCCAAGTGACATAAAAACTTCTGAAAAGCAAGATCAAGGGCTAAACCGGAGGCTGCTTTGCAACAACAACTCCATGTACCCAAACCAGACCTTTTACAGAAGGATACCCCGCTTTAGCCGAGGCTCCGGTTTATTTCTTTTATTCATAATATATACATTGTTTTAATATGTACATAAGTGGAGCCGATGGCTCAGGTATAATAAGGCCGAAGATGAGCTATGTTCCACGGCCTGTTGGTCTCCTCTTCTGACGTGCGTGAGTCTTTTCGCTCTTGAACATCAATCAGATAGTATGACCCGTTGTGCAGATTCTTGCTGACCACAAAAGGTCCTTCCCAAGGTGGGGATAGCTTGTGCATATCTGTCGGTCTTGAATGAGCGAAGCACCAAGTCTCCTTCTGAAAGGTTCGGTCTTAACCGCCGATTGTGATACCGACGAAGATCCTGCTGGTAAATCGCCGAACGAGCAGCCGCCATATCTCGCTCTTCATCCGGTCGATCCAAAGCGTCCTGCCGTGTTGCCTCGCTATCGGCCTCAACATAGGCTGCCACGCTGGGCGAGTCATAGCGGATATCGCGAGGCGGGACCGCCTCCGCTCCATAGACCATAAAGAGCGGTGTGTATCCGATTGGATCGATTCGGGGTAGTATTGATACTCCATATCACGGATGGTAGCTCTTCTACCCAACAACCCGCGTCCTCTCTAAAGGGACCATAAGCGGGGTTTGATACCTCTCAAGATCTCTTGATTAGCTCGTTCTGCTTGACCATTGGACTGCGAGTGGGCCACTAAAGAAACGTCAAGCCGGATATGCTCTCGTTCACAAAACTCCTTCATGGCTCCCTTGGACAAATTGGTGCCATTGTCCGTGATGATCTTGTGTAGGAACCCAAACCGAAGATCACCCTTTTATGAACTGAACCGCCGTGGCGCATCACACTTGCTAACGAGGCTCGCCTCGACCCACTTTGTAAACTTGTCAGCTGCGACCAGCAAGTGTGTTTTCTTGTCCTTGGACCTTTAAAAGGCCCCACCATGTCCAGCCCCAAGTTGCAAGCGGCCAAGTAATTGGAATCATCCTCAATTCTGAGCGGTATGTGAGCACGTCTAGAAAACTTCGGCAACCATCACATCGCTGACCAGTTCCTCCGCATCGGCATGGGCGGTCAACCAATAAAAACCATGGCGGAACGCTTTGGCCACCAAGGATTTTGAACCGGCGTGGTGACCACGGTCCCCTTCATGGATCTCACGCAATATCTCACGGCCTTCCTCGGGGACACACAACGCTGAAGCCTACGACACGCTGCAATGATGCAACTCGCCATTATATATGGTCATAGACTTAGACCGCCAATTATCTGTCAGACCAACGTCTCATCTTCCGTAACTTCGCCCGGTTCATGTATGCCAAATAAGGGGCGTCAATCTGAATGACATGCAAGGCTGCCACCAATCGAGCCTCTCGATCAGGAATAGCCAAATCTACTTCATCGAAGCTTAAGCGGCAGTTGTGCGATGACGTCAAGGAAGACATTAGGCGGGACGGTTTACGTTGAGAGCCCAGCCGGCTTAGAGCATCCGCCGCTTCATTCTTCCGACGATCCACATGGTCCACGATATCCTTTAAAGTGTCCTGCAACAACATCCACCTCCCGACGGCGCAGCCATGAGTGGATCTTTGGAATCCCAAGTACACGATACTTGCTGGGCCACCAAGTCCGAGTCACCAAAGCATTTAACCCGGCTGAGATTCATCTCCTTAGCCATCCGGAGACCGTGGAGCAAAGCTTCATACTCAGCTGCATTGTTAGTACAAGGGAACATTAAGCGGAGAACGTAACAGAACTTGTCACCTCGCGGGGAAGTTAACACGACTCCAGCCCCCGAGCCCTCCAATTGCCTGGACCCATCAAAGTGGATGGTCCGGCTTTTCTTCAGGCGCTTGCAACTCCGTCCAATCATTAATGAAATCCACAAGTGCCTGAGACTTTACGGCCGTCCGAGGCACATACCTTAAACCGTGCGGCCCAAGTTCTATAGCCCACTTAGCAATCCGGCCAGTCGCTTCCCGGTTCTGTATGATATCGCCCAAAGGAGCTGAACTGAGCACCGTGATGGGGTGCCCCTGAAAATATTGCTTCAGCTTCCGGCTTGCCATAAAAACTCCATACACCAGCTTCTGCCAATGCGGATATCTCTGCTTAGACTCAATGAGGACCTCGCTGATGTAATAAACCGGCCGTTGAACCGGATACTCCTTCCCTGCCTCTTTCCGCTCCACTACGATGGCAACGCTAACTGCCCTGGCATTAGCAACAACATATAACAAAAGCGGCTCTTTGTCAATGGGAGCGGCGAGAACCGGCGGGTTGGCTAGCTGCCGCTTTAAATCCTCCAATGCTTCATCGGCAGCTGAACTCGAGCATTTAACCGATCCGTCTTCTTCAAAGATCCGGTACAAAGGAATGGCCTTTTCTCCTAAGCGGCTGATAAACCGGCTTAGCGCAGCAATCCGACCCGCCAATCGCTGGACATCATTGATGCACTTTGGCTTAGCCAAGGAGGTGATAGCTGTAATTTTATCCGGATTAGCTTCAATCCTCTCTGTTGGACACAAGAAAACCCAATAACTTGCTGCGGAACACCAAGACACACTTAGCGGGTTGAGCATCATCTTGTACACCGCAAGTTGTCAAAAGTTTCCTTTAGATCCTCAATCAACGTTTCCTTCCTCCTTGACTTAACCACAATATCATCCACATAAGCATGCACATTACGGCCAATTTATTCATGCAAGCAATTCTGTACGCAACGTTGATAAGTTGCTTGGGCGCTCTTGAGCCCAAAAGGCATAGATACATAGCAGAAGGCTCCAAAAGGGGTGATAAACGCCGTCTTCTCCTGGTCCTTAACTGCCATCTTAATCTGATGATATCCGGAATACGCATCCAAAAAACTCAAACGCTCACAACCCGCCGTAGCATCAATAATCTGATCAATGCGGAGGAGGCGAAAGGATCTCTTTGGACAAGCTTTGTTAAGATATGTAATCCACACACATGCGCCAAGTGCCATTCTTTTGAGGACCAACACGGATTAGCAAGCCACTCGGATGGAAAACTTGACGATAAACCCTGCCGCTAAGAGTCTGGCAACCTCCTCTCCAATGGCCTTGCGCCTTTCCTCGTTAAACCGGCAAAGAAACTGCTTTACCGGTTTGTACTTGGGATCAACATTAAGAGTGTGCTCAGCGAGTTCCGTCGGTACACCTGGCATGTCGGAAGGTTTCCATGCAAAATGTCCCGATTCTCACGGATGAACTTCGATGAGCGCCCTCCTATTTAGGATCCAAGTTAGCACCGATGGTGAACTGCTTGGACGAATCGCGGGCACAAAATCAACAAGTTTAGTCTCGGCCACCGACTTAAACTTCAAATCCGGATCGTGCTCTGTAGTTGGCTTCTTCAAAGGGTCATATCCGCGGATCAACATTGTCTTTATAATACTTTAACTCTTCGGTGGCACAAACCGACTCTGCATAAGCCGCATCACCTTCCTCGCACTCCAACGCAATCCGGTGGCTCCCATGAACCGTTATCGTCCCTTTGTGACCCGGCATCTTCAGCTGCAAATAGACATAACAGGGCCGTGCCATAAACTTAGCATAAGCCAGCCGCCCAAACAGGGCGTGGTAAGGGCTTTGGATTCTTACCACCTCAAACGTCAATGTTTCCGATCTGGAGTCATGTTCATCTCCAAAGGCTACCTCCAGAGCTATCTTACCGATTGGATGCGCTGACTTGCCCGCACCACACCGTGAAACACTGTGGCTGGGCGGCCGAGATGCTTATCCGTCAACCCCATACGTCGGAAGGTCTCGTAGTACAGGATGTTGATGCTGCTCCCTCCATCCATAAGTACCTTGGTAAACTTGTATCCTCCAACCTGAGGTGCCACCACTAGGGCCAGCTGACCCGGATTGTAAACCCCGGGAGGATGATCCTCTCTGCTCCATACAATAGGCTGCTCTGACCAGCGCAGGTAATGCGGTGCGGCCGGTTCAACAACACTGACCGCCCGCTTCTGAAGTTTTCGGTCTCGTCTGTCCAAGCTGGTGGTAAAGACATGGTATCGCATCCACCGTTCAACTGCTTTGGATTACTCGGTAACCCGACTCTGCTGTTGTTGATTGTAACCCCTTGGTTACGATTGTTCGATTGTTACGATTGCCTTGCCGCCCGGATTACCACTGAAACCTGGGCGAATTTCCTCCACCGTAACCGGGCGGACCACGAACCGCCGCGGGCCCTTGATCATACCGGAAAGCATCAGATTTTTGAACTCCTGCATAATATAACAATCCTTCCGAGGTGGTTCGCTGGTGCCTCCTTCGTCCCATGCTTGGACAAGGTTGATTCAATAGGTAATTCAGACGATCCGGATTGTGACCTTGCGCACGCCCGGTTTGATTGCTTACCCTTGCGCCACTGACCCTTGTCCTGTGCGTTGGTGTTGGCTCTGAAGCCCATGTTACCATTGCCTTCGCTTGTTTCCTCCATTGCCCGCCGATGATGTTGCTGGCCTCTGGAGTTGCTGTTCATTTTCCCTTCCCTACTTCGTCATCCTAGGACTCGGGATCCTTGGTACTATCGAATCAGCATACTTTACCAAAACGCCCATGAGAGTGCCCATGTCATTGCAAAACGCTTCATGCGACCCAGCTTCAACTTCAGCGGTTCGAACCGGCGGTTGGCTTCTAGGGTTAAGATCGCGGAATCGGGTTGATCGGTCGGCGAATGTAAAACCTCTGAAGCGCGCGCACCCAATGGGTTGTAGATTCTCCCTCTGCCTGGACACAAGCCGCCAAATCCACCACAGACATGGGCTGTTTACAGGTGTCTTTAAAATTTTGAATGAACCGGGTCCGCAACTGGGTCCATGAACTGATTGAGTTGGGCGGCAGATTTTTCAACCAAGTACGGGCCGTACCTTCCAACATCATGGTGAAATACTTCGC
Organism: Aegilops longissima; assembly: GCA_021605205.1. Lineage (NCBI taxonomy): Eukaryota > Viridiplantae > Streptophyta > Magnoliopsida > Poales > Poaceae > Aegilops > Aegilops longissima. The sequence goes on from CM038676.1 coordinate 33,247,002, forward strand.
ACATGCAGCTTCATCCACATCCAGCATCTCCATGGCCATCTCATAGCTTTCTATCCATGCTTCTGGAGCCAAATCGGCGGTATAATTGGGCACCTTGCGTGGCCCTTTGAAGTCCTTGGGCAGACGCACGTTGCATAAAGCGAGGACGAGGCAAGGCACCCCCAAAGAGCCAGACATGACCCCCGGTTCGAAGATGGTCGGACGAACCGACGCGAGCTGATGGTCCTCAGGTTGTGCTGCTAACTCGGCCTCCCTACGTGCCTGGCCGGTCCACCACCACTTGGCGTCTTGAAGCCACCGCCGGGTTGTTGCCTTGGGCGGACCCGCTGCGCATTGCTTGATCTGATCGGTTCGTTGGCGCGTCGGCTATAGCTCCGGTTTGGGCGGGGGGTGGAGTGGATCCGATCCCGACTGTGTGAATACGCTTCCTGTTGAGCCAGGGCCGTCCTAAGGAGCTCCTTAACCCGGCGTGTCTCTACCGCCTGTGGTGAATCGCCTTCAATTGGAATCGCCTCCAACCGTGCCGCAGCCGCAACAAGATTATCCATCGGGTTGGAGTAGTGACCCGGAGGTGTCTGCACAACCTGGGGCGCGCCGGCATGATGGCGAGGCAGATCTATCACACGGGGCTGAATCGGCTCGCCCGTCCCGGGTGCTTCCGGCCGGTTCACCACCGGCGGCGGATTATGGTCCCTGCCTCGGGGTATTAAAGAGCTCTTCCCTCGAAAACCGGCGGCAAACGGGATCTGTACTTCCTTTTCATGATTTCATGTGGCGACTTTCGATCCAAAGATGAGCCTATAAGCTGTCCATCCAGCGGCCCGTTCGCCGCCATCCTCACGTCGCGGCTGCGGATCCGCTTTAGCTTTAGCGATCTGTTCCTTCACCTTCGCAATCTCTGCGTTGTGCAGGTCTGATCCGCCGGATTAGCCTCTGCCATGAGCGCAACCAACGCGTCGAATAACTCTGATAAAACTTGAGCCGGCGGGCGCACAGGGCCTCCTTCCCCGGCTGCCACCACCGCTGCTGAACCGGCGACGATGGGCGCCCTGGATCAAGAGTGAAGCGTCGCTTGTGTACCGCCATGAAAATTCCAACCGGCTGGGTAGATCAAAGGGTCGGAATACTCTCACCGTCGGAACAGCCCCCGATCTGGCCATCTTGCAGCTGTTACAAAGACTCGGTTTCTCCGGCGGACGACTCGTCGCCGGAGTAGACAACGGTTTCGCCGCCAGATGCTGATCCGCCCTCATAATCTCCGTGGACGACTCCCAAGAAAGCACGCTTGACAGCCGGTTTAGCCAGGGCAGGACTCTTCTTCGCCCGCTGAGCCGTCTCGACGAGGTCGGTGCAGATGTCCGCCCAGGCCCTGGCTCGCCGATCTTGCCGATGAACACGCGTGTATGCCACGAAGGGGACCCGGTACCCGTACTCGATCGAGCCGCCTCGGGGCCCGATCTGCATCGTCGATGTAGATCCCGCCACACGACTCTTAGTCATCGGCCCACAAGATAGCCTTGAGTCCTTCGAACTTGCCCTCTAAGATCATCAAACCATCGTGCGACAGCCCCACGGTGGGCGCCAACTGTCGTGGAATTGTCACAGCAGATGTCCTCGTGAAAGGACTTAGTCGCAGGGCCATCGTACGGGTTAACTTAGAGGGGTTAAAGCGGACACAAAGACAGGGTAGTTATACTAGTTCGCCCTTGATGAAGGTAAAGCCTACGTCTAGTTGTGATGGGATTGATGTGGTTTCGGCGACTAGGGAGCAATAGCTTCGCCTAAGCCTCGAATTGTCTGTCCCTAAACCGCCGCCGGGTCGTCCCCTTATATACACGGGTTGGCCTTGGCGGTCTCTGAAGTCCCGATCCGGCTCATACAAGTGTCCGCTCGGTCTCTTCTCTCTTATCTTACAAAGACAAGTCACAAGACTAAGGCGGTTTACATAAATGGACCCTAATCCGCCTCTGGGCTCTGGGCCTCCTTCGTGGGCCCTGATCATGGACGAGGGTAACCCGGCCCCTTCAGGGCGGTTTACACTCAGTAGTTATATCCCCAACATTGCACATCACTATAAGCCTTGCAAGCAATGTAGCTAATGAGTTAGTTACGGAATGATGCACTACGTAACGAGTAAAGAGACTTGCCAGTAACGAGCTTGAACTAGGTATTGGATACCGACGATCAAATCTCGGGCAAGTAACATACCGATGACAAAGGGAACAACGTATGTTGTTATGCGGTTTGACCGATAAAGATCTTCGTAGAATATGTAGGAGCCAATATGAGCATCCAGGTTCCGCTATTGGTTATTGACCGAGAATAGTTCTAGGTCATGTCTACATAGTTCTCGAACCCGTAGGGTCCGCACGCTTAACGTTACGATGACAGTTTTATTATGAGTTTATAAGTTTTGATGTACCGAAGGAGTTCAGAGTCCCGGATGAGATCAGGGACATGACGAGGAGTCTCGAAATGGTCGAGACGTAAAGATCGATATATTGGACGACTATATTCGGACTTCGGAAAGGTTCCGAGTGATTGGGTATTTTTGAGTACCGGAGAGTTACGGGAATTCGCCGAAAGAAGTATTGGGCCTTATTGGGCCATACGGGAAGAGAGAGGGCTGCCTAGGGCAGGCCGCGCGCCCAAGGCCTAGTCCGAATTGGACTAGGGGAGGCCGCACCCTCCTTCCTTCCCTTCTCTCCTACTCCTACTACATGGAAGGTCTCCTAGTTGGACTAGGAAAGGAGGAATCCTACTCCCGGTGGGAGTAGGACTCCTCCTGGCGCGCCCTCCCTTGGCCGGCCGCCTCCCCTTCCTCCTTTATATCACGGGGCCGGGGGCACCCGGAGACACACAAGTTGATCTCGTGATCGTTCCTTAGCCGTGTCTGGTGCCCCCTCCACCATATTTCACCTCGGTCATATCGTCGCGGAGTTTAGGCGAAGCCCTCGCCGTAGAGCATCATCATCGTCCTGCGCCATCGTCTTGTGGAACTCATCCCGACACTTTGCTGGATCGAGTCCGTGGATCGTCATCGAGCTGAGCGTGTGCTGAACTCGGAGGTGCCGTGCGTTCGGTACTTGGATCGGTCGGATCGTGAAGGCGTCGACTACATCAACAGCGTTGTCATAACGCTTCCGCTTACGGTCTCACGAGTGCGTGGACAATACTCTCCCCTCTCGTTGCTATGCCATCACCATGATCTTGCGTGTGCGTAGGAAAATTTTGAAATTACTACGTTCCCCAACAGATGGTAATGTAACTGTCTATAAAGCTCGACTTGTTGCGAAAGGTTTTTGACAAGTTCAAGGGGTTGACTACGATTAGACTTTCTCACCCGTAGCGATGCTTAAGTCTGTCCGAATCATGTTAGCAATTGCTGCATTTTATGATTATGAAATTTGGCAAATGGATGTAAAAACTGCATTCTTGAATGGATTTCTAGAAGAAGAGTTGTATATGATGCAAACAGAAGGTTTTGTTGATCCAAAAGGTGCTAACAAAGTGTGCAAGCTCCAGCGATCAATTTATGGTGCAGTGCAAGCCTCTCGGAGTTGGAATAAGCGCTTTGATAGTGTGATCAAAGCATATGCTTTATATCAGACTTTTGGAGAAGTCTCTATTTACAAGAAAGTGAGTGGGAGCTCAGTAGCATTTCGATATTATATGTGGACGACATATTATTAATTGGAAATGATATAGAATTTCTGGATAGCATAAAGGATACTTGAATAAAAGTTTTTCAATGAAAGACCTCGGTGAAGTTGCTTACATATTGGGCATCAAGATCTATAGAGATAGATCAAGGCGCTTGATTGGACTTTCACAAAGCACATACCTTGATAAAGTTTTGAAAAAGTTCAAAATGGATCGAGCAAAGAAAGGATTTTTACCTGTGTTACAAGGTGTGAAATTGAGTCGGACTCAATGCCCCACCACAGCAGAAGATAGAGAGAAAATGAAAAATGTTCCTATGCTTCAGCCATAGGCTCTATCATGTATGCAATGCTGTGTACCAGACCGACGTATGCTTAGCAATAAGCTTGGCAGGAAGGTACCAAAGTAATCCAGAGTGGATCATTTGGACAGCGGTCAAGAACATCCTGAAATACGAAAAGGACTAAGGATATGTTTCTCGTATATGGAGGTGACAAAGAGCTAGTCGTAAATGGTTACGTCGATGCAAGCTTTGACACTGATCCGGACGATTTTAAATCACAAACCAGATCGTATTTTATTAAGCGGTGGAGCTGTTAGTTGGTGCAGTTCTAAACAAAGCGTCGTGCGGGATCTACATGTGAAGCGGAGTACATAGCTGCTTCGAAGCAGCAAATGAAGGAGTCTGGATGAAAGAGTTCATTTCGATCTAGGTGTCATACCTAATGCATCGGGACCAATGAAGATCTTCTGTGACAATCTTGGTGCAATTGCCTTGGCAAAGGAATCCAGATTTCACAAGAGGACCAAGCACATCAAGAGGCGCTTCAATTCCATCCGGACCAAGTCCGGTGGGAGACATAGAGATTTGCAAGATACATACGGATCTGAATGTTGCAGACCCGTTGACTAAGCCGCTTCCACGAGCAAAACATGATCAGCACCAAGACTCCATGGGTGTTAGAATCATTACTGTGCAATCTAGATTATTTACTCTAGTGCAAGTGGGAGACTGAAGGAAATATGCCCTAGAGGCAATAATAAAGTTATTATTTATTTCCTCATATCATGATAAATGTTTATTATTCATGCTAGAATTGTATTAACCGGAAACATAATACATGTGTGAATACATAGACAAACATATAATCACTAGTATGCCTCTACTTGACTAGCTCATTAATCAAAGATGGTTATGTTTCCTAACCATAGACATGTGTTGTTATTTGATTAATGGGATCACATCATTAGGAGAATGATGTGATTGACATGACCCATTCCGTTAGCCTAGCACTTGATCGTTTAGTATATTGCTATTGCTTTCTTCATGACTTATACATGTTCCTGTAACTATGAGATTATGCAACTCCTGTTTACGGAGGAACACTTTGGTGCTACCAAGCGTCACAACGAATCGGGTGATTATAAAGGAGTACTACAGGTGTCTCCAAAGGTACATGTTGGGTTGGCGTATTTCGTGATTAGGTTTTGTCACTCCGATTGTCGGAGAGGTATCTCTGGGCCCTCTTGGTAATGCACATCACATAAGCCTTGCAAGCATTGCAAGTAATAAGTTAGTTGCGAGATGATGTATTACGGAACGAGTAAAGAGACTTGCCGGTAACGAGATTGAACTAGGTATTGGATACCGACGATCGAATCTCGGGCAAGTAACATACCGATGACAAAGGGAACAACGTATGTCGTTATGCGGTTTAGCCGATAAAGATCTTCGTAGAATATGTAGGAACCAATATGGGCATCCAGGTTCCGCTATTGGTTATTGACCGAGAATAGTTCTAGGTCATGTCTACATAGTTCTCGAACCCGTAGGGTCCGCACGCTTAACGTTACGATGACAGTTTTATTATGAGTTTATAAGTTTTGATGTACGAAGTTTGTTGAGTCCCGGATGTGATCACGGACATGACGAGGAGTCTCGAAATGGTCGAGACATAAAGATTGATATATTGGAAGCCTATGTTTGGACATCGGAAGTGTTCGGGTGAAATCGGCATTTCTGCGAGTACCGGAGGTTACGGAACCCCGGTGACCTAATGGGCCTTAGTGGGCCTAGTGGAGAAAGAGGAGAAGGGGCCAAGGGCAGCCCCCCAAGTCCGAATAGGACAAGGAGGCGGCACCCCTTCCTTTTCCCCTCTCCTCCTTCCCCAAGTCCTAATCCAACTAGGAAGGGGAGTCCTACTCCCGTGGGAGTAGGACTCCTCCGCGCGCCTCCTCCACCATATTCCACCTCGGTCATATCGTCATGAGTTTAGGCGAAGCCCTGCTTGATGAGCATCATCATCGCCTGCCACGCCGACGTCTTGTGGAACTCATCCCCGACGCTTTCTGGATCGGAGCCGGGGATCGTCATCGAGCTGAGCGTGTGCTGAACTCGGAGGTGCCGTGCGTTCGGTACTTGGATCGGTCGGATCGTGAAGACGTACGACTACATCAACCGCGTTGTCATAACGCTTCCGCTTACGGTCTACGAGGGTACATGGACAATACTCTCCCCTCTCGTTGCTATGCCATCACCATGATCTTGCGTGTGCGTAGGAATTTTTTTGAAATTACTACGTTCCCCAACACTCTCAACAATAATAACATAGATGGATCATATAACAATCCCTCAACATGCAACAAAGAGTCACTCCGAAGCCACTAATAGCGGAGAACAAACGTAGAGATTATGGTCGGGTACGAAACCACCGCAAAGCTATTCTTTCGGATCGATCTATAAAAGAGTTCGTACTAGAATAACACCTTAAGACACAAATCAACCAAAACCCTAATGTCACCTAGATACTCCATTGTCACCTCAAGTATCCGTGGGCATGATTATACGATATGCATCACACAATCTCAGATTCATCCAACCAACATAAAAGTACTTCAAAGAGTGCCCCAAAGTTTCTACCGGAGAATCAAGAACGTGTGCCCACCCCTATGCATAGGTTCCCAGTGTCACGAAACCTGCAAGTTGATCACCAAGACATACATCAAGTGTTCTCATAAAAGACTCAATCCGATAAGATAACTTCAAAGGGGAAACTCAATTCATCACAAGAGATTAGAGGGGGAGAAACATTATAAGATCCAACTACAATAGCAAAGCTCGGGATACATCAAGATCGTGCCATAGAGGGAACACAAGAGAGAGAGAGAGATCAAACACATAGCTACTGGTACATACCCTCAGCCCCGAGGGTGAACTACTCCCTCCTCGTCATGGAGAGCGCCGGGATGATGAAGATGGCCACCGGAGATGGATCCCCCCTCCGGCAGGGTACCCGAAAGGGGTCCCGATTGGTTTTTGGTGGTTCTGGAGGCTTGCGGTGGCGGAACTCCCGATCTATCTTCTGTTCTGGAAGTTTTAGGGTACGTAGGTATATATGGGTGAAAGGAGTTCGCGGTGGAGCTACGGGGCCCCACGAGGCGGGGGCGCGCCGGGGGGGCGCCCCCACCCTCGTGAGCACCTCCGTATCTTCGACGTGGGGTCCAAGTCCATCGGTGGGTTTCCTTCCAAAAATAACTTCTCCAGTTGATTTCGTTCCATTTTGACTCCGTCTGATATTCCTTTTCCTCGAAACACTGAAATAGGCATAAAACAACAAATCTGGGCTGGGCCTCCGGTTAATAGGTTAGTCCCAAAAATAATATAAAAGTGGATAATAAAGCCCAATATTGCCTAAAACAGTAGATAAAGTAGCATGGAGCAATCAAAAATTATAGATACGTTGGAGACGTATCAAGCATCCCCAAGCTTAATTCCTGCTCGTCCTCGAGTAGGTAAATGATAAAAAAGAACTTTTGATGCGGAGTGATACTTTGGCATAATTTCAATATAAATCTTCTTAATTGTGATATGAATATTCAGATCCGAAAGATTAAAGACAAATGTTCATATTGACATAAAAATAATAATACTTCAAGCATACTAATCAAAGTAATCATGTCTTCTCAAAATAGCATGGCAAAAGAAAGTTCATCCCTACAAAATCATATAGTTAGGCTATGCTTCATTTTCGTCACACAAAGATGTTCCCAACTTCTATACCCCCGATGACAAGCCAAGCAATTGTTTCATACTTAAATAATCTCAAACTTTTTCAACCTTCACGCAATACATGAGCGTGAGCCATGGATATAGCACTATGGGTGGAATAGAATATGATGATGGGGATTGTGTGGAGAAGACAGAAAAGGAGAAAGTCTCATATTGACGAGGATAATCAACGGGCTATGGAGATGCCCATCAATTGATGTCAACATGAGGAGTATGGATTGCCATTAAACGGATGCACTAGAGCTAATGAATGCTCAACAAAAGAAAACTAGTGGGTGTGCATCCAACTTGCTTGCTCATGAAGACCTAGGGCATTTGAGGAAGCCCATCGTTGGAATATACAAGCCAAGTTCTATAATGAAAAATTCCCACTAGTATAGAAGGACAACTTATGAGACTCACTATATGAAGAACAAGGTGCTACTTTGAAGCACAATATATGAGACTCACTACATGAAGAACAAGGTCCTACTTTGAAGCACAAGTGTGGAAAAAGAGATAGTAGCATTGCCCTTTTTATTTATTTTCTTTTTTTTGCGCCCCTTTTTTTGTCTTTCTCCTTTTTTTGGGACTTTATTTTTTTGGCCTTTCCTTTTTTTTATTTGGGCAATGCTCTAATAATGATGATCATCACACTTCTATTGATTACAACATAGGGATTACAACTTGAAACTAGAATAAGGTATGACTATATGAATGCCTCCGGCGGTGTACCGGGATGGTGCAATGAATCAAGAGTGACGTGTATGGAAAATAATGCATAGTGGATTTGCCACAAATACGATGTCAACTACATGATCATGCAATGGAAATAAGACAAAAGTAATGTATGTCATAATAATGATGATGGAAGTTGCATGGCAATATATCTCGGAATGGCTATGGAAATGCCATGATAGGTAGGTATGGTGGCTGTTTTGAGGAAGATATAAGGAGGTTTATGTGTGATAGAGCGTATCGTATCACGGGGTTTGGATGCACCGGTGAAGTTTGCACCAACTCTCAATGTGAGAAAGGGCAATGCACGGTACCGAAGAGGCTAGCAAAGGCGGAAAGGTAAAAGTGCGTATAATCCATGGACTCAACATTAGTCAAAAGAACTCATATACTTATTGCAAAAGTTTATAAGCCATCAAAAATCAAGTACTACGCGCATGCTCCTAGGGGTATAGATTGGTAGGAAAAGACCATCGCTCGTCCCCGACCGCCACTCATAAGGATGAACAAGCCAGGTACACTTCATGTTTCAAATTTGTTACACAACTTTAACCATACGTGCATGCTACGGGACTTGCTAACTTCAACACAAGCATTTCTCAAATTCACAACTACTCAACTAGCACGACTTTGATATTATCACGTCCATATCTCAAAACAATTATCAAGCATCAAACTTATCTTAGTATTCAATTCACTCAAAAAGAAAGTTTCACATATCTTGAACACTAAGTATATTAACATTAAGCAAATTACCATGCTATTAACGACTCTCAAAATAATCTAAGTGAAGCATGAGAGTTCAACTATTTCTCCAAAATAAAACTACCACCATGCTCTAAAAGATATAAGTGAAGCACTAGAGCAAATGACAAACTACTCCGAAAGATATAAGTGAAGATCAATGAGTAGTCGAATAATTATGCAACTATGTGAAGACTCTCCCATTTAATACTTTCAGATCTTGATACTTTATTCAAACAGCAAGCAAAGCTAAATAAAACTACATTGCAAGGATAGCACAACTCAAGTGAAGAAGCAAAAACTTAGGTTCAACCGATACTAACCGATAGTTGTTGAAGAAGAAAGGTGGGATGCCTACCGGGGCATCCCCAAGCTTAGATGCTTGAGACTTCTTGAAATATTATCTTGGGGTGCCTTGAGCATCCCCAAGCTTGAACTTTGTGTCTCCTTAATTCCTCTCATATCATGGTTTCTCTTCTTTTTCAAAAGCTTCATTCACAACAAACTCAACAAGAACTCGTGAGATAGGTTAGTATAAACCTATGCAAAACCTTATCATCTTCTACTGTAACAAATCACTAACATTATTATTCAACATTGCATACTAAATGCCTCTGCATATTTAATACTCCTATCATCAAATAGAATCGTTAAACAAGCAAACATATGCAAACAATGCAACCATAACAGCAATCTGCCAAAACAGTACAGTCTGTAAAGAATGCCAGAGTATCAATACTTCCCTGACTCCAAAAATTATGAACTAAAATTCCCACTGTAATAAATTTATCAGAGCTCAATATGCAAAAACATTCAACATTATACCGCTCTCTGACTTTTCTAGAGAATTTTTGCAACAGCGGTAAACTTTCTGTTTTCAAACAGCAACATGCATACTTGCAAAATAAGCATGGCAAAGGCTATCCTTGACTTTTTTATTGAAACTAAAGATGCAAAACACTAATATAACTAACATCAAGAAAAACAAAACAAAAGAAAATGACGCTCCAAGCAAAACACATATCATGTGGTGAATAAAAATATAGCTTCAAGTAAAGTTACCGATGAACGAAGACGAAAGAGGGGATGCCTTCCGGGGCATCCCCAAGCTTAGGATCTTGGTTATACTTGAATATTACCTTGGGGTGCCTTGGGCATCCCCAAGCTTAGGCTCTTTCCACTCCTTATTCCATAGTCCATCGAATCTTTACCCAAAACTTGAAAACTTCACAACACAAAACTTAACAGAAAACTCGTGAGCTCCGTTAGCGAAAGAAAACAAAACACCACTTCAAGGTACTGTAATGAACTCATTATTTATTTATATTGGTGTTAAACTTACTGTATTCCAACTTCTCTATGGTTTATAAACTATGTTACTAGCCATAGATTCATCAAAATAAGCAAACAACACAATGAAAACAGAATCTGTCAAAAACAGAACAGTCTGTAGTAATCTGTAGCTAACACAAACTTCTGGAACTCCAAAACTTCTAAAATAAATTGGTGGACCTGAGGAATTTTTCTAGTGATCATCTGAAAAAAGAACCAACTAAATAGAACTCTCCATTAAAACGTTCTAGCTAATCTCGTGAGCGCTAAAGTTTCTGTTTTTTACAGCATGATCATAAAGACTTCACCCAAGTCTTCCCAAAGGTTCTACTTGGCACAAACACTAATTAAAACATGAAAACACATCTAACCAGAAGCTAGATGGATTATTTATTCCTAAACAGAAGCAAAAAGCAAGAAACTAAAATAAAATTGGGTAGCCTCCCAACAAGCGCTATCGTTTAACACCCCTAGCTAGGCATTATGATTTCAATGATGCTCACATAAAAGATAGGAATTGAAACATAAGGAGAGCATCATGAAGAATATGACTAGCACATTTAAGTCTAACCCACTTACTATGCATAGGGATTTTGTGAGCAAACAACTTATGGGAACAATAATCAACTTGCATAGGAAGGTAAAACAAGCATAACTTCAAAACTTTAAGCACATAGAGAGGAAACTTGATATTATTGCAATTCCTACAAGCATATGTTCCTCCCTCATAATAATTTTCAGTAGCGTCATGAATGAATTCAACAATATAACCAGCACCTAAAGCATTCTTTTCATGATCTACTTGCATAGAAAATTTACTACTCTCCACATAAGCAAAATTCTTCTCATGAATAATAGTGGGAGCAAACTCAACAAAATAACTATCATATGATTGAGAATTAAGATCAACATGAAAAGTTTCATGGTTATCATTATTCTTTATAGCATACGTGTCATCACAATAATCATCATAGATAGGAGGCAGGCTTTCATCATAGTAAATTTGTTCATCAAAGCTTGGTGGACAAAAAATATCATCTTCATGAAACATAGCTTCCCCAAGCTTGTGGCTTTGCATATCATTAGCATCATGGATATTCAAGGAGTTCATACTAACAACATTGCAATCATGCTCATCATTCACATATTTAGTGCCAAACATTTTATAAATTTCTTCTTCTAACACTTTGGCACAATTTTCTTTTCCATCATACTCACGAAAGATATTAAAAAGATGAAGCGTATGAGAAAATTCAATTCCATTTTTTTTTGGTAATTTTATTTTATAAACTAGACTAGTGCTAAAACAAGAAACAAAAAGATTTGATTGCAAGATCTAAAGATATACCTTCACTTACCTAGCCTCCCCGGCAACGGCGCCAGAAAAGAGCTTGATGTCTACTACACAACCTTCTTCTTGTAGACGTTGTTGGGCCTGCAAGTGCACAGGTTTGTAGGATAGTAGCAAATTTCCCTCAAGTGGATGACCTAAGGTTTATCAATCCGCGAGAGGCGTAGGAGGAAGATGGTCTCTCTCAAACAACCGTGCAACCAAATAACAAAAAGTCTCTTGTTGAAAGTGCGTTATATCGACTAGAGGGGGGGTGAATAGGCGATTTTTATGAATTCTTCACTGAGGAATTTGTCAGAGAGGAAATTCCTTAGCGAAGAACTACTTGCAGCGGAATAAGTACTCACAAGTAAGCATAACAGAATACATGCATGGTCATCATGATGAAATGAAGACAATCACATAGTACAGAAAGCGTAAACACATGATAACACAAGATGAAGAAAAACAGACTGAAGAAATTGAACTGAGGAAATAGAGAAAGTCTTCAGTCAAAGTCTTCAAACACAGATATGAACAAACATTCAACACAGTTATGAGGAAATGAAAGAGTTGAGGAAATAGAACCAGTAATGTTGGTGAAGACAATGATTTGGTAGACCAGTTCCAAGCGATGTCTCGGTTATGCGTCAGTTGGGCGGCTGAGTATTTAAACTCGAGGACACACAGTCCGGACACCCGATCGCTGAGCACGCAGCTCAGGACACCAAGTCCTCACCGTATTCTCCTTGAACTAAGGTCACACAGACCTCGTTCCAATCACTTGTGGTAAGTCTTAAGCGACTTCCAAACCTTCACAGACTTGGTCACTCGGCGATCCACAATTCCTCTTGGATGCTCTAGACCATGACGCCTAACCGTCTAGAAGAAGCACAGTCTTCAAAGGTAACAAGCGTCGGATCCACGTAGGATCGATCTCTTCAGTGATGCTCAATCACTTTGGGTTTGTAGGGGTTTGGTTTTTGGGTTTTTCCTCCCTCGATGATTTTCGCTCAAAGTCCTCGGAGGATGGGTTGCTCTCAAATGACAAGTGTCAAGTTCTCTCGAGCAGCCAACCAGCTAGTGGTTGTAGGGGCGGCTATTTATAGCCTAGGAGCAGCCCGACATGATAAGACATAAATGCCCTTCAATGATATGACCGTTAGGTAGATAAGATATTTTTGGGACAGGTGGCAAGCAAGACAAAGAACGATCGGAAATTTGACTCTCAAATTCCTCGGGGCTATCATGTTCCTCCTGTGTAGGCAATCCAAGACCGGCGAATTCCTAACCCTCGGTCGAACAAATTCCTCGGCAACGGAAGAACTTCGTCTCATCCTTTGAAGAAATTGACTGAACTGTATGAGATTTCAAAGGCTTCACACGAAGGGATTGGTAGGTGTAGGATTTTGAGTTGAGCATCACATGGAAATTTTTCCTTAGTATTTCCTCGACCCCTTTAACGATCGGTGTTTCCTATGACTCAAGAAAGAGAAAACGAAACTACGAAAACAAAAGTCTTCACGCTTCATGTTCCTCAAATGAATACCAAGTCTTCAAGGTCACACCAATTTCTTCACTTTCAAAGTCTTCAGAATACCAAAGTCTTCAGTCGAAGAACTTCATTTTTAGGGGTCGACTTTCTCGGTAAATATCAAAGTCCTCATAGACTTATAGACCTATGTACACTCACAAACGCATTAGTCCCTTAACCTATAAGTCTTCAATACACCAAAATCACTAAGGGGCACTAGATGCACTTACAGTCTCCCCCTTTTTGGTGATTGATGACAATATAGGTTAAGTTTTCAATGGGGATAAACATATTGTGGGATCTTGAGAAGAGGTGTCTAGAGGGGGGTGATTAGACACTAAGTACCAAAGTTGCAGTTTTTAACTTTTTAGGTTTAAGTGGAGATTAGGCACAATTTCAACATTCACAATACATAACAAGCAAGCATGCAAAGATTATATAGGAAGCGGAAATTAAAGCATGCAACTTGCAAGAAAGTAAGGGAAGGGTTTGGAGGATTCAAACGCAATTGGAGACACGGATGTTTTTGTCATGGTTCCGATAGGTGGTGCTATCGTACATCCACGTTGATGGAGACTTCAACCCACGAAGGGTAACGGCTGCGCGAGTCCACCGAGGGCTCCACCCACGAAGGGTCCACGAAGTAGCAACCTTGTCTATCCCACCATGGCCGTCGCCCACGAAGGACTTGCCTCACTAGCGGTAGATCTTCACGAAGTAGGCGATCTCCTTGCCCTTACAAACTCCTTGGTTCAACTCCACAATCTTGTCGGAGGCTCCCAAGTGACACCTAGCCAATCTAGGAGACACCACTCTCCAAGAAGTAACAAATGGTGCGTTGATGATGAACTCCTTGCTCTTGTGCTTCAAATGATAGTCTCCCCAACACTCAACTCTCTCTCATCGGATTTGGATCTGGTGGAAAGAAGATTTGAGTGGAAAGCAACAGGGGAAGGCTAGAGATCAAGATTCATATGGTAGGAATGGAATATCTTGGTCTCAACACATGAGTAGGTGGCTCTCTCTCAGAAATGGTAAGTTGGAAGTGTAGGTTTGTTCTGATGGCTCTCTCTACGAATGAAGAGGAGGTGGAGGGGTATATATAGCCTCCACACAAAATCTAACCGTTTCACACAATTTACCAATCTCGGTGGGACCGAATCAACAAACTCGGTCAGACCGATTTTAGTAAACCTAGTGACCGTTAGGGTTTTCGGTGGGACTGACTTGCATCTTGGTAGGATCGATATGTTAGGGTTAGGGCATAACGTAATCTCGCTGAGACCGATTACACAAACTCGGTGAGACCGATTTTGGTAATTAGCTAACCAGAGAGTTGGTCAGGCAAACTCGGTGAGACCGATTACTCAAACTCGGTGGGACCGATTTTGGTAATGAGTCAACTAGAAAGTTTGCATTGTAATCTCGGTAGTACCGATTCTCAAACTCGGTGAGACCGATTTTTATAATGGACATACACAGAGAGATTACAATCCCATCTCGGTAAGACCGAGATCCCTATCGGTAGAACCGATTTTCCTAGGGTTTGTGGCAGTGGCTAAGACATCAAAACTCGGTGGCGCCGGATAGAAAGAATCAGTGGGGCCGAGTTTGACTTTTAGGTTTAGGACATTTTTGTGGAAGTGGGAAAGTAGTTGAGGGTTTTGGAGCATATCACTAAGCACATGAAGCAAGAGGTTCATTAAGCAACACCTCATCCCTCCTTGATAGTATTGGCTTTTCCTATAGACTCAATGTGATCTTGGATCACTAAAATAGAAAATGAAGAGTCGTGAGCTTGAAGCTGGAGCCAATCCCTTGTCCTTAGCATCTTGACGGAGTTCCCACATCCTTTAGTCCATGCCACTCCATTGTTGAACTTATCTGAAACATACTAGATAAAAGTGTTAGTCCAAAAAGAGATATGTTGACATTAATTACCAAAACCACCTAGGGAGAACTTGTGCTTTCAATCTCCCCCTTTTTGGTAATTTATGGCAACATACATCAAAGCTTTAGATAAAGATATAAAGAGTAGCAAGTAGAGCTTTGGAAAGACATGTAACAAGCATAGGCTCCCCCTACATGTATGCAGTCATGTGAATATGGAATATGGAAGCATATGAGAGCATAACCATGATAGAGTAGGCAATGTGTTACATGTATCTTGGCCATATGCATCAGAGCAAAAGATTATTAAGGAAAATACATTCATGCTCATGAGTCCTTCTTGCAAACAGTATGTGCATCAGCAAGAATTCCTCATACACATGATTGTGATGCATATACTTACCTTGTAGTCTTGAGTTGGCTTAGGATGGAATGAACCTGCACAAACAAGGTTAGATAATACAGGTACATCTACTAGCCAGAGCAAACAAAAGAAACCACAAGAATACCAAGACTGGGATGACATGTAGAAAATGAGTACAGAGTACCACATTGGATTAGACATGTCCCCAAGAATAAAGATATGCAATGAATTCAAATGATTTCCTTCCCTTAGGTGTCTTGCTCCCCCTGAATCTAGCATGGGATATTGGGAGAAGATAGGGAACAGAAAATCAGAGAAGAAAGATATAAATGAACAGAGCTTAAAGCAAAAAAGCACATATGAACATGTATTTCCCCCAATAAGACACGCGGCATCTCTCCTCTTGAACATCAAGCATCTGGGATCCTTGAGAAATACTTTCTACTTGAGTATTCTCTCCCCTGGAGATCTCTCTCTCTCCCTTGAGGATCTCTCTCTAGATGATAAGCTTTGATGTGATCTCTCTCCCCCTTTGACATCAATTTCCAAGAAGGGTTTTCTGGAATCTGTCGAATGGGTTTGGTCCTTGAGTCACAGCACAAAGCACTGTGAAAAATGTGATGCTTGTAGAGGACAAGATTCATTGAGTGGAGCTGGATCAGAAGAAACACAGAATAAGTGGCAAACTGTTTTTCCTGTTCTGAAATCGGTAGCACCGAGTGGTATGCTTCGGTGGTGCCGAAAGGATTCGGTTGGACCGAAAACAACAAATCGGTGAAACCGAGTTCATCATAGAGAAAACACTTTTCACCTTAGCTCACTAGTCTTAGTAAAATCTCACAAATATTTGCAAGGAATTAACTTAAGGATCTGCAATGAATTGGATGCAGAAAATGCAGAGCAGCTAAAAAGAAAGAAGGAAATCTAGATGAAGTTTTTTTTTGAAAGGGAAAGCAAATATGCATGAGACAAATGCAAAGGCACAAACAAGAACACGAGAGAACTTCATCTAGAGATGGTCGGTGACAAAGTCACCTATGTTAGAGTATATTGACTTATGTGTCAAGTGAGATCACTAGATCATGGGTCATCGTTTGAGCTCAAAATGGGGTTACCATTTTTCGTTTAAGCATTTTGATGTATTCACATCTTGTCGAGTTGCTTTGGCTCATGTCTTGGAGTAAAGCTTCTCTAAGATGGAGTGACATACCTTGGTTGCTGGTGATGACCCTGTAGTTGAACTTGTGTGGGTTGCTCAAGGTTGATGTAGCTCATCAAGAGGTGGGAGCACCACTTGGAATTTGAGTCCATCTACCTACATGGGTTAGTTCTTGCAAGGAGTAGCACTTGTGAAAAAGAGAATTTAATCATGAAGCTCAATTATAGAGATTGTCAAAGGATATATTTGAAAGATTCCGCGCTTCCTTGACTTCAACCACCATAGTGTAGAGACTTGGTGATGTAGAGACTGCTTAAGATATGAATGGTTTACAATCTCATGGAATTTGATTCAACCAAGTACCTACATGGGTTAGATTACATACAAGATACAAATATGTCCAAGATATAATATATTCATCATAAGAGAAATATCAAGGATTAGTCATAATCTTATGTCTTGCATGTATCCAATGGAGTTTCCACTCCAAGTTTGAAGCATCAATGATGTTCAATTCTCCTCTTAACCTGCAAAACACTTTCTCATCAAGGGGTTTAGTGAATATATCCGCTAATTGCTTTTCGGCGCGAACATGCTTAAGATCAATGTCACCCTTAGCAACATGATCTCGAATGAAATGATGACGAACTTCAATATGCTTAGTTCGAGAATGTTGCACAGGATTATGACCAATTTTGATAGCACTTTCATTGTCACAAAGCAATGGAACATGTCTCACATATATCCCATAATCTTTAAGAGTTTGGGTCATCCAAAGTAATTGAGCACAACATGAACCCGCGGCAATGTACTCCGCTTCGGCAGTGGATAAGGATACCGAGTTTTGTTTCTTGGAGGACCAAGACACAAGAGATCTACCAAGAAATTGACAAGTACCTGAAGTGGACTTTCTATCAACCTTGTCTCTGGCATAGTCCGAGTCGGAGTAGCCAACAAGATCGAAAGAGGCCCTCTTAGGATACCAAATGCCAAAATTTGGTGTATGGATTAAGTATCTCACTATCCTTTTCACGGCCTTAAGATGACATTCTTTAGGAGCAGCTTGATATTGTGCCCACATGCACACGCTTAGCATAATAACGGGACGTGAAGCACATAGATATAACAATGAACCAATCATAGAGTGATAAACCTTTTGATCAACCGGTTCACCATCTTTGGTCAAGTCAAGATGTCCACTAGTAGGCATGGGTGTAGACATACCTTTGCATTCTTGCATATTGAACTTCTTGAATAAGTCCTTAGTGTACTTCGTTTGAGAGACAAAGGTACCTTCCTTAGTTTGCTTGATTTGCAACCCAAGAAAGAATTTGAGTTCACTCATCATTGACATCTCAAACTTCTCCGACATTAGCTTTCCAAACTTTTCACTAAAATGAGGGTTAGTTGATCCAAATATGATATCATCAACATAAATTTGGCGTACAAATAATTCTCCATTAACCCTTTTAGTAAAAAGTGTGGAATCAATTTTCCTAATTTCAAAGCCTTTTTCAATAAGGAACTTGGTCAAGCATTTATACCAAGCTCTTGGAGCTTGTTTAAGACCATAAAGAGCTTTGTGAAGTTTGTAAATATGATTTGGTTTCTTAGGATTTACAAAGCCGGGAGGTTGTTTGACATAAACTTCCTCCTCTATTTCACCATTTAGAAAAGCACTTTTAATGTCCATTTGGTACAAGGTGATATCATGATGATTAGCATAGGCAAGTAAGATGCGAATGGACTCAAGTCTAGCAACGGGAGCATAAGTCTCACCATAGTCCATACCTTCGACTTGTGTGTAGCCTTGGGCGACGAGACGTGCTTTGTTGTGAACTACTTGTCCATCTTCATCTTGCTTGTTGCGAAACACCCATTTGGTACCGATGATGTTGTGGTTGTTGTCGGGCTTCTCAACCAATGTCCAAACTTGGTTCCTCTCAAAATTGTGTAGCTCTTCATGCATAGCATTTATCCAATCCGGATCTTCCTATTCTTCTTCAACCTTCATAGGTTCAATGCTAGAGATGAAAGAATAGTTTTCACAAAAGTTAGCTAAACGAGTTTTAGAGCGAGTGATTCTCCCGGTTTGAATGTCATTGTAGATTTGCTCGACGGGGTGATCTTTAGCAATTCTTGCTTGAACTCGTGATAGCTTTTGCTTGGGTCTTTGTTGAACATCTTCTTCATCTTGTTCTTCTTCTTGGCCTTCTTCATTGTTGGCGTTGTCGTTCTCTTGTCGAGGTGGAGAAGGGGGTTGTTGACGTTAGTGATGTTCTTCCTCGTTTTCTTCATCTTGGTGTGTCCCACTTGTGGATGCTTCCGTATCAACTCTTGGTTCACCTTGTCGTGAAGTAGAAGCTTCCACTTGGATGGACGAGGTACTCTCCTTCACCTCCGTTGGACGGACCTTGCCAATAGACAAGTCTTGGATTGCTTCCGAAGGGTCTTTGTCTCCTACATCAATTGGCAATTGCTCTACTTGCGAGCCGTTAGATTCATCAAACTTCACATCTACCGTCTCTTAAACCTTTCAGGTGAAATTGTTGTAGACACGGTAAGTGTGAGAGTTTGAGCCATAACCTAGTAGGAAACCTTCATGAGACTTAGGAGCAAATTTAGAACAACGATGCTTATCAAGAATGTAGCACTTTGAGCCGAATACTCGAAAGTATCCAACTTGGGGTTTGTTACCGGTGAGGAGCTCGTATGCCGTCTTGCCGAGTAGCTTGTGAAGGTACAAGCGATTTGTTGCATGACAAGCTGTCTCAACTGCTTCTGCCCAAAAGTGCTTCGGTGTCTTGTACTCATCAAGCACCATTCTCGCCATTTAGATGAGCGTCCGGTTCTTCCTCTCAACAACTCCATTTTGTTGAGGTGTGTATGTAGCCGAGAACTTTGCATTCTTGAACTCCGTTCCGTTGTCGCTGCGAACCTTCTTGATCTTCACTTCAAATTGGTTTTGGGCCTTCCTAGCAAAGTTTTTGGAGATCTTTTGGACCTGCGATTTATCATCGAGAAAGAACACCCACGTAAATCTTGAAAAATCATCAACTATAACTAGACCAAAATAATTTCCATCGAGACTCTTGTAAGAGTTGGGACCAAAGAGATCCATGTGAAGTAGCTCGAGTGGCCTCCTTGTGGTCATAATGTTCTTCACGGGATGCCTTCCACCAACCTGTTTACCTGCTTGATAAGCACTGCACAGTCTATCCTTATCAAATATGACATCATTGACACCAAGGATATGATTCCCTTTAATAAGCTTGTCAAGGTTTCGCATACCAACATGACCTAGTCGTCTATGCCATAGCCAACCTTTTGAGGATTTAGCAATGAAGCAAGTTTTAGGTTCCTTTTTAGAGAAATCAACAATGTATAGGTCACCTCTACGCACACCGGTAAAGACCATTTTATGATTGTCTCGACGAAACACTTGGCAATCTACTTCAGTAAATAAGACATTGAAACCGAAATCAGCAAGTCTAGATACTGAAAGTAAGTTGTACCCAAGAGACTCAACGAGCATGACATTTTGTATGGAGCTATCATGTGAGATGGCCACCTTACCGAGGCCAACCACCTTACCCTTTGAGTTGTCACCAAAAGTGACATACTTTCGAGGACTATCATTTTCAGCAAGCTCACGAAACATGTCTTTATCTCCGGTCATGTGATCGGTACATCCACTGTCAAGAACCCATTCCTTTCCTCCTGACACATATCCCCGAAGATTTGCCATAAGACCAAAATGTCTCATAGCATCATCAAGATCGAAGTCACTATCATCATCCTCATCATAGTATCCATGTTCAATATCGTCATGTGGTGGATCAAGTCCTAGAGAGGGTAAATCGTTAGAGTGAGTTTGACAATGATCTTGTCTATGAATTCTTATAGCTTCGGAAATAATATCACCAATAATTCCAACATCTCCTTTGGCACGTATAAGGTCGGTGAATTCAAATAGACGATCACCAAACATAGGATCACTAGTATTCATCTTACTCAAGGCAATAGACTTATGGAGAATTTCATCTAGATTTTTCAAGGAATAATTTGGAAAGCGTTCCTCAAGAAATTTCCATATAGTGTAGGCACACTCAAGGGTAGTCAAGATTGTAATCAAGTTTCTAGGCAAGCCTCTAGTGATAAGATTAACAGTTCTAAGATTTCTAGTCATGTCAATAGCTTCATCAAGGGTAGGATGCATAGGATCAACATGAGGAGCACAAGGGCTAGCAATGTACTTGTTCAATTGATATTGGTTGAAAATTGCAAGAATCTCATTTTTCCACTCATGAAAATACTCTCCATCAAGAATAGGCACTCTATGTGACTCCCCAAAGTAGACTCATCCATCTTCCTCCAATGGTGATTAAATCAATGCAATGGAGACCAATGCTCTGATACCACTTGTGGGATCTTGAGAAGAGGTGTCTAGAGGGGGGGTGATTAGACACTAAGTGCCAAAGTTGCAGTTTTTAACTTTTTAGGTTTAAGTGGAGATTAGGCACAATTTCAACATTCACAATACATAACAAGAAAGCATGCAAAGAGTATATAGGCAGCGGAAATTAAAGCATGCAACTTGCAAGAAAGTAAGGGAAGGGTTTGGAGGATTCAAACGCAATTGGAGACACGGATGTTTTTGTCGTGGTTCCGATAGGTGGTGCTATCGTACATCCACGTTGATGGAGACTTCAACCCACGAAGGGTAACGGCTGCGCGAGTCCACGGAGGGCTCCACCCACGAAGGGTCCACGAAGTAGCAACCTTGTCTATCCCACCATGGCCGTCGCCCACGAAGGACTTGCCTCACTAGCAGTAGATCTTCACGAAGTAGGCGATCTCCTTGCCCTTACAAACTCCTTGGTTCAACTCCACAATCTTGTCGGAGGCTCCCAAGTGACACCTAGCCAATCTAGGAGACACCACCCTCCAAGAAGTAACAAATGGTGCGTTGATGATGAACTCCTTGCTCTTGTGCTTCAAATGATAGTCTCCCCAACACTCAACTCTCTCTCATAGGATTTGGATCTGGTGGAAAGAAGATTTGAGTGGAAAGCAACTTGGGGGAAGGCTAGAGATCAAGATTCATATGGTAGGAATGGAATATATTGGTCTCAACACATGAGTAGGTGGCTCTCTCTCAGAAATGGTAAGTTGGAAGTGTAGGTTTGTTTTGATGGCTCTCTCTACGAATGAAGAGGAGGTGGAGGGGTATATATAGCCTCCACACAAAATCTAACCGTTACACACAATTTACCAATCTCGGTGGGACCGAATCAACAAACTCGGTCAGACCGATTTTAGTAAACCTAGTGACCGTTGGGGTTTTCGGTGGGACTGACTTGCATCTCGGTAGGACCGATATGGTTAGGGTTAGGGCATAACTAATCTCGGTGAGACCGATTACACAAACTCGGTGAGACCGATTTTGGTAATTAGCTAACCAGAGAGCTGGTCAAGCAAACTCGGTGAGACCGATTACTCAAACTCGGTGGGACCGATTTTGGTAATGAGTCAACCAGAAAGTTTGCATTGTAATCTCGGTAGTACCGATTCTCAAAATCGGTGAGACCGATTTTGATAATGGACATACACAGAGAGATTACAATCCCATCTCGGTAAGACCGAGATCCCTATCGGTAGAACCGATTTTCCTAGGGTTTGTGGCAGTGGCTAAGACATCAAAACTCGGTGGCGCCGGATAGAAAGAATCAGTGGGGCCGAGTTTGACTTTTAGGTTTAGGACATTTTTGTGGAAGTGGGAAAGTAGTTGAGGGTTTTGGAGCATATCACTAAGCACATGAAGCAAGAGGTTCATTAAGCAACACCTCATCCCTCCTTGATAGTATTGGCTTTTCCTATAGACTCAATGTGATCTTGGATCACTAAAATAGAAAATGAAGAGTCTTGAGCTTGAAGCTGGAGCCAATCCCTTGTCCTTAGCATCTTGACGGGGTTCCCACATCCTTTAGTCCATGCCACTCCATTGTTGAACTTATCTGAAACATACAAGATAAAAGTGTTAGTCCAACAAGAGATATGTTGACATTAATTACCAAAACCACCTAGGGAGCACTTGTGCTTTCACATATGAAGTGTAAATACTGATATTGAGGAATTTGATTGCAAGATATAGAAGAACTCCCCCTGAAGATGTGCATAGTGAGGAATTTGCTTTTGAGGCATTGCACATTTGAAGAGTTGAATCATGGAGATCTCCCCCTATATCTTGTAATTCATACATGCATTTGACATATAATATGAAGAATTTGAAATGCATGATGAAATATGGTGACTGATGTAATTCAGCATGCGTGTATTAACATATAACGAGGAGTAAGCATGCAGAGGAACGCATCAAAAGTATCAGAGCACCATCGGGTTTAAGATTACAACTCGATCCAATAAAAGTTTCAGAAGAACGAGAGTTGTAACTTAGCAAAAAAACGCCCATATAGTAGACCCGCTTGAAGACTAACTCAAATTTCTCCCCCTTTGTCATCGAATGACCAAAAGGATCGAAACTGAGGACTAACGCCCCTGAAGAATATCAAGTTGATGAAGGAGCGCCAGCATTGTCGGGGTCGGTTGTAGTAGTAGGGCCTGCCGCAGTGTCGTCCAAGTCTTCATTTTCATCAGTGTCGCGCGATGAAGAATAGGAGCTGGCCACTAAGGAGGGAACCTTGACCTTCTTGAATTTCTTCGGCGGAGGTGCAGACAAGTCAAATTCTTCCTTGAGACCCATTGTCTTCAGTTCTTCTGCACTGTAGACATGAGATAGAACAGCCCAGGTACGGTTGAAGGTTTCATGGAGGCAGTATTGGTTTTTCTTCACTGCATTGTGTGTTGAGGTCATGTTGTGAAGAATTGAACCAAACTGACGTTTGACCCATTTATGACTGCGATCAACCTTCTGATGAAGACTGAGGAGTAACTCATGATCAGTCATCACCCTGGGTGCTGTGGCTTGAGGATTTTGCTTGGCTGAGGTATTGGCGGCAGAGTCGTCATTGGTGGAGTAGGATGCAAACTTGCGAAATTGACCATCCAATGGACGAATGCCTTCATCTATCACAGCAGTTGCCTTGCCTTTGTCATCACCGAGGAAAATGTCCGCTTGAGGACTTCAATTGGAGGCAAGTAGCTGCAGTGGTTCAGAGTATCAGCCTTGTAATTGAGTGAAGACCTTGTCCTGATGAACCTCATAATCCATGGTGCATAAGGCTTCAGCTCAAAAGGTGACATAGCAATGTTTGCCAGAGTCCTCATGAAGAAATCATGGAAGTTGACGGGAACGCCATGAATGATATTGAAAAGCATATTCTTCATGATGCCAACGACTTCTTCATCATTTGAGTCGTGGCCTTTGATAGGACTCATTATCTTCGTTAGAATGCGATAGACAGTCCGAGGCACATATAGTAATTCGTTGACGAGGAATTTGGTTCGTGGGGCCAGCCCTGGCTTCAAAGGCTTCATCAGAACTTGCATGTAGTGATTTGTAAGCTCACGTTCGCTGTAGATGCAACGAGCACCATCAAGGGGAGGACTGAGTGGGAGGGCACGAAGCAACTCAGTTGCTGGTGCCTTGTAGTGAGTATTTTCTGTCATCTAGTCCAGTACCCATGAGTTCACATCTTTAGAATCTCCGGTGATGTGCAGCATCGCATAGAATTGAAGAATGAGTTCTTCATTCCAATCACAGATGTCAGTGCAGAAATTCAGCAAACCAGCATCGTGAAGAACACCGAGGACTGGCTCGAAGCTGGCGAGACTCCATGTCCACGTGAGGAATGTGTGCATGATCGAAGACTTTGTCTTTGTTGAATAGCACAGAGGAATAGAAGTTGGCTTGACTAGCAGTCCAGAAACGCCTCTTCCTTATGCGAGCAGAGTCATAAGGGTTGTAGTCAGTGAAGAACACATGCTCGCCGAAGAAATCTTCAGCCTTGAACTTTTGCTTCGTTGAGAATGGATTCTTTGGCTTTGGTAGTGGAGTGTCAGTGAGTTGCATCACGACCTTAGGGATCGCAATCTCAGGTTCTTCAGGCTGAGGATTTTCTGGTTCCTCTTCATGTGCAGTCTGCGTGTTCAAAGGAGTAGCAACAGCAGGTTCTTCAGCACTAGTGGCTGGAATTTCTTCATGCACGGACGAGGTGGGATGAGTTTCTTCAGAGCCCATTTGAACTGTTGGTGTAGGGGACTGAGGAATTTGTTGTATTGGAGTGAAGAGTGGAGAATTTGGATGCTGACTGTCCCAAAAGTCATCGTTCATCACTGGCGTTGTGCTTCCAATATCCACATCTTCGTCTTCAATTTCCTCAACACCAGCCTCTTCAGCTGTGAACTGAGGCATAGGCGAGGAAATGATTGGTGTTGAAGGGATTGCATCCACTTCAATTTCTTCATCAATCTGCTCTGACGAAGCAGCAGAATGATTTTCTTCATCAGATCCGCTTGGGATCTCATATTCTTCACCAAAAGGAACAAGGTCCTTTGATGGCATGGAGGAAATCGGAACAACATCAATTGGATTTTCAAATGAGCTGGTCATTGGCTTCATCTTCTTCGGGGCCGAAGAATTTGACGCAGCTGATGCTTTCCTTTTCTTCACTGCAGCTCGCTCTGCAGCCTTGGTCTTCTTCACATCTGATGCAGATGGAAGGATTGGAGTTGGTGTAGGCGCGGGAGGAGCTGAGGAATCTGGTTGAATTTCCTCGGCATGGCGATGCAGGTTGCCTGACTTCTTCAGTTTCTTCAGGCGCACCACTAGTGGATGCCCTGGCAATTTCTTCAGCGGCTGGAATGGAGTCGTCAGCCCTAGAACTAGCATTGTCTTCAGCAGGCTGAAAATCATCAGCGGTGCTGGCATGTTCTTCAGTAGGTTGAGCAGAGACTCCAGCCTGAGGAATTTCTTGTTGCGTTGGGGCTGCAATATTTGTGAACTTCTTTGTCAGATTGACAAATCTGACCTTGGCTCCTTGCCAATCAGCATAATAGGCATCAAAGTCATCACTGAGGGCTTTGATTTCAGACTGGATCTTGAGGAGTTCCTCAGTTGTCATTCTGACAACGTTTTTCCTCAGGAACTTCTCTTTCCTGAATTGAGCTTTCTTGATCTGCCTAGCCTTTTCAAATTTCCATTTCTCTTCAGAGATGAAATGGGTCAGCATGTGACTTTGACCAGAGTCAAATGAAAGTCGAGCATAGGGGTGTCTCGGATCCTTGTGCCGAGATTAATGTACTCGAGGATCGCCCTTGGATCCAAAAGCAGTGGCACAGGTGTGCCTTTGGCTCTAGCGGCCCTTTCTTGCCTGTCTCTGATGATTTCTGCAAGTTCATCATCATCAGCTTCATCATTAGATGGCACTTGGAAGGCAACATGTTTCTTCTTTGGACTAGGCCGAGGACCTCGACCAGCCATTGCCTTTTTCTTCAGCAGAGTGGGGCCTGATGAAGAATTTGGTGCAGCTAAGGAACTTGCTGAGACACCATAGGCAATAGAGATGCCTGCAGTCCTTTGGCACGTGGCCAGATGCACAGGTGCTGAGGACTTTGTCGGAGCAGCAGATGACTTTGGAGGAGGAGCTGAGGATTTGGGTGGAACAGGTGCAGCATGAGGAACTGGCCGTGAGGGCATTGAAGATTCTGGCCGTGAGGGAATTGCTGAGGAACTTGGCCGTGAGGGCACAGTTGGTGAAGCACTTGGCTTGTGAGCGGGCTTCTTTGCCATTGATTTCCTAGGCTTGACAGAGGCCTTAGTGGCAGCAGCAATAGCAGAGTCTTCATTGAATTTCCTCACTGCTTCTTTGGCTTGTCTCGCCAACTTGGCTTGGCGCTTGGCCCATTCTTCAGGAAAATCCTCACCACGCTTGATGCTGGTGGGGTCAGCTTCTTGGCCAGGTGCCAATGGAGCTCTTGGGCATGGATGATTAAGTGTGAATTTCTTCATATACTTTGGAGTTACATACCTGTACTCCCTCCATTCTCTTGCCCATCTCCTTTCAATCCTCTGTATGCGCACCTTGCGCTGATTTTTGTTTTCCTTGCCAAACTTGGCTTCATCAGGTGTGTAATAGTCAGCATAGATGTCCTCAGGTATCTCAAAAGCAGTCATGACCTCAGGCCTCTTTCCTCCTTTCTGTGGCTTCTTTCCTTCTGCCATATTCTTCAGCTGAGGAATTTGAACAATCGAATTCTCTAAAGAAGTATGCAACTTTTCTTCGAGGAACGCCTGGATGAAGAACACGACGAACAGTGAGGTGTAGATTTGAAGCTCGTATGTTCAGATCTTCCACGCCCTAACTCGGCAGAGGAAGACAGCTACGGCGGCGGCGGAGTGAAGATTTCCGCGGTCGGCACGAGTACGACGGCGACGAGGTCGAGGCAGTGAAGCTCTTCCTCACCGGCGACGATGGAGTAGCGGCGGCGCTAGGGTTTGAGAAGCTCGAGCGAGAGAGAGAGCGGTCGAGCGGAGTAAAGGAAGTGAGGAAGGGGAGAGGGGGTATATATAGCCACGGTGAAAAACTGTTCGCCCGAAGATTTTGGACGAACGTGCCCCTGACCCTTCTCATTCGCTTGACATGTGTCACCCACGTACTGAAAAGTGGAGATCGTGTTAGACCGTGGGTGAATAGATAAGTCTATCGCGGGAAGCGGAACGGTTTGAGCGGCAAAGCCGAAAATTTGGATAAGATAAGTTAAAAGTTCCGTCCGCAATTTCTTCAGCTGACAAGGACACAGTGAAGATTTTGAACGAGTTTCAAATAGAACGCACATGAAGAATTTGTGAATAGATTGGGTTGAGTATAGCATAGAGGGGGAAGGGTCCGATCACATTCACTTAGCAGAAAATACAACTTGAAGAAATAGCCATAAGTGAATGCTGTAGAGGACATAAACCCATATAATAGATATAGCCAATGAAGAAGAACGACGGAAACAGTGAAGATTTTGCAAAGTTGAAGAATTTGAAAAACTGAAGAATTTCAAAAACTGAGGAAAACCTCAAATTGAAGATTTTCAACTTTGGTGGCGGCGTGACCCACCATATAAGAATGATGATTTCAGACACCGCATACAATTGTCGTAGGGTTCTGAGAATCAAATTCTTCATTAATTTCTTCAGACTTAGAGTGTTGTTCTTCATTGATTGAAGAAAAACGTTTCTTCATGTGTTGCACATCTAAGTCATCAATTTTGCATAAATGTCAGGATGTGTGTCCTTTTTAAAGAACATTCGAAGATTCTAAGATATTTAGCTCACACCGCAACTTGCTAAATCTCTTCTCATCCAAGGGCTTTGTGAAGATATCGGCTAGCTGTTCTTCATTCTTCACATGCTCGATGGAGATGTCGCCCTTCAACACATGATCACGAAGAAAATGATGACGAATCTGAATGTGCTTTGTCTTCGAGTGCTAAACTGGGTTGTGAGCAATATTGATGGCACTCTCATTGTCACAGTAGAGAGGCACATTCTTCACGTTGATGTCGTAGTCCTTGAGAGTTTGCTTCATCCACAGCGATTGAGCACAGCAAGAACCAGCAGCAATGTACTCAGCTTCCGCAGTAGACAATGATACGCAGTTCTGTTTCTTCGAGGACCAACAGACCAAAGATCGTCCGAGGAAATGACAAGTACCAGATGTTGACTTGCGGTCCACACGAGCACCAGCATAGTCAGAGTCAGAATATCCAATGAGATCAAAAGTTGAGCCCTTGGGGTACCATAATCCTAGTGTTGGTGTGTGAGCTAGATATCAAGAATATGCTTCACAGCCTTATGGTGTGATTCCTTCGTGTAGCTTGAAATCGGGCACACATGCAAACACTAAGCATTATATCTGGCCTAGATGCACATAAGTACAATAAAGAACCAATCATGGAGCGGTATACCTTGTGATCAAGTCAATACCATTTTCATCAAGGCATAGATGGCCATTTGTGGGCATAGGAATTTTGACGCCTTTGCAATCTTGCATGCCGAATTTCTTCGTAACATCTTTGAGGTATTTCTCCGAGATATGAATATGCCATTGTGTTGTTGATTTAATTTGAAGACCTAAGAAGAATTTCAATTCTCCCATCATAGACATTTGATATTCTTCACTCATCATATAGGCAAATTCATCACTATAACGTTGGTCAAGACAGCAAAGATAATATCATCAACATATATTTGGCACACAAACAGTTCACCATCATATGATTTAGTAAAGAGAGTAGGGTCGAGTGAACCGGGTGTGAAGCCATTCTTCACGAAGAATTCCTTCAAAGTATCATACCACGCCCGAGGGGCCTGCTTGAGGCCATAGAGGGCTTTGTTGAGTCTGAAGACTTTGTCGGGATTCTTTGGATCTTCAAAACCTGGGGGTTGAGCAACATATACTTCTTCCTCAAGCTTACCATTGAGGAATGCACTTTTCACATCCATTTGATATAAAGTGATATTATGATGGTTAGCATAAGCAAGCAATATGCGAATAGCCTCAAGTCTAGCAACAGGTGCAAAAGTTTCATCAAAATCAATTCCTTCAACCTGTGTGTAGCCTTGAGCTACAAGTCGTGCCTTATTCCTCACCACAAGGCCATTTTCATCTTGCTTGTTGCGGTAGATCCACTTTGTGCCAATGATATTATGCTTGCGAGGATCTGGACGTTTGACCAGTTCCCAGACATTGTTGAGCTCGAACTGATGTAATTCTTCTTGCATAGCCTGAATCTACTCAGGCTCCAGAAATGCTTCATCTACCTTTGTGGGCTCTGTGATAGAGACAAAAGCATAGTGCCCACAAAAGTTAGATAAATGTGAAGCTTTTCAGCGTGTGAGAGGACCTGGTGCTTCAATTTCATTGATGATCTTGTCAACTTGCACTTCTTTTGCAACGCGAGGATGAGCTGGTTGTCGTCGAGGAATTTGATCAGCATTTTCTTCAAACCATTTTCTTCAAAGATTATCTTCAGTGCATCAGCTCGACGTTCTTCGCTTCAGAATGAATTCTTCAGCAAATTCTTCATGAGGAATGACATCCTCAGTTTCCTTGAACTTGATAGATTCCTCAGGTGCTGGTTCATCTATCACAGAAGGTAGGTGCTCTCTTTGCGAGCCATTAGTTTCATCAAACCGCACATATACAGTTTCAACAATCTTGTGAAGAGCGATGTTGAAGACTCTGTAGGTGTGCGAGTCCTTTCCGTAACCAAGCATAAAACCTTCATGTGCTTTCGGTGCAAATTTAGCATTGTGATGAGGATCTCTAATCCAACATTTAGCACCGAAGACTTTGAAATAACTCACATTTGGTTTCTTGTCAGTAAGGAGTTCATAGGCAGTATTCTTGAAGAATTTGTGAAGATATACTATGTTGATGATGTGGCACGCAGATCAATTGCATCAATCCAAAACGACGAGGCGCTTTGTATTCATCAAGCATAGTGCGAGCCATCTCAACAAGAGTTCTATTCTTGCGCTCCACGACACCATTTTGCTGAGGAGTATAAGGAGCAGATAACTCATGAGTAATACCAAGTTCATTTAGATAGTCATCAAGACCAGAATTCTTGAACTCAGTTCCATTGTCACTCCTGATGTGCCTGATCTTCACACCAAAGTTGGTTGAAGCCCTCGAGGAAAATCATTTGAAGACTTCCTGCACTTCATGTTTGTAAGTGACAATGTGTACCCATGTGTAACGAGAGTAATCATCAACAATAACAAAGCCATATAGAGATGCATCATTAGTGACTGCTGAGTAATGATTAGGACCAAAGAGGTCCATGTGAAGAAATTCGAATGGTCGAGTAGTGGTCATGATAGTCTTTGCTGGATGCTTGGCCTTGGTCATTTTTCCAGCTTCACAGGCTCCACACAAGTGATCCTTGAGGAATTTGACATTTTCAATGCCAATGACATGCTTCTTCTTCGCAAGCGTGTGCAAATTCCTCATGCCTGCGTGACCAAGTCGTCGATGCCATAGCCAGCCTTCTGAAGCTTTTGCAAGTAGACACACGGCTGGTTGTGGTCCTGTAGAGAAATCAACAATATAAAAGTCTCCTCTCCTAAAGACTTCGAAGACTTTGGAATTGTCAGATTCCATAATCACAACACAACGATACTTGCCAAAGACAACAACCATATCAAGATCACAAAGCATTGAGACTGACATGAGGTTGTATCCTAGGACTCAACAAGAATGACTTTGTCCATGTGTATGTCCTTAGAGATCGCAACCTTACCAAGACCCAATACCTGACTTTTGCCTTTGTCAGCAAAGATGATATGCTTCAGATGTGACGGTGATAAGGGAGCATCCATCAATTGGTTCTTGTCACCAGTCATGTATTTGTACATCCACTATCGAGGACCCACTCATTTGCTTTGGGTTGATCATCCTGCAGATGAATTAGTGCAACTTACGATCTCATATACTTCATCAGTGAAGAATATGATATCAAATTCATCAGATGAATTTCATCAGGCAGTAAAACAGATATAGCAGTATGAGGACGTGTGAAATGAGAGTTCATTTCTTCATGATTAGCCTGCATCCTTTCAGGCATTTTGTCAGGCCCCCAACAAATTCTTCAGACGTTAAAGCTCGTCTGGAGACCTGACCCTGCAGAAGAGATTAGTTCTTTTTCTTCACCACCCACATCTGAAGGGGTGGCAAAGAGTTCATCACTCTACGAGCTCCATATGAGAATGGTGGCATAGAAGCCAATCCATTTCATTTCACATAAGAGGGGTTAGGGTAAGCATATGAATAAGCAGAGAAATTCTTCGAGGACTTATGAACATATTGGTTTGAAGAATAATGCACATATTCATAGCCCTTAGCTCTACCCTGCGAAACAGAGTTGTTAGCACTATGATAATCATATGAGGACTTTGATCCACGTGAGGACTTTGGTCCGTATGAGGACTTGGATCCATATGAAGAATTTGATCTGGGGTTCCTATTCTTCACAGGTGGTGTCATGAGGACATTCACCTGAAGACTTTCAAGGCACTTCTTGGGAACCCAGATTTTCTTCATAGGAGAACTGTTCCTGCAGTTAGTGCCAACATATCTAGCAAATACTTCACCATTCTGATTTTTGAACAGTTTATAGTTGAAGTCAAATGACTCATCAGAAGAATGAGGAGATTCACATGTAAAGCCAGATAAGTTAGATGGATCAACTGGAGGTCCCTTTGCAGCAACCCATGAGGTTTTGGGGTACTGCTCAGGCTTCCAATATGTTCCATCAGCATTGACTTTCCTCTCAAAGGCAATACCCTCTTTCCTAGGGTTTCTGTTGAGGATCTGCTTTTTAAGCACATCACAAAGAGTCTGATGCCCTTTGAGGCTTTTGTACATGCCTGTCATGTACAATTCCTTCAGCCCTGCATCGTTAGTGATACTAGCAATGTCCTCAGATGAGGAATTAGTGATAGCAGAGGAAGGTGAAGAATTTGTAACAGTTGACGCATTTGAACATTCAGGTGAAGAATTAGCAGATTCACGTTCAATGCACTTTAAGCATGGAGGAACAAATTCATCCTGAGAAGCGCTGATTTGTTGAGCAAGTAATGAATCGCGCTCCTTCTGAAGATCTTCATAACTCACTCTTAGCTTCTCAAGATCTTGCTTTCTTTGAAGAAATTCACAAGAAAGCTTCTCATGATCAGACAAGAGAGTGTTATGATGACCTTGAAGGCTATCAAACCTAGACTAAAGTCTCTGAAGATTTTCAGTCAGGGCTTTAGTGCGATCCATTTCTTCACCCAACATGTCATCACTTTTGTCTAGCATGTTTTGAACCTTTTCCAATGTCGTTTGTTGTCTAGTGGCAATGCAAACAAGTTTGGTATAGCTAGGTTCAATATCATCATCAGATTCATCATCATTACTAAACTTGGATGCGGAACATTCGGTTACCTTGACACCGTTTGCCATGAGGCATTGCGCAGAAGATGATGATTCTGGTTCGAAAGTCATCGTTTTGAGAGAATCCTTGAAGTCCGCAAACCAAGGATCATGACGGGTTCGATGACCTTCATAGACATCAGAGATTCGGACCCAGATAAGCTTCGCATTGCAAAGATGCATAATGCGCTTGAATTCATCTCTGGATAGGCAGGAACAGATGATAGCCTTCGCCATGATGTCAAGTAGAGTGTACTTGCGAATATAATCTCCGTTCGCCGTTTTGCATAGATCAGTAAGACCAATCTCAGTGACGGTCCACAGCTCGATGTTCATTGCCATGAGGCGCTTCCTCATCATGGCCTTCCACTTGGGATAATCATGACCGTCAAAGATAGGGCATGTCACTTTCTTCATACCTGCGGTCGACATAACGAAAACTCCAGGTGGTTAAACCAAAATCACACAGAACAAGGGAGTACCTTGCTCTGATACCAATTGAAAGTGCGTTATATCGACTAGAGGGGGGGTGAATAGGCGATTTTTATGAATTCTTCACTGAGGAATTTGCCGGTGAGGAAATTCCTTAGCGAAGAACTACTTGCAGCGGAATAAGTACTCAGAAGTAAGCATAACAGAATACATGCATGGTCATCATGATGAAATGAAGACAATCGCAGAGTACAGAAAGCGTAAACACAAGATAACACAAGATAAAGACAAACAGACTGAAGAAATTGAACTGAGGAAATAGAGAAAGTCTTTAGTCAAAGTCTTCAAACACAGATATGAACAAACACTCAACACAATTATGAGGAAATGAAAGAGTTGAGGAAATAGAACCAGTAAGGTTGGTGAAGACAATGATTTGGTAGACCAGTTCCAACTGCTATCTCGGTTTGTACGTCCGTTGGAGCGGCTGAGTATTTAAACTCGAGGACACACAGCCTCGGAGACCCGGGCCGAAAGCACACAGCTCAGACACCAAGTCCTCACCGTATTCTCCTTGAACTAAGGTCACATGCACTCGTCCAATCACTCGTGGTAAGTCTTCAGCGACTTCCAAACATTCACAGACTTGGTCACTCGGCGATCCACAATTCCTCTTGGATGTTCTAGACCATGACGCCTAACCGTCTGGAAGAAGCACAGTCTTCAAAGGTAACAAGCGTCGGATCCACGCAGGATCGATCTCTTCATGATGCTCAATCACTTTGGGTTTGTAGGGTTTGGTTTTGGGTTTTCCTCACTGATGATTTTCGCTCAAAGTCCTCGGAGGATGGGTTCCTCTCAAATGACAAGTGTCAAGTTCTCTCGGAGCAGCCAACCAGCTAGTGGTTGTAGGGGGTGGCTATTTGAAAGTGCAACTATCCCTAGGTGGTTTTGGTAATTCATAACAACATATAGCTCATTGAGCTAATACTATTCCAAGATGAATATTTCAGGAAAGCTCAATGAATGGCATGGCATGGATGATGAAAGTGGATCCCTCAAAATATTAAGGACAAAGGATTGGCTCAAGCTCAAAAGCTCAAGACTCTTCATTTTACATTTTAGTGATCAAGGATCACATTGAGTCTATAGGAAAAGCCAATACTGAGGTGTTGCTTAATGAGCCTCTTACTTCATGTGCTTAGTGATACGCTCCAAACCCTATGCTATTTTCTCACATCCACAAATGACCTAAACCTAGAGCCAAAATCGGTCACACCGAATCTTCCTACCCGGCGCCACCGATTTCAAATGTCATAGCCACTGCCACAAACCCTAGGCAAATCAGTCCTACCGATAGGGATCTCGGTCTCACCGAGATGGGATTGTAATCTCTCTGCTTCCTTCAGAACGCTTTTGGTCTAACTGAAGTGACCGATCGGTCCCACCGAGATTGCAATGTAAACTCTCTGTTTCCTTTTGTAAAATTTCGTCTCACCGAAAAGAGCAAATCGATCCCACCGAAGTTTACTCCGACCAACTCTCTCGAAAGCTTATTACCAAAATCGGTCTCACCGAAGTTTGTG
This sequence comes from Aegilops longissima, assembly GCA_021605205.1. Classification (NCBI taxonomy): domain Eukaryota; kingdom Viridiplantae; phylum Streptophyta; class Magnoliopsida; order Poales; family Poaceae; genus Aegilops; species Aegilops longissima. The sequence goes on from CM038676.1 coordinate 33,281,751, forward strand.
TAATCGGTCTTACCGAGATTACGTTATGCCCTAACCCTAACCGGATCGGTCTCATCGAGTTGCATGTCACCCCACCAAAATCACTAACGGTCACTAGGTTTACTAAATCGGTCCGACCGAGTCTGTTGAATCGGTCCCACCGAGTTTGGTAAATTGTGTGTAACGGTTAGATTTTGCGTGGAGGCTATATATACCCCTCCACCTCCTCTTCATTCGTGGAGAGAGCCATCAGACTGAACCTACACTTCCACTTACCATTTCTGAGAAAGAACTACCTACTCATGTGTTGAGGCCAAGATATTCCATTCCTACCATATGAATCTTGATCTCTAGCCTTCCCTGTTGCTTTCCACTCAAATCCTCTTCCACCAGATCCAAATCCTATTGAGAGAGTTGAGTGTTGGGGAGACTATCATTTGAAGCACAAGAGCAAGGAGTTCATCATCAACACACCATTTGTTACTTCTTGGAGTGTGGTGTCTCCTAGATTGGCTAGGTGTCACTTGGGAGCCTCCGACAAGATTGTGGAGTTGAACCAAGGAGTTTGTAAGGGCAAGGAGATCGCTTACTGTGAAGACCTACCGCTAGTGAGGCAAGTCCTTCATGGGCGACGGCCATGGTGGGATAGACAAGAATGCTTCTTCGTGGACCCTTCGTGGGTGGAGCCCTCCGTGGACTCGTGCAACCATTACCCTTCGTGGGTTGAAGTCTCCATCAACGTGGATGTACGATAGCACCACCTATCGGAACCACGCCAAAAACATCCGTGTATCCAATTGCGTTTGAATCCTCCAAACCCTTCCCTTTACTTTCTTGCAAGTTGCATGCTTTAATTTCCGCTGCCCATATACTCTTTGCATGCTTGCTTGATTTGTGTGATGATTGCTTGACTTGTCCTAAGATAGCTAAAATCTGCCAAACTCTAAAATTGGGAAAAGGTTAAGTTTTAATTGGTCAAATAGTCTAATCACCCCCTCAGAGACATACTTCAAGGTCCTACACTATTTATAGCCTATGGAGCAGCCCGACATGATAAGACATAAATGCCCTTCAATGATATGACCGTTAGGTAGATAAGATATTTTTGGAACAGTCATGCAAGAAGACAAGAACGGTCGGAAATTTGACTCTCAAATTCCTCAAGGCTATCATGTTCTCATCTGTAGGCAATCCAAGACTGGCGAATTCCTAACTCCTCGGTCAGAATAAATTCTCAATGACCGTAAGAACTTCGTCTCTCACATCAAGAAATTGACTGAATCAGATGAGATTTCAAAAGGCTTCACTCAAGGGATTGGTAGGTGTAGGATTTTGAGTTGAGCATCACATGGAAATTTTTCCTTAGTATTTCCTCGACCCCTTTAACAAAGACGGTGTTTCCTATGACTCAAGAAAGAGAAAACGAAACTACGAAAAACAAAATTCTTCACGCTTCATGTTCCTCAAATGAATACCAAGTCATCAAGGTCACACCAATTTCTTCACTTTCAAAGTCTTCGTAAAGTCTTCGAATACCAAAGTCTTCAATCAAGAACTTCATTTTAGGGTCGATTTTCTCTAAATATCAAACTCCACATAGACTTATAGACCTGTGTACACTCACAAACGCATTAGTCCCTTAACCTATAAGTCTTCAATACACCAAAATCACTAAGGGGCACTAGATGCACTTACACTTGTGTCCCCAACACACCCAATACAATAGCAAGTTGTATAGGTGCACTAGTTCGGCGAAGAGATGTTGATACAAGTGCAATATGGATGGTAGATATAGGTTTTTGTAATCTGAAAATATAAAAACAGCAAGGTAACAAGCGATAAAAGTGAGCGCAAATGGTATTGCAATGATAGGAAACAAGGCCTAGGGTTCATACTTTCACTAGTGTAAGTTCTCTCAACAATAATAACATAGATAGATCATATAACAATCCTCAACATGCAACAAAGAGTCACTCCAAGCCACTAATAGCGGAGAACAAACGAGAGATTATGGTCGGGTACGAAACCACCACAAAGCTATTCTTTCGGATCGATCTATAAAAGAGTTCGTACTAGAATAACACCTTAAGACACAAATCAACCAAAACCCTAATGTCACCTAGATACTCCATTGTCACCTCAAGTATCCGTGGGCATGATTATACGATATGCATCACACAATCTCAGATTCATCCAACCAACATAAAAGTACTTCAAAGAGTGCCCCAAAGTTTCTACCGGAGAATCAAGAACGTGTGCCAACCCCTGTGCATAGGTTCCCAATGTCATGAAACCCGCAAGTTGATCACCAAGACATACATCAAGTGTTCTCATAAAAGACTCAATCCGATAAGATAACTTCAAAGGGGAAACTCAATTCATCACAACAGAGTAGAGGGGGAGAAACATCATAAGATCCAACTACAATAGCAAAGCTCGGGATACATCAAGATCGTACCATAGAGGGAACACGAGAGAGAACACGAGAGAGAGAGATCAAACACATAGCTACTGGTACATACCCTCAGCCCCGAGGGTGAACTACTCCTCCTCGTCATGGAGAGCGCCGGATGATGAAGATGGCCACCGGAGATGGATCCCCACGGCAGTGGTACCGGAAAGGGGTCCCATTGGTTTTGGTGGTTCTGAGGCTTGTGGCGGCGGAACTCCCGATCTATCTTCTGTTCGGAAGTTTTAGGTACGAGGTATATGGGTGAAAGGAGTACGCCGGTGGAGCTACGGGGCCCCATGAGATGTGGGGCGCGCCTGGGGAGGGCGCCCCCACCCTCGTGAGCACCTCCCGTATCTTCCGACGTGGGGTCCAAGTCCATCGTGGGTTTCCTTCCAAAATAACTTCTCCAGCTTGATTTCGCCCGCTTTGACTCCCGATATTCCTTTTCCTCAAACACCAAATAGGCATAAAAAAGAAACTGGCTGGGCCTCAAAGTTAATAGGTTAGTCCCAAAAATAATATAAAAGTGGATAATAAAGCCCAATATTGCCTAAAACAGAGATAAAGTAGCATGGAGCAATCCAAAATTATAGATACGTTGAGACGACAAGAGCGCTGGTATTTTGTCTATCAAGAGCGTGAGGTTGCACCATCGATAAGGCGCCATAACTAACGTAGCAAGAGCGCTACCGTCCCACACTACTGCTATTCATGGATAGCAGTAGCGCGCTTTAGCTAAGAGCGTTGCTGCTAATATCTATAGCGCCTGTTATATGTAAGCGCTACTAGTAAGGGAGCGCTACTGCTAACTTTGTTCCCCTCGCTACTGCTAGTTTTATTAGTTTCTGTTTTTTTATGCATATTTGTTTTGTATTTGAATAGGCTTTATACAATAATCGTTAGCATATCATACACATACAAATGTAATCATAGCATATACATACAAATAGTCTCATCAAATCATGTCATCATCATAATCATCATCCAACACAAAATGGTCTCTCATCATCATCTCGAAAATAGCGATACAAGTCTCGATTACTTGCTACTACATCGTCATCCATCTAAACAATGATATACACGAGAAGAGCTACACTATGAGTGAGAGCGGAACTATGAAGTACATGAGTTTGTATCCCTCTCTCGCATTAGCGTGAACCTAAACTAACTCTCGGGTCGTCGCCGAAACTAAAAACCGTACACGGGGCTCGACACTCCAGCCACTGTCAGATACTCCTGGCGTAGCACTTCTTCGCCATCGATGATCTATGCACCTACATCGTCACATGAGTCGATGATATGCAACATATATAGTTGAGCAACAAAAAGAGACAGACTTGGCAAAAATAGAAGCAACATATCATAAGCATAAATAATAAAGTTCATCGTACCCAAAATGCCCTAACTAGAGTGATCTTCACTAGTCGAGGAGGAGGAAGGTTTAATTACATCACAAATAAAGTTTCACCGCATATAACTCAAAATTTTGTCATACAGTAAGTATGGACTAAACGGACACACATTGTCATATATCGACAATCAGTCCAACATGTCGTGCCATCCATCCATGTCAGGGAGAAAGTCCCCAAGCTTAGTGGAAGGCTTCACGCGTGTTCGGACGTCTTCCCGCGACATTTCTCCTTCTTCGTAGAACATCCCTGTTTTTTCGAGGAACTCCCTCATGATGATTTGGGCATGTTCGCGCTGGATGTGATAGAACTCAGCTCGAAGTCAATGATCCTCGATATCTCCTATGTGCTTTGCCCATTGCAGAATATGGGCATCACCGGATTTAGGTGACATGCGAAGTTTCTGGTGATCCCGTCTGTACTCCAGCATGTGGTGTAGGACATAGAATCCATCTTACGAGCATCACTCGGTTGCTGGATGCAGCAGAAGTTGGTCTTATGGCTGAAGGCGGTCCTGTCGTGCCTTGTCTTCTTGTCGTTGACCTCTCCACCCCCTTTGCCGTAGTAAAAGATAGCATTCTCAAGAACATACTTGATGTGGGTGTAATCCTTTTTGGTAATGTTCTTCGACGAGTCCAAGTAAAGAGCATGGGAGTATTGGGAGTAGAGGATGATGAGGACGGCGCGCCCGCCGCTGCGCAAAATAAGTACACCTCAAATTAATTAGCCTCCACCGTGCAAATGAATGATTGAAATCGAAGGAAGGATATCCGCGCGGATGACTTATGTGGGATGATAAGGCACGAGAATCGCCTCCTAGTCCTTATTGCCGAGCATGAAATTGACGAGGTACTCCCTCGCGAATTCTTGGTGCTTTGCGTAGACTGCCAAGAAGCTCTCGTGCATGAATTACGGGTCAGCGACACAAATAAAAGGTATCTGCTCAACCCCGATGAGGTAGTTCATGTGCAAGGCATAAAGGCGGACAAACGTAAAATCCAGCTTCTTCCAGTGATACATGTCGAACATGTAATTGATTCGAAGGAAGAACTTGTCCGCGGGGAATGTGTCGACGTACGACAATTGCCGCGGCACGTTAACCATGTAGAGTGGGTATCCTGGATTTTTCGAGGCGATGGGGCCTTTCTCTCTCCGCAGCACATCGTCATGAAGTATCCTTACATCGCCGAATCTGGCCCCTATCGCTGCTTCAGGTAGGATTGGTTCACCGACGATATGCCATTTTGCCGTACCGGGGATATCTATACGGTCTTGAACCCGAGGCTGCTGAGGCGGCTGGATCATAGAATCAGGTTTTTTTTCCTTTCCTCGGTCTCTTCCTAGACTTCTTTGGTACCGGAAGGTTGTCCATAATACGTTCAGACTCCGGAGGCGACAATTCAGGCACCGACTCATGACGCTCAAACCCTAAGTAGGCGCCAGTATTGACATATTGTTGAGTGTCATCGTCATCCTCATCATCTATGGCGATATCACCAACGACTAATGGAGCCTCTTCCTCACCCCCCCCCCCTTTGCTACCACCCAGCACGACAGCCGATGCTAATTGAGTAGGTGAGGTGTTGATGTTCATACCTAACTGCGTGCTCGTGGGTGTGCTCCCGCCGCCTCGCACGAAGCGACTCTTTGGCCACAACAAGACCCACCCATTGCAACAATCACTGCTGTCGCGGGTCTCGCCGTCATCCCCACTAGTACCAGAGGAGCCAAATTCTCATGGCCCGGCTTGACACTGGCCACGGAAACCTAGAAGACGTCCGGGAGGATCGGCCAGCTGTGGAACAATGGTTCCTTTGGCTCCATTATCGCTGCCTTCCCCACGTCCACCTTCTAGTCGCCGATGGTGTACAATAAGGTGCACGGGGTTTCGTCGGCCTGCAAAGATAAGTATGCGACGTGAGACATCCGAAAGGCAACAAAAACGGGAGATTATACATTTATTGAAGAGGGCCGGTGTGACAGATACCGTGAGGGCATTGAGCTCAGCCAAAGACGAAGCACTGCCGAGCACGTACGGTGCCGGAGCCGGTGCGGGAGCAGGTGCAGCTGTAGGTGCTGGTGCAACACTAGTCAAGCTGCTCCCCAAGAAGTCGGCAAGGGGAAAGTCCGCTGTACTTTTTCCTGGATTTTGCCTGGTCCAATTGAAAACGGTCGGAACCAAGGTAGTAGACATATCTACAACCACCTGTTTTGCGGCAGCTACCGCTGTTGCGGCTGTCTCAGATGATTTCTTATCAACCACAATCTCAACCTTCTTGTCGATGTTTTCTTCAGTTAACCGCCGTCTTTCCTTTCTCTCATCATTGGTCTCACGGTAGTACTTCTTCCACGTGGCGCCGTCTCCGACACCGTGCACGCGTCCATACGACGGTCGAGTCTCCACCGGGAGTCCTTTCAATATGTTCAACGCCCGGTTGAATGGAGTGTACCACTTGGGCCTCGCCAACGCCTCAGACGGCAAGTCGCTTTCGGCCGCAATCCTGTGCTGCTCTCTCTGCAAAATGCACAAGGATCGTTTACAAATACGACTAACATGCAGTCGAATTGATTAGAAACTAAAATTACCAGCAGTCTCATGAACTCCATCGTGACCCCGTTCATCTCGAAGACCTTCTTCACTGGGTCCCAATGGTGTCGGGCCCTGAGGACGTCACGCTCCTGCGGGACGGTGAACTCCGCCAAGGGGTCTGGATGCCTGCATCATGCTTCCGCGGCCCTCCTTGGCCCATATGGACCTCTTCCCACCGTAACCACGGCTTCCGAGGTGGTAGCTCCCAATGTTCCTCTGTTGAAGCCCCTTCATGTACTTCGACTTTTTTTTGGCAGCTTCGGCCTCGCAAGCCGCCTTGAATATTTGAAAGTGCTCTTCCGTGATTGTCGGATTATCCTTTACAATCTCGTAGTAGGGTTCCTTTTTTACGACGGTCCGATATTTCACCCTTGTTTTCCAGGCGGTAAACACATCGCTAAACTTGGTCATGGCGTGTTTGTTTATCTTCTTCATTGTCGGGTCCATATCTGGATCTTTATAATCCTTTTCATTCCGGCCCGGGAACAAGAATATCTGGTGCAGCTTCTTTAGGAGGGAGGGCCTCATATTATCTATCTTCTTTAGTTTCGCATCGTTGATGGTGGCGGTTGTCCGTATGATGCGGCCTACTTGATTGTCGTAGCACGCGCGCGTTTCCTCGGCGCGGTTGGCTCAAAATTGCCGTCGTCCACCTCCGTGACCACCAGTCTAGTAGTCCTAAGCTTGTTAGGAAGCCGTTGCCTCTTTGCTTTCGGTTATATATCGGCTCCGCTAGTCTCGGCACCGGTCTCAGTCTCAGCGCTGGTCTCGATGCCGGTCTCAGTCTCAGCGCCGATCTCAGTCTCGGCACCGGTCTCGATGTCAGTCTCAATCTCCGATGTGACAGGTGGACCCACCAACATCAACTCTTGATCGTCGGTGTCCCTAAAAATTCTTCTTCACCAAAGAGACGTTGTCGCAGTCACCGTAACCCTGTCCTTCATCGCTATAGCCATGTTTCCTACGATTAACTCTAGTAATTAATTCTAGACCTAATAAAATGAATAATGATATGCAGAACGCTGAATCCTTCCCGCGGGTAAATCCCGCACTCAATATGTCCTAGTTTGTAGCAGAAGTCATGCCGAAATTCACGGAAAATTTCGGCATGTCTTTTGTTAAAAAGTGGACAAATCGAGAACCTGAAATTTGCCAGAACAGAAATGAATCAACATTCCGACAAAACATAGCCCACTCGGCTTCATTCCCTAGAAACAACAAAGCCACTTGGGCACAATCGAACCACTTGAATGAAAAGATATAACATGACCACTTCAATGAAAAGATATAACATGACCACTTCAATGAAAAGATATAATCAACAATAAAAGTCTAGGAAGGGATCATCTTTAAAACAAAACTTGCCTAACTTCTTTTCCTTGAAAAATAGTGGTCTTTTCAAAAATCAAAAACCTTTGCAAAATGACCTCACTAAACACTTCTCTGTCTAGGACAGAACCCAAATTATGTTGATCTAGCTATTCCCTCTCTCACACACACATTATTTTCTCTAACCCTTCTCTGCCTAGGATAGAACCCAATTAAATTGCAATGGAACTCCATTTATCTAACCCTTCTGACCTAGTGCTCTAACATAAAATTTTGCTCTAACCTAGCCAGCCTACTTAACCTAGCTTGTTAATCTAACGAACCTAATTAATCTACCTATTTAACCTAGTTAGTTAACCTAGTTAACCTAGATAATTAACCTAATTAAACTAGTTAATGTAGCTAGTTCTCTGTCAAAGCCCTAAATAATTTTTTGCACTAACCTAGATGATTAACCTAATTAAACTAGTTAACCTAACTAGTTCTCTGTCAAAGCCCTAACTAATTTTTTCCACTAACCTAGATAATTAACCTAATTAAACTAGTTAACCTAACTACTTCTCTGTCAAATCCCTAACAACATTTTTGCACTAACCTAGATAATTAACCTAATTAAACTAGTTAACCTATGCATGAGAGAGAGAGGAGGGGTGGGGGCTTACAGAGGATGGCTCCGGTGGTGGCGAGGGAGGCAGTGGTGGCGAGGGAGGCAGGGGCGTCTCCAGTGACGGTGAGGGAGGCAGTTGTGGTGAGGGAGGATCCGGTGGCGTCGACGGTGGCTCCGGTGGCATTGATGAGGCCGCGGCTCTGCATGCTGGGGCAGCTCCGTGGCGCCGACGGCGCTGCCTGTGGCTCCAGGGGCGTTGACGTCGGCAGGAGATGGCGGCGAAGTGGGGCGACGGCGAATCGGGGAACGGCGGCGGGGTGGGTCGAGGGATTTGGGGGAGAAGTGGTGGCCTGAGGAAAACGGTTTTTTGGTTAAGTCAAACTTAGCGGTAGCGCGTTTCGCAAAACGCACTACATCTAAGGTAGCTATAGAGGTTTTTAAAAAACACGCTACTACTATAGCTATGTAATTTCCTTCCATTTTTTATTTCCTTTTCTGTTTCTATAGCGGGGGTCTAGGAAACGCGCTGCAGCTACGTTAGCTATAGCGCCTCTTACGAACACACGCTACTACTATGCCTTTCTTCTTTTTTTCTCTTTTTCATTTATTTTGCTTTACATTTTATTTTTTTCCTTTCTCCTTTTTCTATTTCTTTCATTTTCATTTACTTTCTATTTGTTTTTCATTTTATTTTATTTCCATTAGCAGTAGCGTTGTTCGTAGGAAACGCACTACTAATTTTGCCCTAGCGGTAGCGCGCTTCTTCCAAGCCCGCTACTGCTATGCGTAGCCTCGCGTTCTAGCAATAAGAATATTAGTAGTAGCGCTTTTACGACCACATGCGCTACTGCTATGATTTTATCTGTAGCACGGTTTTTTCCCAACCGCTACTGCTATCTAGCACTAGCGCCCATTTTTTTCCCGCCTGTGCTAAATTTCTATGTATAAGGTTTTCCTTAGCAAAGGTTCTGCTCCAGATCGGCACCTCGATGCCCGCCTACTAGGCCTCACATCTATCCTCGCTGCACCGTGTTGACGAGGCGCACCCACCCGTCGTCCACGTCCAGACGCCGCCAAGATTCTCCAAGCTGGAGTTCACGACCTACGACGGCACCGTCGACCCCCTGAATTGGCTCAACCAATGCGACCAATTTTTCAGGGGACAGTGCACGCTCGTGTCCGACCGCACCTGGATCGCCTTGTATCATCTCTGAGGAGCCGCGCAGACATGGCACTACGCCCTTGAATAGGACGAGGGCGAAATGCCACCATGGGAGCGCTTCCGCGAATTGTGCCTCTTGCGCTTTAGTCAGCCTATACGCGGGAGCCGTCTGGCGGAGCTGTTGGCGAACGTTGCATAAAATAAAAAATTTCCTATGTTCACCAAGATCAATCTATGAATTCATCTAGCAACGAGAGAGAGAGAGAGAGAGATGCATCTACATACCACTTGTAGATCGCGTGCGGAAGCGTTCAAGAGAACGGGGTTGAGGGAGTCGTTCTCGTCGTGATCCAAATCACCGGAGATCCTAGCACCGAACGGACGGCACCTCCGCATTCAACACACGACGGTCAGCGTGACGCCTCCTCCGCCTTGATCCAGCAAGGGACAAGGAGAGGTTGATGAAGATCCGTAAGCACGACGGCGTGGTGGTGGATGCAGCAGGTTCCAAGCAGGCTTCGCCAAGCAACCACGGAGGAGGAGGAGGAGGTGTAGCAGGGGAGGGAGGCGCCATGCAAGGGTGCGGCTGCCCTCCCTCCCCCCTATATATAGGGTCCCTGGGGTGCCGCCCCAGGATATGGGATCTCCTAGGGGCGGCGCGCCAAGGGGGTGGAGGCCCCAAGGCAAGTGGGCGCCTCCCCCTAGGGTTCCCAACCCTAGGCGCAGAGGGCATGGGGGCGCACCAGCCCACCAGGCTGGTTCCTCCCACTTCAGCCCATGGGGCCCTCCGGATAGGTGGCCCCACCCGTGGACCCCGGACCCTTCCGTGGTCCCAAGACAATACCGGTGACCCCAAAACTTTCCCGATGGTCAAACAGCACTTCCTATATATAATTTTTACCTCCGACCATTCCTAACTCCTCGTGACGTCCGGGATCTCGCCCGGACTCAAAAACTTTCGGTTTGCTGCATACTCATATTCATACAACCCTAGCGTCACCGAACCTTAAGTGTGTAGACCCTACGGGTTCGGGAGACATGTAGACATGACCGAGTGTAGCGACCAGACCCAAATGGATCAAGTCTCTGTGCTCAGTGTCATCCCTGGATCAAGAATGCTGACACCACACAAGATTTCAAGGATTTATAGCAGAGTAGCAATCACACACTTATTACATCGTTGTCCACAAGGGAACTGAATACAATAATATGGCTTAAGGCCATCTAATAATAACAGCGAAGGCTTGGAAGGTAAGCGAGTCCATCAACTCCAACGGCATCACCGAGTATAGAACCACGACCTAACACCTTACTCGTGTCTCAAGAGTCTGCAACGTGAAAAGTTGCAGCCAAAACGGGTCAAGACATGGAATATGCCGCAATGTAACACATAAGAGCAATGAATGAATAAGCCTATACTACATGCATATTTGGCTGGTGGTAAGGCTCTACTTACATTTGCATAAAGCTGATTTTTCCCTACATCAAAGGAATAATTTTATTTAACTATCATGGTGGTTGTTAAACATTGAGAATGGTTGACAGATCCTCAATCCCAATTAAAAGTACTCATCAAAACCCAATAACTTTTATTTAGAAGTAACATGTTGAGATTCGCATGATAATCAAGTACCGGATACTCAAATTGTCCATAACCGGGACACGGCTAATCATGATTAGTTTATACACTCGCAGAGGTTTCGTGACTTTTCCCCACAAGACTCGATCGCCTCCGCTTGGTTCTCGTGACTACATGGTGTTTGAGAAACGGATGACCGAGACATAGTCTTTCGTAGCGCTTAGCACCTTACATGTGGGTAGACCGTACCAACCTACATCCCCTACATCAGCTAGCCTACCCGAAGAGTTCGCACGACTTAGTCAACTACGCCAGAGCCCATAATTGGCTTGTGGCTGCACACGGAAGTTTCCAGCTTGAATAATCTTATGATCCCTTAGAGCCCGGGTGGCGGTCCAAGAAATACAGACAAGTCCTCGATGGAAACCAGTGCCTCAATCCACCCAGATGTGTGTTTAGGTTGCCACCTTAGATAAACCATTAATTAACAATCTCACATCTGTCATGGATATTCACTCACCCAATCCACGCCTACTAGCATAGCATGGCATGAACAAGCAAACGAGAAGTAACTCCCAAGGTTTCATAAGTAAAACAGTAATAGGTACTACTCAATCTACTTCCCAAAACCCACAATTTAATTAGATCCTAATCATGCAAGTGTTTGAGGAATAGATCTAATGCATAAAACTGGGTATGAGAAGGGTATGATCAAAGTGTTACTTGCCTTGTCGATGATCCGCGAGTCCTAGAGATTCAAATAACAAGCGGCGACCGGTGATCTAACGCAGACAAACAACAAGAAAACAATAAGTACTCATCTAATGCACAGGAAATCTCGAATAAAAGATCTAACCAGAAAGTTCAACTTAAGAACCCTGTTGCAAAGAATCGAATCAAGACAAACTCCAAAGTCGAAACTCGAGAGAGAACGACTCGCCTAGCGATCTGAAATTAGGTCAAAATTTCACAGTAGCAAAACTCTGTGAAAGTAGGGTAGTCGAACGGCGGTTTCACATTTAAACTCCAGCGCTTGAATCACCCGATTCCGATAAACGAGCGAGAAATAAAACAGTTTTGAAAATCAGATCTCAAATCAAATCGAAAATAACGGATTAAATCCGATTAAAAGAAAAACGATTTAACGAGTTAAATAGTGAACGTCATATCGTAATCTAATCCAACGAACGCTGTTTATTGAAACGAACGGTTCGTGAACGCTCATAAATAAGGAAACCAAAAAAACCAATCTAGGTTTTTTTTAAAAACCGAACATATATTTTTTTAAATAAACCGACGGCTCGAGGGGAAAACCGAATCGGCGCGGGCGGCGGTGGCTACCTCCGGTGATCGCGGAGGGCGCCCGGCTCGGGAGAGGGCGGCGGGTCCGGTCGGCGGCGGCGGGTCCGGCGGCGGCGGCAAGGCCCATTGCGGGCGGGCGGCGGCCCCACGGCGGCGGGCGGCTCGGCGCCGGGCTCGGGTGGCGCTGGTTCAAGCGGTGGGGTTTGGGGTGAGAGAGAGGGGCCGGGTTATAAAGGGGGGGCGGTGGCCGGCTTGGGAAGGGGGTAAGGGAGCCGGGTCCGGCTGGGACTCGGGCGGCGGCGGCGCTCTCGTGCGGCGGCGGGAGTCCGCCGGGCGGGCGCGGGAGCGGGAGGGAGAGGGAGGTGGGCCGGGGGCTGGGCCTGGGGCCTGGCTGGCTTGGGCCGGCTGGGCCTCGGTCCAGGGGGGGCGCGATTTTTTTTTAAATAAAAATTAAACCAAAACGAATAAAAAAATACCAAACGATCTCGGATTTAAATAAAACAAATTTTCCCCGACTCCTAAAAATGAGTCGAACAAAATGAACTTTAAAACAACAAACATGCATAAAATTTTTAAATGCTCATTTTGCCTAAGCAAAATAAATCTTCCAAAACCAAATTTGGTTTATTTATAATACCTTCATTTTTCCTAATTGTTTGGGAAAATCATATTATTCCCTCTCAAAATATTTTTGTAGGAAAACTTTATGAAGATAATTTAAATAAATCCAAATGATCCTATTTTCAAAATTTGGAAAATCCCAAATATGAAGATAATGAAACTTCCAACTTCTCCGAGGGTCCTTGAGTTGCGTGAAATTTCTAGGATCGGAAAATGCGAGAAAATATGATATGCATGATGACCTAATGTATAACATTCCAAATTGAAAATTTGGGATGTTACAAACCTACCTCTTAAGATGAATCTCACCGAGATTCGGGTTGGCTAGAAAATAGGTGAGGGTGGTCCTACAAAACTTCCTCTCTTTCCTGTGTGGCTTCATCCTCAGTGTGGTGGCTCCACCGAACTTTGCAAAACTTGATAACCTTGTCATGGGTAACTCACCGCATAATCGAGAATCTTAACGGCTTTTCTTCATATGTCAAGTCATCCTTCAACTGAATTGCTCCAATGGTACTTGTCTCTTAACGGTACCTCTGCAATCTCGGGGTGACATTTCTTCAACTGAGAAATATGGAATACATCATGCACTCCTGACAGTCCTTCTGGTAATTCCAACTTATACGCAACTTCTCCCATGCGTTGCAAAATCTTATACGGTCCAACTAAACGGGTGCTAACTTTCCTTTAACTCCAAACGCTTAACTCCTCAAGCGGGGATACTCGAGATATACTGCTCCAACTTCATACTCAATCGCTGGCGCTTTGAATCGGCATAGCTCTTCCGTTCGACTGGGCTACCTTGAGCCTGCCTCAATCAACTTAACTTTCTGCTCGCACTCCTTAATCAAATCTGGTCCAAATAGTCGACGATCTCCGCCATTCCCATGACAATGGTGTCCTGCACCTTCTTCCATACAAGGCCTCGAAGGTGCCATCTTTAAGCTGGTTTGGTAATCTGTTGTTGTAGGAAAATTCTGCATACGGCAAATTATCGCCCCAACTAGATCCATAATCTAGTGCACAAGCTCTCAAAGATGTCCTCCAAAATCTGATTGACTCTCTCTGTCCGTCCATCGGTCTGTGGGTGGAAAGTCGTGCTGAATTCCAATCGGGTTCCCAATGTTTCGTGTAACCGTTCCAAAATTTCAAGTAAACCGGGTTCCTCTCGTTCGATACAATGCTCCTCGAACTCCGTAAGCATACAATTCTGGTCATATATATCTTTGCCAACTTAGCACTGCTATAGGTAGTCTTGATCGGAATGAAATGAGCTACCTTGGTCAAACGGTCGACTATGACCCAAATCGAGTCATATCCTGAACGGTCTTTGGCAAACCTGTGATGAAATCCATGCCTAGTTTATCCCACTTCCATTCGGTATCGCAATGGTTGCAACAATCCTGCTGGCTTCGATGTTCTCGCTTTACTTTCGACATACGCCGCAAATTGCTACATACTCCGCAATATCCTTCTTCATTCCGTCCACCGTAAAATATTCTTCAAATCCAAATACATCTTGGTATTTCCGGTGAATCGAATAGGTGAGTCATGGGCTTCTTGTAAAATCAACTTCCCGATCTCTTGGTCATTGGGCACATAAACACGGTCTTCAAACCATAGGGTATCGTGTTCATCCTCTCAAATCCTTTAGCCTTTCCTTTGCTCATTTTCTCCTTTATAGAGGCAACTTCCTTATCCGCCTTTTGGGCTTCTCCGATTTTGTCCATCGCTGTCGATCGAATCTCCAATGCTGCTACATAGCCTCTCGAACTATTTCCAAACATAGCTCTCAAGGTCCTCGCTAAATCATTGGGTATTCCTCCCATCATTAGGGTATTGACGTGGCTCTTACGGCTCAATGCGCCTGCTACGACATTAGCCTTTCCGGTGGTAATGCAATCTCATATCATAATCCTTGATTAGCTCTAACCATCTCCTCCGTCTCGAGATTCAATTCTTCGTGTGAAGATGTACTTCAAACTCTTGTGATCCATATATACTTCACAATGATTTCCAATGAGAAAATGTCTCCACGCCTTCAAGGCATGCACAACGGTTGCTAACTCCAAATCATGAGTGGCATAATTCAACTCATGGGGCTTAAGTTGTCGTGAAGCATACGAAACAACTCTTCCTTCCTGCATAAGCACCGCTCCAAGTCCTCGACGTGAAGCATCGCAATACACCTCATAATCCTTAGTTTGATCTCGCAATATCAAACCGTGAGGTAACCAATCTTTTCTTCAACTCCTAAAACTTGCCTCACAGTCCTCATCCATATGAATTTGTTTTCCTTTTCAACAATTCAGTCATAGGCTTTGCAATCCTTGAGAAATTCTCAATGAATCTTCGTAGTATCCTCGCGAGTCCAAGGAAACTCCGAATCTCTCCAACTGTCGTTGGTGCTTCCCACTTGGTTACGGTCTCAACTTTGTGGGGTCAACTGCTATCCCTTCTCCGGATATAACATGTCCGAGAAATCCAAC
Organism: Aegilops longissima; assembly: GCA_021605205.1. Classification (NCBI taxonomy): domain Eukaryota; kingdom Viridiplantae; phylum Streptophyta; class Magnoliopsida; order Poales; family Poaceae; genus Aegilops; species Aegilops longissima. The sequence continues at coordinate 33,297,270 of CM038676.1, forward strand.
TTCCTTTAGCCAAAACTCACATTTGCTGAACTTGGCATACAATTGGTGTTCCTCGCCTCCAAAACCAATCTCAAATGTTCCTTGTGTTCCTCTTCATTCTTCGAGAAAATCAAATGTCATCAATGAACACCACGATTTAACTTGTCCAAAAACTCCATAAACACTTTGTTCATCAGTTCATGAAATAGGCTGGTGCGTTAGTCAGTCCAAATGACATAACGGTATACTCATACAGTCCATATCTCGTGGTAAACGCTGTCTTGGGTATATCTTGCTCCCGAATCTTCAACTGATGGTACCCTGATCGCAAGTCGATCTTAGAGAACACTTTGGCTCCTTGCAAGCGATCAAACAGATCATTTATCATCGGTAGTGGGTACTTGTTCTTGATTGTTACTTCATTCAATCCACGGTAATCAACAACCATCCTCAACGATCCATCCTTCTTCTCCACTAACAAAACGGGTGATCCCCAAGGTGAAGAACTTGGGCGAATACAACCTTTATCCAATAGTTCCTTAATCTGCTTCTTAATTTCTGCCAAACTTTATGGGCATCCTGACGGTCGCTTCGATATCGGGCCTGTTCTCGCAACAGCTCGATCAAAACTCGATGTCTCTATCCGCGGCATTCCCGGCAACTCTTCCGAAATACATCAGATAATCCTTCACCATCGGTACTTCTTCCCGTACCACCCCGATAAGCAATTAACTTGTGCTCTCCTCGCTCGTGCCGTGATACATACTTAATCCTTCTTCCTTCCGTGTGGTGAGCAAAATTGACCTTGTGGTACAATCTATGTTTCCTCCATACTTTGATAACCAATCCATTCCTAATATCACATCCAATCCTTGGGATTCCGTAACTATTAGGTCTAAGGGAAAACATAGTGTCCGATCCTTAGTGGCGCCGATCACACCATTTACTAGCCATGTACTCTGCTCCGTGAGGTTACTAGCATGGGTGACCTAAGGGCTTGGGTTGGTAACTTGTACTTATCCACAAATCCCTTGATATGTATGAATGCGATGCACCAAGATCAAAAAGAACAACCGCAGAAATGACTTAACCAAAAACTTACCTATTATCGTGATCGGGCTGATCTTCAACCTCCTCCACATCAATGTGGTTCACTTGTCCCCGTTGAAAGGGTTGGGCTTCTTTCCGAGCTTCCATTGCCATTTCCATTCGCCTTCGGCAGTCATTTGCATAATGCCCATCTTGCGGCACTTAAAGCAAGTGATGTGACTCAGTCTACCTTGGATGGTGTAGACAGGTTGGTGCGGTTCTGTCTGCTGCTTCCTCCATTCCCTGCTCCCATTCTTGGTGCCATTATGGTTATGCTAATTACCTCCTCCATGGGTATGCTGAAACTGAATTCTGATTTAGGGGTATAACGAGGCTTCGCCGATCCAGAGTTATACTTCCCTTGTCCATACTTCCGCTATGGTTCTCAATTTGTCTGCTTTCCTTCAATCATGAGAGCTCGGTCTACTAACTCCTGGTAGTTGTTGAAACTTGCTACCATCAACGGCATGTCAACTCATCATTCAGTCCTTCTAGAAACTTCTCCTGCTTAGTCTGCATCCGTAGTAACGCTATCCGGGGCATAACGTAATTTGCTAAAGTCATCCACGATCGCCAACAGTCCTTCCTCCTTGGCGTAAGTTACGAAACTCACGCTTCTTCATGGCCATGGCTCCTGCTGAAACATGGGCTGTGCGAAAAGCTTGTCAAACTGGTCCCATGTGATGTGTTCACGGGTAAGTGGTCTGAAATTCTCCCACCATGCCGCCTGCGGGTCCTTCAAGCTGATGTGCTGCAAACTTCACTCTTTCACCATCTGCATCCCGCAGTGGTCAGCCCTTCCTATCTTGCGGAGCCACCATCTGCTACAATTGGCTCGGTGCTACCGAATACACCGCGGGTTTAGTCTAAGGAAACGAGTCGATGATCCGCAGTGGTGGTGGTGGCGGTGGGTTGTTGTTGTTGTTGTTGTGCACCAATGTTTGAATCAGGTATTCTCGCTGCTGGATCAATTGGGTGATCTCTCGCGAGAAAATGAATCCGGGTCACGCCTCGTGGCATCTCAAGGGTTTAGAAGAGAAGAGAAATGTAGAATAGAATGAGGTCTAAGGGGAATCACTACCCAAATGCACATGAGCAAATGCACACAAATCACTTCATTCAATCAAACAAGGGTTACAACGATCTAACTATCGCAAAAGTGCGGTACTATAAAGGTTTACATGGAGGAATACTACTAATATGTGGGGACTTCTACTAATTTGAACCGTGGAAGACTCCATGATGTCTGCTCCAGCTTCGCCTTCAAAATCGGGTTCACTTGGATCCGAATCTGTGTCGTCGATGTTGATGTAGTCGATTGGGTATTCGACATACTGGTCTTCATTCCTGAGCGCCAACTTATTCTTGAGCTCTTCGATCTCGTACTTAAGATCGTTATTGTGTCTTGCCAAAGCTACGATCTCGTCCATGTAGTCCTTGCGTGTAGTCTTTAGTTCTTCTTCTAGTTCGATGATCCTTTCCTTTGTCTTCTGCAACTCCAACATGTCATTGCACATTTGATTCTCCTGGCGTCGAATGTGCTGGTTTAACTCCTGGATGAAAGCTGCAATGGACCTATCCTTCTTGGTGCCGACGACGTCCCAGCTTGTCATCTCGGCCCACAAATCTGGTAGATGGTGTCCTTGAGGTCTTCTTGATAAACTTCTCCAATGCGCCCCATGGTGATGTGAGCTGCCATGCTCTTTCCTGCACTCCAAGTGGGTGCAATCAAAACACTATCTATAGGCTTGGTGATTGGGGTGAATGTCCTTCCCGAACGTGAGCATGAATCTTCCAGCCCTCTTCGTGCAGAGTGGCGCTGAAAGTCCCGTGAAGCTTGGTAGTCCAATGTTCGTGTACTTAGTAACTTCCTTCAAGTGAAATCCAAAAGGTGTGCCTTCATCCGTTGGGTGTACTTGATCTTCGCGTCCGTCATCCTAAAGAGAGTAGAAAAGATGAGGAGTTAGAAAAGGGAAGAGAGAGTGATCTATGGCTTTAACTTAGTGGTCGTGGTCCTATACAACAGTGTGCTCGATACCATTCTCTCAGAGCGACCAGACCCAAATGGATCAAGTCTCGTGCTCGTTGTCATCCCCGGATCAGAATGCTGACCCACACAAGATTTCAAGGATTTATAGCAGAGTAGCAATCACACACTTATTACATCGTTGTCCACAAGGGAACTGAATACAATAATATGGCTTAAGGCCATCTAATAATAACAGCGAAGGCTTGGAAGGTAAGCGAGTCCATCAACTCCAACGGCATCACCGAGTATAGAACCACGACCTAACACCTTACTCGGCGTCTCAAGAGTCTCATAACGTGAAAAGTTGCAGCCCAAAACGGTCAAGACATGGAATATGCCGCAATGTAACACATAAGAGCAATGAATGAATAAGCCTATACTACATGCATATTTGGCTGGTGGTAAGGCTCTCTGTTACATTTGCATAAAGCTGATTTTTCCTACATCAAAGGAATAATTTTATTTAACTATCATGGTGGTTGTTAAACATTGAGAATGGTTGACAAGATCCTCAATCCCAATTAAAAAGTACTCATCAAAACCCAATAACTTTTATTTAGAAGTAACATGTTGAGATTCACATGATAATCAAGTACCGGATACTCAAATTGTCCATAACCGGGACACGGCTAATCATGATTAGTTTATACACTCGCAGAGGTTTATGACTTTTCCCCATTAAGACTCGATCGCCTCCGCTTGGTTCTCGTGACTACATGGTGTTTGAGAAACGGATGACCGAGACATAGTCTTTCGTAAGCGCTTAGCACCTTACATGTGGGTAGACCGTACCAACCTACATCCCCTACATCAGCTAGCCTACCCGTAAGAGTTCGCACGACTTAGTCAACTACGCCAGAGCCCATAATTGGCTTGTGGCTGCACACGGAAGTTTCCAGCTTGAATAATCTTATGATCCCTTAGAGCCCGGGTGGCGGTCCAAGAAATACAGCAAGTCCTCGATGGAAACCAGTGCCTCAATCCACCCAGATGTGTGTTTAGGTTGCCACCTTAGATAAACCATTAATTAACAATCTCACATCTGTCATGGATATTCACTCACCCAATCCACGCCTACTAGCATAGCATGGCATGAACAAGCAAACGAGAAGTAACTCCCAAGGTTTCATAAGTAAAACAGTAATAGGTACTACCTCAATCTACTTCCCAAAACCAACAATTTAATTAGATCCTAATCATGCAAGTGTTTGAGGAATAGATCTAATGCATAAAACTGGGTATGAGAAGGGTATGATCAAAGTGTTACTTGCCTTGTCGATGATCCGCGAGTCCTAGAGATTCAAATAACAAGCGGCGACCGGTGATCTAACGCAGACAAACAACAAGCATACAATAAGTACTCATCTAATGCACAGGAAATCTCGAATAAAAGATCTAACCAGAAAGTTCAACTTAAGAACCCTGGTTGCAAAGAATCGAATCAAGACAAACTCCAAAGTCGAAACTCGAGAGAGAACGACTCGGTTTAGCGATCTGAAATTAGGTCAAAATTTCACAGTAGCAAAACTCTGTGAAAGTAGGGTAGTCGAACGGCGGTTTCATATTTAAACTCCAGCGCTTGAATCACCCGATTCCGATAAACGAGCGAGAAATAAAACAGTTTTGAAAATCAGATCTCAAATCAAATCGAAAAATAACGGATTAAATCCGATTAAAAGAAAACGATTTAACGAGTTAAATAGTGAACGTCATTAACGTAATCTAATCCAACGAACGCTGTTTATTGAAACGAACGGTTCGTGAACGCTCATAAATAAGAAACCAAAAAACTAATCTAGGTTTTTTAAAAAACCAACATATATTTTTTTTAAATAAACCGGACGGTTCGAGGGAAAAACCGAATCGGCGCGGGCGGCGGTGGCTACTCGTGATCGCGGAGGGCGCCCGGCTCGGGAGAGGGCGGCGGGGTCCGGGTCGGCGGGGGGGGTCGGCGTCGGGGCGGCGGCCCATCACGGGCGGGCGGCGGCCCACGGCGGGCGGCGGCTCGGCTGCGGGGCTCGGGTGGCGCTGGCTCCGCGGTGGGGTTTGGGGTGAGAGAGGGGGGCCGGGTTATAAGGGGAGGGGCGTGGCGGCTTGGGGGGGGTGGGGGAGCCGGGTCCGCTGGGACTCGGGCGGCGGCGCTCGCAAGGCGGCGGAGTCCGCCGGCGCGCGCGGAGGGAGGAGAGAGAGGTGGGCTGGGCTGGGCCTGGGGCCTGGCTGGCTTGGGCCGGCTGGGCCTCGGTCCAGGGGGGGCGCAGATTTTTTTTTTAAAATAAAATTAAACCAAAACGAATAAAAAAAATACCAAACGATCTCGGATTTAAATAAAACAAATTTTTCCCCGACTCCTAAAAATGAGTCGAACAAAATGAACTTTAAAAACAACAAACATGCATAAAATTTTTAAAATGCTCATTTTGCCTAAGCAAAATAAATCTTCCAAAACCAAATTTGGTTTATTTATAATACCTTCATTTTTCCTAATTGTTTTGGAAAATCATATTATTCTCTCTCAAAATATTTTTGTAGGAAAACTTTATGAAGATAATTTAAATAAATCCAAATGATCCTATTTTCAAAATTTGGAAAATCCCAAATATGAAGATAATGAAACTTCCAACTCTCTCCGAGGGTCCTTGAGTTGCGTGAAATTTCTAGGATCGGAAAAATGCGAGAAAATATGATATGCATGATGACCTAATGTATAACATTCCAAATTGAAAATTTGGGATGTTACACCGAGACGGCTCTCCGGTCAATAACCAACAGCGGGATCTGGATACCCATGTTGGCTCCCACATACTCCTCGGTGATCTCATCGGATGAACCACGATGTCGAGGATTCAAGCAACCCCATATACTATTCCCTTTGTCAATCGGTATGTTACTTGCCCGTGATTCGATCGTTGGTATCCCAATACCTCGCTCAATCTCGTTATCGCAAGTCACTTTACTCGCATCAGAATGTATGATCCCGTGACCGCACACTTGGTCACTTTGAGGTCATTATGATGATGCACTACCGAAAGGGCCCAAGGATACCTCTCCGTAATACGGAGTGACAAATCCCAGCCTCGATCCGTGTCAACCCAGCAAACACTTTCGAGATACCAGTAGTGCACCTTTATAGTCACCCGCCACGCCAGACGCTTGGTACACCCAAAGCACTCCTACGGTATCCGGGAGTTACACGATCTCATGATCTAAGGAAAAGATACTTGACATTGGAAAAGCTCTAGCAAAACGAACTACACGATCTTGTGCTATGCTTAGATTGTCTTGTCCATCACATCATTCTCCTAATGATGTGATCCCGTTATCAATGACATCCAATGTCCATAGTCGAAACCATGACTATCTATTGATCAACGAGCTAGTCAACTAGAGGCTCACTAGGGACATGTTGTGGTCTATCTATTCACACGTGTATTACGATTTCGGATAATACAATTATAGCATGAATAAAAGACAATTATCACGAACAAGGAAATATAATAATAATCCTTTTATTATTGCCTCTAGGGCATATTTCCAACAGTCTCCCACTTGCACTAGAGTCAATAATCTAGTTACATTGTGATGAATCGAACACCCATAGAGTTATGGTGTTGATCATGTTTTGCTCATGAAAAGGTTTAGTCAACGGATCTGCGACATTCAGATCCGTATGCACTTTGCAAATTTCTGTGTTCCATCTTGAACATTTTCACGAATGGAGTTGAAGCGACGCTTGATGTGCCTGGTCTTCTTGTGAAACCTGGCTCCTTGGCAAGTGCAATAGCTCCAAAGTTGTCACGTAAGAGTTTGATCGGCCCCGACGCATTGGGTATGACTCCTAGGTCGGTGATGAACTCCTTCACCCAAATTGCTTCATGCGCTGCCTCCGAGGCTGCCATGTACTCCGCTCACATGTAGATCCCGCCACGACTTCGCTTGCAGCCGCACCAGCCATCGCTCCACCATTCAACATATACACGATCCGGTTTGTGACTTAGAGTCATTCAGATCGTGTCGGCTAGCATCGACGTAACCCTTTACGACGAGCTCTTCGTCACCTCCATAAACGAGAAACATATCCTTAGTCCTTTTCGTACTTCAGGATATTCTTGACCGCTGTCCAAAGGTTCCTTGCGGGATTACTTTGGTACCTTCCTACCAAACTTACGGCAAGGTTTACATCAGGTCTGGTACACAGATGGCATACATAATAGACCCCGTGGCTGATGCATAGGGATGACACTCATCTCTTCTATATCTTCGCCAGGTCGGACATTGAGCCGAGCTCAATTTCACACCTTGTAATACAGGCAAGAACCCTTTCTTGGACTGATCCATTTTGAACTTCTTCAAAATTTTATCAAGGTATGTGCTTTGTGAAGACCTATGAGGCGCCTCGATCTATCTCTATAGATCTTGATGCCTAATATATAAGCAGCTTCTCCAAAGTCCTTCATTGAAAAACTCTTATTCAAGTAGGCCTTAATGTTGTCCAAATGTTCTATATCATTTCCCATCAAAAGTATGTCATCTACATATAATATGAGAAATGCTACAGAGCTCCCACTCACTTTCTTGTAAACGCAGCTTCTCCATAAGTCTCAGATAAACCCAAACGCTTTGATCATCTCATCAAAGCGAATGTTCCAACTCCGAGATGCTTGCACCAGCCCATAAATGGATCGCTGAGCTTGCACACCTTGTTAGCATTCTTAGGGTCGACAAAACCTTCCGCTGCATCATATACAGTTCTTCCTTAAGATAGCCGTTAAGGAATGCCGCTTTGACGCCCATTTGCCATATCTCATAATCATAGTATGCGGCAATTGCTAACATGATTCGACGGACTTCAGCTTCGCCACGGAGAGAAAGTCTCATCGTAGTCAACCCCTTGAACTTGCCGATAACCTTTACCGACAAGTCGAGCTTTATAGATGGTAACATTACCATCCGCGTCCGCCTTCTTCTTAAAGATCCATTTGTTTTCTATCGCCGCCGATCATCGGCAAGTCTGTCAAAGTGCATACTTTGTTTTCATACATGGATCCTATCTCGGATTGCATGGCTTCAAGCCATTTGTTGGAATCTGGGCCCGCCATCGCTTCTTCATAGTTCAAGGTTCACCGTTGTCTAACAACATGATTTCCGTGACAGGATTGCCACTGTGTGGAACGTGTCCTTGTGGACCCACGGGTTCAGTAGTAACTTGATCTCAAGTACTTTGATCATCATCATTTATTTCCTCTCCGATCGGTGTAGGCACCACAGAACATTTTCCCGAGCTGCACTACTTTCCGTTCAAGAGGTAGTACTTCATCGAGTTCCACTTTCCTCCCATTTACTCCTTTCGAGAGAAACTTTTTCCGTAAAGGATCCGTTCTTGGCAACAAAGATCTTGCCTTCGGATCTAAGGTAGAAGGTATACCCAATGGTTTCCTTGGGGTATCCTATGAAGACGATTTTCCGACTTGGGTTCGAGCTTTTCAGGTTGAAGTTTCTTGACATAAGCATCACATCCCCAAACTTTTAGAAATGACAGCTTAGGTTTCTTCCCAAACCATAATTCATACGGTGTCGCCTCAACGGATTTAGATGGTGCCCTATTTAAAGTGAATGTAGCTGTCTCTAGAGCGATCCCCAAAATGATAGCGTAAATCTGTAAGAGACATCATAGATCGCACCATATCCAATAGAGTGCGACACGACGCTCAGACACACCGTTACGCTGAGGTGTTCCAGCGGCGTGAGTTGTGAAACTATTCCACATTTCGTTAAGTGTGTACCAAATTCGTGACTTAAATATTCTCCTCCACGATCTGATCGTAAGAACTTTATTTTTCGGTCACGTTGGTTCTCTACCTCATTCTGAATTTCCTTGAACTTTTCAAAGGTCTCGCACTTGTGTTTCATCAAGTAAACATACCCATATCTACTCAAGTCATCGGTGAGAGTGAGAACATAACAATATCCTCCATGAGCCTCAACGCCATTGGACCGCACACATCAAGATGTATGATTTCCAATAAGTTGGTTGCTCGCCCATTGTTCCGAGAACGGAGTCTTGGTCATTTTGCCCATAAGGCATGGTTCGCATGTGTCAAATGATTCATAATCGAGAGACTCTAAAAGTCCATCAGATGGAGCTTCTTCATGCGCTTGACACCAATGTGACCAAGGCGGCGGTGCCACAAGTATGTGGGACTATCGTTATCAACTTTACATCTTTTGGTATTCACACTATGAATATGTGTAACATCACGTTCGATATTCATTAAGAATAAACTATTAACCATCGGAGCATGACCATAAAACATATCTCTCATATAAATAGAACAACCATTATTCTCGGATTTAAATGAGTAGCCATCTCGCATTAAATGAGATCCTGATACAATGTTCGTGCTCAAACTTGGCACTAAATAACAATTATTGAGGTTTAAAACTAATCCCGTAGGTAAATGTAGAGGTAGCGTGCCGATGGCGATCACATTGACCTTGGAACCATTCCCGACGTACATCGTCACCTCGTCCTTGGCCAGTCTCCGCTTATTCCGCAGCTCCTGCTGTGAGTTACATATATGAGCAACGGCACCGGTATCAAATACCCAGGAGTTACTACGATTACTGGTAAGGTACACATCAATTACATGTATATCAAATATACCTTTAGTGTTGCCGGCCTTCTTGTCTGCTAAGTATTTGGGGCAGTTCCGCTTCCGGTGACCCTTCTGTCGGTGTCAAAACCGGCGGATCTCGGGTAGGGGGTCCCGAACTGTGCGTCTAAGGCGGATGGTAACAGGAGACAGGGGACACGATGTTTACCCAGGTTCGGGCCCTCTCTATGGAGGTAAAACCCTACGTCATGCTTGATTAATATTGATGATGTGTGTCACAAGAGTGGATCTACCACGAGATCAAAGAGGCTAAACCCTAGAAGCTAGCCTATGGTATGATTGTTGTATATTGTATATGTGTCGACTAGCCTGGCCCTGGTTTATATAATGCACCAGAGGCCTAGGATAACAAGAGTTCTAGCCAAATACGCCGGTGGGGGAGAAGTCCTTGTCTTGATCGCCATGTCTCGTGGAATCTTCCTTGTATGCGGCACCTGTCCGGACTGGCCCATGAGTATGCGGCCCTGGGGGTCCTCGCCCAATCTAACCGATTGGGGGACGACGTGGTGAGTACCCCCAGTCCAGACACCGTCAAGAGCCCCCGAACCGTCTTCGTTAGGGACGCTCCTCGATTCTTCCGAACTAACTGTTCTTCATCTTCGGTTGCCGGTCTTGAAAACTGGTTCAACAAATCTTCTCATCTTCGATCTGGAGGATCGCCGAAATGCATTCAGCGAGTTTATACGTCGGGTATCCTAGGAGCCCCTTTAAGTTTCCGGCCTCTATCAATGCCTGGTTATTTTTATGCCACGCCTCAGGTTTGAAGTTATTCCCGGGAGGCAGTGTCCTCTTGCGTCCGAGCTCTAACGCCGAACTGCATTCGAGGTATCTTTTGCAGCCGAGCACCAACGCCGGACTGCTTCCCAGCTCTATCGCCGGACTATGTATCCGAGCTCCAACGTCGGACGGTATCCGAGCTCCAACGCCGGACTATGTATCCGAGCTCCAACGCCGGACTGTATCCGAGGTGTCGTAAATCACCTTGGTTCAAAGAGGTTTGAAGGAGTTTAGCCGAGCTTAATGCCGGAAATGCCCTCTATGGAGCCAGCCACTAGCGCCCAAGCTTTATGCCGGACTGCTTCCGAGGTGGTGCACCACCCCAAATGTGGGCTGATTTTTGTCAATATTTTTGATTGGTGCAATTTATTCTCTGCCGAGATACATAGCCAGTAGCCCTCAAGGTGGGTATCGGTCTAAAACCCGAGATGCACCTGAAGGATGACATAAGACCGCTGATCCCATTAGCACCGAGACTCAAAGTTGATTTGCAAAATCGGCCCGAGGATCAAGTCCTAGCTCGCAGAATACTTCGGGACACAAAAGCGGCGTGCTCAGTCCTCGAGACTCGGGTTGGGTGCGGCCGACCAACCCGAGGATCAAAAATCTCCTCGAAACTGATTGCACTTAAAATTTTCTACATAGAACAAGCAATGTAGTAGCCCCGAGACACGGTCGGGTGGCAACACCGCATCGGGGATCAATGTGCCCTTTAATATTTGTAAATAATAAGCCCGGCCAAGTAGCCCCGAGCCTTAATGCGGGCACGGGTGGTCAATTAAGGATTGATATCCATAGTAAAATCACAAATTATGTGTAATGACTCTATGTATCCAAGTACTTTACGCCATTAATGCTCGGATCCGCATTGTACAAAACTTTGTTGACCGACCATCGGCTTCAACCTCCTCGCCAAGAGTCGAGGAGTGTGTGTCCTACTTTATAAAGCCTTTATGAGGGCAAAGATTTACGACAAACAAGGCAATCTGGCCATACGGTTTTATAAACAAAGGTACGCAGAGAGATATGTTTATATTACTGTTTAACAGAAGAAATGTCTTCCAAAGAAAATAGTCCCGCTATCGGTTCCTTTCTTTGGGTTGTCATGCTAAGCATGATCATGAAACCTTAGCTCCAATGTAAGAGAAAAATATCGAGGATTTAGTTTGGGAGGCCAGTTAATAGCCCCCGGTAGTGTTCGGCGACAGTCGAGGTCAAGCCGTAAACACTTCGGCCATTGTTATGAATGGCCCATCGTTTAACGTCGTCATCGGATCGCCGACCAGTGTACGCTTATTGTGACAGTCAGTTTTCGGCTTTCTCCACTGAGGTGATTAACCATGTGAGCTGGAAGCACAATCACAGTGGTTCTCCCTTTGCACACCTAGCCGAACAAAGCGGAACATAGGAGGCAAGCGCAGGAGCCGGGCAACCCAACTATTGACCGAAGACACAATTCGAAACCGATGCATATATAGCAGTATCCGAGAATGTTTTTGCCGAATCTCTAAAGGTGTCCGGCGTTGCACTGCGAGACTTGTGCTGAAGACACACAAATAGTTTAAAAGTGCAAAAAATCTTGGAAAACCAAAAAACGTCAGTAAAAACATGACGTCCGAACAGGATCAAGTGTTCGGTGCCAATCCGAAAATTGGACTTTTGAAAAAAATGCTTCTGTCGTGCTTTAACATGACACATCCTATCTCAAGACTTCGAGCGGGTCAGCCTACGGCTTCAGTCTCCCATCCCGAAGGCGGAGTACTTCTCATTAGGCCAGTTTAGAAAACTAAACTCTAGCAGTTTTGAGAGAGAAATTAGGCTCCCCGGCTAGTGACCGCACACTCGTGTCGAAAAAAGGAGTGATGAATAAAAAACTTTGCAACGACTAAGAAGAAAAACACTTAGTAAAAAACTGCTCAAATAAACATAAGAGCCCCAAGTGACTTGGGTAAAAGTTGACTATATAATGTAAGGTGACATGTAAAATGCCTTCTAGCCGGATTGTAGATCGCTTGTCGAAGCGGACCTTTTCGCTTCAACCTCTGGACCCAATAGTCCGAGTGTGTCCGAATACCCTCGTTATAAAACCGGGTATGCGTGGAGACCAAAGCGAGGGGTCATTAGTGCTTTATCGCATAAGTGCCCAACTAGTTATGTTATATTACATGGTTAGTAAGAAACATCTTCTAGGAGAATAGTTCCGTTAAGGGTTCCTTTCTCGGGAGGCATGCCCTAAAGTGCATGTCCGGACTGCGAAAAGAGCAGAAAAACATCTGGGGCAGGTAAATGAATAGGTAAGAAATCATCTTTTAGTTCACCGACCGAGTATTCCCTTAAGAATGCTAGCTTTCACTTCACCAGCCTGAGGTACACATCCGCTGACCCGCAGTAATAATCGCAGAGGTGCTCCTTTACCACCTAGCCAACAATCGGGAATGTAGGGTAAGCACAGGAGCCAGGCAACCCAGCTTGGCCAAAACTTAAGTCATATCGATGCATATAATGGTGAATAAAAGGTACATGCGGAAGTGTGACACATGTGTTGGGCATAAAGCCCGAATTAATAAGCTTCTATTAAAGAAGCCCCTAGGTATAATAAGAGCGGGTAGCGCGTCAAGTGTGTGCGAACAAAGTTTCAACAAGGAAAATTTTTACAAGCAACTTTTTTCCAAAAAAGTATAATGTTTGGTCGAACCGAACACAAGTTAGAAATTTAAAACTTTGAGCATGAAGGCAACTTAGCTGGTTAATGTGTTCGGTCTTGACGATGCGGTCCGAGCTTGATGTGGGACAAGGTTCCATCCCCCAAGCCGGTCCCGAGGTGGTGGAGCAAAGAGCTCGACGCTGTGAAGTGGTGACATAGCACAGTCAATGCAGGACGGCAGAGTGATGCCGAAGTCCCTGGCATGGGGTAATGAAGTGTTGACGAAGCCCCCCGTCCAGCCGAGGTGGCGTCAAAGGATATAGTCCGGCTGGATCATTTTCCTGTGCACAAAAAATAGTGCAAACCAGAGATAATAGTAAAAAAAATCGTTGCATAATAAATAATTTATGCAAAGTGAGTAATAAAACAAATATGGCCTGGTGCCGAAGTCAATGTCGATGCAAGGCGGCGGCGTGATGCGGTAAAGGCATGGCAAGGCCTGAATTCACAGGTCGGTTCGAGTTCCGGATGCGGCGTTCGCCGGACTATGTACGGAAACTGACCGAACCATCATGCGACCGTCGATAATGCGGCCGCCACTTGATAGACCTATGTACATATGATGGACAAACCAGAGTAATAATTCCTTGGAAAAAATGAGCCCAAACAAGCAAAAAATACTAGGATTAATAGCACCTGGTTTATTTATTGTAGTAATCCGAAGGAAGGTGATTCCCAAAATTGGGACTCGATCCGCGCACCCATTGCCTAATGAGCGATAAAACGACGGCATGGCAATGCTGAAAGGTTGGCTTGCCGAGGCAAAGCCCTCGGTCCAGATAACGTGACGGAGCTGGTCGGGTAGTGACGCCGAAGTGTCCGGAGTAGGTTGATGAAGAGATGGCGAAGCCCCCGGTCCAGCCGAGATGTCGAAGTAGGTCGGCGTAATGGACACTAGCTTGAAGAAGTAATAGTGCGGCTCTGCCGATGCAGGTCGTGACGTGGTTGATGCCGGCTTGATGAAGCGACCGTGCGGCGACGCCGGTATGCCCGCTCCGTGTAATCCGTGGGGCGGCGATGTTGGTGATGATTTATCCTTCGTGATGCCGGACTCTTGTTAGACTTGCCGAGATGATGATCCAAAAGAGTTGAGCTCGGCTCAACAAAGTGACGACGTGTCTAGCGCAGGTCGGCAGCCGTGGAGCAATATTGCCGGACTCGTTTGACACCAGCATGATGTTGAAGATCATGTTCAAAAGATTTTAAAGTTAGTGGGATGTGTTCGGAAACAAAACACAATACCCAATACAAAACTTCCTTCAAAAAGGATGTCCGAAATCCCGTTCATAAAAAAGACGAACTCGGGTCGGATTCGTTTTCGCGCAGAAAACAGATCCGAAAAGTGATGCACTAATCGGAAGGTTCCCGGAGTTCGGACGGTCGGATTGAGCTGAAATTTTGAGGGGTGGTAGATATAGGAATTCCGCAGCCGATCAACGGTTGGATCTTCCAAAGGAGGTCCGAGCTAGAAGCTGGACACCACGCCCTAAACTCGTCCGGATTCTCGTCCAGATTCAATGCGGCTCCGGTATACCGAAGATTGCCAGAGATTCCTCCATCGGAACTCGACAAAATTTTTCAGGGTTGTTGTAGACTCAATTCCGCACAATTCCACTGAAGCAATCGCTAAAACGACACTTGAGGAGGCGATGGCGGCGGACACAAGTCCGATGTCCAGAAAAACAGTACGGTCGCCCGAGGGCAATGTTGACGTTGAGCCCCCAGGCTCGCTGGATGATTCCTCCATGATCTTGATAGAGATCGGAGTTGATGTTGATGAAGGCCCTCATCCGAACATGACGATCGGAGATAGGGCGCAGTCCTTGGTCGAACCAAGGTGACCAGTCGAGCTGGTGACGAATATGCCGAAGTCGCAGTTGACCTGCGGGCGAGCCATCGACCTTTTGCCGAACACACAGAGGAACTCTCAATGAAAGCACCAATGTCGGTGTCAAAACCGGCGGATCTCGGGTAGGGGTCCCGAACTATGCGTCTAAGGCGGATGGTAACAGGAGACAGGGGACACGATGTTTACCCAGGTTCATGCCCTCTCTATGGAGGTAAAACCCTACGTCCTGCTTGATTAATATTCATGATGTGTGTTACAAGAGTGGATCTACCACGAGATCAAAGAGGCTAAACCCTAGAAGCTAGCCTATGGTATGATTGTTGTATATTGTATATGTGTCGACTAGCCTGGCCCTGGTTTATATAATGCACCAGAGGCCTAGGATAACAAGAGTCCTAGCCAAATACGCCGGTGGGGGAGAAGTCCTTGTCTTGATCGCCAAGTCTCGTGGAATCTTCCTTGTATGCGGCACCTGTCCGGACTGGCCCATGAGTATGCGGCCCAGGGGGTCCTCGGCCCAATCTAACCGATTGGGGGACGACGTGGTGAGTACCCCCTAGTCCAGGACACCGTCACTTTCCCTTTGCAATAAAAGCACTCAGTCTCAGGCTTGGGTCCATTCTTTGACTTCTTCCCGGCAATCGGCTTACCGGCGCTGCAACATCCTTGCCGTCCTTCTTGAAGTTCTTCTTACCTTGCCCTTCTTGAACTTAGTGGTTTTATTGACCATCAACACTTGATGTTCTTTCTTGATTTCTACCTCTGCTGACTTCAGATTGAAAATACTTCAGAATAGTTTTCACCATCCCCTGCATATTGTAGTTCGTCACAAAGCTCTTGTAGCTCGGTGGGAGCGACTGAAGGATTCTGTCAATGACCGCCTCGTCCGGGAGGTTAATGTCCAGCTGGGACACGCGGTTGTGCAACCCAAACATTTTGAGTATGTGCTCACTGACAGAACTATTTTCCTCCATCTTACAACTATAGAACTTGTCGGAGACTTCATATCTCTCGACCCGGGCATGAGCTTGAAAAACCATTTTCAGCTCCTCGAACGTCTCATATGATCCGTGTTGCTCAAAACGCTTTTGGAGCCCCGGTTCTAAGCTGTAAAGCATGCCGCACTGAACGAGGGAGTAATCATCAGCACGAGACTGCCAAGCGTTCATAACGCCTTGGTTCTCTCGATGGGTGCTTCACCTAGCGGTGCTTCTAGGACATATTGTTTCTTGGCTGCTATGAGGATGATCCTCGGGTTCCGCACCAGTCCGAATAGTTGCTGCCATCATCTTTCAGCTTGGTTTTCTCTAGGAACGCGTTGAAGTTCATGGTGACATGAGCGTTGGCCATTTGATCTACAAGACATTTTGCAAAGATTTTAGCCTATTGTTCATGACAATTAAGTTCACCTAATCAAATTATAATGAACTCCCACTCAGATTTGACATCCCTCTAGTCATCTAAGTGTTACATGATCCGAGTCGACTAGGCCGTGTCCGATCATCACGTGAGACGGACTAGTCATCGTCGGTGAACATCTCCATGTTGATCGTATCTTCCATACGACTCATGCTCGACCTTTTGGTCTCTTGTGTTCCGAGGCCATGTCTGTACATGCTAGGCTCGTCAAGTTAACCTAAGTGTTTTGCATGTGTAAAACTATTTTACACCCGTTGTATGTGAACGTAGGAATCTATCACACCCGATCATCACGTGGTGCTTAGAAACGACGAACTTTAGCAACGGTGCACAGTTAGGGAGAACACTTTCTTGAAATTATTATAAGGGATCATCTTATTTACTACCGTCGATCTAAGTAAACAAGATGCATAAACATAATAAACATCACATGCAATTATATATAATAGTGACATGATATGGCCAATATCATATAGCTCCTTTGATCTCCATCTTCGGGGCTCCATGATCATCTTGTCACCGTCATGACACCATGATATCCATCATCATGATCTCCATCATCGTGTCTCCATGAAGTTGCTCGCCAACTATTACTTCTACTACTATAGCTAACGGTTTAGCAATAAAGCAAAGTAATTACATGGCGTTGAATCAATGACACGCAGGTCATACAATAATTAAGACAACGCCTATGGCTCCTTCCGGTTGTCATACTCATCGACATGCAAGTCGTGATTCCTATTACAAGAACATGATGTCATGCATCACAATATATCATTCATCATTCATCACAACTTCTGGCCATATCACATCACATGACAATTGCTGCAAAAACAAGTTAGACGTCCTCTAATTGTTGTTGCATCTTTTACGTGGCTGCAATTGGGTTCTAGCAAGAACGTTTTCTTACCTACGAAAAAGCCACAACGTGATTTGTCAACTTCTATTTACCCTTCATAAGGACCCTTTTTGTCGAATCCGCTCCAACTAAAGTGGGAGAGACAAACACCGCTAGCCACCTTATGCAACTAGTGCATGTTAGTCGGTGGAACCTGTCTCACGTAAGCGTCACGTAAGGTCGGTCCGGCCGCTTCATCCCACAATACCGCTGAAGCAAAATAAGACTAGTAGCGGCAAGAAAGTTGACAACATCTACGCCCACAACAAATTGTGTTCTACTCGTGCAATAGAGAACTACGATAGACCTAGCTCATGATGCCACCGTGTGGCTTAACGTTGCATAAAATAAAAATGTCCCACGCTCACCAAGATCAATCTATGAGTTCATCTAGAAACGAGAGAGAGATGCATCTACATACCACTTGTAGATCGCGTGCGAAGCGCTCAAGAGAACGGGGTTGAGGGAGTCGCTCTCGTCGTGATCCAAATCACCGGAGATCCTAGCGCGAACGGACGGCACCTCCGCGTTCAACACACGTCACGGTCAGCGTGACGTCTCCTCCGTCTTGATCCAGCAAGGGGGAAGTAGAGCTTGATGAAGATCCAGCAGCACGACGGCGAGGTGGTGGATGCAGCAGGGCTCCGGCAGGGCTTCGCCAAGCAACTACGGGAGGAGGAGGAGGTGTAGCAGGGGGAGGGAGGCGCCAAGAGCAAGGGTGCGGCTGCCCTCCTCCCCCTCTATATTTAGGGTCCCAGGCGCGCTGCCCTAGGAGATGGGATCTCCTAGGGGCGGCGCCAAGGGGCTGGAGTGCCCCAAGGCAAGTGGGCGCCCCAAGGCAAGTGGGCGCCTCCCTAGGGTTCCCAACCCTAGGCGCAGAGGGGGCAGGGGCGCACCAGCCCACCAGGCTGGTTCCTCCCACTTCAGCCCATGGGGCCCTCCGGGATAGGTGGCCCCACCCGGGGGACCCCTGGGACCCTTCCGGTGGTCCTGGTACAATACCGGGTGACCCCGAAACTTTCCCAATGGCCGAAACAGCACTTCCTATATATATAATTCTTTACCTCCGAACCATTCCGGAACTCCTCGTGACGTCCGGGATCTCATCCGGGACTCCGAACAACTTTCGGTTTGCTGCATACTATATTCATACAACCCTAGCGCCACCGAACCTTAAGTGTGTAGACCCTACGGGTTCGGGAGACATGTAGACATGACCGAGACGGCTCTCCGGTCAATAACCAACAGCGGGATCTGGATACCCATGTTGGCTCCCACATACTCCTCGATGATCTCATCGGATGAACCACGATGTCGAGGATTCAAGCAACCCCGTATACTATTCCCTTTGCCAATCGGTATGTTACTTGCCCGAGATTCAATCGTCGGTATCCCAATACCTCGCTCAATATCGTTACGGCAAGTCACTTTACTCGCATCAGTAATGCATGATCCCGTGACCGACACTTGGTCACTTTGAGCTCATTATGATGATGCACTACCGAGTGGGCCTAGTGATACCTCTCCGTAATACGGAGTGACAAATCCAGCCTCGATCCGTGTCAACCCGACAAACACTTTCGGAGATACCAGTAGTGCACCTTTATAGTCACCCGATTCGCCAGACGCTTGGTACACCCAAAGCACTCCTACGGTATCCGGAGTTACACGATCTCATGGTCTAAGGAAAAGATACTTGACATTGGAAAAGCTCTAGCAAAACGAACTACACAATCTTGTGTTATGCTTAGGATTGGTCTTGTCCATCACATCATTCTCCTAATGATGTGATCCGTTATCAATGACATCCAATGTCCATAGTCGAAAACCATGACTATCTATTGATCAACGAGCTAGTCAACTAGAGGCTCACTAGGGACATGTTGTGGTCTATCTATTCACACGTGTATTACGATTTCCGGATAATACAATTATAGCATGAATAAAAGACAATTATCACGAACAAGGAAATATAATAATAATCCTTTTATTATTGCCTCTAGGGCATATTTCCAACATGAGCTTGGGTGCCTTTCATTCCTTACCTCGGTGTAAGACTTCGCCGACCGCTTCCAGGCACTGGAGTGCCATGCCCCCGGCGTTTTGGCTCGTCAGCAGGCTGAGCTCTTCGTCAGCGGCCTACCGGACCACATCCGCGTGGACGTGGAGATGCGCGGGCCACAGGACCTCCAGCCGGTCATGTACTACGCCCGCGCGTTCGAGCATCGCGCTGTGGCCATCCAGCAAGCGCCACCGACCCAGCCCGCTGGCCGGCACTCTGGCCGAAAGTTCCCGTGCAGGGTCGGCTTGCCCGGGCCTTGCCGTGGCTGCAGCACGCCCATTCCACCGGCTCACCCCGGCCGAGCAGCTCGAGTGTCACTGCCAAGGGTCATGCTTCAACTGCGACGAGCCTTACGTACCGGGCCACGTCTGCCCACGTCTCTTCTACCACTAGTAGAAAAGGGTCATTTGTCCCGGTTCCGGAACCGGGACTAAAGGGTCGGTACTAAAGCCCCCCCCCCTTCTTTTCTCTATGCAAAAAAAATTCTATGCAAAAAAAAAGATATAGTAAAGTAAGTGATTCCATAAATTTACGCAGTTGCCCAAGAATTCACTATATATTCTTAATCAACGATTTCTTATATAGAGAGAACGGCCCTCACAAATTGAAAATACTAATTTGTTAAGAATCAATCGAATTGAAGTCATAGTGTCATCGTTGGCTGGAATCGATATATTCGCGAGATCCCCCCCTTTAGTCCCGGTTCTTACACCAACCGGTTCTAAAGGCCCTCCACGTGGCCGCTGTCTGGAGCTCCACCTTTAGTCCCGGTTGGTAACGCCAACCGGGACTAAAGGAAATTTCCCGATTTTTTTTAATTTTTTTTTTTAAAATCCTGAATTTCAATATTTTGAATTATTTTACAATTTAACCTCTAATCACCCCTCATCACTACTCACCCCTCATCAATGCTCAATTTAACCATTAATCTCTAATCACCCCTCATCATTCCAAATCATCTAACTTTCTGACCGGTCACCCATCCTCTCACTACCCCAGCCTGAGCACGCTTAACTTCCAGGCTCTATTCCCCTCGTTTCCAAGTCTGCACTTGTTGTTTTCCTGACAAAATTAAGATGGCAATCCTATTAACCCTCAGGGAATTTAGCTTGAGCATGAAGTCACACGTTTCACTGTATGAGTTTGAAAGTATTATTCTTAAAAACAGTAATTATTTAGTAACACTAATATTTCTTGAATAAGTAGTTTGACCATTGTTTGACCACAGTTTGACCAGATTTGACCAAAATTCAAAAAATTGAAATAATTATTTAGTAACACTAATATTCTTGAATAATTATTTAGTAACACTAATACATCTTGAATAAGTAGTTTGACCATAGTTTGACCATAGTTTGACCACAGTTTGACCAGATTTGACTAAAATTCAAAAAAGCTGAAATAATTATTTAGTAACACTAATATTCTTGAATAATTATTTAGTAACACTAATATTTCTTAAATAAGTAGTTTGACCACAGTTTGACCATAATTTGACCAGATTTGACCAAAATTCAAAATACTGAAATAATTATTTAGTAACACTAATATTCTTGAATAATTATTTAGTACCACTAATACTTCTTCAATAAGTAGTTTGACCATAGTTTGACTAGATTTAACCAAAATAAAAAAAATTGAAATTTGAGCATAACTTTGTTTTCTTTTACAATCTGAGGATTCTAAAAATTTGCAAACAGGCCTACGGCGGTCAAAATCGGGTGCGGATTTTCGTGCTGATTTTTTTGATATATTATGCGTTTTTTCGACATCGTATGCAAAAAATATGGCCGTTTTACTTTTTCATAACAGTTTTTTGCAAAACATGTCAAAATTTAAGTTTTCAAATTTTCCTAACTAATAGATGTAGTAACATAATTACATCTCGAAGGATTTTAATTTTTGAAGTTTTTCTCATTTTTTTTTTTTTTGCTTTTTACAGAACTAAAAAGGCGATCCACCGGGGGGGGTGGGGTAGAGTTTGAAAATGGGACCTTTAGTCCCGGTTTGAGACACGAACCGGGACTAAAGGCAATGCACCCTTTAGTCCCGGTTCGTGTCTCAAACCGGGACTAAAGGTCTAATCTTTAGTACCGGTTTGAGATACGATCCAGGACTAAAGGGCATCACACCCTTTAGTGCCGGTTCGTGTCTCAAACCAGGACTAAAGGGCTCATTTGAACTGGGACTAATGCCTTTAGCCGCACGAATCGGGACCAATGCCCCCATGGGTCCCGGTTCATGATTGAACCGGGACTAATGGGCTTATCTGGCCCGAACGAAAGCCCTGTTTTCTACTAGTGTACCTAGAGGCTGCAGACTACATTAAGGAGGACCCCGCCGCCGCCAGGCTCGGCGCCCAGCCGCCCCAGTTGAGGCGGAGGTGTTTGGCGGCGTTGATCTGCCCCTCCTTCCAGCTCGAGGACGAGCTGTTTGTGTAGGCGGGGAGAGATGTTATGACCTGCATATTAGGGGCTTAGCCCAGTTAGTTGTGGCCCAGTTTATCTTATCGTTGTTAGGGGCTTAGCCCAATTATCTTATTAGGAGGATTGTATAAACTCGTGTAAGGACCCGTTTTGGGATTAAGCAAGAAGCAAGCATATTTGCTCGGCTTCCTTAGGGATCCGGGAGACCTAACCCTAGCCACCGCCCCTGCGCCCTCTCTCTCTCTCTCTCTCTCTCTCTCTCTCTCTCTCTCTCTCTCTCTCTCTCTCTCTCTCTCTCTCTCTCGTGCAAGCAACGACGGTGCCCCAGCGCCGGCGACCACGCCATCCCTCCTTCCACCCCTACAACCTGAGACCACACCCTGGTAGGAATCTGGTTCCTACCACCTCCATTGCTGGTGCACCAGAAACATGGCATATTTAAGGGGTCAGTCGGTAGGATGCTTGATGGATTCACACTCAAACATGACTTCATATATGGTAGCGCACCACAGCCATACTTCCCATAGCATCATACTACTTCATGCACAAAATTGATAGCAGCACATACACATGATTGACACTAAAATGAAAAGGATGCTTTCATTTTTTTTCCGAAAAGGGAGGACTCCCCGGCCTCTGCATCAGAAAGATGCATACGGCCATAAAAGGATGCTTTCATGGTGTGAAGTTTCAGAATGAGTAGTTGTGAGACAGCAATTGAATGCAATATTTGAAATGTAATGTGAGTGTCCTTCAAACATCTCAAGCATGGCAGACTGACAAGAGAAGATGGTCCAGCTTTTAAATTGCTTGAACCCACAAAGCCGGAAGAAAATAATCCAATTGCATTCAACATCTTAGGTATCATGACATAGGTAGTACAGTGCACATAAACCAGAAACGAGAAAAAAAAAAGATCAAACACCCAAGCTACATTCGAAATCTTTGCTACTGATCCATGGTTGATGGGTTTGCTTGCGATTAAAATGGGTCTGCCAAGTTTGTGATTAAACCGCTGCGGCAGCACCTTTGTTATGAGCCCTTGAGGCTGCAGCATCTACATAAACCTTCGAGAAACCTAGCAGAGGCGTCTTTGGTTTAACACTTACTGGGTTTTGCACACCTCGTGATATCTTAGCATTGGTCGGTAACATCTCAAGCTCAGAA
This sequence comes from Aegilops longissima, assembly GCA_021605205.1. Taxonomy (NCBI): domain Eukaryota; kingdom Viridiplantae; phylum Streptophyta; class Magnoliopsida; order Poales; family Poaceae; genus Aegilops; species Aegilops longissima. Next base: position 33,320,340 of record CM038676.1, read on the forward strand.
ATAAAAGTGTATGATGAACTTGTGAGTGGCCCAGTCGGAGAAATTCATCGCCGTGGCGGTGGAGATCGAAGACGACTTGTCTGCGTTGTTTCGGTCTCTTGATGGATGATTGTTTCTTCTTGTTTTTTGCGTGCGTGATTGCAGGACGTGGGGCGTGGAGTATGTTATTTTCCTCTGCGGTGGAGTACGGCCAGTCAATGTACATTACTAACTGCACACAGATAATGTATTAGGCTAAGTCTAGCCGTTTGATTAAGTTTAGTAGGCCCAATCATTAGACGGTAATGGGTCTGTGTGCATTTATGGGGTATGTTTAGAGAAGATCATGTTTGGTCTTTTATAAGTAGTAGATAGAGACCCAGAGGGTTTTTTTTAGGGGTGACCCAGAGGTATTTTGCTCTCACATGCACGTATCTTTTTTGAGTTTGATTTTTAAAAATGTTTTTATTTAAATAGTTGAAACTACACCACGTTTTTTTTCAGTTACCCTCCACGCTGGGGGGTCTGAGCTGATTTGTTTTCTGGGTTTTGTCTCACTTGTTTGATTCATCCGGTTTTCAGCACATTTTATTTTATATTTAAAGTATTTTCGTACTATCATGGAAAGCAAATAGAACATTGACGATGAATCGCTTGAATTTGAGAAGCAACACAAAATGGCTAAGTGGAGCAACGGCAGACGGCAAATGTTCCATTGAAACACTAAAAACATATGAATTCATTCAACATGCACAATATCGTACTGTATTTTATCTCATATTTCGTTGCAATGCACGGGTATTTTGCTAGTCAAGAGATAACATTCGAGTAAAGGATGCGCGTTGAACATTTTGTAAATCTCCGCATCGTTTGGTTGGACCTCAGGCGGCTGCTTGAGAATCACTCTTTTAAGCACGGGCGCACAACTGAATATCTGCTCCAGCAACTCAAACTCGTGCGTGTATCCTCCGAAGCCATTGATCTCCACTTCTTCCAGCTTCGTCAGAGCGACTATCTGGCTCCTCCAGTCTGTGTATCCCGCCGCAGCAGCACCATGGCGATTTAAAAAAAGAACCCATCCATGGTTGAAATTTGACCCCAAAAATGGCTGAAATTGAATTACAAAATTCTTTTTAGATCTGTTGTCAAGAGGTGAACATCATAGTAGTCGCTCTCCGCCAAAATTTGCAACAACAGCGTTGTTGTAGACTTAAGTGCTTTTTTTCGATAGGGGGATTCCTACCGTGATCACCGACGATACGGTACATTTACATTAATAAAAGAGGTTTAACAAGGTCTTAATGTCTTGAATCAAATAAAAAAATGGCAAGCTCACACAAAGCCACAACGCCAAGAACAAAAAGGCCCAAAAGCCACAACCGGCTGGCATAACAAAAGATAGGTAAACTAATCGCCTATCCTATTACATGACCGTCATCCAAACCGGTTGAAGATATCCCGCGCTACCATCTCTCACCGGACAGATCCAGTAACCAAACGCTCCCTGGCCTCCGTCTGAGTGAGTAAGGACCACGTACGGATCAACGCAGTAGCCCGGAATAAAACCTGCAAAAAATAAATAGTTGTTGTTCTGTTAAAAGCCAAATCATTTCTGCAGTTCCAAATTGCCCATAACAACGCACATACTCCTACACGAATGTGTCTGGCTGTTTCGGACTCTATCCCAACAAGCCACGTTCCAAATAACGTACTGACCGAGTTCGGAGGAGTAATGTTAAATGCAATTTGCACGGTGCCCCACAAAACTCTCGCCAACGGGCAATAAAAAAAGGTGCTTGATAGTCTCATTCCGATCACAAAAACTACACCCAGTAGATCCTGTCCAGTTGCGCTTAACCAGATTATCCTTTGTTAAAATTACTTGTTTATGCACAAACTACATAAACACTTTAATCTTCAAAGGAACTTTGTCTTTCCAAACATGTTTGGAACTAGGAATAGTAGTAGAGTTAATGACATCGGTATACATCGACTTAACTAAGAACTCTCCAGACCTAATAAGCTTCCAACACAACTGATCGGGCTGATGAGCTAGCTGAACCTCTATTAATCTACTCACCAAATGAAGCCATGCTTCCCACCGGTCACCAACAAGCACCCTTCAAAACTGAATATTCAGGGGAATGGACAGCATAATCGTTGCAACAAAAGAATCACGACGATGAACAATACGATACAGGGACGGATACTGGAGCGCCAACGACGTTTCACCAAGCCACGTATCCTCCCAGAAGCGAGTAGTGTTGCCATTACCGACAATAAAATTTGTTCTATTAAAGAAGGCAGCTTTCACTCTCATAATCCCCTTCCAAAATGGCGAGTCAGTTGGTCTTACTGTCACCTGGGACAAAGTCTTGGACTGCAGATACTTACTACGGAGAATCTGCGCCCACGTTGCGTCAGTCTCAACTGACAACTTGTACAGCCACTTACTGAGAAGATATCTGTTCTTGACTTCAAGATTCTCAATACCAAGGCCCCCTTGATCCTTTGGTCGACAGATGATATCCCACTTGGCTAGTCGGTATTTTCTCTTATGCTCATCACTCTGCTAGAAGAATCGGGATCGATAGAAGTCCAGCCTTTTCCTAACCCCAACTGGAACTTCAAAGAAGGATAAGAGAAACATAGGCATACTCGTGAGCACCGAATTAATAAGAATCAATCGGCATCCATATGACATGAGTTTTCCTTTCCAACAACTCAGTTTCTTCTCAAACCGATCCTCAATGCACTTCCACTCACTGTTTGTTAGCTTACGATGGTGAATGGGTATACCTAGGTACGTAAAAGGTAAGGCCCCCAACTCACATCCAAACAATTGCCTATAAGCCTCTTGTTCGTCCTTGGCTCTACCAAAGCAGAACAACTCGCTTTTATGAAAGTTAATCTTCAATCCCGCCGTGCTCCATATTTCTCGTTTTTGCCAAGTCGTGCTCCATAAAGATGATTGTATCATCAGCGTACTGCAGGATGGACACACCACCATCAACTAGAAGAGGCACCAAGCCACCCACCTGACCGGCCTCCTTTGCCCTACCTATCAGGATCGCCAACATATCAACCACAATGTTGAACAAGATAGGAGACATGGGATCTCCTTGTCTCAGGCCCTTGTGTGTCTGGAAATAGTGACCTATATCGTCATTCACTTTAATTTCAACACTCCCTTTTTGCGTGAAAGATTCAACTTGGCGTTACCAAGCTTCATCAAAACCCTTCATGCGTAAGGCCTGTTCAAGGAACGGCCATTTGACTTTGTCGTACGCCTTCTCGAAATCCACCTTAAAAATAACTCCATCAAGTTTTTTCGTGTGAATCTCATGGAGTGTTTCATGAAGGACCACAGCCCCTTCAAGGATGTTCCTGTCCGGCATGAAAGCAGTTTGAGTAGGCTGCACCACAGCATGCGCAATCTGTGTGAACCTAATCGTCCCGACCTTGGTAAAATTATTGAAACTAACATTGAACAGACAGATGGGCCTGAATTGTTCGATTCTCACATCCTCTGTTTTCTTAGGAAGCGGGGTTATGGTGCCAAAATTTAGCTGAAATAGCTGAAGTTCTCCCGAGAACAAATCATGGAACATCGGCAATAGGTCCCCTTTAATAATATGCCAGCACTTCTTATAAAACTCAGCCGGGAATCCATCCGCGCCGGGAGCCTTATTATTTTTCATCTGCGAAATGGCCTCGAACACCTCCTTTTCAGTAAAAGGGGCGGCTAAAATATCATTCTCGACAGCAGTAAGTTGAGGCACATCCTCAACCCTAGACTCATCCAAGGACACACAGTTATCCTCTAGGGGTCCAAACAACTGCTTGTAATACTCAGTAATGTATAATTTTAGGTTCTCCTGACCGATAATCGTTCCTTCATCTTGTTCAAGCTGAAAAATCCTCTTCTTCCTGTGTTTGCCATTTGCGATCATGTGGAAGAATTGAGTGTTCGCGTCCCCCTGGACAACTCTTTGGACCTTGGCCCGCAGAGCCCACTTTAATTCTTCTTCACGAAGAAGTTCTTTCAGCCTCATCTCTGCGTCAAGCTTGGCATGAAGCTCTACGGCTGGAAGAACCGTGGTTTCTGCTTTTACATCTAAGGACTGAATAAGGGTAAGGAGTTGTTCCTTTTTAACCTTATAAATCCCGCTAAGATGCTTAGCCCACCCACGTAGGAAACTTCTCTGGTGCCTAATCTTATTCTGCCAGCGCTCAAGCGCAATCCTACCTCCTGCATCCTTAGGCCACTCTCTGGCTACGAGATCAAGGAAGCCTGCTCTTTCAAACCAAGCAAGCTTGAACGAGAAGACATTTTTGTTACCCAGGTGGGAGGCCTCACCAGAGTCAAGAAATAAAGGCGTGTGGTCAGATATACCGCGAGAAAGTGCCTGCACTGAGACAAAGGGAAACTTTTGTTCCCATTCGACACTTGCCAAAACATGATCCAACTTTTCAAAGGTTGGGTTTGGCATCGCGTTAGCCCATGTAAACTTCCTATCCGAAAGCTCAATCTCTCTCAGATCCAACCATCTCCCGTCAAAGTTATCATTATTCTTCTCATCACGCCTCCTAATGATGTTAAAATCCCCCCACCCCACCAGGACTGGAAGCTGCTCAGAGCCGCAAATCCTAACTAGATCCGCCAAGAAATCCGGTTTGAATTTTGGCTGAGCAGCACCATAAACCGCCACCAGAGCCCAATCAAACCCATCTGTCTTCGACCGCACCCTAAACTTAACGGCAAAGTCTCCCATGACCACACTTCGGACTTCAAGAGACTCGCATCTAACACCGAGTAAGATCCCACCTGATCTTCCTCGCGGTGGCAAACAGTGCCAGTTGAAGTCAATACCACCCGATAAAGTATTGAGAAACTGTGGCGAGAAGTTAGCTCTACCAGTTTCCGACAAAGCAATAAAATCCAACCTATGCTCGATAGACGCTTCAGAAAGAAACCTTCTTTTAGCCAAGTCTTTAAGACCTCTGCTATTCCAAAAGATTCCTTTCATATCTCGTCATGGAATTTTTTAGCCGTGCGGATCCTAACACTCCTACGCACTGCGGACATCGGGTAAATCTTCCGCTTCCATTTGCGTTTAGGACTGGTCTTACTCTCCAGCCGGTCCTCACAACCAGGCACAGGAGGTCTTACAACATCATTCTCCAAACTCACATCCTCCTCCTCGGGCTCAGAGAGGGGATTAGCAAGATCCGCACAGAAATTATCTAGCACCCAGACCCCCAAAGCATCAATATTGGAATCATTCATGGGTTTAACCGCTGCTAAGTTACGGATCATTTCTAAAGCACTCTCAGCCTCTAAATCCAGTATATCATTAACGGAATTTGAAATTTCACCCTCGTTACTACCTAGTGAAATTCGTAATTGATTTGCACTATCAACAATCTCATCGTTCAAAAAATGCAAGATGGAATTAGAGGTATTAACCGACATACCAGTAGTGACCTCAACGTCACGAAGCTTGGCCGCCCTCATGGCGCACCGCTGCTGAATATCATCCACCTCCGGATGGTCCTGAAGACGGCAGCTCAACCGTCGCCCCTCACAAACCAGGTCCGGAATCCCGCCAAACGCTATCACCTCCTCCCGAGTGATGATGCCCGGGGAGGGGCTTCCTGCCTCTTCCCGAACACTCAGCCGGTCTCCACGGCAGGGAGACAGCACCGAGCCGATTGATGGGGCAACCCAGGCCGCCTGCCCAAGCTCCCCACCCACCCTGGACGCCGAAGGAGAAGAGGGCCCCGAGGCCACCTGCCTAGAGCCCCCTCCAGGGACCGGAACTGCCGCCTGCAGCTCCGTCCTAGCGAGAGGAGAAGAGGGTGCCGAGGCCACCTGCCCCGGACCCCCTCCCGAAGATAGAGCCTCCATCACCGAAGCCTCGTCCGGCGCGATAGGAGAAGAGGGCGCCGAGGTCACCTGCCCCGAGCCCCCTTCAAAACTCGGAACCACCACCTGCAGCTCCGTCCTCACGACAGAAGAAGAGGGGGAACACCAGTCCCGGACCCCCTCCCGAGGTAAAAACCTCCACGGCCGGACCCTCAGTCTGAGAAGGTAACATGGGAGGGCGCCTCCTCCTCCTCTCCCCTGACCGAGGACGGCGAAGTCCCAAGGACCGGACACGTGGCATCCTCAAACTCCAAAGCGGGTAACGTGAGCTCAAAAGCCTCGAAAGACTCCACTCTCTCACTCCACAGTCTCAAGACTTATGTGCTTGCACTTGCCTTTATGCTAAGGATGCGTGGCACGCAACGAAGGTGGTTGACGCATGGTGATTATCAGTCAGTTGAGGGCAGTTGTTTCCCTTGTCAAAAAGGTTTGAAATTTTCGCAGATTGGTCAGTAGTATTGATTTTACATATATTTTTTTTATAAAAAATCTGGACAATTTAAATTTTTGGTCAAAATTCGGTAAAATACCTGCCCCATGTGCCAAAACCACCTTTAGATCAAGTGGAGGGAGGCAATTACACGAGTCTGGTATTGAAGCTGCTGCCTGATTGTCACACATCAGGAGTGGGAAGTTTAATTTGTTGAATCAAGTGAGGGGGCCAATTTTCTAGATTATTAAAGCGGTCGGAGTACTTTCTAGTAGAAGAGAATGATTACTTTCGACTAGGAGGAATCCATGCATGGTCACACGTTTGCCGTGTCAATTATTTCCCACTCCTGACGCAGAAGCTGCTGCCTGCCCCCATCTCACGAGTCACATCGGAGACACCATGGCCTGAAGAAACGGCGTACCACAAGTTACTTCCTCGGAGGCGCTCGTCCACTCCTACAGCATAACTACACCTGACATGGCCAATCCGAATTTTACGCAGCTCCATTATTCATTCATACGGAAAGAGGTTCACACCACATATACTTGCACTCTTGCCTGCACCAGAACACGCACATAACACCCACACAAGCAAGTGCACGATTGCGACAACCAGAGCACATCAAGGCTGGCTCGCATTATTCCAACCTAGACAGATGAGGCCTACTACAGCCCATCACTACCGACACAACCGGGGTGGCGGTCTCCGAGCGGCGGCGGGGGAGCTTACGGGTTCACTTTCGGCGCCCACCCGGCGATCAGGTTCTCCTTGGTCGCCTTGGTCTTGACGAACGACTCGCGGCTGAAGAGAGCCTGCGGGCAGCAAAGACAAGGTAACCATCAGTGACTTCATCCATGGACAAAGATTTTGGATGTGGCAGAAGAAGGTAATGTGTGTTACCTCGGTGTAGGCATGGACGCTGGTCAGGGTTTCAGGGACCTTCCAGCCCTTGAAGTGCTCCAGGGCAACCTGGAGATGGTAGAGCTTCGGAGCCAGGCTGAGATCGACGGCGGAGATGTTCGCCCCGTTGATGTAGGGTCCCTGCCAGCAAAAGTTTCGTTAGATCAAGATCAGGCCAAATGTTCAGGCCGAACAAACAAAGGCCCCACGCCTTGCACGATAAAGAAACAAACGTGACAAAATGAAATTATTGCAGACAGGATGAGTGCTGAGATAGTGAAGCCAGTGAGTGAAGCTTGGATATAATGGAATGGTTGTGGAAGCATGTGTTATGTCCATTCCACTGCAGAAAGCAACTGCCACATCAACTGCGAACTTACATGGGCCTTTAGGTGCTCTTCGAGGGCCTGCAGCTCGTCAACAAGTGCCTTCTCCGAACCATCGCTGGCATCCTTGCTCTTCAGGAACGTGACGAAGGTGGAGAAGATCTTTGATCCCCTGTTTATCACAAGCCACAACCAAATTGAAAAGCCATATGGTAAAAGAAATGGACAACGGCTACTAAACTACTTTGTTGGTGAAACAAGACGGCATCAAAACTGAATTTGTACTTCTTTTAGTAGACAGAAATGAATCATGTTGCTACAGTCATTTCACTAAGTTATCAAAATCAATTACTTGCCAGATGCCTATTGTAGCTAACTCTCTACAGATGCATAGATACCTTATTTCAGAGAAAATCATGCCCAAATTGTCCATGAAACAAACTCAAGTTTCAAATCCAAAGGCCTCAAGTTATTTTTCCTCTTTGTAAATAGGGAAGGTAGCAGGTTATTACTAGCACCACTAAGTTGTTAAAGTAGCATAATAGACCTTGCAAGAAGAGCGATGAACAATTTCAATTGTAACTAACTGCACAAAAATGCAACTCCCTTAATACGAGATTATGCAAAAAAAGTTGCCACAAAACTACTACAATCACAAACGCCAAAGATTTTAGAAGTATATATAACCTAGCAGCACCATACCAAATATATCTCTGAAACGAAAGAAAATTTCTGCTTATGAGACCACACATATGACAAGGATCTTGAAATGCAAGAAATAGCAAAGTTTTTAAACTTCAGAGAGGCAAAAGTGGATTTTGCAATGTGGCGTCAAGAAACTTACACTGATGCATACTCAGGAGGAGTCACAAGTGATGGAGTTGGGTACTTCTCCTCAATGACTTGAGTGATCACATCAGAATCAGCAATCCATTTGCCATCACCACCATTATACACAGGCACCTTGCCCTCCGGATTGATCTTCAGGAACCTGGAAGAGTCATTACAGTAGATTTTTTTAAGAAATTTGCAAACAGGGGTAAGCTCCACATCCCAACACCATCAGATCCCTCACAGATTCAGTCTGAAAAATGCAATACTATCTTCTTAATCAGACCCCAGCCGGTACTAAAGATCTAGAATGTCATGGAAATGGTAACTAAAAAATCTGCACATGAAAGCATGCAAACATTCTGTATTTCATTTGCTCGCTATAGAATTGCTTCTTGTGTCCCTAGCATCAAAATCATGCACATTTAGATACATGTTCAAGAAAAACAAAGGTACGAGAGTACTAGACTGCAAAAGCCCATTGAATTTCTATTATATTCTTTTAGACACAGTAGCAGGAGCACTTCCATTCATATAGATTATTAACACTGTTTACAAGGAAATTCTGAGTATTAAGGCAACAATCTCACAAAAAGAAGCAACAACAGTGGATTTGGTCCCCTACCCTGTCAAAACAGGATTAGAGGCTGTGAAAGCCATGCCAAAAAAAAAAAAAAACAAGTCAAGCATTTGAGTTCTACCATATTAGCTACTGTTCACTAGTTCTAAATTTCTATTTTTTCCGAGCTTCTGATTGGACAGTGAAAGTGCATTGGGTAAACCACCTTCAAGATGTAGCCCAGTAAACAGACTAGAAATTCATCCTATAAACTCTTCCTCTGAATCGAGATTGAAATACTGAACCCCTTGTGCAGAAGTAAACCTAGAGAATTTCTCATTCATTTTTTACAAAAATTCTGAGCCCCTTGTGCAGCAGCTAACCAAGAGGTTTTCTAATTATTTTTTATGAACCAGAGAGATGTTTAACTATTCCAGGGCCCCATATTCAGCAGTAGATAGACAGAATCTTTCATATCACACCAGGCATCTAAGCAACACACAAGCTTCACCCACGGCGATCACAATAAAATTCCCAGTCCCGCAAGTTTCTACTTCACCTAACGTGAACCAACTAGTGACGATTTAAGCCAAATCAAAGCAGAAGTGGCTCAAAACATTAAGGAAACCAGACTAGTAACCCAAATCAGTGCAGAAATGGCTCCACAATTTCTGCGTGCCAGAGGAACTAAAATTCTGGATTTCAATAGTTGGCAGCTCATTTTGGCACATTTGCCCAAAAAACTATTGCAACTGTAGCAATCACGCTATATTAGCTATTGTTAGTTAGTTCTAAACTCCTAATTTTCAGCCTGGATACTGCAAGTGCGTCGGGTAAATCACCTTCAAGATGTAACCAACAAATCAGACTTGGAATTCATCCAATAAACTATGTTCCTCTGAAGTGATATTGAAATACTGAACCCCTTGTGCAGAAGCAAAACAAGAGAATTCCTCGTCCATTGTGTTACAAAAATTCTGAACCCCTCCCTTGTGCAGGGGCTAACCAAGAGGTTTTCTGATTCTTTTTATGAAAATTGTTAGAGAGACATGTACACCCAAGTCCAGGGCCACACATTCTACACTAGATAGACCAAATCTGTCACATCACAGCAGGCAACTAAGCGACGCATAAGCCTCACCCATGGTGACCACAATAAAATTCCAAGTCCCGCACTGCTCTGCTTCATCATAGATAAAATTCATCCTTAAAATCTGTTTCTATGGAACAGGATCAAAATACTGAACTCTTATGCAGAAGTAAACCATGAGAATTTCTAGTTCTTTTTTATCTAAATGCTGAACCCCCTGTGCAGCAGTAAACCAAGAGGTTTTCTAGTAAAAAAAATTATCAAAGTTGCCAGAGAGATATTTAACCATGTCTCTGGTTTTTATCTTGAGCTATCTTATGGTAACTTTCTGTTCTAGCACATTCTGCATGTACACCCAAGTCCAGGGCCACACATTCTGCACTAGATAGACCAAATCTGCCACATCGCAGCAGTCATCTAAGCAACACACAGAGCCTTGCCCATGGCGGCCACAATAAACTCCCCAGTCCCGCGTTGTTCTGCTTCACCCAACGCGAACCAACTAGTAACGATTCAAGCCAAATCGGCGCAGAATTGGATCAAAACAAGTCGAATAATTTGTAGTTCTTTTTTTTATCACAATGCTTTACCCTTGTGCAGAAGCAAACCAAGAGAATTTCTGCTTCTTTCTTTTTAATCCAAATAGTGAACCCCTTGCGCAGAAGAAAACCAAGAGAATTTCTGTTTCTTTTTTTTAATCCATATAGTGAACCCCTTGCGCAGAAGAAAACCAAGAGAATTTCTAGCTCTTTTTCATTGAATTTCTACTAGTTCTAACACATTATCCATGTCGACCCAATTCCAGGGCCACATGTTCTGCACCAGACAGACCAAATCTGTCACATTCACAGCAGGCATCTAAGCGACGCACAGGCCTCTCCCATGGCGACCACAATAAAATCCCCAACCCCGCACTGCTCTGCTTCACCCAAAACGATTCAAGGAAGTTTGGTGGCGTGAAACTGAAATTTTAGTGGGGAGGGAAGGGGGTCGGACCAGTCGGGCTTGTTGCTGACGTCGATGAGCTTCATCTGGTAGGGCACCTTCTTCTCCTCCAGCGTGAGAAGCACCCTCTGGGAGAAGGGACCTGGACAGCGGACACACCCCAAAATAGGTTAGGGCTCCGCCGCGGATTCGACCAAGGGAGGAAGCACGGGAGGGAAGGGGGACTCACAGTCGCCGAGCGTGTCGGGGTGGCCGACGGCGGCCTTGACGCAGACCTCGGTCATGTTGGCGGCGACGGCGACGGCGGCGTCGGGGAGTCCGGTCAGCACCAGCAGTAGCAAACCAGAGAGGGCGAGCGCGGTCGATCTGCGGCGAGGCTTGGGCGTACCAATATTTATGAGGGGGAGGAAAGAGGCCTCGCCGGAGGCAGCGTCGCGTGGGGGGCGTGACCCTGGCATGCGGGCCCGCGTGGCGGTGGTTGTGCGGGCTCTGGAGACTTCCGGAGCCGGGACCGGACCGGACCGGACCGGCCGGGTCGGTGGCGCGTGAGGTTGAGGAGGGGTGGTGAAGCACGGGAGGGTGAGCATAATCTGAGCGGTTCACTGGAATATTTTTTTTTCTTGAAGGGGTCTAGTGGAATATTTATATGGGCGCGCGTGGACCGCGTGGGGTGCGATCGATTTGGACCGGCCCTGCTGCTTTCGGCCGGTGTGGTTTAAAGCGCGACAGGACAAGTCGGCCCGTTAAAAAGAGGAAGAGAACAAACGAGTGATCGAGTGCTCTCTGCGGCGCATGATTGAGCGTCCAGTGTCCACTCACGAGTAAAATGCATCATTGCTCCTTGAACTTGCTGGCTAGGTCCAAAACAGTCCTCGAACTTAGAAAGTGTGCCAATACAGTCCCAGTACTTGCTAACACGGTGTCAATATGGTCCTCAAACTTGTTGCGCTGGTCGTGGCATACGATCACGTATACAGCAGCGTATCAGGTGTGCCGCATGAGTGCAGGGTCCACTTGTCACCACGGGAAAGAAATAGGTAAAAATAAAAATGAGCTCTGCAAAGTTCGAACAAGAGAGCTCCGGCTGGCTGTAATGTACGTGCCTTCTAACCATCACAAATGATGCAGGTCCGTACAAAATTAGAGGCCAACATTTACATATAACCTTTCTCAATGCAGGCTTTGTATGTTATCTTTTCAAGGATAATTCACATGTTGGTGGGGATTGCTTTGTGAATGGAGGATTTAGAAATTGGAATCACAAGGCTAGTTTTGGCAAACATGTTGGTGGGATCAATAGTGCACACAACAAAGCACAAGAGAAATACAATTTCTTCATTGCACCCAAAACAACAATCGTAGAGTCATTTTCTTCAACCACCAAACAAGACAAGGTTCTATATATAGCTCGCTTGACATATTCTCTTAAATGCCTGAGGTTTCTTTTGGGTCAAGGGTTAGCTTTTCGTGGACATGAAGAAAGAGAAGTTTCACTTAATAAAGGTAATTTCCTTGAGCTTCTACATTGGCTAGCAGAGAATTTTGAAGAAGTGAATAAGGTGGTTCTTAAGAATGCTCCAAAGAACAACAAAATGATAGCTCATGAAATACAAACAGACCTCATCAACTCTTGTGCCAAAGAAACTACTAGGCTTATGATGGAAGAGCTAGGTGATAGTTGTTTCTCAATACTTGCCGATGAATCAAGTGATGTGTATCTACAAGAACAATTGGCTCTTTGTCTGCGTTATGTTGATAAAATCGGAAGGGTGGTTGAGAGGTTTCTTGGTATTTTACATGTTGCAAACACCACATCTTTGACACTCAAAACAGCAATTGAGAGTTTGCTTATGGAACATGGTTTGACCTTCTCTAGAGTACGTGGGCAAGGGTACGATGGTGCTAGCAACATGAAGGGTCATGTCAATGGTCTAAAGAAACTAATTATGGATGAGTCCCTTCGCCTATTATGTGCATTGTTTTGCTCATCAACTTGATTATCTCTAGTTGCCGTTGCTAAGGAGAACCGTGATTGTGTTTTGTTCTTTCAACAACTTGCTAATCTATTGAATGTTCTTGGGATGTCTTGTAAGAAGATTAGAATGCTTCGTGTGGCTCAAGCTGAATGGATCATTAAAGCATTGGAATTGGAGGAAATTGAAACTGGTAAAGGCATGAATCAAGAGATGGGTTTGAGTAGGCCGGGTGACACTCGTTGGGGATCTCACCACAAAACTATTATGCATATTCTCCGCATGTATCCTTCAATCCGGCTAGTTCTCAACAAGTTAGTAAGAGACCCAACTCAAAGCAATGAGGCTATGCTTGCTGAAACTATTGTAAGGGCATATTTATTCCCTAGTGGTTTTGGTGATTGATGACAATGCTTTTGCGGACTAATCGTGTGCGTTAAGTTCTTTCAGAAGATCATCCATTGGCACGAGACGATTTAATCCCCTCGGTGTTTTTACTCAAGGCGGTGTAGCTCCTGCGGTTCGTTGTTGGTGGACTAGTTTCGTGGAGTCCGTACTATTAAGAGGGATCCGCGTTGGTAAGGCTAGGGTGGAATCATCACGCACACATCCTTTTCACACCGTCGTCTTCCCTTTGCATCTCTGGAGCTGCCCTCTCTCTTGCACTTCACTTTGCCTGTGCCGGTGATAGTACCGCGCTCTTCATGATAGTACCGCCGAAGCCCTCAAGCGGTAGTACCGCTCGGTAGCGGCGAGTAGTGCCGCTCCAACAATGATAGTACCGCTCCGATGAGCGAGTAGTACCGCTCGCGAGCTTCGACTACTACCTCTGTAGTATCATACCTACTACCGCCTCGATTCGAGGCGGTGTTTTCTCGTGTCGGGTTTTGCGGCACTAGGGCGGCGATGGCGGCGGTAATACCGCTCAAGCGGTAGTACCGCTCTTCTCTGGCGGTAGTACCATGTGTGGTAAGCGGTAGTACCGCTAGGTATGGAAGCGGTAGTACCGCTCTTAGCGGTAATACCGCCTACGACTCAGTGATAGTACCGCTCTGTCTTGAGCTGGTTAGTGGGATAACGGTTGGATGTGTTATCCCACTATATAAAGGGTCATCTTCTTCCTTGTTGACTTACCTCTTTCCCCACAAGCTCCATTATTGCTCAAAGCTCCATTTTCGCCGATCTCTCTCCTAGCCAATCAAACTTGTTGATTTGCTCGGGATCGATTGAAAGGCCTAGATCTACACTTCCACCAAGAGATATTTGATTCCCCACCTATCCCTTGCGGATCTTGTTACTCTTGGGTGTTGAGCACCCTAGGCGGTTGAGGTCACCTCGAAGCCATACTCCATTGTGGTGAAGCTTCGTGGGTTTGTTGTTGTTGTTGGAGCCTCCGGTTGTTGTGGAGTTTGCCCCAACCTTGCTTATAAAGGTTGATTCGCGCCTTCAAGGGCACCAATAGTGGAATCACGGCATCTCGCATTGTGTGAGGCGTGAGGAGAATCTGGTGGCCCTAGTGGCTTCTTGGGAGCATTGTGCCTCCACACCGCTCTAACTGAGACGTACTTCCCTCAAAAGGAAGGAACTTGGTAACACATCCTCGTCTCCACCGGCTCCACTCTTGGTTATCTCATCCCTTTACTTGTGCTAGCTTATTTGTTGTTCCTATCCTTGCTTGCTCGTGTGCTAGTGTTGTTGCATCATATAGGTTGTTCACCTAGTTGCACATCTAGACAACCTTTATTATTGCAAAGTTTAATTTGGCTAAGAAAAGCTTAAAAATTGTTAGTTGCCTATTCACCCCCCCCCCTCTAGTCAACCATATCGATCCTTTCAACTATGTTGACATATTTTGAGTCATTTGACTTTGTTTTCATGGCACACTTGTTGCAAACCATATTTGGGCACACCAATGACTTAAGTCGTGCTTTGCAAAAGAAAGATCAAGACATTGTTAATGCTGTTGAACTCATTCATTTGACAAAGATTCAATTGCAATTGTTGAGAGATGATGGTGGATGGGAAACTTTCCTTGAAGAGGTCACTTCTTATTGTGTCAAGCATAAAGTCAAAGTTCCTCAAATGGGTGGTAAGTACAAACCACCTGGAAGACCCTCAAGATTCTACAAAAATCTCACGAATCTCCATCGCTTCCATGTTGAGATGTTTTTGGGTCTTATTGATAGGCAACTTCGAGAGCTTGGAGATAGATTTGACGAGGTAAACACTGAATTACTTCATTAGATGGGATCATTCAGTCCGGTAAATTCTTTTGCTGCTTATCATAAGGAAAACTTGGTTAAGCTTGCGCATCTTTATCCTTTGGATTTCACGGAGGAAGATCTGATGCATATTCCTTATCAACTTACACACTTCATTACTGATATGCGTAGAGATGAGAGGTTTAGAAAGGTCAAAAACATAGTCGACCTTTCTATTATGCTTGTCGAGACAAACAAGAGTGTCACTTATAACCTTGTTTACAAGCTTCTCAAATTGGTTCTAATCCTACCAGTAGCAACAGCTAGTGTTGAGAGAGTGTTCTCTTCAATGACTTATGTGAAAAACAAGCTACGGAATAAAATGGGGAATCAACTCTTGAATGATTGCTTGGTTACATTTATTGAGAGGAAATTCTTTTTTGAAGTGAAGGATGATGTTGTCATTTCTCGCTTTCAAGCCATGACAAAGCGTATGGTCGAGTTGTAATTTTCTTATCTATTTTGTAATTTCCTTAATCTGTATTGTTGTTGCTGTGAACGAATTGGCTCCTCTGTTAAGGCCGATCAAGAATTGACTCCTCTATTGTCTTTCAGTTGCTTGCTTCTGCTTTTATTGATACATATGTTGTTGCTACTGAACAATTTGTATTGATGTGAATGAATTGGCTCCTCTGTTAGCGTGGAAAATTTTTTTGAACACCCAATTTTAAATTCCTGGATCCGCCACTGTATGTATAGAAGGAATGGAGCATATCCATGCAAACGACAGTACAGCAAGACCATCTACATCCGGACCTCTCAAACCCACCGCATATGTTTGGGTGGGCCGCGTGGTCACTGTCCGGTCACGATTTTTTTATCCAGATGGGCCTCTCAAACGGCCCTCAAACGCCCGGGCTGACCGGCACTCTCCATATCCAGCCTAAATAGGGGGTGGATATGGGGTTGCCCGGGCACGCCCGCTACGTCGGACCCGGCCCATGCTGGCCCATCCAACCCACATAAATTCCTTCACATCCGCTTGGTGGACCAAACCCTAGCCACTTCACTCCCTTCCCCTTCAATCCCCTCCGTCATCCAAGCTCTTCTCCGGCTCCTTTTCGGCCGTCACTGGCATGGCGGGCAGCGGATCCGAGTCTTTCAGCTCCAGATCCGTCAACCCCAAGCTCATCTCACATGTCCCTGAGGAGGAGATGGACATCCGGCTTGCACTCCGCCGCGCCTGGGAGGAGGCCCGTGCACGGCTGCGCTCGGACTACATCCGTCGGGAATCCATTGCGTCCGCCCAAATGGTGCATGGATCCGGCGCTAGGTCAATCATAGCTGCCTCCTTGGAGGCCGTGCGGTCCGTCTGTCGTCCAAACGCTGCATTCTCCGGCGCCCCGTATGGGGCATCAGTTCGGGTGACGCAACCACATCATGGTGGACGTCGGTGGCTCGTCCCCCTACGGATCCGTCATTGATCTAACGTCCATTGGGATCGTTCGGGTTCCGAGCTCCGATAAGGAAGAGTAGGGCATGGGAGACGGTGACGCCTCGAGTCCCGTGAGCCGGCTCGTGTCCCATGCCCTATCCTACCTTGCCTGCGACCGGACCAACACTCCGAGGAGCGCAACCGGCCGCCGGACATGGCTAGCACGGAGCCGGACGAGCGGGCAGCGCAACCGGACGAGCTTCCCTTAGATTAGGTTTCACGTTGCATGTAGTAATACGGATTTGAGGTTTGTAATGTGAGGTATCCGGATGTGGAATGCATTTTTTGCCGCGTGACCAGTTACTGTCTGCAGACGTACCCGGGCACGTCCGCGGGCATTTGTGGGGTCGGATTTGCCAAGTCCGGTTGTAGATGCTCTAATGTAGTTGTAGTGTCTGCATATTATTCAAAACCCAAACATGTTGATTGATCTGGACATATGTGTAATGCATACGTGCTACTAATCTACGTCATGCATGCGTAGTGAGGATGTTCTACAAACCAGAGATACGGCGGACGACGTCGCCGTTGGCGGCTGCATGCGTTCTTTCACCGTCTCGCCGGTGGCAGAGAATACTAGGACGACGTCGATTCATGGTCGCCAGTCGGTGACGGGCAGAAATTAAAAATATTACTTCCTTCGTCTTAAATTTATTTAGATACGGATGTATCTAATATTAATATGTGTCCCTATACATATATATTTAAAGAAATTTAAGACAACAATTTCAGGATGGAGGGAGTAGATTATAAAGACTGCACCTCTGTTTGAACAGGACCTAGGGCAGTACGTGTTAGTTCGACCGTGCGCAGCCGCTTTTGGCCCCACAACCGCTAGGTCGCAGGTTTGATTCTCCCTCCCACGTTCAACACTTTATTTTTGAAAAATTCTTTACAGGTGGGCCCATGTAAAACCCTGACGTGGCACGTCTATCACGCCGTTGTATACGCGAATCGTATGCGTGACCGTATGCTAGGACCGGTGCAACGAGTTTGAGGACCATATTGACACTGTATTGGCAAGTATTGAGACCGTACTGTGGGGGTTCCCGGCCCTTTGGGGCCCCTTTCCCCAAAGGGGGTTTTGGGGGGCCCCTGGGTGGGGGGGCCCTTGATTTGGCCCCCAAAAATTTGGGATGGTTTGGGGGGCCCGGTTTTTCGGCTTTTGGGCCCTTGGGCGGGGTTTGGGGCCCCGGGGCGGGGCCCCCGGTTCCCTTTTTAATTTTGGGTTTTAGGCCCTTAAATTCGAATTTGCCTAAGGGGTTTTTGGGATTGTGGAAATTTTTCCAAAATTGGGGGGGCCCCCAAAAATTCGCCCTTCCCCCTGGTTAAAAGGGGGTTGGGCAAAACCCAAGGGGGGGGATTTTTTCTTTTGGGAAAACTGTTTTCCATTTACCTTTTTGGCAAAAGGGCAAAGGGGGGGTTTTTTTGGGAATTTCCCCAAAACCACCAGAAGAAAAGGGCGGCCCAAAACCTTTTTGGGCCCATCCTTTTTTTCCTATTTTTCCCCAGGTAAACCCGGGATTTGGGGCTTAAATCCTTAAAGGGCCCAAAGTTCGCCGGCCCTTGGGGTTTCCCATGGGGGCCCCCAAACATTTTAATTTTCCAAAACAAGTTTGGGCCAAAGGCCCCAAATTTGCCATTTTGGGGGTTTGTCCCCTTTTTGGTTCCAAACCCTTTTAAAAAATTTTTTTGGGATCAAACCTTAAAAATTTTAAATTTGGCTTTTTAAAAAGGGGTATGGCCCAAAATTTTCCCAAATTGGCAAGCGGGCCATTTTTCCCCTTAAAAATGGGCCCATATATTTTATTTTGGCTTTTCCCGGGCCCCAAATTTGGGAAAAAAACCCTAAAATTTTCCCCAAAAAAATTTTTGATAAAGGGCCCATTTGGTTTTTAAAAAACTTTTAATTTAAAACCCAAAAAACCCAAAAATCATGGTTAAAAAGGCTGAAACTTTTTTTTCCCCTTTTTTAAACCTAAAAAAACCCAAAAAAAAATTTGACCAAAAATTTGAAATCCGGGAAAAAACCCCTTTTTGGGGAAAAAATAACCTTTATTTTTAAAAAAAAACCCTGGGGCCAAAAATTAACCTTTTATTTTTTTTGGGCCTGTTACATACCTTTTTTTTTTTGGGCCCTTTTATTTTCAAAATTTTTTTATTTTAATTTTTTGGTTAAATTTTTTCCCATTTAAAATTTTTTGGGTTTTAAATTTTTAAATTTTTTAAAAAAGTTAAAAATAAACGGGGGCCTAAAATTTTAATTTTCCCAAAAAAAAACCCTTTTAAAAAAATTTTAAAAAAAACCCAAATTTTCAGAAAAATTTTCTTTTCCCCCGTTTAAAAATTCGGGCCCATTAACCTAAATTTACTGAAAACAAAAATTTTCCCAAATTAAACCCTTATTACTAAAATTTAATAAAAATGGAAAATTTTTTAAAAAAAAAAATTGCCGGCAAAAATAAAAAGCTTTCAAGGGTTTTAAAAAAAATGCATTTTTTCCCAAAAAAGAAATGTAAAGAAATTTTTATTTTTGGGGTAAACTTTTTTTAAAATTTTAAATTAAACTTTTTTAAAAAATTAAAAAGAAAATTTTTTGGGGGTCCCCGGGGTTTGGCGGTTCTGGTTTCCCCACCCGGGGGAATATATAAAAATTTATTGGGATTTTTTCAAAAGGGTTTGGGAAATGGCCGGGGGGGTTTCTTACAGGCAATTTAAAAAAATTTTTAACCCCCCTTTTTTAAATGGGACCCCTTTCCAAAATTTTTTTTGGTTTATAAATTTTTTAAAAAAATTTTTAAATTTAAAAATTTTAAATTTATTTCTTTTAAAATTTTCTTTGGGAAAAAAGGAAAAAGGGTCCTTTCATAAATGGAATTAAGTTTGGATATTTAAAGCAAACGAAAAATTTAAAACAAATCTTTTAATCTTGGTTTCCTTAAATCTTCAAACCTTTCTTTTGGTTTTTGGGAAAAATGAAAACTAAAAAATCCAGTATCTATAAAAATTTGGAAAAATTTTTGGTTCCGGAAAAATTTTGGGTTCGGTGACCGCCTCAAGGGTCCCTTAGTGGAATCACGGCATCTTGCATTGTCGAGGGCGTGAGGAGATTCTGTGGCCCTAGTGGCTTCTTGGGAGCATTGTGCCTCCACACCGCTCCAAACGGAGATTAGCATCCGCAAGGGTGTGAACTTCGGGATACATCGTCGTCTCCGCGTGCCTCGGTTATCTCTTACCCGAGCCCCTTTACTTATGCACTTTACTTTGTGATAGCCATATTGTTCTTTGTCATATATCTTGCTCTCACATAGTTGCTTATCTTGCTTAGCATAAGTTGTTGGTGCACATAGGTGAGCCTAGTTGTTTTAGGTTTTGTGCTTGACAAATTAACCGTTAGGTTTATTCCGCATTTGTTCAAGCCTAAACCGTAATTATTTTAAAGCGCCTATTCACCCCCCCCCTCTAGGCGACATCCTCGATCTTTCAACGTTGCAAAACATTTCATTGTATGTTAAGGAAATGTTCATCGTATATTAAAAATAAGTTCATCACGCATTACAAAAATATCCATTGTATATTAGAAATTGTTCAACGAACATACAAATGTTCACTATATTTTTATAAATCTGTTCAGTGTATATTACATGAATGTTCAATGTGTATTGGAAAATTGTTCAACATATCTCTACTATTAAAAGGGAATCTGCAGTCGTCGTGATGGTTCGACTCCCCACCGGTATGACTCCGCGCGCAAAAAGATTGCAGGAGCAGCCCACGTTCCCTGGAAGCGAGCCTTCCTTCGCGCAATTAAAAGAAAAAAACAACCACGACCCACTACCGTCCCACGTATCCTCTCCTAGTTTCCCCCACCCCTCGCTCCTGATGCATCCTCTCTCTGTGTGTAAGAACCAGGAGAAGAGGATCGAATAGATCGGTGGAATTGGGAGTCGATTTCACTGTTGGTTCATGGAATATAAGGGATACAAGGGCAGATCGCCAAGGGCGGATACCCTGTCTTGCTCACGACCTAGGGTTCTAGCTACCTACCATGAGTTATCCAATTACAACCTCCCCGATCTCGCCTCGGTGCCCAGCATATAAAACCCCTTTCCAGCTCACCGTGGTAACACAGTGATTAACGACTACATTACAGTGTTCGGTTTAAATTCATTGGGTAAAACGGCGAGGACGCATCCGAGCCGTTGGTCTGGTCTGAAACGGTATCTTCTCATCTGCGCCGTTGGATAACTGAACTTGTCTTGCATCGTCTTCTCTCTTCAGTAGCAGCGAGGTTCAGGTCCTGACAATGCCGCCGCCATGACGATCGCCTTGTCCTCAAGGCAAAAAAGCTTATGCCCTGGAAATGTCTTGTTGAGGAATGCAGCATCTTCCCACGTAGAATCATCGGGAGCAAGGCTTTCCCATTGGACCAAACACTGTCCCACTGGTGTCTTGTTCCTCTGAATGACTCTGCGATCAAGGACTGCGACTGGAATGGTTTTCACATAACCTTCTGGTGTGACTAGAGGAACATGAGGTAGTGGAACTGCACGATGACCAATGTGTTTCTTGAGTTGACTGACGTGAAACACAGAGCTGCTTGATCTGTCTGTGCGTTTCTGGTCTGCAAAATGCTTGATTCTTCCTTGTGCATGTTCTAGGTTTGCTTTCAACCTTTGCACCATGTGTTCTCTTTGTGAAACTGTCAGAGCTGCTTCAGGAGACAGAGGTTGGTCTGCATCAAATTCTCCTATCTGAGGTGGTTTGTAACCATACAGGGCCTGGAAGGGAGTGCACTTTAATGAAGAATGATAGCTGGTGTTATACCATAATTCTGCTAATGGTAGCCACTTCATCCACTTCTTATAGGTTCTTGAAAAACCATGCCCCTCAAATAGGCTTCTAAACACTGGTTTACCCTCTCTGATTGCCCATCTGTTTGGGGGTGAGATGTCGTACTGAATCTGATGTGCACTCCAAATGCTTTAAATAATTCCTGATACAAGGCACTTGTGAAGATAGGGTCTCTGTCAGATACAATGCACACAAGCATTCCATGCAACTTGATCACATTATCCATGAGTGCATCAAACACTGTCTAAACTGAATATGGATGAGATAAAGGCAGAAAGTGTGAGTATTTAGTGAATCTGTCTACTACCACCAGAATAACCTCCTTTCCTTGTGAGTTTGGCAGTGCTGTGATGAAATCCATAGTAATATGAGCCCAAGCCATATCAGGCACAGGAAGAGGTTGTAGTAAGCCAGTAGGATATATGTGTTCCACCTTATTGAGCTGGCAAACTGGGCACTGACTGACAAACATTTCAATGTCCTTCTTCATGTTTGGCCAATAAAAAACTTTTTTGATCCCGAAATAGGTAGCTTTAATACCAGAATGGCCTCCTATTGCAGAAGAATGGAAAGTTTGCAATAATTTCTGCCTAAAATCAGAAGAAGATCCCACATAGATTCTATTTTTGTACTTCAACAGGCCCTGATGTGTGGAGAACTTGGGTGTTTCTTCATTATCTGCAACTACCTTCTTTAGGATTTTGTCGAGATCCCGATCTCCTTGGTAACTTGCCATGACATCCTCATCCAAGTTGGCACTACCACAGTCACATTGTTGCCTTTGCATGTTTTGTACAATATCCCTTACGGGCGGTGCATCTCTCTCTCGATTTTCTCTGCCTTTCTTGTACTCAATAGAGTAATCATATTCCGAAGTTTGAGAAGTAGTTTATGCTTTATGCCTCAATTAATCTTTGAGTGGTCATATACTTCAAAGATTGCTGATCTGTTTTAATAATCAGTTTGTTTCCCCATACATAGTGTCTCCACTTCTTTAGGGCTTCCAGTATGGCCATTGCTTCTTTTTCATAAATGGATTGTGCAGCAGATTTTGGTCCTAAGCTTTTGCTGAGAAAGGCTATAGGTTTGCCCTGTTGCATAAGGACAGCTCCCAGTCCTTTGGCACAAGCATCAGCTTCTATAGTGAAAGGAAGAGCAAAGTTTGGCAGTGTGAGAACAGGACAACTGGTCATTGTATTTTTCAAATTCTGAAATGCTTTGTCCTGTTCAGGACCCCACTGAAATGCATCTTTCTTTAGCATATCATGGAGAGGTCTGCAAATTTGTCCATACTGCTTCACAAACCTCCTGTAATAGCCAGCCAGACCAAGGAATCCTCTTAGCTGTTTCACATTTTCAGGTGTAGGCCACTCCTTCACTGCCTGAATTTTACTTGGATCAGTTGCAACACCTTTCTCTGAAATGATGTCACCCAGATAGGACACCTGATTTGTTGCAAAAGTGCACTTTGACAGTTTCACATATAGTTCATGTTTTTGCAAAGTAGCAAAAGTTCTTTCTAGATGTATGTAGTGTTGCTCCATGGATTTGCTAAACACTAGCATATCATCAAAAAAAAATACTAGAATGAACTTTTCTTTCTCTGGCTCATTGATTTCTTCACACACAGTGTTCATCATTCCTTGGAAGGTGCCTGGGCCACAAGCCAACCCAAAAGGTACTACTTTATATTCATAGTGTCCCATGTGTGTCCTGAAGGCAGTTTTTGGAATATCCTCTGGGGCCATCCTTATTTGGTGATATCCAGACCTCAAATCTAGTTTGGAGAACACTTTAGCTCCATTTAACTCATCCAACAGATCCTCAATAATGGGCATAGGAAACTTGTTCTTGATAGTTATTGCATTTAGTTCTCTGTAATCCACACACAATCTCCACCCTCCATCTTTCTTTCTGACCATGATTGCAGGGGAAGAAAAGGGACTGAAACTCTCCTGTATTTCCCCCCTTTTAATCAACTGTTTGATTATTTCTTCCATTGTTGTTTTCTGGTAATGAGGCACTCTGTATGGTATGAGATTTGGAGGTTTTGCCCCTTCTTGGAGAACAATCTTGTGATCACAATTTCTTTTTGGAGGTAGTTTGTCAGATTCCTGAAATATTGCTGCATATTTCTGTAACAAAGGATGTACCACTGCTGGGTGTTCTGACTGTTCCTTGCTGTGCTCAGATTCCAACTCATGTATCTTTAATATATACCCCATCACTCCCTTTGAAAGGAGTTTCTCCATTTTTGTCATGGATAAAATGCACTTCTTCTTTGGAATTGTATGATCATATAGTGTTACTGGTTGCCCCTTCTTTGTTACTATCAGAATTCTCTCTACTAAATCCAGGCAAATAGGGGTATACTGATATATCCAGTCAGCTCCTAGTATAATATCATAGGCCTGAAGATCTAGTACTTTAAAACTACTGCAGAATGTGTGTCCTTGAATTTTGAAATCCATAGGAGCAACCTTTGATGTGGAAATTAGTTTGCCTCCCCCAGCTACTGTAACTTTCCTTGGGAACATTGGCTGCTGATTGCATTTGCACTTAAGAGCAAATTCAGAGCTAATGAAGGTGTCCGAGGATCCACTGTCAAACAATGTTGTGGCTTTTTTTCCTGCAATTTCCACTATCAAAGAAAAGGTGTTTGCTCCTGGAGTTCCTTCCACTGCATGAACTGATATATGCATGGCTGTGTAGGTTTTTCTCTGATTATGCGTGCTTTTCTCTTTATCAGGAGTATTTGGAGCTGTATGGTATGTTTGTTCCTGTCCCAATGAGTCCTCTGTATTATCACTGTCATCCTCCTCATCCACTTCTTGTAAGATGTGAATTGTCTTACCAATTTTGCACTTGTGTTGTCTTGACCATGGCTCCCTGCAATACCAACAAGCCCTAGCATCTTTAGGAAAAGGAACCGTATACTTTTCTGTTGTGGCATTGTACTGCATAGGTGTTGTAGAATTTCTGTATGCAGTGATAGCTTTTGGATTTGTACACATTAGTGTTCTGCACTTTCGGTAGCTGCAGCTTTCTCATAAACCTTAGCATACCAATATGCCTCTAAGATGCATGTAGGTTTCTGTCCACAACCTTCATGTTTAACGTCTCCTCCGAGTCCTCCAATGAAACAGTTTAGCAAAAATTCTCTTGGAGACAGGATGGTCTCTTTTCACCGAGCTACACATTGTTCAAAATTGTCTATGTATTGGGCTCACAGATTAGTTTGCTGAATGTTCTTCAACAGTTCTACAGCTTCATGTACACTTGCTTCGAAAATCTGTCACTAACATTTGTGATGTAATCTTGCCAAGTAACCATTTGCCATGGCACACATATATTCTTGAGCCAATTGGAAGCTATGCCTTGTAAATGGCCAGTAGCCAGGTTCACTCACTGATCATATGGAGTTCCTGACATGTCAAAAAATTTCTCACAAGCTATGAGCCATCCAATAGGATCATCTCCATTAAACAAGGGAATTTCTAGCCTTGGACCTTTTAATACTGCTTTTGCAAAATAGGATGGGCCTCCTAACTGAGTAGCTTATTGATTTCTCTGCATGTCATAAAGATTTCCTACTGCTTGGTATACTGGAGAAATTTCTTGAGTAGTTGTTGAGGTGTTGATGTATTGACCAGTGATGGGATTATAAGTGTGAGGAGATGAAAACAGTGGAGCACTTACAGGGGCAAAATATCCACTATTGCCAGAAAATCCCTGTGTATGGGCCTGAACTGTTGCACTCACATTTGCAGGAGCTACTCTGAACTGTCCATTTACAGGAGCTTCTTGTTGTTTTCCTGCACACACTCTTGTGCTTTCAGTTAGCAGTTGTGATGCTGGCAAGTTGGAGGTCATTCCAGTTATCTTTGTGACTGGCATTTTGTCCTGCCTTTTGAACTCCTGTTCCAAATCCCTCCCTACTGGTTCTGCTTCGCTATGCACATTGTTCTGCTTTGCATCTGTGATGTTACCACTGTTACTTGTCTGGCCCTCCTTCCCTGTGTGCTCTGGCGATGTTATCTCTGTCTTTTGACTTGTCATGCTCATTTTTGCCAAGATCAACTGTAAGGTTTGTTGGATTCCTTCATTCATCTCTGACAATTTTGCTTCTACTTTCGGCATAGTAATCATCTCTGACCTTAACTTGCTTACCTCCTGTTTGAGACCTTGTAGTCATTCTACCTCTGCCCGCAGATCTGCCACTTCCTTCTCCACACGGTCCACTGTAATCTGAACTTTAGCTCGGGTGTCCGCCATCTGCGATCGAGATAGATCTCGCTACCCTTGTTCACGAAATCCTTCTACGGTACACGGATCTGTCAGATCCGGAATTTCACCACCGAGAATATCTCCCAAAGAACCGGATCGGACTCGAGATCTGTACCAATGTTCACCGCCACTGTCGCCGCCACCCGCCGCCGCCGCCGCAACTTGGAGGGACGGGAGGATTTTACGAGAGAACCCAACCTCCTGCTCTCCACAGCCCGAATCGCCGCCGATGACTCGCCACCGAGGACTGAACTCGCGCTCGATACCTTTGTAAGAACCAGGAGAAGAGGATCAAATAGATCGGTGGAATTGGGAGTCGATTTCACTGTTGGTTCATGGAATTTAAGGGATACAAGGGCAGATTGCCAAGGCGGATACCCTGTCTTGCTCACGACCTAGGGTTCTAGCTACCTACCATGAGTTATCCAATTACAACCTGCCCGATCTCGCCGGTGCCCAGCATATAAACCCCTTTCCAGCTACATTGCAGTGTTCGGTTTAAATTCATTGGGTAAAACAGCGAGGGCGCATCCGAGCCGTTGGTCTGGTCTGAAACGATATCTTCTCATTTGCGCCGTTGGATAACTGAACTTGTCTTGCGTCGTCTTCTCTCTTCAGTAGCAGCGAGGTTCAGGTCCTGACACTCTCGATCTCGTGAGAAAAATCGCCGCCGCCGCCGCCCCGTCACTCGTGTGCAACTGCCCATCTGCATCGCCGTCCGACGCTCGTCTCGGTCGTCGTCGCGCAGCCAATGCACGCCGCCCTTGTACGACCTGCTTGCCTCTGCCACCGCAATAGGCGTCGGTTCCATGGACCACGCGGCCGACGACTTAGGAGGTTGACCCCTGTGGGGAAGCTGGCGGGAGGCCGACGCCGTCAAGGCGCTCGCCCCTGTGTCCGCCGCCGCGAGGCGTGGGAATGCGGCTGCCTGCTGGCAGGTGGCTGCCAGGGCCAGGGCTATCGGGTAGGAGAGCGACCGCAACCGCCGGTTCCTCAGCTGCTCGCCTCGGCTTTCCAGAGCCTCACTGGTGAGCCCGTGTATGGCACCAGCGCCGCAGTATTGGGCGCATTGGGAAGGTCTTTGTGGCCCTTACCGTGTTCTTCCCGCTCGACGAGGAGGCCCGGCGCTACATTGCCTCCCCGACATCTCTCAAGACCCTCGTCTCGGTGCTCTCCCACGGTGACCTTGCCGCGTGGGCCAGCGCCGCCGTCATCCTCCGTGAGCTCCCCTCATCCCCCGACCGGCACACCGTCGACGTCATCTCGAGGACGCCCGGCGTGTGCAGCGCGCTCGTCGGCCTCATCAGGAAACCCATGTCCCCGCAGGCCACCAAGGCCGCGCTCGTCATGGCCTACATCTCGTCTCCGGCAGCAACCGCGCGGCCGCCCGCTTCGCTGAGCTAGGGGCAGTGCTCGTCGTTGTGGAGCTCGTCCTGGACGCTGACAAGAGGACTAGCGAGAAGGCACTGGCCGTGCTGAACGGCGTCCTGTGCCGACACCGGCCTCGAGTCCGTGTGTGCGCACGCGCTGGTCGTGGCGGTGCTGGTCAAGAAGATGTTGCGCATGTCCAACATGGCCACGTGGTTCGCCGTCTCTGTGCTCTGGCGCCTCTGCCGTGCCGCGGACACTGGCGCCGGCGCGTGCTGCAACGAGGCGCTGTGTGTGGGCACCTTCGAGAAGCTGCTCCAGGTGGGCTGCGGCGGCGTGACCAAAGATCGGGCCAATGAGCTGCTCAAGCTGCTCAATGGTTTCAGGGCAGCGTAGAGTGCATCGAGACGGTGGACTTCAAGGGGCTCAAGAGGCCATTTTGATCGGTATGAATGCTGAATTTTAACGTCTGCTTTCACCCTTGTTTCGATTGTATTGGGAGCTAGATTTGATGTGTGGATAAAACATACTCCAGGATGGCTAGAATTTTTTACCCCATAGCTGAATACTCGTACACAAAATGATCAACACAAAAGAGAACTGAACATTGTCATGTTTATTTATCTTCATAATTTGAAAGTTCTTTCATGTTATTTACGATTTTGAAGTGATCCACATTACAGAATTCCATGAAGAGTTGAGAAACATAAGTCCATTTTTGTGGTCATCGTGATGTTGATAAACTCCTATATGCCTCTTTTTCTGAGTAGTATGCTCCAATTTTTGGGTCATCATGTGTATTGCGGCTTCAATCATGTTCGGTTCCTCTCTCTACACGTTTGGAAATCGATCATGCATAGCAAGACAGAAAATCTATTTTTAATTAAGATGTCCATGAAAAACATTTAGTTGTGAATATTTGAATAACGGAGCAAGATATGTACCCTTGCCTTCTCTTGAAGAAATGATGCGCGTTGTGAATTAGGTCAATCTCGAAGACCATATTTACTATTCAGTAGACCAACAACGTGCTCTTGTCATATTTGTGTATCCTTACTATTTTTTTATTAAAGAAAGGATACAAGTATGATGGTGGAGAGCTTAGAATATATTATGTGTGCACGTATTCATCCAGTGTTGTGCTCACTCTTTTTCCATAGAAGCTCAACCAGGAGAAGCACCTGGGCCTGTCACTTATGGACATACCTGTTCATGCATATCAGAGGCAACACTCACCCTACTTCAACAAAGTGAGGAAGCGACTTAATGGTGGACGGGGGCATTGGCTCCCTTTTTTTGAAATGATTCAAAAATCATATTTCCAAGTTTCAAAAAAATCCAAAAAATAATACTGTGGAAACTTAAACATATGCATGATGGATCTGTGAATTTTCATTCAAATATATTTTGATTTGCAAGCAGCACAAAAAAAACAAAATCCTGGCCCCATAATAAGGGTATATTGTTATGAAAATTTGTTTTTTTTTGTCTACGCCACGTATGAAAGTATATTGTCATGAATTTTTTTCTTGTATGTGTTATTCGTGTATTTGTGTGTGTATAAATTCTTTCAAATTTTTTTACATGGTGGGAAATTGTTTTTTTATACAGGGAGCCGATGCACCCGTCCACCGTTTGGCATTTCCGTCATACATGGGCCTTTTCTAGATGCAAGGAAGGTAGTGAAAGAGACGATGGCATAGAAAGTTAAGGACACTTCTAATTTGTAAAATATACATTAGGGGTCTCTCTTACTATTTCACGTTAAAAAAAGAGTCATGATAGAGAAAGCAACGGGAGAAAGAATTGGTAGTTGTTGATATATCGATTAATATCCATCATGTTTGACATGCACTTCTGAATTATAAGAATGACTGATGTATACATTTTTTTTAAGTCTCGTGGCAACGCACGAACATTCAATTAGTACTACAAAATGTTCAATGCGTATTAAAAAATTGGTCAATGCATATATTCATATATATTTTCAAAAAAATTCATCATATATAAAAAAGGTTCATCATGCATTACTGAAAATGTTCATCATATATTTAAAAAGTCCATCATATAATAACAGTTGGAGACTAATCAATCATTTGTTTCATGGGCGCGCGTGGGCCACGTGGAGTGCGATTTGGACTGCCCATGTTGCTTTCGGCCGGTTAAAAGCGCGACGCGACACGACAAGTCAGCCGGTTAAAAGCGCGACACGACACGACAAGTCGGCCGGTGAGCAAGAGGACAAGTCGGCCGTGCTTTGCTCTCCCTGGCTCCCTTCCATGGATCCGGCTTGCCTGCTCCCTCCCCATGCTCCCATCCGTGCTCCCACTTCATCCTCCGGCTGTCTTTTTTTCTTTTTCCTTTTCTAATCTAATAATCTCCCCCCTGATTTTAAGAGGGTGGGGCCGGGCCTTATTTTGTTCCAATCAAATCAAACCACGTATGCGGGAGCACAGATGGGCGCACAAGTAGGGAGCAGGCAAGTCTCGTCCCCCTCCCACAGCACTCGCGACTGAGTGCTCTTTGTTGATTGCCATCGTATTTACCGTGGACGGCGGTGCGGCAATATTGGATTCGTTTCTAGCCCAGCGGAGGGCTCGCTTCTACTTTTTCTTTAACATCAGTATAGACACAAGTGCTCATATACACGCGCATACACGCACCTCTATGAACGTACATGCGCACACACGCACACCCTATCCCTATGAGCACATTCGAAAGACTGAGTCGACATATTATCTTGAGATTTATGAAGTTACCGTAGGCACCTCGTAATCGACAGGAACGTAATGTACATCACTGGAAATCCTGAAATAAATCCAGGACGGACCTGGGGCAGGGCGCGGGCGGCCGCCCGGCCCCCAAAAGTCAGGGCTCCTCCCAGGTATATATACGTGGACATACATATACAGGTCTTCCGTCTTGACGAAAAAGATAATTAAAGCCAATCTCAGAGTCAGCGGCAGCAGCTCAGCCTCTTGCGTGCTAGGCCTAGGAAGTAAAAATAGGTACGATGGGCCTAGCCCATGTTTGCACGTACGTGGAGACTGGATAGGAATCAAATCGAGGCGAGTGCAGAAAGTGCAGCCAGACTGAACGAAATTCTTGAGATCTACGATGAGACTTCTAGACAGTGTGTAAACAGAAGCAAGAGCGCAATTTATTTCAGTCCCAACACCCCAGCAAATCTCAGGCACAACTTGAAACAACTCCTTGAGTAGAAGTTGAGCTTTTTCTGAAAGGTATCTTGGTCTACCCACTGCCGTAGGCAAGATTGCCAGCGGCACTTTTGAGCATCTGGCTGACCGGGCGCGAGGCAAGATGAATGGTTGGTCAGAGAGGCTGTTTTCTTGTGCCGGAAGGGAGACACTCCTCAAATCTATTGTGCAAGCGATCCCGACTTTCAGCATGAGTTGTTTTCTCTTGATAAAAAGGTGTGCAAAAGCTTGACGTCGAGCATGGCGAAGTACTGGTAGGGGAGTTCACTGGACCACCGATCTTTGCATTGGATTGCTTGGGACAAGCTGGCCACGCCCAAAACTAATGGGGGAATGGGCTTTCGTGACATGTGTATATTTAACTTGGCTCTGTTGGTGTCGTGGTGGGCGCACGGCAGATGCCAAGGGATGGCTAAAGAGAGGAGGAGGCTCAAGGGCGCTGGTGAACTCCAGAGGCGAGGTTGGCAAGAGCGGGCGCGGGATGCCGGACATACCCAGGTTTGGGGCTCTCTGGAGAGATAACACCCCTAGTCCTGCCGAGTGTAGTTGGATGTTCGATAGTACAATGTTGCTCCTGGAGCTATATGGGGGAGGAAGGAAGCTGGCCAAGGCTTGGGCTATTCCTTCTCTCTGGTGTAGCTGTTTGGTGGCTAGTTCTGTGCTTGCTTGCCTTTCTCTCGTTACATACATGCCTCTCCCTATGAGCGTGGGCTCCTGGGGGGTTTTATAGACCAACCCCCCAGGGGTACAATGGTAATGTTATAAGCCGGTGGGTCCGGATTGTCGGTGTCCGAGGACACGGGCTGGGTCCCGCCGAGGGCTTGTGGTTCGCCGGGTTCCCCTAGGTGCGGGCCCCGCGTGCCTAGGGGACTGTGCGCCGTCTTGTCGATCGTTAGAGCATGGCCGAGTCGAGTCGTGTACAGTGGCTCTCCGTCAGGTTGCCGCTTGCTGCCGTCAGCGATGAGGGCAGGGCATCAGAGCCACGCCGCCCCGTCGGCGGGTAGGTGAGGGCACCTTGTTGCCCGGCGGTGACCAGAGGCATCTGCGAACACCGCGTGCCTCGGTTATCGTTGATTGAAGACTCGTCCCATCGTACGACCTGGATGGGACGGGAGCTGACCCGTGGCCGGATTGCGGAGCACGCCACGGGTGAAGCTGGCTTGTCGAGGAAGCTTTGGTTGTGCCGGGTTCGGCTGTCTTGCGCTAGTTGTTGTGGCCGAGTCGACGCGTCTTGCTGGGTCGGAGAGTCTCGCGGGTTGCGGGCTTCGCCGGGTCGAGCGACCCGGCCGAGTGCACGCCGGTTTGAGGGCGGTGCCTTCCCGTTGTTTTGAAGAGGATCCGGTTCCGTTAATCGCCGGGGTCCATCCCGGCGATGATCCCTGCCGTGAAGGTCCGCCGTCTTCGGATGAGTGGGCCTTCGTAGTTTCCACCTTAACCAAAGCGGATTCTGCGAGTGTCGGGTCCGGCAACACCCACTGTGTGCCGGTTTTCTCGGAAACCGGATCGCGGACTCCCGGCCGTGGCGGGAACCGAGGAGTCCGTTGAATCTTGGGGCAATCCCTCGGGCTTCGCGCGGGCGCCACGTGGTGCCCGGAAGTCGGAGGGGCCTGACAGGCCACGCGCATGACGGGACTGGGCGACGGGCTAGGGCCCACCGCCGCGCGCCCACGCACTAGAAAAAAATACACTTCCGTGATGATACGTGTTTGTCACGAGAGGTCGTGTTTTTGTCATGCATGTACATCCATGACAAATTTATGATGTAATCAAGATAGTCATACACGCGGCTGTCGTAGAAGTGTTCCATGACATTAACAAAATTATCATCACGGAAGTGTCCACTTCCATGACGATAAATCGTGCGTCACACGTCAAGGGTGACCGACACGTGGCATCCACCGTAACGGAACGCCGTTAAGCTATCGGGTCGGGTTTTGGATCCGATAACCCATTAACAGCCTCGACCAATGGGGATTTTCCACGTGTAAAATCATCATTGGCTGGAGGAAACACGTTTCGGCTCACCGCTGGGACAGATGTCATCCATTCATTGACGGAAGGCGCCTATGATACGTCGACACATGGCACGGCCCAACAAGTTTAATTGGACCGGCCCAATTAAAGGCCCACAAGTTTTGCGGACCATAATGGGCCGGCCCAACTAAAGACACACAAGATTTTGCGGACCATAATGGGCCGGCCCAGCTAAAGGCCCACGAGATTTTGCGGGCCATAATGGGCCGGCCCAGGTAAAGGCCCACAAGATTTTGCGGGTCATAATGGGCCGGCCCAGCTAAAGGCCCACAAGATTTTTGTGTGCCATAATGGGCCGGCCCAGGTAAAGGCCCACAAGATTCTTGCGGATCATAATGGGCCGGCCCAACTAAAGGCCCATGAGATTTCGCCGACATTAATGGCCGGCCCAGCTGTAGGCCCACAAGATTTTGAGGACCCTAGTAGGCCGGCCCATTAACTGGCTGCCATGTTTTGGGCCAAATGCCGGCCCATATTTGATCCGGTCCATTAATGGCCTGCCACGTTCCGGGCCTAAAAGTGGCCCATATGAGATCCGACCCGTTATAAGCCTACCACGTTCTGGGCCAAATTACGGCCCAGATCAGGTTCGGCCCTTTAAGAGGCTTTGGGCTCAATTATGGCCCATATCAAATTCGGCCCGTCAATTGGACACTATGCTTTTGGGCCCACTTGCTAAAGGCCCACTTAGTAATTCGACATGATATTAGTTTTGGCATGTTAACGGCCCGTTTAACATTTCGGCCCTATGTTAATTTCGGCCTGTTAAAAGCCCGTCATATAGTTGGGCCTCACTGTAAGAAATATGTCAACTTGTGACCTTGACTATTGGTCACCGAAAGGTCATTGTTTTCATTTGCGACCTTTTGTGACAAAAATGAAGGTCAAAAGTCGACGGTCAAATCGAAATCAACGACCTTCTGTGTGAGAAGGTCATAGACGTTTACGACCAAAACAGAAGGTCGTTGAACCCATGACCTTTTGTTTTGGTCACTGGCTATCTGCCCAGGCCATGTCGGATCCGACGTGGCAATCTGACGTGGCTAAATTGCGACCAATTGAAAAGGTCCCTGACAAGATTCAGCCCGGTCCGGTTGGGTGTTTTACATGGGCCAGGCCCAACAATTCAGCCTTTTATATTTTTTCCCTATTAATTCTGGACAGCCACATGGGCCAAAGCCTACAATTCGGCCTTTTTATTTTTTGGGTTGTGGCCTTTTTGCATTCTACATAATTTCCATTTTTTTATTTTATTTTTTATTAGATTCAATTTTCCATATAATTCCTTATTTGGCTTTTATTTTATTCGGTTATAGGTTCAAATTTCAGATTATTGTAGTCAAGCAAGTCCAAAATTATCAAATTCTTCTAGGCGATGGGTCCCAATCATCAAATTTTAATTTTTTTCAGATCTTGTTACTAAAACATGCACCAATCGAAAAGGAGAAACACATAAAAATATTTAAATAACAGCCACAATATTCCATCAAAAGGAGAAACACAATTTATTACAATATTCCAGTCAAAAAGGAGAAACACAGTTTATTACAATATTCCAGCCACAACATAACCATACACTATTCCACTACAGATAAAACGCTTAGCATGTACAAGGACATCTCCAACTCCTTAACACCTTCAACCTGCAAAACAACACATATATCCACATATTAAGGACTGAGTTCACATAAATTGATCCCTTGACATAAGGCAATAAGAAAATGTGCTCATGTATGAACAAAAATAAAATAAACGAACTATTAGACCATAGCGTGTGCCACAAAAATCTGAACAAATGCATATATATCCACAAGGAGCACATGTTACATGCATCAAGCATCAGGCCCATATATGTTCAAGAAGATGAGTAGATATATGGTAAAGGCTTGGGATTGTAACCCTATAATTTTGGAATAGAACTCCTTTTCACCTTGCAAAAAAAAGAGTTAAAACATAATACTTTTGACGCCAAATATTTTTGAATTTCAAAATTCGTTTTGAAACTCTCGGGCGAAGATAACCCAACAGTTCCCGAGATTGTGATTGTGTGCGCGCGTCATGCGTTGCGTGCGTGCCTGTGACTGAGCCACCATCGGTGCGTGCATGTGTATACTACTAAAATAATTGAGCTATTGTATCAGAAAACTTGTTTTGCTCGGATGGCTAGCCCGTGCGAGCCTGACGCTCAAAGCTGAGGGTCCGGGATCGAATTACCACTCGCGCAACCTTTTAGTTTTTATTTATTACTTTCCAAACTTTGCCGACAGATGGGACCCGACGGGACCCGTCGGGGTGCACAGTTGACTGGTCAATCTAGAGAAAATACGAAGCTATACTTCACGCGGTGACCGTATAATCATGAAGATGTGTATATAGTGACTATATTGGTTATATTCTTAAGTATCTTTTAGTTTTTATTTATTACTTTCCAAACTTCGCCGACAGATGGGAGCCGTCGGGGTGGACAGTTGACTGGTCAATCTAGAGAAAATATGAAGCTATACTTCATGTGGTGACCGTATAATCATGAAGATGTGTATATAGTGACCGTATTGGTTATATTCTTAAGTACGAGGATCAAAGTGAGCCAGACGGACAAATACAGTGATCACCGATGCATTTTACTCTTTTATTAATACTTGGTTCAACTTACAATCTTACAAAGGCTTTCTTTTGTTTATAGGGTAGGAAAATCGCACGAACACTCGAAGGAAATGAATACCATGTATCTCATATCATATTAGTTACTAGGGATAGGAAGAGAGGTGTTCTTCAGTTCATATCTGAAATCCAACGGTTGCATGATGAGCTCATGCAAGTTTACAGAAAAGCCCCCCCAAAATCTGATATTTACGCACAAGTCTAGAATCTTGGCTCGTAGCCATTGGATCTCAGATCCAAGGGCTCTCTGTAGCCCGTATCATGGGATCACTGGATGCCCCCTATCACCTAATATTCTTTCGGGGTACAGACTACAGAGTACCCCCCCCCCCAACCTGTAGTAAACCCACCATGTGCTCCGTGCCCACCAGCACTTGACAATAAAAAAAGCAGCTTCAAGAAAGAAGAAAAAACAAGCTTTAAAACGGTGTGGCTTCGTTGAAACTTGCCCCCCGCGACGCCCCAGCTTGGCTTGGCCCACAGTCGCTTCGCTGTTTCTTCTCTTCCTGTTTCTTTTCTTTCCTGTTTCCTTATTTTCTTATGTTTCTATTTCTTTTCTTTTCTTTTTTCTTTTTTTAATTTATTATCTTTTATCCTGTATTTAGACAAAGTCCATTGCACGTTTGAAAGGACATGCGGTGCCCCCATGTGTGGTTTTGGTAATTGATGACATTCTCTATGGACTAATGGTTGCCTTGAGTTTATTTGAAGGTTTTGTCCATAGGCTTTTCTTGGAGTACATGTGTTGGTTTCAAGGAGAGTTTTGTGTCGACCAAGGTGCTATGCAAGGAATTATCCAAAGATTGGTCATGTGAGTGTTGAGCTTATTGCAAGCATGTCTTGAAGAAGAAGATTGTGTGATCATTCATGTTTAACTTCAAGACATCATCCAAACAAAGAGAGTTGGAAAGATTCAAGGTTGATCAAGACTAAGTCAAGAGTGAATCAAGTTGGTCAACTCACAAAGCGTAGAAGATGTACCGAGAGGGATCAAGTGATTCCATGGTATGGTAAGCATTGTCCATTGCGCTTTGTGTGCTAACCCATGGTCTTCGTGAGAGTTCTTTGTGGGGTTAGGTTGCGGTGTGCAAGTTCAAGTGATGCATCATGAAGAGATCAAGTGCTTGAAGCTTGCCGTCCATTTGGTGACAATGGACTTGTGAAGATGTGCGGAAGAGTGGATCACCCATAGTGGAGTATGGGGGAGCAATCAACTAGTCTTCTTCGAGCCAACGCAATCAAGAAAGGTGGTCCAACTTGAGGGAGTCAAGATCGTCATCATCTAGCTCAAGTGGACCATGTGCAAGGCAAAGGTTTGCCCTTGATAGGTTTTCTATTTTACCGGTCTCATGGTAGTTGTGGAAGACCGGGTTATAGGATCGATAGCCGTACTATCAAGGGGGGCTCTCAAGTGAGTAGCTTGATCGTATCGTTCGTCGAGAGCTCAAACCATTGCATCCTTGCATCATGTTTCTTGGTTCTTGTTTGGTTCTTCTCCTTGTGAGATTTGGAGCTTATGGTCATTTTTATGACAAGCTCGAGTTCATCGAAAACGGAGTTCTCATGCATCTTCTATGATGTTTTCGATGTTGGAGGGTTTGTCGGTTCTTCTCGGTTGGAGGTTTCACTCCTTTGTTTGCTAAGCATACCTCCCCTGCCTCTTCTTACTATAACCAGTCGCTGTTTTGATGCTACTCGTCGTCTTGTTTCAAACAAGCTTGAGTTTGCTCAATTCGGAGCTCATATGAAGAAGTTATGGCAGTTCTGGTTTTCCTGGAGTATTCTTTGTCTTAAGTTTGGTGCCAGCGGTAGTACCGTGACCCTCAGCGGTAGTACCGCCTAAGCTCCTCAGCGGTAGTACCGCTCTTGGAGCGGTAGTACCGCTCTCGAACGGTAGTACCGCTTGGGAGTTTCGGCCGTAGTACCGCTGTGTGTCTGGGCTACTTCCGCCTCGATTCTCAAACGAAGTTTTTCAGTGTCGGGTTTTATGCACTAGCAGCGGCGATGAAGCGGTAGTACCGCTCTGAGCGGTAGTACCGCTTACTCCATGATGTAGTACCGCTCTGGGGCCGATGGCTCTCTTTCTCTTCAAGCAGTAGTACTGCTGGATAGGAGCGGTAGTACCGCCCTCGGTAGTAATACCGCCCTTCCTAGCGGTAGTACCGCTCTGTCTTGAGGCTGTTCGATGGGGTAACGTTGGATTTTCCCCTCCTATAAAAGGGTCTTCTTCCCCATTGAACCTTATCCTTTGAGCTCGTGTTCTTCCCCATTGTTGACCTTCTCCGAGCTTGCTATCTCTCAATCCTCCATGGATTCTTGCTAGTTTTGGGGAAAAGAGAGAGAGATCTAGATCCACATTTCCACCAATCACTTTCTCCTCTATGTGAGGGGACCCCTTGGATCTAGTTCTTGGAGTTCTTGGTGTTCTCCTTCTTGTTCTTCCTCTCATTTTCCTCCCTAGCATTAGTTGCTTTGGTGGGATTTGAGAGAGAGGACTTGGCACTCCGTGTGCCCTTGCCATTGCATTTGTCGTCGGTTTGAGTTCTCCACGGTGATACGTGGAAGTTACAAGTTGAGAAGCTTATTACTCTTGGGTGCTTGGTGCCCTTGAGCTTGTTCCTCTTGGGTGCTTGGGCGCCCTAGGCAGTTAGTGGTGTTCGAGCTCAATCATTGTGGTGTAAAGCTCCGGCAAGCGTCGGGTCTCCAATTAGGTTGTGGAGATCGCCTGAGCAATTTGATGGTACCGTGACCGCCCCAAGGGTTGCCAAAGTGTACGGGTTCGGTGACCGCCCCAAGGGTTGCCATTTGTACGGGTTCGGTGACCGCCTCAAGGGTCCCTTAGTGGAATCACGGCATCTTGCATTGTCGAGGGCGTGAGGAGATTACGGTGGCCCTAGTGGCTTCTTGGGAGCATTGTGCCTCCACACCGCTCCAAGCGGAGATTAGCATCCGCAAGGGTGTGAACTTCGGATACATCGCCGCCTCCGCGTGCCTCGGTTATCTCTTACCCGAGCCCCTTTACTTATGCACTTTACTTTGTGATAGCCATATTGTTCTTTGTCATATATCTTGCTCTCACATAGTTGCTTATCTTGCTTAGCATAAGTTGTTGGTGCACATAGGTGAGCCTAGTTGTTTTAGGTTTTGTGCTTGACAAATTAACCGTTAGGTTTATTCCGCATTTGTTCAAGCCTAAACCGTAATTATTTTAAAGCGCCTATTCACCCCCCCCCTCTAGGCGACATCCTCGATCTTTCAACGTTGCAAAACATTTCATTGTATGTTAAGGAAATGTTCATCGTATATTAAAAATAAGTTCATCACGCATTACAAAAATATCCATTGTATATTAGAAATTGTTCAACGAACATACAAATGTTCACTATATTTTTATAAATCTGTTCAAATGTATATTACATGAATGTTCAATGTGTATTGGAAAATTGTTCAACATATCTCTACTATTAAAGGGAATCTGCGATGTCGTGATGGTTCGACTCCCCACCGGTATGACTCACAAGAAAAAGATTGCAGGAGCAGCCCACGTTCCACAAGCGAGCCTTCCTTGGCGCAATTAAAAGAAAAAACAACCACGACCCACTACCGTCCCCACGTATCCTCTCCTAGTTTCCCCACCCTCGCTCCTGATGCATCCTCTCTCTGTGTGTAAGAACCAGGAGAAGAGGATCGAATAGATCGGTGGAATTGGGAGTCGATTTCACTGTTGGTTCATGGAATATAAGGGATACAAGGGCAGATCGCCAAGGGCGGATACCTGTCTTGCTCACGACCTAGGGTTCTAGCTACCTACCATGAGTTATCCAATTACAACCTCCCGATCTCGCCTCGGTGCCCAGCATATAAAACCCTTTCCAGCTCACCGTGGTAACACGTTGATTAACGACTACATTACGTTGTTCGGTTTAAATTCATTGGGTAAAACGGCGAGGACGCATCCGAGCCGCTGGTCCGTCTCAAACGGTATCTTCTCATCTGCGCCGTTGGATAACCGAACTTGTCTTGCATCGTCTTCTCTCTTGATGAGCGAGGTTCAGTCCCGACAATGCCGCCGCCATGACGATCGCTTTGTCCTCAAGGCAAAAAGCTTATGCCCCGAAATGTCTTGTTGAGGAATGCAGCATCTTCCCACGTAGAATCATCGGGAGCAAGGCTTTCCCATTGGACCAAACACTGTCCCACTGGTGTCTTGTTCCTCTGAATGACTCTGCGATCAAGGACTGCGACTGGAATGGTTTTCACATAACCTTCTGGTGTGACTAGAGGAACATGAGGTAGTGGAACTGCACGATGACCAATGTGTTTCTTGAGTTGACTGACGTGAAACACAGAGCTGCTTGATCTGTCTGTGCGTTTCTGGTCTGCAAAATGCTTGATTCTTCCTTGTGCATGTTCTAGGTTTGCTTTCAACCTTTGCACCATGTGTTCTCTTTGTGAAACTGTCGAGCTGCTTGGGAGATGAGGTTGGTCTGCATCAAATTCTCCTATCTCGAGGTGGTTTGTAACCATACAGGGGCCGGAAGGGAGTGCACTTTAATGAAGAATGATAGCTGGTGTTATACCATAATTACGCTAATGGTAGCCACTTCATCCACTTCTTATAGGTTCTTGAAAACCATGCCCCTCAAATAGGCTTCTAAACACTGGTTTACCCTCTCGATTGCCCATCTGTTTGGGGGTGAGATGTCGTCTCAATCGATGTGCACTCCAAATGCTTTAAATAATTCCCGATACAAGGCACTTGTGAAGATAGGGTCTCTGTCGGATACAATGCACACAAGCATTCCATGCAACTTGATCACATTATCCATGAGTGCATCAAACACTGTCTAAACTGAATATGGATGAGATAAAGGCAGAAAGTGTGAGTATTTAGTGAATCTGTCTACTACCACCAGAATAACCTCCTTTCCTTGTGAGTTTGGCAGTGCTGTGATGAAATCCATAGTAATATGAGCCCAAGCCATATCGAGCATGTGAAGAGGTTGTAGTAAGCCAAGAGGATATATGTGTTCCACCTTATTGAGCCGGCAAACTGGGCACTGACTGACAAACATTTCAATGTCCTTCTTCATGTTTGGCCAATAAAAAACTTTTTTGATCCCGAAATAGGTAGCTTTAATACCAGAATGGCCTCCTATTGCAGAAGAATGGAAAGTTTGCAATAATTTCTGCCTAAAATCAGAAGAAGATCCCACATAGATTCTATTTTTGTACTTCAACAGGCCCTGATGTGTGGAGAACTTGGGTGTTTCTTCATTATCTGCAACTACCTTCTTTAGGATTTTGTCAGTATCCTGATCTCCTTGGTAACTTGCCATGACATCCTCAGTCCAAGTTGGCACTACCACAGTCACATTGTTGCACTGCATGTTTTGTACAGTATCCCTTCTGGACAGTGCATCTGCTACTGTATTTTCTCTGCCTTTCTTGTACTCAATAGAGTAATCATATTCCAGAAGTTTGAGAAGTAGTTTATGCTTTATGCCCTCAATTAATCTTTGAGTGGTCATATACTTCAAAGATTGCTGATCTGTTTTAATAATCAGTTTGTTTCCCCATACATAGTGTCTCCACTTCTTTAGGGCTTCCAGTATGGCCATTGCTTCTTTTTCATAAATGGATTGTGCAGCAGATTTTGGTCCTAAGCTTTTGCTGAGAAAGGCTATAGGTTTGCCCTGTTGCATAAGGACAGCTCCCAGTCCTTTGGCACAAGCATCAGCTTCTATAGTGAAAGGAAGAGCAAAGTTTGGCAGTGTGAGAACAGGACAACTGGTCATTGTATTTTTCAAATTCTGAAATGCTTTGTCCTGTTCAGGACCCCACTGAAATGCATCTTTCTTTAGCATATCATGGAGAGGTCTGCAAATTTGTCCATACTGCTTCACAAACCTCCTGTAATAGCCAGCCAGACCAAGGAATCCTCTTAGCTGTTTCACATTTTCAGGTGTAGGCCACTCCTTCACTGCCTGAATTTTACTTGGATCAGTTGCAACACCTTTCTCTGAAATGATGTCACCCAGATAGGACACCTGATTTGTTGCAAAAGTGCACTTTGACAGTTTCACATATAGTTCATGTTTTTGCAAAGTAGCAAAAGTTCTTTCTAGATGTATGTAGTGTTGCTCCATGGATTTGCTAAACACTAGCATATCATCAAAAAAAAATACTAGAATGAACTTTTCTTTCTCTGGCTCATTGATTTCTTCACACACAGTGTTCATCATTCCTTGGAAGGTGCCTGGGCCACAAGCCAACCCAAAAGGTACTACTTTATATTCATAGTGTCCCATGTGTGTCCTGAAGGCAGTTTTTGGAATATCCTCTGGGGCCATCCTTATTTGGTGATATCCAGACCTCAAATCTAGTTTGGAGAACACTTTAGCTCCATTTAACTCATCCAACAGATCCTCAATAATGGGCATAGGAAACTTGTTCTTGATAGTTATTGCATTTAGTTCTCTGTAATCCACACACAATCTCCACCCTCCATCTTTCTTTCTGACCATGATTGCAGGGGAAGAAAAGGGACCAAACTCTCCTCAGATTTCCCCCTTTTAATCAACTGTTTGATTATTTCTTCCATTGTTGTTTTCTGGTAATGAGGCACTCTGTATGGTATGAGATTTGGAGGTTTTGCCCCTTCTTGGAGAACAATCTTGTGATCACAATTTCTTTTTGGAGGTAGTTTGTCAGATTCCTGAAATATTGCTGCATATTTCTGTAACAAAGGATGTACCACTGCTGGGTGTTCTGACTGTTCCTTGCTGTGCTCAGATTCCAACTCATGTATCTTTAATATATACCCCATCACTCCCTTTGAAAGGAGTTTCTCCATTTTTGCTGCGGATAAAATGCACTTCTTCTTTGGAATTGTATGATCATATAGTGTTACTGGTTGCCCCTTCTTTGTTACTATCAGAATTCTCTCTACTAAATCCAGGCAAATAGGGGTATACTGATATATCCAGTCAGCTCCTAGTATAATATCATAGGCCTGAAGATCTAGTACTTTAAAACTACTGCAGAATGTGTGTCCTTGAATTTTGAAATCCATAGGAGCAACCTTTGATGTGGAAATTAGTTTGCCTCCCCCAGCTACTGTAACTTTCCTTGGGAACATTGGCTGCTGATTGCATTTGCACTTAAGAGCAAATTCAGAGCTAATGAAGGTGTCCGAGGATCCACTGTCAAACAATGTTGTGGCTTTTTTTCCTGCAATTTCCACTATCAAAGAAAAGGTGTTTGCTCCTGGAGTTCCTTCCACTGCATGAACTGATATATGCATGGCCTGTGTAGGTTTTTCTACAGTGTCTGTGCTTTTCTCTTTATCAGGAGTATTTGGAGCTGTATGGTATGTTTGTTCCTGTCCCAATGAGTCCTCTGTATTATCACTGTCATCCTCCTCATCCACTTCTTGTAAGATGTGAATTGTCTTACCAATTTTGCACTTGTGTTGTCTTGACCATGGCTCCCTGCAATACCAACAAGCCCTAGCATCTTTAGGAAAAGGAACCGTATACTTTTCCTGTTGTGGCAGCTGTACCTGCATAGGTGTTGTAGAATTTCTGTATGCAGGCTGATAGCTTTTGGATTTGTACACATTAGTGTTCTGCACTTTCTGGTAGCTGCAGCTTTCTCATAAACCTTAGCATACCAATATGCCTCTAAGATGCATGTAGGTTTCTGTCCACAACCTTCATGTTTAACGTCTCCTCTGAGTCCTCCAATGAAACAGTTTAGCAAAAAATTCTCTTGGAGACAGGGATGGTCTCTTTTCACCAGAGCTACACATTGTTCAAAATTGTCTATGTATTGGGCTACAGTATTAGTTTGCTGAATGTTCTTCAACAGTTCTACAGCTTCATGTACACTTGCTTCTGAAAATCTGTCAGCTAACATTTGACAGAACTGTTGCCAAGTAACCATTTGCCATGGCACACATATATTCTTGAGCCAATTGGAAGCTATGCCTTGTAAATGGCCAGTAGCCAGGTTCACTCACTGATCATATGGAGTTCCTGACATGTCAAAAAATTTCTCACAAGCTATGAGCCATCCAATAGGATCATCTCCATTAAACAAGGGAATTTCTAGCCTTGGACCTTTTAATACTGCTTTTGCAAAATAGGATGGGCCTCCTAACTGAGTAGCTTATTGATTTCTCTGCATGTCATAAAGATTTCCTACTGCTTGGTATACTGGAGAAATTTCTTGAGTAGTTTTTGAGGTGTTGATGTATTGACCAGTGATGGGATTATAAGTGTGAGGAGATGAAAACAGTGGAGCACTTACAGGGGCAAAATATCCACTATTGCCAGAAAATCCCTGTGTATGGGCCTGAACTGTTGCACTCACATTTGCAGGAGCTACTCTGAACTGTCCATTTACAGGAGCTTCTTGTTGTTTTCCTGCACACACTCTTGTGCTTTCAGTTAGCAGTTGTGATGCTGGCAAGTTGGAGGTCATTCCAGTTATCTTTGTGACTGGCATTTTGTCCTGCCTTTTGAACTCTGCTCCAAATCCTCCCTCATGGTTACCTTCGCTATGCACATTGTTCTGCTTTGCATCTGTGATGTTACCACTGTTACTTGTCTGGCCCTCCTTCCCTGTGTGCTCTGGCGATGTTATCTCTGTCTTTTGACTTGTCATGCTCATTTTTGCCAAGATCAACTGTAAGGTTTGTTGGATTCCTTCATTCATCTCTGACAATTTTGCTTCTACTTTCGGCATAGTAATCATCTCTGACCTTAACTTGCTTACCTCCTGTTTGAGACCTTGTAGTCATTCTACCTCTGCCCGCAGATCTGCCACTTCCTTCTCCACACGGTCCACTGTAATCTGAACTTTAGCTCGGGTGTCCGCCATCTGCGACTGAGATAGATCTCGCTACCCTTGTTCACGAAATCCTTCTCTGGTACACGGATCCTGTCAGATCCCGGAATTTCACCACCGAGAGAATATCTCCCAGCAACCGGATCGGACTCAGAGATCTGTACCCGAATGTTCACCGCCACCGTGTCGCCGCCACCCGACGCCGCCGCCGCGAACTTGGAGGGACGGGAGGGATTTTACGAGAGAACCCAACCTCCTGCTCTCCACAGCCCGAATCGCCGCCGATGACTCGCCACCGAGGACTGAACCTGGCGCTCTGATACCTTTGTAAGAACCAGGAGAAGAGGATCAAATAGATCGGTGG
This sequence comes from Aegilops longissima, assembly GCA_021605205.1. Lineage (NCBI taxonomy): Eukaryota > Viridiplantae > Streptophyta > Magnoliopsida > Poales > Poaceae > Aegilops > Aegilops longissima. The sequence continues at coordinate 33,364,640 of CM038676.1, forward strand.
AATTGGGAGTCGATTTCACTGTTGGTTCATGGAATTTAAGGGATACAAGGGCAGATTGCCAAGGGCGGATACCCTGTCTTGCTCACGACCTAGGGTTCTAGCTACCTACCATGAGTTATCCAATTACAACCTGCCCGATCTCGCCTCGGTGCCCAGCATATAAACCCCCTTTCCAGCTACATTGCAGTGTTCGGTTTAAATTCATTGGGTAAAACAGCGAGGACGCATCCGAGCCGTTGGTCTGGTCTGAAACGATATCTTCTCATTTGCGCCGTTGGATAACTGAACTTGTCTTGCGTCGTCTTCTCTCTTCAGTAGCAGCGAGGGTTCAGGTCCTGACACTCTCGATCTCGTGAGAAAAATCGCCGCCGCCGCCGCCCCGTCACTCGTGTGCAACTGCCCATCTGCATCGCCGTCCGACGCTCGTCTCGGTCGTCGTCGCGCAGCCAATGCACGCCGCCCTTGTACGACCTGCTTGCCTCTGCCACCGCAATAGGCGTCGGTTCCATGGACCACGCGGCCGACGACTTAGGAGGTTGACCCCTGTGGGGAAGCTGGCGGGAGGCCGACGCCGTCAAGGCGCTCGCCCCTGTGTCCGCCGCCGCGAGGCGTGGGAATGCGGCTGCCTGCTGGCAGGTGGCTGCCAGGGCCAGGGCTATCGGGTAGGAGAGCGACCGCAACCGCCGGTTCCTCAGCTGCTCGCCTCGGCTTTCCAGAGCCTCACTGGTGAGCCCGTGTATGGCACCAGCGCCGCAGTATTGGGCGCATTGGGAAGGTCTTTGTGGCCCTTACCGTGTTCTTCCTGCTCGACGAGGAGGCCCGGCGCTACATTGCCTCCCCGACATCTCTCAAGACCCTCGTCTCGGTGCTCTCCCACGGTGACCTTGCCGCGTGGGCCAGCGCCGCCGTCATCCTCCGTGAGCTCCCCTCATCCCCCGACCGGCACACCGTCGACGTCATCTCGAGGACGCCCGGCGTGTGCAGCGCGCTCGTCGGCCTCATCAGGAAACCCATGTCCCCGCAGGCCACCAAGGCCGCGCTCGTCATGGCCTACATCTCGTCTCCGGCAGCAACCGCGCGGCCGCCCGCTTCGCTGAGCTAGGGGCAGTGCTCGTCGTTGTGGAGCTCGTCCTGGACGCTGACAAGAGGACTAGCGAGAAGGCACTGGCCGTGCTGAACGGCGTCCTGTGCCGACACCGGCCTCGAGTCCGTGTGTGCGCACGCGCTGGTCGTGGCGGTGCTGGTCAAGAAGATGTTGCGCATGTCCAACATGGCCACGTGGTTCGCCGTCTCTGTGCTCTGGCGCCTCTGCCGTGCCGCGGACACTGGCGCCGGCGCGTGCTGCAACGAGGCGCTGTGTGTGGGCACCTTCGAGAAGCTGCTCCAGGTGGGCTGCGGCGGCGTGACCAAAGATCGGGCCAATGAGCTGCTCAAGCTGCTCAATGGTTTCAGGGGCAGCGTAGAGTGCATCGAGACGGTGGACTTCAAGGGGCTCAAGAGGCCATTTTGATCGGTATGAATGCTGAATTTTTAACGTCTGCTTTCACCCTTGTTTCGATTGTATTGGGAGCTAGATTTGATGTGTGGATAAAACATACTCCAGGATGGCTAGAATTTTTTACCCCATAGCTGAATACTCGTACACAAAATGATCAACACAAAAGAGAACTGAACATTGTCATGTTTATTTATCTTCATAATTTGAAAGTTCTTTCATGTTATTTACGATTTTGAAGTGATCCACACATTACAGAATTCCATGAAGAGTTGAGAAACATAAGTCCATTTTTGTGGTCATCGTGATGTTGATAAACTCCTATATGCCTCTTTTTCTGAGTAGTATGCTCCAATTTTTGGGTCATCATGTGTATTGCGGCTTCAATCATGTTCGGTTCCTCTCTCTACACGTTTGGAAATCGATCATGCATAGCAAGACAGAAAATCTATTTTTAATTAAGATGTCCATGAAAAACATTTAGTTGTGAATATTTGAATAACGGAGCAAGATATGTACCCTTGCCTTCTCTTGAAGAAATGATGCGCGTTGTGAATTAGGTCAATCTCGAAGACCATATTTACTATTCAGTAGACCAACAACGTGCTCTTGTCATATTTGTGTATCCTTACTATTTTTTATTAAAGAAAGGATACAAGTATGATGGTGGAGAGCTTAGAATATATTATGTGTGCACGTATTCATCCAGTGTTGTGCTCACTCTTTTCCATAGAAGCTCAACCAGGAGAAGCACCTGGGCCTGTCACTTATGGACATACCTGTTCATGCATATCAGAGGCAACACTCACCCTACTTCAACAAAGTGAGGAAGCGACTTAATGGTGGACGGGGCATTGGCTCCCTTTTTTGAAATGATTCAAAATCATATTTCCAAGTTTCAAAAAATCCAAAAATAATACTGTGGAAACTTAAACATATGCATGATGGATCTGTGAATTTTCATTCAAATATATTTTGATTTGCAAGCAGCACAAAAAAAACAAAATCCTGGCCCCATAATAAGGGTATATTGTTATGAAAATTTGTTTTTTTTGTCTACGCCACGTATGAAAGTATATTGTCATGAATTTTTTTCTTGTATGTGTTATTCGTGTATTTGTGTGTGTATAAATTCTTTCAAATTTTTTACATGGTGGGAAATTGTTTTTTATACAGGAGCCGATGCACCCGCCCACCGCTTGGCATTTCCGTCATACATGGGCCTTTTCTAGATGCAAGGAAGGTAGTGAAAGAGACGATGGCATAGAAAGTTAAGGACACTTCTAATTTGTAAAATATACATTAGGGGTCTCTCTTACTATTTCACGTTAAAAAAAGAGTCATGATAGAGAAAGCAACGGGAGAAAGAATTGGTAGTTGTTGATATATCGATTAATATCCATCATGTTTGACATGCACTTCTGAATTATAAGAATGACTGATGTATACATTTTTTTTAAGTCTCGTGGCAACGCACGAACATTCAATTAGTACTACAAAATGTTCAATGCGTATTAAAAAATTGGTCAATGCATATATTCATATATATTTTCAAAAAAATTCATCATATATAAAAAAGGTTCATCATGCATTACTGAAAATGTTCATCATATATTTAAAAGTCCATCATATAATAACAGTTGGAGACTAATCAATCATTTGTTTCATGGGCGCGTGGGCCACGTGGAGTGCGATTTGACTGCCCATGTTGCTTTCGGCCGGTTAAAAGCGCGACGCGACACGACAAGTCAGCCGGTTAAAAGCGCGACACGACACGACAAGTCGGCCGGTGAGCAAGAGGACAAGTCGGCCGTGCTTTGCTCTCCCTGGCTCCCTTCCATGGATCCGGCTTGCCTGCTCCCTCCCCATGCTCCCATCCGTGCTCCCACTTCATCCTCCGGCTGTCTTTTTTTCTTTTTCCTTTTCTAATCTAATAATCTCCCCCCTGATTTTAAGAGGGTGGGGCCGGGCCTTATTTTGTTCCAATCAAATCAAACCACGTATGCGGGAGCACAGATGGGCGCACAAGTAGGGAGCAGGCAAGTCTCGTCCCCCTCCCACAGCACTCGCGACTGAGTGCTCTTTGTTGATTGCCATCGTATTTACCGTGGACGGCGGTGCGGCAATATTGGATTCGTTTCTAGCCCAGCGGAGGGCTCGCTTCTACTTTTTCTTTAACATCAGTATAGACACAAGTGCTCATATACACGCGCATACACGCACCTCTATGAACGTACATGCGCACACACGCACACCCTATCCCTATGAGCACATTCGAAAGACTGAGTCGACATATTATCTTGAGATTTATGAAGTTACCGTAGGCACCTCGTAATCGACAGGAACGTAATGTACATCACTGGAAATCCTGAAATAAATCCAGGGCCGGACCTGGGGCAGGGCGAGCGGGGCGGCCGCCCCGGGCCCCCAAAAGTCAGGGGCTCCTCCCAGGTATATATACGTGGACATACATATACAGGTCTTCCGTCTTCGAGCGAAAAAGATAATTAAAGCCAATCTCAGAGTCAGCGGCAGCAGCTCAGCCTCTTGCGTGCTAGGCCTAGGAAGTAAAAATAGGTACGATGGGCCTAGCCCATGTTTGCACGTACGTGGAGACTGGATAGGAATCAAATCGAGGCGAGTGCAGAAAGTGCAGCCAGACTGAACGAAATTCTTGAGATCTACGATGAGACTTCTAGACAGTGTGTAAACAGAAGCAAGAGCGCAATTTATTTCAGTCCCAACACCCCAGCAAATCTCAGGCACAACTTGAAACAACTCCTTCGAGTAGAAGTTGAGCTTTTTCTGAAAGGTATCTTGGTCTACCCACTGCCGTAGGCAAGATTGCCAGCGGCACTTTTGAGCATCTGGCTGACCGGGCGCGAGGCAAGATGAATGGTTGGTCAGAGAGGCTGTTTTCTTGTGCCGGAAGGGAGACACTCCTCAAATCTATTGTGCAAGCGATCCCGACTTTCAGCATGAGTTGTTTTCTCTTGATAAAAAGGTGTGCAAAAGCTTGACGTCGAGCATGGCGAAGTACTGGTAGGGGAGTTCACTGGACCACCGATCTTTGCATTGGATTGCTTGGGACAAGCTGGCCACGCCCAAAACTAATGGGGGAATGGGCTGTGACATGTGTATATTTAACTTGGCTCAGTTGGTGTCGTGGTGGGCGCACGGCAGATGCCAAGGGATGGCTAAAGAGAGGAGGAGGCTCAAGGGCGCTGGTGAACTCCAGAGGCGAGGTTGGCAAGAGCGGGCGCGGGATGCCGGACATACCCAGGTTTGGGGCTCTCTGGAGAGATAACACCCCTAGTCCTGCCGAGTGTAGTTGGATGTTCGATAGTACAATGTTGCTCCTGAGCTATATGGGGAGGAAGGAAGCTGCCAAGGCTTGGGCTATTCCTTCTCTCCGTGTAGCTGTTTGGTGGCTAGTTGTGCTTGCTTGCCTTTCTCTCGCTACATACATGCCTCTCCCTATGAGCGTGGGCCTCTGGGGTTTTATAGACCAACCCCTGTGGGTACAATGGTAATGTTATGCGGTGGGTCCGATTGTCGGTGTCCGAGGACACGGGCTGGGTCCCGCCGAGGGCTTGTGGTTCGCGGGTTCCCTAGGTGCGGGCCCCGTGCCTAGGGGATCGTGGCGCCGCCTTGTCGATCGTTAGAGCATGGCCGAGTCGAGTCGTGTCATGCGGGCTCTCCGTCAGTTGCCGCTTCTGCCGTCGCCGATGAGGGCAGGGCATCAGAGCCACGCCGCCCCGTCGGTGGTAGGTGAGGGGCACTGTTGCCACGCTCCGGCTGACCAGAGGCATGCGCGGGGCACTGTTGCCTCGGTTATCGTTGATTGAAGACTCGTCCCATCGTACGACCTGGATGGGACGGGAGCTGACCCGTGGCCGGATTGCGGAGCACGCCACGGGTGAAGCTGGCTTGTCGAGGAAGCTTTGGTTGTGCCGGGTTCGGCTGTCTTGCGCTAGTTGTTGTGGCCGAGTCGACGCGTCTTGCTGGGTCGGAGAGTCTGGCCGGGTTGCGGGGCTTCGCCGGGTCGAGCGACCCGGCCGAGTGCACGCCGGTTTGAGGGGCGGTGCCTTCCCCGTTGTTTTTGAAGAGGATCCGGGTTCCGTTAACTGCCCGGGGTCCATCCCCCCGACAGTAGTCCCTGAAGCTGTGAAGGTCCGCCGTCTTCGGATGAGTGGGCCTTCGTAGTTTCCCCCTTAACCAAAGCGGATTCTGCGAGTGTCGGGTCCGGCAACACCCACTGTGTGCCGGTTTTCTCGGAAACCGGATCGCGGACTCCCGGCCGTGGCGGGAACCGAGGAGTCCGTTGAATCTTGGGGCAATCCCTCGGGCTTCGCGCGGGCGCCACGTGGTGCCCGGAAGTCGGAGGGGCCTGACAGGCCACGCGCATGACGGGACTGGGCGACGGGCTAGGGCCCACCGCCGCGCGCCCACGCACTAGAAAAAAATACACTTCCGTGATGATACGTGTTTGTCACAGTAGGTCGTGTTTTTTGTCATGCATGTACATCCATGACAAATTTATGACAGAATCAAGATAGTCATACTGTCTTTGTCGAGAAGTGTTCCATGACATTAACAAAATTATCATCACGGAAGTGTCCACTTCCATGACGATAAATCGTCGTCACACGCCAAGGGTGACCGACACGCGGCATCCACCGTAACGGAACGCCGTTAAGCTATCGGGTCGGGTTTTGGATCCGATAACCCATTAATGACCTCGACCAATGGGGATTTTCCACGGTAAAATCATCATTGGTCGGAGGAAACACGCTTCGCTCACCGGGGGGACAGATGTCATCCATTCATTGACTAAGGCGCCTATGATACGTCGACACATGGCACGGCCCAACAAGTTTAATTGGACCGCCCAATTAAAGGCCCACAAGTTTTATGGACCATAATGGGCCGCCCAACTAAAGACACACAAGATTTTGCGGACCATAATGGGCGGCCCAAATAAAGGCCCACGAGATTTTGCGGGCCATAATGGGCCGCCTGTAAAGGCCCACAAGATTTTATGGGTCATAATGGGCGGCCCACTAAAGGCCCACAAGATTTTTGTGTGCCATAATGGGCCGCCTGTAAAGGCCCACAAGATTCTTATGGATCATAATGGGCCGCCCAACTAAAGGCCCATGAGATTTCGCCGACATTAATGGCCGGCCCAGCTGTAGGCCCACAAGATTTTGAGGACCCTAGTAGGCCGGCCCATTAACTGGCTGCCATGTTTTGGGCCAAATGCCGGCCCATATTTGATCCGGTCCATTAATGGCCTGCCACGCTCCGGCCTAAAAGTGGCCCATATGAGATCCGACCGTTATAAGCCTACCACGCTCGGGCCAAATTACGGCCCAGATCAGGTTCGGCCCTTTAAGAGGCTTTGGGCTCAATTATGGCCCATATCAAATTCGGCCCGTCAATTGGACACTATGCTTTTGGGCCCACTTGCTAAAGGCCCACTTAGTAATTCGACATGATATTAGTTTTGGCATGTTAACGGCCCGTTTAACATTTCGGCCCTATGTTAATTTCGGCCTGTTAAAAGCCCGTCATATAGTTGGGCCTCACTGTAAGAAATATGTCAACTTGTGACCTTGACTATTGGTCACTGAAAGGTCATTGTTTTTCATTTGCGACCTTTTTGTGACAAAAAACAGAAGGTCAAAAGTCGACGGTCGAATCGAAATCAACGACCTTCGTGGTGAGAAGGTCATAGACGCTCTTTACCAAAACAGAAGGTCGTTGAACCCATGACCTTTTGTTTTGGTCACTGGCTATCTGCCCAGGCCATGTCGGATCCGACGTGGCAATCTGACGTGGCTAAATTGCGACCAATTGAAAAGGTCCCTGACAAGATTCAGCCCGGTCCGGTTGGGTGTTTTACATGGGCCAGGCCCAACAATTCAGCCTTTTATATTTTTTCCCTATTAATTCTGGACAGCCACATGGGCCAAAGCCTACAATTCGGCCTTTTTATTTTTTGGGTTGTGGCCTTTTTGCATTCTACATAATTTCCATTTTTTTATTTTATTTTTTATTAGATTCAATTTTCCATATAATTCCTTATTTGGCTTTTATTTTATTCGGTTATAGGTTCAAATTTCAGATTATTGTAGTCAAGCAAGTCCAAAATTATCAAATTCTTCTAGGCGATGGGTCCCAATCATCAAATTTTAATTTTTTTCAGATCTTGTTACTAAAACATGCACCAATCAGAAAGGAGAAACACATAAAAATATTTAAATAACAGCCACAATATTCCAGTCAAAAAGGAGAAACACAATTTATTACAATATTCCAGTCAAAAAGGAGAAACACAGTTTATTACAATATTCCAGCCACAACATAACCATACACTATTCCACTACAGATAAAACGCTTAGCATGTACAAGGACATCTCCAACTCCTTAACACCTTCAACCTGCAAAACAACACATATATCCACATATTAAGGACTGAGTTCACATAAATTGATCCCTTGACATAAGGCAATAAGAAAATGTGCTCATGTATGAACAAAAATAAAATAAACGAACTATTAGACCATAGCGTGTGCCACAAAAATCTGAACAAATGCATATATATCCACAAGGAGCACATGTTACATGCATCAAGCATCAGGCCCATATATGTTCAAGAAGATGAGTAGATACCTAACTTCGTGTCGATGCTGTGAATGGCGCTGTAGTTGATGAAGATCTGGTTCGCATCACCTTTGACATCGATGTAATCAAAATACTTGAGAACCTGGGATACCAAATTGATCTTAGAAATGAAAATTATATGGATGTGCATAAACCAGTAGTAGTACCACTACAACCTATTATATTGCCTTACCAAAAGTACCAGCAGAAAAAACTCTAATAACCAGGTCTACAACTCAATGCATCATAGCAACAGAACTAAGAAGATGAATGACACCCAAGTAATTTTAGATGGAAACAAGTACAACTAGCAATCTAACATGTATTGTGGCACCAGCAAAAGAGCAAGACACAAAGGAATTTTAGCTTTACGTAAGGTTTACAAGAACAGACAACGACACGGGATTTAAACAAGCATAGGACTTTGGTTATGCAGTTCTTGGTGTGTTAAACAATCATTTAAACCATGTGCATTAAAACCCGTGATGCAAGAACCCATGAATCTGCATTCTCACTTGCTGACAAGTTACAAAAATATCCATTACATGGCCCAGAATTTGTTTTCTGAATAAAAACACTAACCAACAAAAACCAAGCACACATCAATACATTATGCAAAGATAGGATCATCTAGGCTCTAGTGATCATTTTAAGCACCAGTAGAACAGATATACCAAACCAGACCATGATCACCATGCATCAGGATTTATGGTTCTAGCAAAACATCAAATAGATGGGGATACACGCAGCAGGCATACCAGCTACTACAGTAAGAGGTTCATATGCTCCATGAACTGGAGGGAATATACAGGATGGCAGTCGTGTAGTAGCTAGGGACGAGGAGGATGAGCTTGGTCCCATTGTTCCTGGATGGTAAACAAGAAAACAAGTTATGGCAGAAGAAGCATCATGATTTATTCTTTATTAGAGGGATGGCGGAAGAAGATCGAGCTACTACAATAAGAGGTTGCCAATTGAAATTAAGCTCGATTTAACAACACAAGATTTTGATACATTTATACAGTTCATAAGGTCAGCTGACTATTAAGGGCTTTCCTTTAGATTACAAACAATTATGTGTACAAGGCAATTCAGCATTTAAGTTGAAGGTGTTCGGTAGCAAAACAGAACATGATATATACCAAACAACTTGAACTGGTAATACACAACTAAATTGGCTATTAAGCAAGTTCAGGTTTCTTATCCAAACAAGGATGAGAAATCTGCTCCTAAAATAACAATGCTATGTGCAGACTTGGAGAATTACATGAAAGGCTATTTACTACTCCAAAAGTACACAAGCAGTATTTGCATCAGTATAGCTACACTGGCACATATTAGCAAACTATAGGCAAGTTTGTCGTTTCAAAAAAAAAGTCTGCAACAGATACATTTTTGGGCAATACAAGTTCACAGGGACCATAGCACCTACATACCGTTTTTGGGCAACCAGGTGGGTCCCGATCAACAGGACCCCCGTTTCGACCGTAGGAGGGACCATAGCACCTACATAGCGTTTTTGGGCAACCAGGTGGGTCCCGATCAACAGGACCCCCGTTTCGACCGTAGGAGGTCCGTTTCCTCCGTTCTGCGGTACGCCAGGCCTCGTTTCCATCGCCTGTTCTGTCCAACCGGTTGGCTCCCACGCGTTCCGTTGCCTCCCGATGAACATGACGCATTCCGTTGCCTCCCCATGAACACGACGCATTCCGTTGCCTCCCCATGAACACGATGCATTCCGTTGCCTCCCCATGAACACGACGCATTCCGTTGCCTCCCCATGAACACGAGCCTCGCCGTACGTATGCGCGACTAGGCGTTCGAGACCCCGCCCGTATGTACACATACGTGGCCGTATTTTCTTTCTTGCACCCTGGCCGCTATACGTACATGTACATGCTATGTGCGCGCCTCTACTATGACACGTACGCGCCTCTACTACGACACGTGCGCGCCTCTACATCGACCAGTATATATGTACGTACAAGTTCGCGACCAGAATGACAACGCTACGTACGCTTCGACCAGGTGGGTCCCGACTGTCAGGCAGGTCCTTGCGTGCGAAAATATTTGTTTCAGCAGGTGCTATGGTCCCTGTGAACTTGTATCGCCCTCTGACTATGACCCGATTTGCATCCGGCCTGCTCGCAGCCGATATCTGATTGGGCCAAACAAGGACCAAGACAATTTTGGCCTGTTAAAAGCCCGTGATTTGATTCGCACAATCATGGGCCGGGGTTCATTTCGGGCTGCTGCCGGCCCGTGAGCTGTTCGGCACGTTTCAGGCCCAACCTACATCGTGATTGCATGACGGCCCGATTATGTACCGTAATTTTACGGTTTGGCCGGTTTACTGCGAAGACAGGATATATATACAGTAAAATAACTGCAGCATCGTGAATAAGAAAAAACCTAGACTATACAATAAAGAAATTACGGCATATTACATCCACTGGGCATCAAAGTTCGCCACTATGATAATAAAGCACAAGCAGACAGCAGATTACATACACTGGGCATCAAAGATCGCCACCAGTGCAAATAAACACGTCGACAAAATAATATACAAAACCGACAGCACTTCAATAGAGTTCAAGAAAGGTTAGCCCTGCTGGGGAGCTGCAGCGCAAGCAGCTGAGCAAGATGATGAGACTGCGCTTGTTCAACACTTATATCTTCCTCACTCTGAAAGATAAACAAGCAGACGGATGACATGTTTTGCACGTAAAAGTATCAGTGCTGACAATTCATCACATTTCTTACTGACAAATAAAGTGACATAGTTTAAAATTGCATTAACACAATATGGTATTGTTTAGGTCAAGACATGGCAGGAAATGACATTGTGAAGGAGTTGGCAGCTTCACGACAACACTGGATTACAGATCAAGAACTCATAAGTGTCAATGGTTAGTGTGCTGTTAATTTATACCATTTCAGATTGGCAAATAAAGAGACGATTTAAATAATAGTAGAATGATATGACATTGTTCATAGTTAAGACATTGCAGAATATGACATTGTGCTGTAGTGGATAGGTTCACCACACCACTGGATTACGGATGAAGAATGAAGCATACATGCAAAGGCAAAAGAAGATCACTTGCTCAGATAGTTTAATTTACATGGTATGAAGAAGGAACTTGGTTGGACAACTGAAAACTTAAATTGAGAAAGGACAAACTTTTGTTTATGAACTACATAATAAACTTTAAATAAGCAATTTGATGCAAACACCAAAAATAAACAGCTGTTGCAGTCATGCCTAACCAAATATATACAACAAAGTTTGAAGGCTTGAGATGGACAAACTTACATTATTGGTGAAGACAGGCTCTATAAAGGCCTTGTCCATGCTGATTGGGGGGCAATTCAAGAAGTTTACCACAGAATCTTCTTCAAAAGCTTTGCCTTTATTCCACATTTTGTTAAGAGTAAATATAGATGTGATAATATACGAAAAAATGGAGAATATTTAAGATAAGATGAAAAGTGATGCTACATAACAAAGTAGCTATAAATGTAAGTGCAGCGATACAGGCAAAAGGTACAGCCAAGAGCAATGCACAGCTAAACTTCTTCAGTACCAACCTTATGGTAAGAGTAAATATAGATCTGATGTGTAGAAAATGGAGGGCAAAGGAAAATAAGCTGCAGAGTGATGGTACATGAACAACTACCTGTCATTATAAGTACACTGATAAAGGACAGCATGTACTTACAAGAACAATGCAGAGCTAAAAAAACATTGGCATTGGATATATTCTACACTAATGTAACCATTCATACAGATCAGATAATTTGGAGCGAACAATTGATAAGCAAGCTATCATGCATACTGCTGTCACATAATGAACCAGGTATGTATGCAAGTACAGTGATACAGGACAACAGGTACTAACAAGAGCAAAGTAGCGGGCAGCATATTTGCGATATCCTGTCATTCTTTTCAAACTGGAATTCTTCTTCGAGCAGATTTCCTGCAAAAAAGATCCGTAAGGCACATGCGAAAAAGTAGAAGTTCAAATTGTCATGTGATTTCATAGACAGTACCTCATCCTGGGAACAAGACCAGTGCATAACAAGGTTTTTCATTCAATGTCTTCTAAATTTAGTACATGAGACTTCACCGGAAATTCATTTATAGACTTACCATCAAAGTGTGATTTCCTCAGGTAACACCGATACTGCTGCAATGCTTCCTTGAAAAGCACAAGCAAGCTTTGCTTGTCATGACTATCCAGATTGACCCTCGCCTAGTTACAACAATTTAATGTAAATCATTGATGTGTTCAATCAGCAGAAAACAGGAAAATAATAACCATGAATAATAGCACTTACACGTAAGTTGGACAGGAAGATGTGAAAATGGTGTTTGTCTTCACTATAATCTTCCCATGATGGGAATATATGTATGTAGTCCCTAACAACATTGAAAGCATTGTCTTTTAAACTGGGAATAAATGGAATGGGGTTCCAATCTGCAGGAATTGGTTGTCTCTGCAGTTGGGATAGGTCTTCGGCCGGTCGACTTGCTGTACTTTTTGCTGGAGTGGGATTTTTCTGTGGTACAACTGGTGCTATGGCAAATAAAATTGGTATACCTTTTGCTGGAGTGCAGGTCCTGTGTGGTGGGGCTAGTGGTGTGGCCAGTGAAGTATGGGTACGGTCTGCTGGAGTCGGTCCTACGTTTTGTGTCACTGGTTGTACAGCCAATATAAGTGGGGTGTTGTCTGATTTCTCCGGCACCACCACGTTTTTCAAGGACTTTGCTGATGCTCCTTTAGGTTCGGCAATCACCCTCTTCCTTTTTGATGTCTGATGCACAAGAACAACATTTGAGTGGAAAAACATGGTATGATGACAGATGGAATATGTATTGATAATGGATGGGCATGGCATCTCGACATATATGATGAGTAAACTAAGCAGATGGCGGTGCAACAAAGTAGAAGAAATGCAAGACAACATATGCAAGATACCCGCAATCAATAAAACATTGCCAAATTAGAACAGGCACCTTGATGGGTGAATAGGACAGGCCATCTGCCTTTGACTCCTCGAGGTTAGAATAGTCATTAGGATCATATTCTGAACAAGAATCAACAGGTGGGGAGCGTATGAGTTTCATTGCATCCAGAATGGCACTCAATGCCTTGGTGCCAATTTTGTAAGTCATTGCAGTGTTTAGCTTCAAGAGTGGACTGCTGCTAGTATGACACAAAGCAGCTACACAGATCATAGTGTAGATATAACGGAAAACCTTAAGCATCGAGTAAAATCAGCAAAGTGGAACTTGCTGGAATATATGTGCTAGTATTGCCGATGCGGCTAGAAAGGCTTCGGATACCAGCTCTCTTCAAGTGAAGGTGCGGTATCATTAATATCATGTAACTCTCAAAGGCGACACAGCTCCCCGCATTTCCTTGTTATTCTTATAGGATTCAAGTGGGCAGGCCACTACAAATCCTATTCCTATGTTTACAAGATCCTACTGAATCAAAGAGGCTCAAAGTGTCCATCACAACCGAATCAGATAGACCTTTACATCGCAAATGTCCCTGCTCATCTTCAAGACAAGGAACATATCAGACTATTAGCATATTCTCCGCTCCAAAATATAAGTCTTGGTAGAGATTTCCACTATGGATCACATACAGATGTATCCAGATACATTTTAGAGTGTAGATTCACTCATTTTGCTCCATATGTAGTCCATGGTGGAATCTATACAAAGACTTGTATTTAGGAACGGAGAGAGTACATATTAAAGAAGAACGGAAGAGGAACATGGTAAAGAAGAGCAAGCAGATTTTGGATAATAAAATGTTGGTTGCGCCCACACATGATGAACCAGAGCGCATTAAGAATGAAACTCCCAGCTGTCTCTTGACCATTTCAGGCGGTTGGATGAAGATCCTACGTCTCCTAACCCTTCTTCTTCCTCGTCTTTGATTCTTCCCATACAGAACACCCCACGGGCCGCCGACCGGACCACCGGCCCCCACCGCCCGTGTTTCTCCGCCACCCCCACCCGCACCCCAACCCCCACCCGCGTCGAGTTTTCTTCGTTCGGCAAGGCCCCACAACCACCCGAGCCCCTTCGATCGCACCGGCGAACTCCGGCGAGCTCTGAAAAATCGACTGACCCAATTTTGAAATTTAGTCTACTACGATTTAATTAGTGTGGAATATAAAAGGGGAAAACCATAAGCGTTGGGAGTATAGTGTTGAGCGTGCCATGGCGGATCTGAAGGTGCAAACCGGACAAAGGCAACTTCGCAACCAAGACAAGAAATAAGAGTAAAGTAGTGGCGATCTATTTTCTTGCTGCGATAAATAAGTTGAGCAGATACGAAAGAGTACCGCCTCAGTGCGGCGCTGCACGATCTCTGCTGAGATGACGGTGCTGCGTAGCGATGGCTGTCGGCGGCGTGGAAGCGTAACTAGGAGGGTAGACGGTGGCGGCGGGCGCGGTGGACGAGACGGTCGAGGAGCGACGCCGGCAAGGTGGACGACGGCGGGATGAAGCGAGAGGACGGATGCAAGGATCCCGTCCGAAGGCGTGGATGAGAGAGGTCGATCTCTTGTAATGGACGGCGGCGCTGGGTATCAACTTCGCATGGTGGAGGAGGACGGCGGTGGATGGGGTGGCGGACGGCGGGGACGGAGGAGGTGGGGTGGAGAGGGTGTTTTGGCGCCCACGGAGTACTAATGGGGAAAAGGGAGGTAGAGAGGAAGGGGGAACCATGTATTCATGGCGCTTGTCTCAAATGCGAGGAAATTTACAAACTTAGCCCCTGCTTCAAATTTCTACTACATCACAGCAACATTAGTCGGTTGGGGATAGGACGGTAATCTCAAGCATACACCAATATTTGCCGACGAGAGTTTGTTTTTGGCGCCCACCGTGTATGAATATGAATCGGGAGGAGTCGATTTCAGCCGAGGACACACTGTGTTTTGGCGCCCACCGTATGAATCCGGGTGAGAGGCGGTTACGTCACGCTTAGGTGAAATTACAAACCTACCCCTATCGAAACCTATAGAAATCCAGCAGATAGGCTTTGCGTGGCGAGGATAGGCAGTAGTGATTTCCATCTCGCAGATTTTGGTTTCAAGCGTCGCGACTTTCCCGCTTCGCTCAAATTTTGCAGAGTGCACGCCATCGTGCCAACTCAATTCAATCCCGCTTGTATTATATTTTTTCAAGGGGATCCATTTTCAATTGGAATTACATTCTATATACATCATTTTTATATATACTTGCAAAAGCACAACAAAGAATTCTGCTCCTTTATATGTATAATATGATTTACAAATACAACGATCTCAAATCTTAAGGTTGAATTCAAAAATTTAACCAAATTATGTTCTACTAAAATGTATGGATCAGTAATACCTACATATTAAATAACATAGATGTGCGTGAATTCATATTAGTATGCATGTTTGATAGATCAATTTTGGTTCGAGTCTGGATTACATGTATCATCATCTCAATTCAAATATTTGAATCCCTTTTTTCACTCCTTTCACGCCCATCTCTCTCGCATGCATGCTCCTTCGTAGCTATCACTCTCTTTCTCCAGCTCACCAAGACGCTCACTTCATGTTTCTCCTATCCTCGCAAACATGGTCTCTCGATGTCTCCCTTGAGAAGTGTCACACTCTCCCTATCATTATACATTACACGGTTTTCATTATCTCTCACGTCTCTACTGTTCTTTGGTACTCGGTACCTAAGCTTTCTTTTTCAACGCCACACACACAGTCTACACTCGTCTTTCACTTTGTCTTTCTCTCTATGGGATTCTCTCACACACCCTATATGTCTCTACATATGACTCATACCACTAAAATTACTCTCTCTCTCTCCTGTAGACACAACATTTGTTGTGGTCTCCTTTTCGTCTCCATCGCAGACTGACATTATTCATTTGTTTACCAATCAGACAACCCCGACTACCGTCTCCTCTCTCTCTCACACAGACACACACACACACAACTCCTGCTTCCACTCCCCTTCCCGACTACCGTCTCTCTCTCTCACACACAAAACTCTCGCTTCGCACCCCGACTGCATTTTCTCTCACAAACATTTATCGACTAGCTAGCCTCTAGATAGGTTTATACACCCGCACACTCGTGCTTCCACCATCGCATACATGTCTCTCTCCTGCTCCTTGTATCTATGTAGATTTTTCTTCCCTTCTCGAGACACGCCCTCTCGATCATGCACACACGCACTATCGCCTCATTTTAAGCTGATAGCTATCGCACACACACACTCCTTGTGTCTTTGTCACACATGCACTCCGTCCTCCTCCACTCTCCCTCTCTCTCACACACACATGGGCTTTTTGCAACAACTAGCAAGATGCCCATGCGTTGTACGGAACATCAAGATGCATTTGTATGAGTAGTTTATCTTGTGGGGGAAAACGATGAACGAGGGAAGGCCTTATTTGCAAATGTGGAGTGGGGTGTGGGTATCTTTTTGCAAAGTTGCCATAGTTTCCTTCCTATCCGTCAGATATAGATCGGACGACCTATATTGCAGGATGGCAGGCACACGATCATCACTGACAATGCTTTTTTTTATAAAAGTAGGGATAAAAAATAGAGTTGGTGATGATGGTGGGCCTGCCATCCTGCAATGTAGGTCGTTCGATTTATATCTGACGGATAGGAAGGAAAATATGGCAATTTACCCGCACTCTTCACCATATTTGCAGATAAGGCCTTCCCTCGTTCATCCTTTTCTCCCACAAGATCTTGATGTTCCGTGCAACGCACGGGCATCTTACTAGTAAGAGTAGAAATTAGACATATACCACTTCTCGAATCTTGAAACTAACAACATTCCTTCCTTATCTCATCAAAAACGCCAAAGGAATATATTTTGAGTGAAACATAACATATTTTTAGTGATATACGTATTTCAAAACTAGACTTTTTTCTATCAAATCGGTGAATATGTAATAATCTACTTTGATTGTGTGGCAAGGCATTGGCACATTGCTAGTAGTTATTATAATTTTTTGGACACCAGACAAATGATGGAGTACATATACGAAGAGAAGAGGCGCACGCACGCAGACGGCCTCTCGCTGTCTCGCACACATGACTGTTACGTAAAGGCGACGTTAACAAATAAACCCTAAAACCCTAGGTGCACGATTGCTGCATTCGTGGGTACCGGGTACTGATACGTCTCCAACGTATCTATAATTTTTGATTGCTCCATGCTATATTATCTATTGTTTTGGACTATATTGGGCTTTATTTTCCACTTTCATATTACTGTGACGCCCGGATAATTAAGCTACAGTAACCCTCTGGTAATGATGCCACGTCACCTCGATTATTGTTGATAATCTCGCGTTAGTTCAGAACGGTTCAAATTCAAATTTAAACTTAAAGGCAAACAACAAAGGTTTTCAAAAGTTAAAACTAAAATGTTCGAGAGGTGACATATAATGCATAGGTAATTATGATGATGAAACCACATTTTTATAAAATTTTTAAATGCTCAAAGGAAAATAAAACAGCAGCAAAAGAAATTAATTAAATGCCTTTTGTATTTTGTAAAATATTAAACTATTTTATTTAGCTGTCCAAGCTAATGTGGCAGTGGCATATTTGTTAACAGCAAATTAGGCGCCATTATAGTATTTTACTAAAACAAAAATAAATGGAAAATAAAGAAAACATAAAAGAAAATAAAGAAAAAAGGAAAATAAATAAAAGAAAGAAACTAACAAAACAAAAAAAGGGAACCCCCTCCCACAGCCCATCGCCCGGGCTGGCCACCCACCCCACCACCGCCCAGCCTGCCCACCCACCCGGCTTAACCCTCCTACTCCCCTGTGCCAACCCTAGCCGCCACCCACTCGCCCCAATCATGCTGAAGGAAATATGCCCTAGAGGCAATAATAAAGTTATTATTTATTTCCTTATTTCATGATAAATGTTTATTATTCATGCTAGAATTGTATTAACCGGAAACATAATACATGTGTGAATACATAGACAAACAGATGTCACTAGTATGCCTCTACTTGACTAGCTCGTTAATCAAAGATGGTTATGTTTCCTAACCATAGACATGAGTTGTCATTTGATTAACGGGATCACATCATTAGGAGAATGATCTGATTGACTTGACCCATTCCGTTAGCCTAGCACTTGATCGCTTAGTATGTTGCTATTGCTTTCTTCATGACTTATACATGTTCCCGTAACTATGAGATTATGCAACTCCTGCCACGGAGGAACACTTTGGTGCTACCAAACGCCACAACGTAATCGGGTGATTATAAAGGAGTACTACAGGTGTCTCCAAAGGTACATGTTGGGTTGGCGATTTCGAGATTAGGTTTTGTCACTCCGATTGTCTGGAGAGGTATCTCTGGGCCCTCTCGGTAATGCACATCACTATAAGCCTTGCAAGCAATGTAGCTAATGAGTTAGTTACGGAATGATGCATTATGGAACGAGTAAAGAGACTTGCCGGTAACGAGATTGAACTAGGTATTGATACCGACGATCAAACCTCGGGCAAGTAACATACCGATGACAAAGGGAACAACGATGTTGTTATGCGGTTTGACCGATAAAGATCTTCGAGAATATGTAGGAGCCAATATGGGCATCCAGGTCCCGCTATTGGTTATTGACCAAGAATAGTTCTAGGTCATGTCTACATAGTTCTCGAACCCGTAGGGTCCGCACGCTTAAGGTTTCGATGATGCTTATATTATGAGTTTATGAGTTTTGATGTACCGAAGGAGTTCGGAGTCCCAGATGAGATCGGGACATGACGAGGAGTCTCAAATGGTCGAGACGTAAAGATCGATATATTGGACGACTATATTCGGAGTTCGGAAAGGTTCCGAGTGATTCGGTATTTTTCGAGTACCGGGAGTTACAGGAATACGGGGAAAAGTATTGGGCCTTAATGGGCCTTAGTGGGAAGGAGCCAGGAGGTGGCGTGCGCCCCTCCCAAGCCCAGTCCGAATTGGACAAGGGGTTTGGGGCGCAGCCCACCTCTCCTTCCTTCTCCACTTCCCCTTTCCCCTTCTCCTAGTTGGACTAGGAAGAAGGAGTCCTACTCCCGGTGGGAGTAGGACTCCCCTTGGCGCGCCTCCTCCTAGGCCGCCACCTCCTCCCTTGCTCCTTTATATACGGGGCAGGGGGCACCCCATGACACACAAGTTGATCTACGGATCGCTCCTTAGCCGTGTCGGTGCCCCCTCCACCATATTCCACTTCGTCATATCGTCATGAGCTTAGGCGAAGACTGCGCCGGAGAAGTCATATCGTCGCGAGCTTAGGCGAAGCCCTGCGCCGGTGGAGCATCATCATCGTCACCACGCCGTCAGTCGACGGAACTCATCCCGACACTTTGCTGGATCGGAGTCCGGGATCGCCATCGAGCTGAACGTGTGCGTAACTCGGAGGTGCCGTGACGCTCGGTGCTTGGATCGGTCGGATCGTGAAGACGTCGACTACATCAACAAGTTGTTATAACGCTTCCGCTTTCGGTCTCAGGGTACGTGGACGGACACTCTCCCTCTCGTTGCTATGCCATCACCATGGTCTTGCGTGTTCGTGGGAAATTTTTGAAATTACTACGCTCCCCAACAAGGTATCGAGCCTGGTTTTATGCGTTGATGTCATGTGCACGAGTAGAACACAAGTGAGTTGTGGGCGATACAAGTCATACTGCCTACCAGCATGTCATACTTTGGTTCAGCGGTATTGTGAGATGAAGCGCCCGGACCGACATTACGCCAGACGCTTACGCGAGACTGGTTTCACCGCCCGAGCACTCGTTGCTTAAAGGTGACCGCGGGTGTCTGTCTCTCTCACTTTAGTTGAACCGAGTATGACTACGCCCGTCCTTGAGAAGGTTAAACGGAGTCTATTTGACAAACTATCGCTGTGGTTTTGATGCGTAGGTAAGAACGGTTCTTGCTCAGCCCGTAGCAGCCACGTAAAACTTGCAACAACAAAGTAGAGGACGCCTAACTTGTTTTTGCAGGCATGTTGTGATGTGATATGGTCAAGACGTGATGCTATATTTTATTGTATGAGATGATCATGTTTTGTAACCGAAGTTATCGGTAATCGGCAGGAGCCATATGGTTGTCGCTTATTGTATGAAATGCAACGCCATGTAATTGCTTTACTTTATCACTAAGCAAGAGCGATAGTCGAGAAGCAATAGTTGGCGAGACGACAACGATGCTACGATGGAGATCAAGGTGTCGCTACCGGTGACGATGGTGATCATGACGGTGCTTCGCGATGGAGATCACAAGCACAAGATGATGATGACCATATCATATCACTTATATTGATTGCATGTGATGTTTATCCTTTATGCATCTTATCTTGCTTTGATTGACGGTAGCATTATAAGATGATCTCTCACTAAAATTATCAAGAAGTGTTCTCCTCGAGTATGCACCGCTGCCAAAGTTCGTAGTACCCGGACACCACGTGATGATCGGTGTGATAAGTTCTACGTCCATCTACAACGGTGCAAAACAGTTGCACACGCGAATACTCAGTTAAACTTGACGAGCCTAGCATATAACAGATATGGCCTCGAACACGGAGACCGAAGGTCGAGCGTGAATCATATAGTAGATATGATCAACATAGTGATGTTCACCATTGAAACTACTCCATCTCACGTGATGATCGGACATGGTTTAGTTGATTTGGATCACGTGATCTCTTAGATGACTAGAGAGATGTCTGTCTAAGTGGGAGTTTTAATATGATTAATTGAACTTTAATTTATCATGAACTTAGTCCCGGTAGTATTTTGCAAATTATGTTGTAGATCAATAGCTCGCGTTGTTGCTTCCCTATGTTTTTATATGTGTTCCTAGAGAAAATTGTATTGAAAGATGTTAGTAGCAATGATGCGGATTGGATCCGTGATCTGAGGTTTATCCTCATTGCTGCGCAGAAGAATTATGTCCTTAATGCACCGCTAGGTGACAGACCTATTGCAGGAGCAGATGCAGACGTTATGAACGTTTGGCTAGCTCAATATGAGCGATACGACGTTATGAACGCTTGGCTAGCTCAATATGATGACTACTTGATAGTTTAGTGCACCATGCTTAAACGGCTTAGAATCGGGACTTCAAAGACGTTTTGAACGTCATGGACCATATGAGATGTTCCAGGAATTGAAGTTAATATTTCAAGCAAATACCCGAGTTGAGAGATATGAAGTCTCCAACAAGTTCTATAGCTAAAAGATGGAGGAGAATCGCTCAACTAGTGAGCATGTGCTCAGATTGTCTGAGTACTTCAATCGCTTGAATCAAGTGGGAGTTAATCTTCCAGATAAGATAGTGATTGACAGAATTCTCTAGTCACCATCACTAAGTTAGTAGAACTTCGTGATGAACTATAGTATGCAAGGGATGACGAAAAAGATTCTCGAGCTCTTCACGATGCTAAAATCGCGAAGGTAGAAATCAAGAAAACATCAAGTGTTGATGGTTGACAAGACCACTAGTCTCAAGGAAAATGGCAAAGGAAGAAGGGGAACTTCAAAAGGAACGGCAAGCAAGTTGCTGCTCGAGTGAAGAAGCCCAAGTCTAGACCTAAGCCCGAGACCGAGTACTTACACTGCATAGGAAATGGTCATCGAAATGGTAATACCCCAAATATTTGGTGGATAAGAAGGATGGCAAAGTGAACGAGGGTATACTTGATATACAGGTTATTGATGTGTGCTTTACTAGTGTTTATAGTAGCCCCGAGTATTTGATACTGTTCGTTGCTAAGATTAGTAACTCAAACAGGAGTTACGAATAAACAGAGACTAGTTGAAGGGGAAGTGACGATGAGTGTTGGAAGTAGTTCCAAGATTGATATGATCATCATCGCACACTCCCTATACTTTCGGGATTAGTGTGGAACCTAAATAAGTGTTATTTGGTGTTGAGCATAAATATGATTTGATCATGTTTATTGCAATACGGTTATTCATTTAAGTAAGAGAATAAATTGTTGTTCTGCTTACATGAATAAAACCTTATATGGTTACACACCCAATGAAAATGGTTCATTGGATCTCGATCATAGTGATACACATATTCATAATATTGAAACCAAAAGATGCAAAGTTAATAATGATAGTGCAACTTATTTGTGGCACTTGCCGCTTAGGTCATATTAGTGTAAAGCGCATGAAGAAACTCCATGCTTGATGGGATTTTGGAATCACTTGATTATGAATCACTTGATGCTTGCGAACCATGCCTTATGGGCAAGATGACTAAAGACTCGCTTCTCCGGAACAATGGAGCGAGCAAATGACTTATTGGAAATAATACATACTGATGTATGCGGTCCGATGAGTGTTAAAGCTCGTGGCAAGTATCGTTATTTTCTGACCTTCACAAGATGATTTGAGCAGATATGGGTATATCTACTTGATGAAACACAATTCTGAAACATTTGAAAAGTTTAAAGAATTTCAGAGTGAAGTGAAGAATCATCGTAACAAGAAAAATAAAAGTTTCTACGATATGATCGCAGAGGAAAAATATTTGAGTTACGAGTTTGGCCTTCAGTTAAAACAATGTGAAATAGTTTCACTACTCACGCCACCTGGAACACCACAGCGTTATGGTGTGTCCGAACGTCGTAACCGTACTTTATTTGATATGGTGCGATCAATGATGTCTCTTAACAATTTACCAATATCATTTTGAGGTTATGCATTAGAGACAGCCGCATTCACATTTAAAAGGGCACCATCTAAATCCGTTGAGACGACACCGTATGAACTATGGTTTAACAAAGAACCTAAGTGTCGTTTCTTAAAAGTTTGAGTTGTGATGCTTATGTGAAAAAGTTTTCACCGATAAGCTCGAACCCAAATCGGAGAAGTGCGCCTTCATAGATTACCCAAAAGAAAATGTTGGGTACACCTCCTATCACAGATCCGAAGGCAAGTTTTTCGTTGCTAAGATGGATCCTTTCTAGAAAAGAAGTTTCTCTCGAAAGAAGTGAGTGGGAGGAAAGTAGAACTTGATGAGGTAATTGTACCTTCTCCCTTATTGGAAAGTAGTTCATCACGAAATCAGTTCCAAGATTCCTACACCAATTAGTGAGGAAGTTAATGATGATGATCATGAAACTTCAGATCAAGTTGCTACCAAACCTCGTGGGTCTTCCAAAGTAAGATCCGCACTGAGTGGTACGGTAATCATGTTCGGAAGTCATGTTACTAGACCATGATGAACCTACGAACTATGAGGAAGCGATGATGAGCCCAGATTCATGAAATGGCTTGAGGCCATGAAATCTGAGATGGGATCCATGTATGAGAACAAAGTATGGACTTTGATGGAGTTGCCCATGATCGGCAAGCCATATTATATAAATGGATCTTCAAGAGGAAGACAGATGATGATAGTAGTGTTACTATCTACAAAGTTCGACTTGTCGCAAAAAGGTTTTCGACAAGTTCAAGGTGTTGACTACAAATGAGATTTTCTCAACTGTAGCAATTCTTAAGTCTGTTGAATCATGTTAGCAATTGCCACATTTTATGAAATCTGCAAATGAATTCTTTAATGGATTTATTAAAGAAGAGTTGTATATGATACAACCAGAAGTTTTTGTCAATCCTAAAGGAGCTAACAAAATGTGCAAGCTCCAATGATCCATCAATGGACCGGTGCAAGCATCTCGAGTTGGAATATACGCTTTGATGAGTTGATCAAAGCGTATGGTTTTATCTGACTTTTGGAAAAGCCTGTATTTACAAGAAAGTGAGTGGGAGCACTACAAGATTTCGATAAGTATATGTGAATGACATATTGTTGATCGGAAATAATGTAGAATTATTCTGCAAAGCATAAAGGAGTGTTTGAAAGGAGTTTTTCAAAGAAAGACCTCGTGAAGCTGCTTACATATTGAGCATCAAGATCTATAGAGATAGATCAAGACGCTTGATAAGTTTTTCAATGAATACATACCTTGTCAATATTTTGAAGTAGTTCAAAATAGAACAGTCAAAGAAAAGTTCTTGCCTCGTGTTGCAAAGGTGTGAAATTGAGTGAGACTCAAATCCCACCACGGCAGAAAATAGAAAAGAGAATGAAAGTCATTCCCTATGCCTCACCATAGGTTCTATAAAGTATGCTATGCTATGTACCAGACCTATTATATACCTTGCTCTGAATTTGGCAAGGAATACAATAGTGATCTAGGAGTAGATCATCGGACATTGGTCAAGAACATCCTTAGTGAGGACTAAGGAAATATTTCTCGATTATGGAGGTGATAAAAGAGCCCGTCAGAAAGAATAACATCGATGCAAGCTTTTTACACTGATCCGATGACTCTAAGTCTCAATCTGGATACATATTGTAAGTGGGAGCAATTAGCTAGAGTAGCCCGTGCGAGCATTGTAGACATAGAATATTTGCAAAATACATACGGCTCAATGTGATGACCCGCTGACTAAGCTTCACTCACGAGCAAAACATGATCATACCTTAGTACTCTTTGGGTGTTAATCACATAGCGATGTGAACTAGATTATTGACTCTAGTAAACCCTTTGGGTGTTGGTCACATGACGATGTGAACTATGGGTATTAATCACATACGATGTGAATATTAGTGTTGAATCACATGATGATGTGAACTAGATTATTGACTCTAGTGCAAGTGGGAGATGAAGGAAATATGCCCTAGAGGCAATAATAAAGTTATTATTTATTTCCTTATTTCATAATAAATGTTTATTATTCATGCTAGAATTGTATTAACCGGAAACATAATACATGTGTGAATACATAGACAAACAGATGTCACTAGTATGCCTCTACTTGACTAGCTCGTTAATCAAAGATGGTTATGTTTCCTAACCATAGACATGAGTTGTCATTTGATTAACGGGATCACATCATTAGGAGAATGATCTGATTGACTTGACCCATTCCGTTAGCCTAGCACTTGATCGCTTAGTATGTTGCTATTGCTTTCTTCATGACTTATACATGTTCCTGTAACTATGAGATTATGCAACTCCTGCTTACGGAGGAACACTTTGGTGCTACCAAACGTCACAAGTAATCGGGTGATTATAAAGGAGTACTACAGGTGTCTCCAAAGGTACATGTTGGGTTGGCGATTTCGAGATTAGGTTTTGTCACTCCGATTGTCGGAGAGGTATCTCTGGCCCTCTCGGTAATGCACATCACTATAAGCCTTGCAAGCAATGTAGCTAATGAGTTAGTTATGGAATGATGCATTATGGAACGAGTAAAGAGACTTGCCGTAACGAGATTGAACTAGGTATTGATACCGACGATCAAACCTCGGCAAGTAACATACCGATGACAAAGGGAACAACGATGTTGTTATGCGGTTTGACCGATAAAGATCTTCGAGAATATGTAGGAGCCAATATGGGCATCCAGGTCCCGCTATTGGTTATTGACCAAGAATAGTTCTAGGTCATGTCTACATAGTTCTCGAACCCGTAGGGTCCGCACGCTTAAGGTTTCGATGACGGTTATATTATGAGTTTATGAGTTTTGATGTACCAAGGAGTTCGAGTCCCGGATGAGATCGGGGACATGACGAGGAGTCTCAAATGGTCGAGACGTAAAGATCGATATATTGGACGACTATATTCGAGTTCGGAAAGGTTCCGAGTGATTCGGTATTTTTCGAGTACCGAGGAGTTACGGGAATACGGGAAAAGTATTGGGCCTTAATGGGCCTTAGTGGAAGGAGCCAGGAGGTGGCGTGCGCCCTCCCAAGCCCAGTCCGAATTGGACAAGGGGTTTGGGGCGCAGCCCACCTCTCCTTCCTTCTCCACTTCCCCTTTCCCCTTCTCCTAGTTGGACTAGGAAGAAGGAGTCCTACTCCCGGTGGGAGTAGGACTCCCCTGGCGCGCCTCCTCCTAGGCCGCCACCTCCTCCCTTGCTCCTTTATATACGGGGCAGGGGGCACCCCATGACACACAAGTTGATGTACGGATCGCCCTTAGCCGTGTGCGGTGCCCCTCCACCATATTCCACTTCGGTCATATCGTCATGAGCTTAGGCGAAGACCTGCGCGGAGAAGTCATATCGTCGCGAGCTTAGGCGAAGCCCTGCGTCGGTGGAGCATCATCATCGCCTACCACGCCGTGGCATCGACGGAACTCATCCCGACACTTTGCTGGATCGGAGTCCGGGATCGCCATCGAGCTGAACGTGTGCGTAACTCGGAGGTGCCGTGACGCTCGGTGCTTGGATCGGTCGGATCGTGAAGACGCACGACTACATCAACCGCGTTGTTATAACGCTTCGCTTTCGGTCTCACGAGGGTACGTGGGCGGACACTCTCCCTCTTGCTATGCCATCACCATGGTCTTGCGTGTTTGTAGGAATTTTTGAAATTACTCGTTCCCCAACAGTCGCTCCCTCCCGCACGCCTCTCTCCCCTTCCCCGTCTGGATCGGGCCGAGTGCCCCGACCCCCTCCTTTTCACCGACGCCGTTGCCCGCCACCAGCCGGCGCCGGCGCCGCCCTCCCGGACTCCTCCGCGCCTCTCCGTCTCCTCCCTTGACGGCGCGCCCGACCAGCGCCTCTCCCTCGCCGGACCTCCCGCGCCTCGCCGCCCGTTTCTGCCCTCCTCCACGATCGAGCTCCTCCGACTGTCGCGCCTCGCCGACTCCTCCTCACCGCCTGCTCCCACGCCGCCTGTCGTCCCTGTCGCCTCGACCCCGCTGCCACGGACCACCAAATCCTGGTGAGGCCCGGGCTCGCCTCTCTCTCGCCTCCTTCGCTTCATGACCGTCACACCACCTCGGTTCTCCGGCCCAGCTCACACCTGGCGCGGCCGCCCCAGCTCCGTCTCTCCGCTCACAGACCGTCATGGACCCGCCTCACCCACCGCTCCATCTCGACCTGTCGCGGATCGGCGCTTCGGCGCCGCCGCCGCCAGAATCCCATCGAGCCGCCCGCCTCGCTGTCGCTTGTGCCACCTCCCCGCTCCGGCCGCCTCGACCATGGCTCGCCCCTCTCTGGCGTCGCTGGCCGCTGGCCACGCATACACGCCCCCAAGACCGCCACTCGTGCCGCCTACCAAGCGGCGCTGCCCCAGCTGCCTCGGCCACAAGACCCTCCGGCCACTTTCGGCGCGGGTGCCCTTCTTCCTCGCCGTGCCGGTTCGGGCGAAGCGCCTGATCACGCCGTTAAGCCCGCTCCAGTGGCCTGTGTGCCACTGGCAACTGGGGCCCCTTGGAGTATGACAAGTGGGGCCCAGCCCCTGGTACATTAAAAAAGGAATTAAAATAAATAAATAAATAAATATATTAAATAAATAAATAAATAATAACTAAAATAATTAAAATATTAATTAATTAATTAATTAAGCAATTAATTAAGTTAATTAATCCTGATTAGATTAACCTAATCACTAATTAAATTAACTAATATGTAATTAAACTAAACAGAGAATGACAGGTGGGTCCCACTGGACCCACACGTCAGGTTGACCAGGTCAATGGTCAACGTTGACTGCTGACATCACCTTGATGTCATGCTGACGTCATCATTTACTATTCTGGATAATGTTGGATTAAATAATTAATTAAATTCCATAAATTAATAAAATCTTTAGAAAATCATAACTTTTAATCCGTAACTCGGATTAAAATATTTTCAACATGAAAGTTGCTCAGAACGACGAGACGAATCTGGATACGCAGTCCGCTCGTCCGCCACAAACCCATAACCTATCGAACTCGCAACTTTCCCCTCCGCCTTCTGCTTCAACGCTAAACACCGGAATACTTTCCGGATGTTTCTTAACCGTACCACCTCATACCACGTTAGGGCACGCCTAGCATCGTTATTTGTCATGTCATGCATCAATATGCATCTGCTTACATGGTATTCATTGTTTCTTCCCCTCTTCTCTCGGTAGACTACGAGACCGACACGCCGCTGCTGCTACCGACTACTTGAGTTGATTTAATTCTCTCTCTTGCCAGAGCAACCAGCAAGCCCCCCGATCACCAGATATCGCCTATTCTACTCTATACTGCTTGCATTAGAGTAGTGTAGCATGTTACTTGCTTTCCGTTATACCTATCTTGATGCATAGCTTTGTCCTTGTTACTATCATTGTTACCTTTTACCGCAATCCTATATGCTTAGTATAGGATGCTAGTATTTTCATCTGTGGCCCTACATTCTTGTCCGTCTGCTGTGCTATACTATCGGGCCGTGATCACTCGGGAGGTGATCACGGTATATACTATATACTTATACATGATACATGTGGAGACTAAAGTCGGGTCGGTGGTGGAGCACCATGAGTGGATCTTTGTGGCGGAGCGACAGGCAGGTTGAGACCGCCTAGGAGAGAGGTGGGTCTGGCCTGCTCGGGCGCTCATGGATACTTAACACGCTTAACGAGATCTTGGTATTTGATCTGAGTTGGCTATGAGCCTATACGCACTAACCAACCACGTGGGAAAGATATGGGCACTCGGCGTCGTGGTATCACCGGCACTTCGTGACGCCACGATCGAGTGGCGCGCGGATTGGAACGTAAGCCTGCTCTTGTATTAAGGGGCTAGTTCGCTTCCGGCACAGACGCAACGCAGTGTGTGCTCGGCGATGGGCCTGCACCCTGCGCGCTTAGGTTTAGACCGCGCGTCTGGCCTCTCTGTTGAGCCTAGGTGGGGCTGCGACGTGTTGATCTTCCGCGGCGGGCATGACCCAGAAAGTGTGTCCGCCAAATGGGATCAAGCGTGTTGGGTAAGTTGGTGCTCCCTGCAGGAAGTTAATCTATTCAATAGCCGTGATCTTCGATAATGTGACGACTTGGAGTTGTACCTTGACCTTATGACAACTAGAACCGGATACTTAATAAAACACACCCTTCCAAGTGCCGATACAACCGTGATCGCTTCTCTCGTGGATACGAGGAGGGATCGCGGGTAGGATTATTGCTATGTGATGTTACTTGGAGGACTTCAACCTACCCTCCTCTACTCGCTGTAAGACGAAGGTGACCGAAGCGTAGTCTTCGATAAGACTAGCTATCCCCTCTTATTCTCGAATTCTGCAGCTTCAGTCCATCGATATGGCCCTTTACACATATATCCATGCATATGTAGTGTAGCTCCTTGCTTAAGTAGTACTTTGGATGAGTACTCACGGTTGCATTGTTTCCCCTTTTCCCCTATCTCTACTCGATTGCTGCAACTGCACGATGGAGCCCAGAGCAGACGCCACCGTCGATGACGACTACTACATCGGAGGAGCCTACTACTACGCAGCAGCCGCGACGACGACCAGAGTAGCTAGGAGGATCCTGCAGAGGCCCGCGCCTCTTCGATCTGATCCTAGTTTGTGCTAGCCATCTTATGGCACCTTGTTTAACTTATGTCCGTATCTCAGATATTGTTGCTTACGCTGACTCGCCTATGATCGAGCACTTGTATTCGAGCCCTCGAGGCCCCGGCTTGTATTATGATGCTTGTATGACTTATTTATGTTTTAGAGTTGTGTTGTGATAACTTCCGTGAGTCCTCGATCTTGATCGCATACATTTGCGTGCATGATTAGTGTACGATTAAATCGGGGCGCCAAGTTGGTATCGAGCCGATCGCCTGTAGGAATCCCCTTCCAACTCCTTGGCAAGTCGAGTCTAGACATTGCAAAACTTTTACTAACATGGCTGTGTGCCTTACGGCCCACGCCGCCATTGGGTGGTACTAGGATCTTTTACTCTCGATCTTTACTCTAGGACTCGAGCTCTTCTATTCGGGTTAAACGATTTTGCTAAAAACAAAACTAACTTTAGGTTCTCGCAAGTACTTTCTCCCGGAGAGCCCTCACTTCGATGATCGTCACTGCACTAGAAGGATCCGGTTACTCTCTACGATGTTTTCTCGAGTTCAGGTGCCATCGCATATGCGATTTTCCTTCCATCGCCAACCCCTATGAAAACTACTTACACTTGTCATTCATACGATCATCCCCATTGATCTTGTTATTACAAGATACCCAAGTTTTCTATTGTTCCGAGGATACTTTGTGCCTACCGCCTTGCGCTTCTTTGCTACATGAATACCCCTACGGATAATTTCCGCACTTACCGAGTATCCACTCATCCCCGCTTGATTCATGTATGTCACCAATCCTCTAAATATCATTCGATCTTCTAAAATCTTCGCAGCCTTTGGCTCTTGAAATTTTGCTTGCTCGCATTATGGTTAATCCCATAAGTCTCGTAGTCTTATTGACATTCCTTGTCATTATCATTTTGGGTCTATTGACTCAATATGTTTTGCGAATCGCCGCAATCATCATTGATCCTTATAAATTACCTTTCCGGATGAGCTGCCATTCTTTTAATCGAATTGGTTCTCACCAGTCCAATTGTCATTGATTGTACCCTAATTCTATTCAGCTTATCCATTCTTGATCGAGCATTTGCTCCTCGATCCCTTGATTTGAAAATCATAATTACTTTGCTAATTAAGCGCTGAACTATTCAGCTGTTCTATAAACCGATGCATTTGCAATCTTTCTTCCTCGATTGGGTATCGATACTCATATCAGCCCCTTTGTGGATCGCCATATCCACCGTTGGATTATTATCCGATGTTGTCCTTCATAATTAATCACTTTGTGAGTTCCTTCTCCGATACATAATGCCTTTGGTAAATTGTATCCTTTCCTTTTGTCAACCATGCTCTGCTTTCGAGCTGATGATATTTACTCTTGAAGCTTATGGTATATGTTCGTAAGAAGCCCCCGATGGGATTGAACCAACGCCTTTCCTCATCGGTGTGAACCCGAAAGATTTCACGAGTCATACTTATCTGGTATTGCACCAGGTAAAACTTTCAACAACTAATGTCATCTTCGAAATACGAGAGGTGAATGGAAGATTATGAATTGAGGAAGTGGGAGTCGACCTTGAACTTTGTGTTCGTGCCCATGGACGCGATGTATATCCTATCATGGAAGCTTCTTGTAATAATAACTATTTCCTTGATAACTAACGTATGGTATCTGTGAATTGATCCCTTGCAACCGTGGTTCCAACCATGATTGTTCTTCTTTGATTCCATTTCTCGGACAAGTTAAAACAATTGTCTTCTATGGATCAATACACCAGTCC
This sequence comes from Aegilops longissima, assembly GCA_021605205.1. Lineage (NCBI taxonomy): Eukaryota > Viridiplantae > Streptophyta > Magnoliopsida > Poales > Poaceae > Aegilops > Aegilops longissima. Next base: position 33,395,996 of record CM038676.1, read on the forward strand.
AACCTTTACTTTGATCTTGTGTCGAGTATTACCTCCCTGGTATCTCGAGATTATCATGGAACTGCATAACTTCTTATGAGTTCTTCATCAAGTGTTACATTCCCACTGATTCCAATTTTTTCATGGGCTCTGAGTTATTATACACTCAAAAACACCGATAACTGAACCGAGTCCGCACTACGGTTCAACAACTCTTCAGTAAGCTTCTATAAGTACGAGTTTGTACCCGATCACGCTATTCCTAGCCTGTTTGACTATATCAATGTCGTGATGATTTTAACTGTGTTACCCGGTCCTTCTTCTCGGAGCACAAATTTCAATGGTGAGCTAATCTTACAATCGATCTTCCTCGTCATACCCTTTGTCCTTGGACAGCAAGCTTGATTTCGAGTTTGTGTCGTACCCATGGTTCCAATGACTTTGGCTTCATCGTTTCCGTTGACTTGATGTCATCGCCGACCGATTACATCTTCATGAAATCTCTCGACAACTGTGTCGTGATCATCATCAACATCCTAAGCTCTACCAAGATATATATCGAATTCTTGATGGGTAACACCATCCTTGCCCCTCGATGTTTCGTGTTATCATCGACCACTTTATTGCCCTCCGTTCAACACAAACTTGTTCGTGTTTTGTGTTATACCTTGAGTTCCTTGCTACCCAGCATTGTTCTTCTTTACCTTGTAATATTACCACCTTTTATGTCAAGAATGTCGTGGGAATTTCACCACCTCTTAAGAATTCTTGGTATGGTGATACTTCTCACCATCACCATTCTTTCTTGGTCCCCGTGTTGATTAAAACAAGTGAATGGTGCTGTTTGGATTCTGCCCTTCTAGCAACCCTATTGCTTTGAAGTTAATGGTCGACATTTCATTCCTAGACCATTGATTATCGACTCACCATCCTAACATTGATCATTCCACCTAAGAACTTATCTTGGGTGCACCTTACAACCATTGTTTAATTGGGTATGTTTCCCTTGAGTATACCTCATTATATTATCCGATCTGACAAATGTTATTTCCTTGTTCACATAATTGTGGAAATCCATCTTTTCAAAATCTCAATGAATTGTCGCTGAGTCAATCAGCCACCTCCTCACCTCTCCATGGTTTAATGATGAACTATTGTTTCAGGAACCCGCTCCCATAGTTCATTTCCCGAGAATCTTGCCATGCCATTTCAACGATTTGTGTTGCGCCTTTTCTTCTCGGACATCCCGAGTCTAAGGTATCATGACACCAATTGGATCTTAATCTCGGTCAGATATGATGGTTGGGACAACTTTCCAGGAGTTATGTTGTTGGTCCATTGATGACCCGGTAACATGATGTCATGCCTAGCACCCCCGGCTGGAGGACCTATCATTATAGATTCCTTTTCAGCAAGGTTATCCATTCATCCATGAGGAAATTGAAGACTTATTCTACAAGTCATTCCTGATGGATCCTTCGTGTTTCCAAAGTCTGATCTTCACCAGAAGACCATGTCAATGCTATATCGAAGCATGGCAATGATACGCCGATTTTCAACAGGAACATTTGAAGCACGATGCTAAATTTTATTTATCACTTATCCTAACACCGTTGTATGGGTAATATCATGAGATTCCTTCCCCCTTACCTAAATGGTTTTCTACTTTATATCCTGTCATGGATATCATGCTCTACTTGTCATTGGGAAGGATTTGAATTTGCAAATATTTCACGAAAACAATTTTTAAAATCTGTAATATTTTTAAATGCAACTTATTTTGAATATCTTAATTTGTAATACACAAACATTTTACGAAAAAGTGGAAATATTTTCTAAATTTTGAACACATTTGGAAAGGGAATTTTTTTAAAAAATTTGAACATTTTACAAAAGAGGAACAAAAGAATTAAATTCTGATTTGTTTTATTCTAAAATATGGAAGAAATTTGAAACTTTGAACGATTTTTTCAATATTTTAATTTACGAGAAAAGGGAAAACAATCTAAATTTTTTAGGAAAAAAGAATCATGAAAGAAAATAAGAAAATAAAAGGAAAAAAGAATAATATAGAGAAAAAGAAAATGGGCGGGCCCAGCTTTGGGTGTGCTTTGTGAACTTCCAACTATTTGGCGCTGCATGCGAAAATAGGCTTTCTAAATTAAAAAAAGACGATTGAAAGATCGAACTCATGACCTCAAAACTCGACCATCGACTGCTAGTCACTCGAACAAATGGGTCCTGCTAACTAATTAATATTTAAGAATATGTTGTAGCATCAGATTCAAGTTTTTGTTTTTTTCTGAATTTTTCCAAATTTCAAATTAATATTATGAATTGCGAATATTTTTGGAAACATGAATAATTTTTGGAACCCAGAGCAGTTTTAAAAATACGAACCATTTTGTACAATTTCATTCATTTTTGAAAAGACGAACATCACTTGAAATAGGTAGATTTTCTTAAAAAATTCTTAAACATTTTTGACGACATGATCGCTTTGAAAAACACGAACATTTGTTGAATGTGTGAACATGTTTTGAACATTTAGAAAAGTTCAGAACATACGCTTTTGAACCACAATCATTATTTTGAATTTGTGAACATTTCACTAAAACAAGAATGTTTTATAAATCTGGAATATTTTAAAATACAACTTACTTTGAAAATTTGGATTTTTATTGTGATTCACAATTTTTTGAAAATGGGAACATTTTTAATTTTGAACACATTTTGAATGGGAACAAAACTAATTAAAGTTTTGAACATTTTACAAGATAGGAACAAAACATTTATATTCTAAAATTTTTTCTAAATATGGAAAAAGTGAAATTTTGGACGATTTTTTTAAGATTTTAATTTCCGAGAAAAGGGAAAATAATGGAAAATTGGTAGGAAAAAGAATCAAGAAAGAAAAAGAGAAAGGAATAGGAAAAAATAGAAATAGAACACATAAAAGGAAAATGGGCCGACCCAGTCTTCGGCGTCCTGTCTGAAGCTTCAACTATTAGATGCAGCATGCGGCAAATAGGCTTTCCCAGCTGTCTTGGCAGATATATATTTCAGCTGGCTTCGCCGGGCCACAGCGCGTGCGGCCCATGTACGGAAATTATTTTATATTTTCTAGCAGAAGGATGCACAAAAATTTAGTACCACCTCAGATAGAAAAAAACTTTATGTTGGTGAACGGATGAAAATATCGGAGAAACGCACCTTGCTTTATTAGTAGGTATAGATATACTCCTGAAATATGTGTTTAAACGCATTTTCCTTTCAATTATTCTGTTTAATCTGATAATGATACTATCCTTTCCATCGTTTTGTTTAACCTTTCCAGTAACCAGACTTAACCGAGCAGTGATAATTCCCTGCTTAAGTAAGCACCTCGTTGTACCACTCTGTAAGTAAGACCCTGTTACTATTGTTGATGACATTCCGGTAACCATCGATGGACGAGAACTTTGCCAATTGGTCCGCCACGCTCAACGAAAGCAGAAAATGGTTCTCTTCGTCCCTCGCCCTTGGTACCAACGTTGTTGCCGACATAAGCGACATGGTACTCTCTCGACATGCCTTGCTATCATGACCGTGCAAGATGTCACCGCTCCTATTAAAAAACACACCGTGGGCCCATAACCCACAGCCCACAGATCAAAACCTGACTCTCCTGCACCCCTCTTCCCAAGGTTGTTCCTCGCGTGTGGCCTCAGATGTAATTCACGGGCCACCGTCCCCAAGAGATCTATTTTGGTAATGCAGACGCAATACTCAATCTCATTGCTCGACCCCTTCGCATGTTGTTTCGACATCGAACAATGGCCTATCCGCTTGAAACTCCTCACGGTACCTTCTTACTTTACTCTCGATATTTTCTTAAGTTCAATTCGAGAGTTACTTCCTACCCCATTCCCGAGTTATGTACCGGATAGTCAACTCCGGTAAGGCCCGCCTTCCCAGTCTTCCCCATATCCTTTTCGTAAGTACGATGAAGATCCCAAGAAAGGATGACGACTTCATCATTTTGACCTGAAGCGAAGTATGAAGGCATCAAAATATTGGATTGACCTCTTCGAGAAGAGCAAGCCAGATGAGAAGACCCGCTATTTTCGCTACTAAACCTTCCCCTTACTCCCTCTTAAATCTCGGGACGAGATTTCTTGTAGTGGAGGAAAATTGTGACGCCTGGATAATTAAGCTACAAGAACCCTCCGTAATGATGTTACGCCACCTCGATTATTGTTGATAATCTCGCGTTAGTTCGAACGGTTCAAATTCAAATTTAAACTTAAAGGCAAACAACAAAGGTTTTCAAAAGTTAAAACTAAAATGTTCGAGAGGTGACATATAATGCATAGGTAATTATGGTGATGAAACCACATTTTATAAAATGTTTAAATGCTCAAAGGAAAATAAAACAGCAGCAAAAGAAATTAATTAAATGCCCTTTGTATTTTGTAAAATATTAAACTATTTTATTTAGCTGTCCAAGCTAATGTGGCAGTGGCATATTTGTTAACAGCAAATTAGGCGCCATTATAGTATTTTACTAAAACAAAAATAAATGGAAACTAAAAGAAAACATAAAAGAAAATAAAGAAAAAGGAAAATAAATAAAAGAAAGAAACTAACAAAACAAAAAAGGAACCCTCCCACGCCCATCGGCCAGCTTGGCCAGCCAGCCCACTGCCCACTGCCCACCCCGCCGGGCTTAACCCCCCCACTCCCTCCAGCCAACCCTAGCCGCCACCCACTGCCCCCACTCGCTCCCTCCCGACGCCTCTCTCCCTTCCCGTCTGGATCAGCCGAGTGCCCCGACCCCCCCCTTTCACCGACGCGCTGCCGCCACCGGCCAGCCCAGCGCCGCCCTCCCGGACTCCTCCGCGCCTCTCCGTCTCCTCCCTTGCACGCGCCCGACCAGCGCCTCTCCCTCGCCGGACCTCCTCACGCCTGCCTGCGTCTCCCTCCTCCACGACGGACCTCCCACGCCTCGCCTGTCTTCGCCTCCTCCACGATCGACCTCCTCCGACTCGTCGCGCCTCGCCGACTCCTCCTCACCGCCTGCTCCCCACGCCGCCGTCCCCCGCCGCCTCGACCCCACTGCCACGGACCACCGAATCCGGTGAGGCCCCGGCTCGCCTCTCTCTCGACTCCTTCGCCTCATGATCCGTCGCCAACTCGTGTGTCCGGCCCGCATCACAGGGGCGGGCGCGCCACCACTCTCGCTCTCTCGCTCATCGCGCCCGCCATGACCCACCTCTCGCACCCACCGCCCATCTCGACCTCCTCGTCGGATCGGTGCTCGACGTCGCCGCCGCCTGAAATCTCATTGAGCCGCCCCGCCTCCTCGTCGTCGTCGGTGCCACCTCCCCTGCTCCGGCCGCCTTGGCCATGGCCTCGCCCCCTCTCTGGCGTCGCCGCAGGCGCCCACGTCGCCCGTCTGCACCGGCCGCCGTGCCGCCTCTACCAAGCGGCTCGCCCCAGCGCCCTTGCCACAAGACCTCCGCCTCACGGCCACTTCCGCGCCGGGTGCCCGGTGCTTCGCCTCGCCGGTTCAGGTTGGGCGAGCGCCCCGATCACGCCTGTTAAGCCCGCTCCAAGGGCTCATGTGCCACTGCAACTAGGGCCCTTGAGATGACAAGTGGGCCCACTGCAGTACATTAAAAAAAGGAATTAAAATAAATAAATAAATAAATATATTAAATAAATAAATAAATAATAACTAAAATAATTAAAATATTAATTAATTAATTAATTAAGTAATTAATTGTTAATTAATCTGATTAGATTAACCTAATCACTAATTAAATTAACTAATATGTAATTAAACTAAACAGAGAATGACAAAGGGTCTCATCGACCCACACGTCAGTTGACCAGTCAATGGTCAACGTTGATCTCCGACATCACTCGATGTCATGCCGACGTCAAGATTTACTATTCTCGATAATGTTGGATTAAATAATTAATTAAATTCCAATAATTAATAAAATCTTTAGAAAATCATAACTTTTAATCCGTAACTCGGATTAAAATATTTTCAACATGGAAGTTGCTCAGAACGACGAGACGAATCCGGATACGCAATCCGTTCGTCCGCCACACACCCCTAACCTATCGAACTCGCAACTTTCCCCTCCGCTCCTCTCGCGAAAACGCTAAACACCGGGATACTTTCCGGATGTTTCTCCCTTAACCGTACCACCTCATACCACGTTAGGGCACGCCTAGCATCGTTATTTGTCATATCATGCATCGATATGCATCTGCTTACATGGTATTCATTGTTTCTTCCCCTCTCTCCCGAGACTACGAGACCGACGCCGCTGCCGCCTACCGACTACGGAGTTGACGACCCTCTCTCTTGCCAGAGCAACCAGCAAGCCCCCCTTGATCACCAGATATCGCCTATTCTACTCTATACTACTTGCATTAGAGTAGTGTAGCATGTTACTTTCCGCTATACCTATCCCGATGCATAGCCTTGTCCTTGTTACTCTGTTGTTACCTTTACCGCAATCCTATATGCTTAGTATAGGATGCTAGTATTTTCATATGTGGCCCTACATTCTTGTCCGCTCATCGCTACACTATCGGGCCGTGATCACTCGGGAGGTGATCACGGTATATACTATATACTTATACATGATACATGTGGAGACTAAAGTCGGGTCGGCCGGTGGAGCACCCAGAGTGGATCTTTGTATGGAGCGACAGGCAGGTTGAGACCGCTTAGGAGAGAGGTGGGCCTGGCCTGCTCGGCGTCATGGATACTTAACACGCTTAACGAGATCTTGGTATTTGATCTGAGTTGGCTACGAGCCTATACGCACTAACCAACTATGTGGGAAAGATATGGGCACTGGGTCGTGGTATCACCGGCACTTCGTGACGCCAATGATCGAGTGGCCTACGGATTGGAACGTAAGATCGCTCTTGTATTAAGGGGCTAGTTCGCTTCCGGCACAGACACATAACGTGCAGGTGTGCTCAGGCGATGGGCCTGCACTGCTGCGCGCTTAGGTTTAGACCGGCGTCTGGCCTCTCTGCTGAGCCTAGGTGGGCTGCGACGTGTTGATCTTCCGCGGTGGGCATGACCCAGAAAGTGTGTTCGCCAAATGGGATCAAGCGTGTTGGGTAAGTTGGTGCACCCTCGCAGGAAGTTAATCTATTCAATAGCCGTGATCTTCGTAATGGGACGACTTGGAGTTGTACCTTGACCTTATGACAACTAGAACCGGATACTTAATAAAACACACCCTTCCAAGTGCCAGATACAACCGGTGATCCCTCTCTCTTAGGGATACGAGGATGGGATCGCCGGGTAGGATTATTGCTATGTGATGTTACTTGGAGGACTTCAACCTACCCTCCTCTACCTGTTGCAAGACAAAGGTGACCAGAAGCGTAGTCTTCGATAAGACTAGCTATCCCCCTCTTATTCTGGAATTTTGCAGTTCAGTCCACTGATATGGCCCTTTACACATATATCCATGCATATGTAGTGTAGCTCCTTGCTTGCAAGTACTTTGGATGAGTACTCACGGTTGCATTGTTTCCCCCTTTTTCCCCCTATCTCTACTCGATTGCTGCAACAGACGATGGAGCCCAGAGCGACGCCACCGCCGATGATTTACTACTACACCGGAGGTGCCTACTACTACGCAGCCTGGCGCCGACGACGAGAGTAGCTAGGAGGATCCTGTGCAGGAGGCCCGCGCCTCTTCGATCTCAGATCCTAGTTTGTGCTAGCCATCTTATGGCACCTTGTTTAACTTATGTCCAGTACTCAGATATTGTTGCTTTCACGACTCGCCTATGATCGAGCACTTGTATTCGAGCCCTCGAGGCCCCTGGCTTGTATTATGATGCTTGTATGACTTATTTATGTTTTAGAGTTGTGTTGTGATAACTTCCCGTGAGTCCCTGATCTTGATCGTACATACTTGCGTGCATGATTAGTGTACGATTAAATCGGGGGCGTCACAATTACTTTAGGGACTAACCTATTAACTGGAGGCCCAGCCCAGAATTGCTGTTTTTTTTTGCCTATTTCAGTGTTTCGGAGAAACGGAATATCAAACGGGGTCCAAACGGAATGAAATCTTCGGGAACGTGATTTTCTCATCAGATAAGATCCAGGAGACTTGGACCCTCGGTCAAGAAAGGAGGGAGGCAGCCACGAGGGTGGAGGGCACCCACCCTAGGGCGCGTCCCCAGCCTCGTGGGCCCCCCGAAGCTCCACCGACGTTCTCCTTCCTCCTATATGTACCTACGTACCCCAAACAGATCAGATACGGAGCCAAAAACCTAATTCCACCACCGCAACTTTCTGTATCCACGAGATCCCATCTTGGGGCCTGTTCCGGAGCTGGATCGGAAGGGCAATCCACCACGGAGGGCTTCTACATCATCATCATAGCCTCTCCGATGAAGTGTGAGTAGTTTACTTCAGACCTTCGGGTCCATAGTTAGTAGCTAGATGGCTTCTTCTCTCTTTTTGGATCTCAATACAATGTTCTCCCCCTCTCTCGTGGAGATCTATTCGATGTAATCTTATTTTTGCGGTGTGTTTGTTGAGGCCGACGGGTTTATGATCAAGATTATCTATGAGCAATATTTGAATCTTCTCTGAATTCTTTTATGTATGATTGGTTACCTTTGCAAGTCTCTTCGAATTATCCGTTTGGTTTGGCCAACTAGATTGGTAGTTCTTGCAATGGGAGAAGTGTTTAGCTTTGGGTTCAATCTTGCGGTGTCCTTACCCGAGGATGTAAAGGGTTGCAAGGCACGTATTGTATTGTTTCCATCGAGGATAACAAGATGGGGTATTTATCATATTGCATGAATTTATTCCTCTACATCATGTCATCTTGCTTAAGGCGTTACTCTGTTTTCATTAACTTAATACTCTAGATGCATGCTGGATAGCGGTCGATGAGTGGAGTAATAGTAGTAGATGCAGGAAGGAGTCGGTCTACTTGTCTCGGATGTGATGCCTATATACATGATCATACCTAGATACTCTCATAACTATGCTCAATTCATCAATTGCTCAACAGAATTGCTCACCCATCGTAAAATACTTATGCTCTTGAGAGAAAGCACTAGTGAAATCTATGGCCCCCGGGTCTATTTTCATCATATTAATCTTCCTACGCTTTATTATTGCTTTGCTTTTTTACTTTGCCTTTTATTTTACTTTGCATCTTTATACCAAAAATACCAAAAATATTATCTATCATCTCTATCGATCTCACTCGTAAGTGACCGTGAAGGATTGACAACCCTATTCGCGTTGGTTGCGAGGAGTTATTTGCTTTGTGTAGGTACGAGGGACTTGCGCGTGGCCTCCTCTTTGGATTGATACCTTGGTTCTCAAAACTAAGGGAAATACTTACGCTACTCTGCTGCATCATCCTCTCCTCTTCGGGGAAAACCAACGCAAGCTCAAGACGTAGCAGGTACGTGGTGGAGCACCTTTGTAGGAATACTTAGCTCGCGTGATAATTTGATCCATAGGAGTTGATGGTCGGGACCACAGGTGAACGACTTGGAGCGCGGTGGCTCGCCAGTTGCCACAGATCGAGTAGCCACGTTTAAAATATCGCTTTTCTAGCAGGGTTAAGAGTTCCGATTTTCAATGGCGCGTTATAAGTAGTAAGTAGTTTTCAGAATGATTGGTATGGAGCGAAAATGGAATTCATAGTACCATGTACCTCCTTGGCATATGGTTGTATGGTTTCTTTTTTTTTGCGATGGAGGTTGTATGGGTTTATGTTGCGAGATGTTGAACCTGGTAGTTCTAGGGTAAATACTATTGTTTAGATTTAGATGCTGGTTTTCAGTAATGAAAGTCGGAAGGGGAAACCCTTCTTTGATTAGAAAAAAAACTACTACCTCCATTCTGGTTTACTAAGGAACTGACACGTGTCGCAATGGTCAGATTTCAAATACACGCGGCAGCTTGACTGGGGCTACAAGTAAAGCTAACTTATCCGACACAGGATAAGATTTGCTCTCATTGTCTTCGCTCGAAGACATATGATTTGGTTTGAGCATCACTTCAGTCACTTTGACTTTGTTCACTTGGACCCCACTTAACAGTGCGGTGGTTCCTATGACTCAACAAAGAAGAAAAGGAGACAACGAAACAATTAAATCTTCACGCTCCATAGTCTTCACTCAATGTCTTCTCGTGTCATAGTCTTCAATGTGAATATCTTCACAGACCACCATTGTCTTCAATGTCTTCACACATTTTTAGTGGTCATCTCCGGTAGGTAAACCGAATCAAGGAGGGACTACTACCTGTGTTATCCTGCAACTCTCACAAACACATTAGTCCCTCAACCAGGTTTGTCGTCAATACTCCAAAACCAACTAGGGGTGGCACTAGATGCACTTACACAAAGCTCGTTTTACAGGTTCGGTGCAGCTCCTCTTTAACTTGCCACGCTCCTTGAAGATGTCCCGAATATCCCGTGTTTGGTCTTCATTGCTCCTCTGCATGTCCGCACTCGTGGTTTTAAAATCTCAACATGGCAAGAAAAATATACTACTAGTAATACTCGTGCATCTTGTGGGCAACATTAAAGCACCCGTCTGCCATGTTAGAGCATCTCCAATAGAATCGCAACGCGCGGCGCTTTCAAAAAGCGTTTACAGTGCTGAGATCGAGAAGTAGATAGAGTAGAGGATAGTTGTCAGCATAGATAGATAAAAAAAGATAATTCAACTACTCCTCGTCGTCTGACTCCTCCTCGGTGATGTCCTCCTCCGATGTCTGACTGTAGGCTTGAAGATACCGATCGTCGTCGGATTCCCATGGCGACGCTGCTCCTAGCCTCATGTTGAATTGAGCGTCCGCTTTTCTCCTACGCTTGTCCTCGCGATAGGCGGCTCGCCCGCCTCCTCTTATCCCTCTCCGCCTCCTTTGCGTGTAGAACTCGCGCTTTTGATGATGTCCTGCGGAAGTGTTGGCGCCACAGCGCCATGGCTTCGTCCATCTCGGCGATGCCGAGACGGTGCTCCTGCTTGGTTGTCGCGACGATCTTCGCCGGTGCTAAGTCGCGGCAGAGGCGCGAGCTCTCGCCCGCCTCCGCGTCGACACGCTGGGGAAGTTCAATGTTCTATGAGGCCACCAGAGTCGCCACGCTGCGCGCGTCGCTGCTGGGCGGCCTCGCTAGCGGTGTCGAAATTGCCGAGGCCGAGGCGCATCCCATGAACGGATCTCGGCGGAGAAGCCGGGAGGAGCGCGCGACGCGCGCTATCCCCAAGTTTCAGCGGCGGCGGCATGGCATGCCGGGCGGCGGTGAGGCGAAAATGAGCGGGAGAGAGCGGTGGCAAGGCGCAGCGGTGGGAGGCGTTGATTTTATAAAGCGCGCGGACGCCGCCGCCAAAACTAGCGCACGCCGACCGCTTTTCAGCAGCGATCCTTTCCCGACGCCTCGCTATCTCTACTCTCTTCTCTACTGTTATATTTATTTTATATTTAATATTTGATATTTATCTCTACTTCCTTTACTGTCTACTTTTTGTCTCTATACTTTTTTTTCATGCAATATAGGCCGTCCGATTTATATCTGACAGATAGGAAGGAAACAAATGGGAATTTTGCAAAAAGATACCCATACCCCTCTCCAGATTTGAGCCTTCCCTCGTTCATCCTTTTCTCCCACAAGATAAACTACTCATACAAATGCATCTTGATGCGTGCACCGCATGGGCATCTTGCTAGTTCTAAAAACCTTTGCATCATTTGCCACACTACTGGTTGCAGATGAAAAACTACCCAAGCACAGCGCGACAGAGGAGCGACGCACAATTACAAGCTGATATTCTGTTGGACAATGGAGGCTATAACCAATTACTTTTACGGGAACAATAGCACCCAGGAAATTTGATGGGTAGGTATGAACAAAATTGGAACTGCACATGTACTGCTAAGTGATTCAATACACACATTACCAATCGAGGAGGAGAACGATGGTCGCGGCGGCCTCTGTGAGTCATGGTCGGCAACGGGAGTCGGTTCATTGTCCACGACGGTGGTACTTCTGCGCTTGGCGTCGGCTTCCGGGAAGCAGACCCGAGACCGTGGAAGACGATGCCGGGGAAGAGGCTCCGTGTACGATGACGATGGTGGACCGGCTCCAGTGCGGCGTACGAGGTCGTCGGTGAGGCAGATGCGCTGCGGTGGACGAGTGCACCGATGTAAAGGGGAGGAGCACGAAGGCTGCGGTGCCGTGGAGAAGTCTATTTTGCGGTGGGGATAGAAAACGGGGAGTATTCAGGTGTACTACTCTGGGTGCCGGGTGGGGTTGGCTGGGTAGGGTGAACCTGAAGTTACGAAAACAGCCCCTACCAAGCGCCATCCGTGACCTGTTCGGAAGGCTATGATGGTAACTTCCCATCTTCAATCAGGGTCACGGAGATTTTCCCCACGACCTCAAAATTTTGTGACACTGACTCCCGTGTGGCGTGTTATGTGATTCGCTAAGCAACTAGCGAGTAGTGGTAGTAAACTCTGCATATTAGGTTTGACCAAAGTCAAACTTCCTAAAGTTTGACCAAGTTTATAGAAAATATAAACATTTACCATAACAAATATGTATGATGTGAAAGTACATTCAATAATGAATCTAATGGTATTTATTTGTTATTGTATATGTTAATATTTTTTGTTATAAGCTTTCTGAGAGTTTACAAAACTTGACTTTGACCAATGCTAATACGCGGACTTAAATAAAAATTGAGGGAGTACACATTTGTTTTCTTAGTTTGTAGCGAACTAATCATTTGTTGAAATTGTGAAATAAATATATTAGGCTATTGACTTCGAATGTAATGGTCTATACAATTCAATAGTTACAATCATTGTCGAATCCCAAGATGTATACAAGGTCTATACACTACAAAAAAAATACACTTCCGTGATGATACGTGTTTGTCACAGTAGGTCGCGTTTTTTGTCATACATGTACATACATGACAAATTTATGACAGAATCAAGATAGTCATACCTGTGCTGTCGTAGAAGTGTTCCATGACATTACCAAAATTATCATCACGGAAGTGTCCACTTCCATGAGGATAAATTGCGCGTCATAGAAGTGCTTTCATCAAGGGTGACCGACACGTGGCATCTACCGTAACAAAACGCCGTTAAGCTATCAGGTCGGGTTTTGGATCCGATAACCCGTTAACAACCCCGACCAATGGGAAATTTCCACGTGTAAAATTCTTATTGGCCGGACGAAACACGTGTCAGCTTGTCAGTGGGTCGGATATGCGCCTATGATATGTCGACACGTGCCACAGCCCACCACTGGCCCATTTAGCTTACAAAGCCGGCCCGTTTGACTTGGTCAAAAGTTAACGGGCTGGCCCATGAAAAGCCTGTTAACTGTCTCTTCGCAAATAGCCCATTTTACGACCCGTTAGGCACTAAAGGAAATTGGCCCAACAACTCATGTGGGCCGTCGAATATAACACCAGCCCATTTCACTTTTGGCCCATGTATGGTCCACGACGTCTTTCATCCCATATGAGGCCTTCATATCTTTCGGCCCTTTACAGGCCCACGGTGACTCTAGCCCATAATGAACAATAATTTTCTTTGTACCCGCCACGTCGGCCCGGATTTACATGGGCCGCTTCCAGCCCGTGTTAGCTTTCCCTATTGACGGCCCATATGTTCTGGGCTCCTTTTCGCCCTCGACATTTCCGCCCATTATCGCCTGTTCCCCTAATGGGACAAATTCGGCCCATGGCAAGAGTCGGCCCGTTACTGGCATGTTCCCCAAATGGGTCAAATTCGACCCATGGCAAGAGTCGGCCCGTTTCTGGCCAGCCCGTCCTATATTCTGGCCCATTAACGACCCGTTATGCCTGTGACATAATTAAGCTTTTGCAGTCCTACGGCCTGTTAACGGCCCGTTACCGTGCTAGGCTGATACCAATTACGCCTGATTACAGCCCATGTAGACCCATTTATCCGACGACCCAAGGCCCACCGATTACAGACCCATTTATCAACGGCCCGAGGCCCAGCGATTACAGTCCCATTTATCAACGGCCCGTAGGAGACCCATGGATCCTACGGCCCGTATATGGCCCATGGGTAGTTGCGGCCACTAGCAAACCAGGGAAAAACAGGACTAGGAAATAAATAAGGCCGAAACTAACGCTAGGCTATTAAGGCGATTACACATATTACATCCACTCGGCATCAAAGATCACCACCAGTGCAAATATAGGGAACACCCTACACTATAAAAAAATGGCTTGCTGTTTTCTTCAGCCGGTGGCTGCACGTTAAGAATAAATTTTGTATCGCACCAAAACAAATTACAACTATATAACAAAAGGAAGGTTGGCATAAAACTTAACAGTCTAGCGATAAATGCACCACCGAAGTTCGTAAGCTCGGTTCATTTGACCCGATCACACGCTTTTCATGCTGTATTGTCCGATGGAGCACCATAACCCTTGCCTTCATTTCCCTAGGCTCTGAAACAACATATCAAATGTCTGATAGTTTGGTTTCAAAACCATGCATATCTTGACGACATTGAGCAATGTTTCTCCTTGTTTCACAAAGGGCCTCTGTTAGGGAATGGACTTGTGTCCGAGCGCAGATACATCATTGCTTTGAGCTTGCATATCTTGATCATGAGGCAGTTTGGACGATATTGCCTTAACAACCAACCCAAGATACGCAGAACGTGCTTTTGGCACCGCTAGTGGATGTCTCGACCCACCGCAGCAAGAGCTGGCATTGCGGTTATAGTTGGCCGCCACCTTCGTAAGGTGGCGGTTCCACCATTTTTCCATAGCTCGCTGAAAAGTTGAGGTTTTACATTAGTAGTACCAGAACAGAAGATATTAAGGAGGCAGCAAAACCAAACAAAATAGCTTTGGTCTATATACAAAACTTATTCTGGTGAACCCATGTAAAATATTAGTTGTATTTTATTGCAAAGTACATAATAAAACCAGGTTCCAAACATATGACCATGTACCATCGCTAATGTATTGTCTATTTCTTCACATTGTATTGAGGGCTAAGGATAAAGAGACGAAGTTTATAATATGGTAAGCATAGTATGACATCATTCATATCACAAAACAACTGAGAATAGACAAACAAGCAATTGTAACGCTGTGTGGGCAAGTCCAGCACGGAACTAGATTACGGGTCAAGATCAAAGGAACATCACTCCTCCCTTTTAAACCTTGTAAGGTGCAATAATACGCTAATACAATTGTGTATAAAATTGAAAAGAGTAATAGACATTGGCTGCAAACCATGTAGTTCAAGGCACAAGTCAGAGTAAGTAGTAGTTAAAAGGCATGAGGATTAATGACTTACAACAGCGGCTTTGACTGGTGTAGTCATGCCCTTCTTCTTGCTGGTGTGACAGTCCTTGAAGATTTCCACAACATTTGGTTCAGGTACTTTTTGGTCCTTGCGGGCTTTCCTCTGCATTTCAAACAAGTCAATATAGATCTGATAATATGGTACAGCGAAAAGAGTGAAACAACAGCTAATTACAAGAGCCTCGCAGTGTGCAATATAGCTACGAGATCCTGTAAATGCATTGAATTTCACTTTCGTACGGTTGGCCTTGTTCTTTGAACAGTTCACCTACAAGAAGATAGATTTGTGTGGCACATGCGTCAATAGGACTTCAACATGTGATCTGATCACATATATATAATGTACCCGATACTTTGGATCAGACCAGTGTTTAACAAGGCCCCTCCATTCTTCATCCGATATATTTTCCACTGGAGATGTTTGGGAAAGTTCACTGTTAGCCTTGCCTTCAAAGTGAGTTTTCCTCAAGTTATACCGATACTGTCGCAGAGCAGACTTGAAAACATGGGTGCAAGCTTGTCTGGTTGCATCATCTTGGCTATCCAACTTGAACCTCATCTGTTGAAAATTATGAAAGTCTCATTATCAGCAACCTAGAAAGTATGGGACAGAGCAAGACGATATTACTAGTTTCCATACATAACCATACTTACAGATAAATGGTCGAGGAAGGTGTTGAACTGGGTTTCGTCTTTGTCATTCCTGTACTGAATCCATGTTAGGAGGGTACGTACATGACACCTAACGGCAACCGCTGCCTCTGATACTAACTTGGCTGACTTTGTAGCATCACGTGGCCTTTTAAAACCTGCCTCAAAACGGATCTCCATTCTTCCTCCTCTAGATTTAGTTAACCTATCGAGCATTATCCCTGATGTTTGTTTCCTCTTGCGCCTAGGTGCTAGTCCAACAACGAACGTAGGAAGTGTTAGTGTACATCAAACTGTGAGACTACATATAAAGAAGCATGCAACTGTAACTTGACTCCAGCAACTACCTTCTTGCTGTTGAAGCTCACAAGGTTCATCTGATATTGCCAACTCGTCTTGTGTCAAGAGTGCTTGGGAAGTAGTGTCAGGTGGCAAGGGAGCTTGGGAACGTGCTGCTAGCTCAGTTGACGCACGAGTATGTCGTGCAGCAGGTAGTACTGTGGTAGATGTTGCAAGAACTAGGGCTGTCTCTTCTTGTTTGGTGGCAGCTATTTGTTTCTCTTTTGTGTTTTTTGCAGCTCGTGTAGCATGGGATGCCGTGTTTGTAGAATTTTCCGCTGGACTTTCACCTTCTATTGCACCATCAGTACCAGCAGAATCTGCAGGATTCATCCGCTTCTCATTCCCTGCCATTCTGTGTTTCTTCCTCTTTCTCTGTGCCATGTTAAGTCAAGCCGACAAGAAAAACGAATAACAATTTAGTTCTTCAGAACAAATTGATGCGTGATGCAGACGAACTAAACTTGATGTTAGACAACCACATGATAGGAGGATGTAATATGTATGAAAAACAGGACAGAAAAGATAACCAGAACTATGATGTGTAAACTAAGAAGAAGACATTTCATCAAATTAGAAGCAACTAGTCGTCAACCCGTGCTACTGCACGGGCAAGTAATTATTAAAAATTATAATGTTATACATAAAAAGTTTATTTAATTATATTTATTTTAAATCCCATACAAATCAGAAGCACGGTATTTTTTAATTATTTTTACTACTTATTTTCATACCGTATATAATATTATATTTCCATACGCCCTAGACTTAAAACATTGTGGATAATCATATACCTTTGAATTTTTGTATTGACCTTTAATTTGTGCCACAACAAATTATGTTCACACAATTATTCATATTTAAGATCTCCTTAATTTAACAATTGTAAATGTATATGAAGATGACATATCTTTAGAACACTACTATACATACATTATCCGTGATTTCGCTCTCTACCACTTACTATTGGCCCGTTACCCATGTTTCGGCTTGCATACATGTTGTTAAAATAATTTTTAAAATATGTGTGACCAATAGACATTCTCTCTCGGTAGTTAGTTACGCCGATCACTCTCAACCTCATCTATACGTGCTCTCAGTGCGCGCGCGCGTGTGTGTGTTGGGGGGGGGGGGGGTGCGTGTCGGTGTGAGTGCTCGTGTGTGCGTGTGTGCGCGTGTGTATGTGTGTGTGTGCATGTGCGCGTGTATGTGTGCGTGTGTAGTCGATTACCCTTTTGTTTTGTCTAAGAACGCCCCCAATTAATCGATGTCGTCTGTAAAGATATTTTACATTTTTGAAAATTAATCTTTGTAACATTGCAATCATGATTTTTCTTAGGCCGCTACCTTTTCTTGAGAGAACCCGTATCCTATTCAAAGTTATATAGCGTTGTGCTCTCACGTATGTGCAATCAATTTATCTAGAGCACATCTCTCTTTGTGACAACTACTAAATTGTGTTTTTTATGAAGTATAAGTATTCTTGTATTATACGCTTATTCCTCGAATATCTTATAAATATAAAACTTATACCCTGTGTCCGAATGTCTGAAATCAGTCGGTTTCTAACGCACTTGCCTATTTAGAAATTTTGGATTATTCAAATATCATTTAGGATTTGTTTAGTAAATATATTTGTGACATAGATTAGAAAAAATTTCAATACTAATTTCTTCATATTTTCAGAAAAAACTATGTGCCTATCATGTGCAAATTTGGGCACATATTCTTAAGTATGATTTATAACCCGTATTTCTAAACTTATGAATCAGTGGGTTTCTGATGCACTCGCGTGGTTTAGATATTTTTGGATTTTTTAAGATTTTTGTTGCACTCGCGCGGTCTAGCAATTTTGCATTTTTTGAATATAATCTAGCATTTCTTTATATATTTCTGACATAGATATATAACTTTTTCTATACTAATATCTTTGTATTTTAAGAAAACACTATGTGCATGTTAGGCACAAATTTCGAAAAATACACTTAATTAAGTGTGATTTCCGAATGAGAAAAATTAGTTCAAGTACCTAGATTCACGCACAATACACATATAGTGTATGCAGATTTATAGTGAAAAGAACCTCGTCCATCCATGATGTACGTATATTCTTCTTTGTAGTGGAATGTTTTACATATATTGCTAGCTGTGTTACGGATGCATGTGTAACTTCATTCCATTAAAAAATTCTTTAACTTCTTAGGCGATTTTAATTTATACGTTTCCTTCCTTTCCCATGTTTCCTTCCAAGCATAATATCTATGGACGCTTGGGGTGGATTGGATCTCACATTTAAAGCGCATGGACTTCTGAATGCACGTTTCCATCCAATCTAATACTGATGGACTCTTTCCCCTTTTATCGTTGCACTATTTTTAAAAATTTATTTCGCGGATAATGAGCCGGATCCTTGATTCTTTCCCTTTTTCATTGGACTATTTACTTTTTTATATTTTATCATTGGATATACTTTAATCAGTTAATACCTTTTAGTTAAGCAATCTACCGCACCAATTATCTTGAGAAACATTTAGTAGAAAATGTTACAGTTCTTAAGGAAGTAGCGGTTCAGCAGGTCATCCGTACGGAAATATACGTGACTTGTTTCATTCATAAACAACTACAAACATAAGAAAAATAGATCAGTTGGGGGTGTATATACCTTGTTTTGAGTGTAAACCACGTCAATGGACATTGTTGATGCCATTGCTGGACAAAGAGATATGTTGTTGTTTCTATTATTTCTCCAGCAAAGGCAATCATCCTAGCAGCAGCGACAGTACGAACTATTGCTTTTCTCCAATTAAAAGTATTATTACTTGTCTCCGACGGCCGGACGTATTTGCTGCCATGTTATATTGCTCATGAATAAGACATAGCTCCTATACAACATGTATTTGTGAACTGGTGTGACAAAAATTGAAGAAGATCATCAGATTTAGAAAGTAGGAAAAAATACACATACACTTATCAAGCAGGTTTGATCGATTTTGGCCGGCTAGATGTGCTACTACGTACTGTTCGTACATGTAAACTCTGGCTGATTTCTTCCGGCCGCTAACACGGGCAAGTGAAAGATACGATCGATGGCAGCAGAACCGTGCACGTACTGGCTGCAGTGTCGGCCGACGGGTCGCAGCATTGGCCGGCGAACAACGACGAAGCATGTTGGCTTGATTTCTTGTCAAAGCGATCCTGTGGGATCTCGTCCGGTGAGATGCCACGCACATGCTAGCTCTATTAAACATGCACGCACACAACCTTGACCGGGTTTAATTAGACGTGCACGTACCGATAAATCCTTGGGGCTGGAAACCTTGTTTTTTTACGTGAGGCTTTCCTTGATTTGTTTCAATAGCGTTAGTTGTGTCAGATGCGTTTTTCTATAAGATGGAATCATCAGTGTTACGTAAATTTTCCTTTTATCCTGATCATAAATTTTTCAATCTAACGGTTTAGTTAATTTTGATGATGTGGATTAATGAGAGATCATGAATGGTGCCTCCAATTAGTAAATATATAAGATGCAATGGAAGGTAGACACCATATGAAAGATGCTACAAATATCGTTCTGCCAAGTTAACAGTGTCTCAGCATAAATGGCGTTTAAACAAATGTGAAGCAGCACAAGAAATAAATCATATGCAAGATGCAAACAACATCACACTACCATGTTAGAGGTCTCTCGTCATTAGTGCCATTGCATATTCACAGTATTGCTATTCACAGCTTATGATGTGTAAACTAAGGAGAAGACATTTCAACAAATTAGAAGCAATAAAAGCTAGACACCATATGAAAGATGCAATGAATATCACTCTACCAAGTTAAAACTATCTCGTCATAAGTGCCATTTCAACAAATTAGTAGTATAAGCTAGAAAAGAATGTGAGACGTAACCTATATCACACTCCGAAGTCAAACGTGTCTTATGATAAGTGATTGTTGCAGGTTACACAACAGTAGTAATTTGATGTAAGAACATGGTGTGATAGACAGATATTGTATGTTCTAGAAACAGGAACACGTGTCTTATTCAAGTATAATGTGTAAAGTAAGCAGATGGAATTCAACAAAATTAGAAGCAATACAAGCTAGACATCACACATAACATGCAACCACATATAACAGTGCCAAGTTAGAGGGAGCACCAGTGATGCTGCACTAGGGGAGACGTGCTCATCATAAACACAGCTTTGTTGAGTGTCTATGCATGTGTTGTCTTGGAAATCATCTTGGGGGTGTGGAAGAGTAGAAACTGTAGAGGCCCTCCGTTTGGAAGGAGCACCTTTATCCGCTGCCTTGCTAAATTCCTTACGCTTTATTGATTTTGAATTGTCAACTAAAACCGACAAGAAAAAGCAATAAAATTCTCTCTTCAGAACTCGTTCATGCATGATACTGACAATCACTACTTTGATGTAAGGCAAACACATGATACCAGGATGGAATATGCAAACAGGACGACATGACATGTTCACAACTGTTTGTGTAAACTAAGCAGAAACCATTCCAGCAAATAAGAAGCAATGCAAGCTAGACACCACATGAAAGATGCAACCAATATGACTCTGCCAAGTTAAAAACGTCCCATCATAAATGGAATTTCAATAAATTAGAAGCAGCGTATGCTATAAATCATATGAAAGATGCAACTAATATCGCACTGCATATACTAAAGGTGTCTTGTCATATTGATTGACGCGGGATATAAAAAAAACAATAGTTTTATGTAAGGACATGCTTAATAGACAGATGTACTATGTACTAAATACAGGAAGTCATGTCACATTAACAGGTATAATGTCACATTTACAGGAGTATAAGCTAAGCAGACTAGCACATGTAGTTTAACCAGATTGGAAGAATTACAATCTAGACACCATATGCAACATGCAACCACATATCACGCTGCCAAGTTAGAGCAAGCACCTGCGATGCTAGTGTAGGGCAAATGCTGTAATCAACTATAGAGCTACGTTCACTATCTTCATCTAGCATTTTTGTTTCTTGAGAATCATGTCGGGAGGCTGACGCTGCTTTCTTTAAATGAGGAGTAATCCCCTTGCCTTCCTGCCTCGTCATAAGTGATTGATGAGGGTTACACAAGAACATTAGTTTGATGTAAGAACATGATTAATACACAGATGTACTAGTATGTACCAAAAACAGAAAGGCATGTCATATTCAAAGGTATAATCTGTAAGCTAAGCAGATGCAATTTAACCAAATTGGAAGCAATACAAGCTAGACATCCGGCTGGAGTGGTGAACATGATCATCTAGGACCTGAGAGCCTGGTGGGAGGCAGGCTGCTTCGCCACCATCGCGGCTTTTTAGTTGGCTTCCAGGTGATGCCTGTCTTTGCTGGGCTTGTCACTGGCTCGGCCAGTGCCCTGACTAGCTATTTGTCTTCTGGTGCTCACGGGATGGTGGTTCATGTAAAAAATATCTTTCCTTATCTTAATAAAGACCGACTTCGGCCTTTCAAATACAAGCTAGACACCATATGGAACATGCAACCACATATGACACCGCTGGTTAAAGCAAGCACACAGGATGGTGGTTCATTGCGGCGAGGTCATCAACTCCAGAGCTACGCCATCGTCTCCATCTTCGACACTGCACCCTTTATAGCGCTAGTAACGTGTCTTGCCTACCAACATACGAAGCTGGAGCGACTTCTCTCTTTCTATTTGGCTTCTCTCATGGCAGCAGAGTCTGAAATACCCTTGCATAAAAACACAATAGTGAAAGTAAGGGTGAAGTGTGTGCAAACTAGTGCAATCGTAAAAGTAGCGAGATAGCAGGTGGCTGAAAAATAAATGACAAAGCGACATATGATAGCTCTACAACATTGCATGGCAAACAAAATTAGATTCTACTCCGTATGATTTTGTAATATATGAGCACAGGAAATGCAGGTACTCCTCCAGCACACCACCACATGTGGTCATATCTAAGATAACAGTCGACTGAAAATAAATAGGTCAGTTGATTTTTTTTAATGAACCGTCCGATCTATAAGGAATGGGCAGATGGCCTTCATATACCTCCCGCCAATCACTGTTGACGATCTTTCTCGAACCACCAGCGACCACAGGCCCAGACCCGTGCCTCCGCCGCCCTGCCCTCCCATCGACCTCACACCACCACCGTGCTTGGCAGCGCCCCCAAGCCATCCCTTTAATCCCGGCCGACCTCCAGATCGGGCGCCAGTAGCTCTAGGCTACAGACGCCCCTAAGATAAACACCAAGGCGCTGCTTCCCCGGCGTAATAGTCATACTAGCGCCTGTTACGCCGGGGAATGCTTCCGTTAATTGGGAATCAACTAGCCAGAAATTGAAATTTAGGGGGGCGACGGACCTCTAGCTAAGGTGAAATAGTATATGAGGAGAAACCTTGTGCATCGCGGGTTACTAGGAACATCTAGTATCAAGAAGAAGTGGTCAACTAGTGTCTTCTATGGGATGAATACCATGCAAGCAGAGATGTAAGATTTGCACGAATAAGGGAAGAGGAGTACCTTCTTCGGTTGCCGGTGTGGTCACCTCCACATGTCGCGGCGATCTTCTTCTTTTTACCAGAAACCGATGTTCGAGGGTGCAGGCTTGGACGAACCCATGGCCAAATTGTTGACTGTGTTGCCGTGGCCGTATGTCGGCGGAGGGGAAGCAGATCCGAGGCGGCGAAGGACGGCGAGAGGAAACAGCTCGGTGCGGTGGAGGGTGGCGATGTTGGAGCGGCAGCGGTGAGGCGCAGGACGACGTGGTTGAACTGGCTCTGCACGGACGGCTCGGCCTCGCTTCAACTACTAGCCGTGGAGGGCGTTGCGCTTGAGGTTGCGTGGACGATGACGCCGGGTATCGGCTTCGGCGTGATGGAGGAGGGCGGCGGTTGATGGTTGGGATGAGGTGGCGGACGGAGGACGCCGGGTTTCAGCGGCTGGTGGAGAGGTAGTTTTGGCGCCCGGATTACTTAATGGGGAATCGGACGGGTGGGGGAACCATGTTTCGTCAGGATGCGCTTGTTTTTGGCTTTTTGAATGTAAGATGGGACGCGCTTGTTTCAAATTTGGGGAAAGTACAAACTTTGCCCCCCTCTTAAATTTCGGACCTACTGCGGGTCGGGGGTAGGACGGTAATCCCAGGTGTCCCAAATAGTGTCACGACCGGTTTTCCCATAAAAATATTTATTGAGAAACCGATCTATTAATTCCACTGTGAGGAAAATCCTCCTTACTGGTAGACAAAACCTTGATACAATAAGCCAGTAGCATTTAATATATTACAGGGTCGAGCTGAGGTTGCTCAACAAATTATTACAAGCACGCCAATAATTATACATAGTGGCGGATATGACACTGATGGAGTGGTGGCATACTCATCGACTCGAGGTAAAGTAGTGGAATAACACAAGGAGTGGATAATATGACTCCTATATCGGGCGGCTCATCGAGCGCCGAGGTGAGGCTCGGTGAATTTATTTGGGTAGCGGAAGCGATATAACACGATGACTAATCCAGGGTCGACGAGACTGACCGATTCCTCTAGGCGCCGGACTCGCTATCGAACTCTTCATCCATGAGATCGCCACACAAGATCCGCCAAATCAACAAGCCGGTGAGTACTTTGAAAGTACTCGCAAGACAGTTCGGACAAAAGATATAACAAATGTATGCGTGAATGCGTCATGAGTAATTTAACAAAGTGCAATTAAATCAGTATAACAAGGTAAGTGAAAAGGGAATCGGTGGTAGTCCGCTCGAAAACCCAAAGAAAATAAACTGAAAACCGATCGGGTGTCTGAAGCGACACCTCGAAGGGTGAACAAATAAGTAAAGCATGCCACAGTCGGGCGTCTAAGCGACACCCCATAAAAGGCTTATACTGAAAGAAAAGACATGCGGGCCATAGTCGGATGTCGGAGCGACATCACAGAAAGGGCTTATGTCAAAAGTAAATAAATAACAATGCCACAGTCGGACGTCTGAGCGACATCGCAGAAAGGGCTTATGTCAAAAGTAAATAAATAACAATGCCACGATCGGACGTCTGAGCGACATCGTGAAAGGGCTTATATCAAAATAAGTAAATAACAATGCCACGATCGGACGTCGAGCGACATCGCAGAAAGGGCTTATATCAAAATAAGTAAATAATAATGCCACGATCGGATGTCTGAGCGACATCGCAGAAAGGGCTTATATAAAAATAAGTAAATAACAATGCCACGCCGGACGCCCGAGCGACATCGCAGAAAGGGCTTATATCAAAATAAGTAAATAACAATGCCACAGTCGGACGTCTGAGCGACATCGCAGAAAGGGCTTATAACTCATTATTCATAACTTACAAGAAATGGTGCTCACGGAAAATATTCATCACAAGACAGTAAACGGGTTAGTCCATCCACAGGAAATAAACATTGAACACTCATGTGGTTCTCAGGAGTTTCTGTCACCGAGACTGACATTTGACAAGATAAGATGAACACAGCACTAGGACCTAGATAAAATGATTTCAAGGATTATTGACTCTGCAGAGTTTGTACTAAATTATCCACACCCAACGGATTTCCGTAGTCTGAAGGACTAGTTCCGTTTACGGTATTTCGGAGGAAACACAGCTAACCAGTACACACCCATCCCACCTTACGTTGCCAGGAATCACCCTAGACAGCGTTCAAGAAAAAACTTTGAGACGGGGAGATCACAATCTCGAATAACATGGGATCAAATTTATATACGCGCTCTCTAAGGGGTGCCCCCCTCTCGGTCCCAACCGAAAACACCCATGCCCCCTGACCGGATGATAGGCTTTAATCCAGGGCCAAGGAACCCTCATCCCGGCCTCTCGATTTGGTGTGTACCAGAAAGTGGTTTGCAACTTACTAAGCCATATCCCTTGCGGAAAACATGTGGTAGTACGGAAGGGGAGACGGACGGGAACTGGACTGATTTATGTTGACACTGGGTCAACGGTCTGGCATAAGACTGGCATGCTACAACACTGCCATCTTACCCATTCTCATGCCAACTCATGGCCATGCAACTCATTTCCAACAACTCATGGATTTCCGAAACTCACTTGCCTCAACTTTTTATGTGATATAACTTTCATCGAGATGCTCATGAACATGCCATGAGACTAATTAATGCAAACATGCCCAAACACTCATCATATCAAAAGTTCAAACATGCTTGCCTGGTTCGGGGTAGTCAGGGTCTAGCTCGGTGAATTTCGCGGTTCCGTCACCTCCTTCGGTATCTACAGTATACAAAAATACACGCACTAACGTAAATACCATGGGGTGCACAAAACTATTCCAATTTTTTTTTCAAATAAATCTGATAAAAACTAGACAAAATTTTGAAGAGGACAGAAAAAGAATCACTCAAAAATCCTTTTCTATTTGAAAGCTATAAGAGTTTTGGTCCAAGGACCTTTCTGTAATGAAACAGAAAACTCTCAGGGGTCTAAGCAGAAAAGTCCAAAAAACGATTCGGATTAGAAAGCGCATTTGCCAGAATACGCTTTCAGAAACGGTTCAAAAAAGAATAGAGAGGCTGACGGGCGGGTCCCACCCGTCAGGTTTGAATATTCAAAAGGAGGCGGCAGAGCTCGCCGGCGCCGAGAGCGCGGTGGTCGCCGGCGGCGATCCACGGCAGGCAGGGGATCGGGGGTACCTCTGGATCAGCGCACCTTCCGCGTCGGTGGGTGGTGGTGGTGGTCGCCAAGAGCACCACGCCGATGGCGGCCCTTGCTCGGCGGACGGTGGTTCGGGAAGTCGTGGGTCTCGTCGGAGAGAGCTGCTGGGGTCAAATTGGAGTGGGGTTAGTCTCCTAGAGGTGCCATGAGGCTACTGGCAAGCCTAGGGCGGTGGAGGAGCTCTCACCAGAGAGAACGCTGCCGAGCCAAGCGGACGGAGGTGGCGGAGTTGAGGAAGAAGGGCCCTCGAGGCTCTTCCAAAGGCTGGGCGGGTCTGTGAGGTGGTGGAGGTGTGCGGGTCGAGAGCGAGCTCGAGGCGCTATATATAGCCGCCCGAGGCGGTTGCCGAGAACGGGATAAGTCCGGCGAGCGATTACGGCGGTGCTGTGGCTGGACGGTAGGTTTAGGAGCTTGAGCATCGACTAGACAGAGCACTGAGTCCATCCCGGTGCCTAACTCAGCAAGGTAGGGGCGGTTACGACCTGTCCCCAACGGAACGGCCGTGCGGCACGTCGGCGGCAGAGGGCGCGCCCCGTGCGTGCCAGGCCACGGCGACGTGCGGCATGCGTGCACTGGTAAGGGAGGCGGCCACGCGGAGCTCCCAGGTGGCGTGGGCGGTGCCGAACGGCGTTGTGCCGCAGGGTGCCCCTGTTGGCTGCCACGGGAGGTCCAGACGCCGCGGAAGACGCCGGCGCAGACGGGCGAGGGTGCCACCGACGCCAGGAACCAGCCAAGTGCTCGTGCGGCGCTCTGGACAGGGAGGAGGAGCCATGCACAACGCGCCAAGTGCACAGTTGACAAGTGACCAGCCTCTGACGAAACAGAATTTCTGAATGTCTGAATTTCTCTGAAAGTGCAAAGTGACAGTGCATGCTAGGTGTTCGACAGAATGATTTTGGCATGTGGGGATTTTTCCTTGAGCTGATTTTTGGTGGAGTGGCTTCTCATTGCAACTGGAGGTTGCCTGAATTTTGGTGGAATTTTTGGAGAAGAGGAGATATGAATTTCACCAAATTTGACAAATCTGGTCCAAACTTGCAGAAGCTGAAACTTGAAAATTTTGAAAAGAAGAAGAGTAGATCTTGATGGTTCTAGGTTGTGGGTGCTAGGGACTATCCAGAGGAATTGATTTGAGATCAAAGTTCAAAGGCATTAAGGTACTTGCTTTGCAATTCACCTAGGCTAAAAAATATGGACAAAATTGTTTTGGGCAAAGAAATAAATGAAATAAAAATCTAAAAGTGAGTTGGACTGGTTGGGTCAGAATATTTGGATTGTCCCAAAGTGGAAGGAGGGGTTTTGTGAAGATTTACCACAAGAGGCAAGATAAAACCATGGGTGGTTTTAAAATAATAGAAGAACCAAAACTCCTAGGGTTTTCTTCTAAAAGAAAAATAAATCCCAAAAAAATAAATTTGAGGAGGAGAGAATCAGAAGAGGTTTTTTTTAAATAACCAACACCATAGTTGAAGAAGATGCCAAAGTAAAATCCTTTGCCAAAGGGGAAATTCTTGAGAGAAAGAGATTTTTGGAAGGGTTTAAATGACCTCCTTCAAAACCAACAAAGTTTTTGTTGAAAACCACAACAAAATTTTTTTGGAGTGTCACAACACCTACCCCCTTAGGAAAAATCTCGTCCCCGAGATTTCAGCTGATTCTCAAATAAGTGTGGGTGCTCTGTCCGAAGAAAATCCTCTCTTTCCCAAGTGGCTTCGCCTCGTGTGGTTGCTCCAATCGAACTTTGAAGAACTTGATGGTTTTCGTCGGGTCCTCCTTTCGCACTCCTCCAAGATTTTTATTGGATGCTCTCGATATGTGAGGTCCGGCTGCACGCCAATGTTTTCATGGGATACTTGCTTCTCCGGTTGCTCACGCACTTCCTCAATTGCGAGACGTGGAACACATCGTGGACGCCGGATAAATCTTCTGTAAGTCTAGCTGGTAGGCTACCGTGCCTCTCCGCGCCACTATGCGTAATGGTCGATGAATCTTGGTGCCGCTTCCCTTTAATCTTGAATCGATGTAGGCCTCTCATAGGGATACTCGTAGGTACACAAATTCACCCGGTTCAAAGCTGATTCCCCGATGTTTTTGATCGTAATAACTCTTCTGTCGACTTTGGGCTATCTTGAGTCGATCCCTAATCACCTTAACTTTATCTTCAGCCTCCTTGAGCATGTCTGGGCCGAAGATATGGCTGTCTCCGGTTTCTGACCAATTTAGCGGGGTACGACATCTCCGCCCATACAGAGCCTCAAATGGTGCCATTTGCAGGCTGGCCTGATAACTGTTGTTACATGCGAACTCTGCGTATGGTAAGCTCTCTTCCCAACTGGTCCCATAGGTGAGGACACATGCTCTCAGCATGTCTTCTAGAGTCTGGTTTACGCGTTCAGTTTGTCCATCTGTCTGGGGGTGGTATGCGGTACTGAACGCCAGTTGAGTTCCCAGAGCTTGTTGTAAGTGATCCCAAAATCGGGAGACGAATTGAGTGCCTTTGTCCGATATTATTTTCTTTGGGACTCCATGTAAGCAGACGGGAAAGATAAAGCCTAGCAAGCTTCTGAGTGGTGTGGGTTGTCTTCACGGGGATGAAGTGTGCTAC
Organism: Aegilops longissima; assembly: GCA_021605205.1. Lineage (NCBI taxonomy): Eukaryota > Viridiplantae > Streptophyta > Magnoliopsida > Poales > Poaceae > Aegilops > Aegilops longissima. The sequence continues at coordinate 33,424,661 of CM038676.1, forward strand.
TTTAGTCAGTCTATCAGTGATGACCCAAATGGCATTATTTCCGTGCCGTGACCGAGGTAGCCCAACAATAAAATCCATACCAATCTCGTCCCATTTCCACTCGGGTATTTTATTTGGTTGTAGAAGTCTGACCGGTTTCTGGTGCTCGGCCTTGATGCGTTGACAAGAGTCACAACATGCGATGAACGTGGCTATGTCCCTTTTTAGACCGTGCCACCAATATTTTTCCTGAATATCCTTGTACATTTTTGTCCCTCCGGGATGTATCGAATACGGGGCGGTGTGGCCTTCAGCTAAGCTCTGCTGTTTAAGATCCTTGATATTTGGTACGCAAAGTCTATCTCCGTACCACAATATTCCCTGCTTATCGATAATCTAACTCGGGCCTTGCCCAAACTCACTTTCCGCTTAATGCCTTCAATGCTGGGGTGTCCATGCCGAGCCTCTTTAATCGCTTTCCATCGGGTAGGCTGTATTTCTAAATTTGATATGCTACCTTCGGTGACTACCAGAAGTTGAGTTTAGCAAACTCCCGCCAAATTCAGGTCTCGTGTTTGGCAGGCCGTCGTTGTTTGGGCTAGGGTTCCACTTAGAGCGCCTGCCACTACATTTGCTTTTCCCGGTTGGTAGTGGATTCCAACGCCATAATCCTTCACTAGTTCCAACCAGCGTCGTTGCTGTAAATTCAGTTCGGTTGTGTGAAAATATACTTGAGGCTCTTATGGTCCGTGTATATCTCACAACGATTTCCAAGTAAAAGTGTCTCCATTCTTTGAGTGCATGAATAACTGCTGCTAACTCTAGGTCATGAGTAGGATAATTTTCCTCATGCTTGCGGGTTGTCCGGAGACATATGCGACTACCTTGCCTTCTTGCATCAACACGCATCCGAGGCCTTTCCGGGATGCGTCACAATACACCTCAAAATTCTTGTGTATGTCTGGCACAATTAATACTGGTGCTGTCGTTAATTTCCTATTTAATTCTTGGAAACTTTTCTAGCAAGATTCCGTCCATTCAAACTTCTTGTCTTTCTTGAGCAGCTGCGTCATTGGCTTTGCTATGGCGGAGAATCCTTCAATAAATCTTCGGTAGTATCCTGCCATTCCCAAGAAACTTCGTACGTCCGTTACGCTGGCTGGTGGCTTCCAGCCAAGTACGGCCTTGACTTTTTCCGGGTCTACGGCAATACCTTCTTGGGTCAGTACGTGGCCCAGAAAACCTACTTGCCTTAGCCAAAATTCACACTTGCTGAATTTAGCGTACAATTGATGTTTCCTGAGTTCCCCTAGTACAATTCGGAGATGTTCAGCGTGCTCTTCTGGTGTCTTGGAGTATACCAGAATATCATCGATAAATACCACAACAAACTTGTCCATAAACTTCATAAATACTTTGTTCATGAGGTGAACAAAATATGTGGGGGCGTTTGTTAGTCCGAATGGCATTACGGTGAACTCATACAATCCGTATCTGGAGGTGAAAGCCGTCTTGGGAATATCTTCGGTTCGCACCTTTAATTGATGGTATCCCGACCTCAAGTCAATTTTTGAGAATACCTTGGCCCGAGCGAGCTGATCAAATAAATCATTTATCCGTGGCATCGGATATTTATTCTTGATTGTGACCATGTTAAGCGCCGATAGTCTATGCACAATCTCGTGTTCCATCCTTCTTTTGGCAAATAAAATTGGTGAACCCTGTGGTGAGGAGCTGGCTCAGATATAACCTTTGTCCAAGAATTCTTTTATTTGCTTCTTCAGTTCTACCTATTCGGATGGTGCCATTCTGTATGGTTTCTTGTATATGGGGCGGTTCCGGTGCTAGCTCAATGCTGAATTCTATCTCTCGGTCCGGTGTCATGCCCGGTAGTTCTTCGAAATACGCCTGAAATTCACACACCATCGAACCTTGCTTAATTCAGAAATATCCACCTTGTTCAATCTTGGTTGCCGGGATATTTTTCTTTCTTTGGCTGAAACTTTTATGGTCTTCCCGTGGTGGTGGGTGAGAATCATGGTCCGGTTGAAGCAGTCAATAAAACCTTTGTTGGTGGTTAACCAATCCATCCCTAGGATGACATCCAGCCCTTTATTTTCCAACACGATAAGATTTGCGTGAAACTTCAACCCTTCAAACTCAATAATCACTCCCTGGCAATTACTCTGGGTAACTTGCTTAATCCCAGGGGACTTGACGATCATAGATTTTTCCAAAGGAAGCATCGAAATTATTTTGTAAGGCAAAACTTTTCGAAATGAATGAGTGAGAAGCTCCAGAATCAAACAAAACCATGGCAGGTATTGTGTTGACAGGAAACGTACCGAGTACGATATCTGGGGCATTCTGTGCTTCCTCTTTGGTCACGTGGTTCAGATGAACCTTCCTGTGGTTGTTATTTGGGTTGAAATTGTTGCGCTTTGGCGCCGAATTATTGCCTCCATTGTTCGGCTTTGGGGTCGAGTTCCTTGGCTTGGGGCACTGCTTGGCATAGTGCCCTTCTTCTCCACAAGCGTAACAGGTAACGCCTGGGCGGTATGTGAACTCCTTGTCCCTTGCATGGAAATTCTTGATTGGACGTGAGACGCTTGTCGTGGGTTTGGGTGCCCAACTTTTCTGAACCTCTGTCTTGTTGCGGTGGTTGCGGGCATGATTAGTCTGGTCCCTTTTTCGCTTGCGGAAATCTTCTAAGCTGCGTCTCTCATTTTCCAAGGTAATGGCCTTATCCACCAGCGTCTTAAAATCTGGAAAGGTGTGCACAACCAGTTGGCATTTAAGCGCGGGTGTCAGACCGTCTAGGAATTTTTCCATCTTCTTGCTTTCCGACATACGCCTCGTTGGCGAAGCGAGACAACAGAGTAAACTGACTGTTGTATTCTCGACACCGCCATTGTCCTTTGCTTGAGGTCATCAAATTCTCTCTTTTGATCTTCATAAGACTCTTAGGAATATGTGCCCCACGAAAACCTTCTTTGAACTCCTCCCAGTGTTATATTATTTTCGCTGGGGTGCATGTGTAGGAAATTTTCCCACCACGATGCGGCTGCTCCAAAGGAGATAGTGCGGTGCATACAGTACTTTCTCAAGATCTGAACACTGGGCAATAATTAATTTTCTTTCCATGTCTCGAAGCCAGTCCTCGGCTTCAAGAGGTTTCTCAGTGTGAGAAAATGTTTGGGGACGCGTCTTCTGTAGCTCGGATAACTTTGATTGCTGCTGAAACTGTCCACGGTGATTTCCCATATTGATGACTTGGTTCATCATTTCCTGATGTTGTTGCTGACTTTGCTCATAAATACGGCACATTTGGGAAAGTGTTGTTTCACTGTCCTGTTGACTTGACTGCCCCTGTGTGAAATTGTTGCTGGGTTGTGTGCCATAATTTTGTTCTGGCGGAGTTGGCATGGAGCGCGTCCAAGGACGAGACATTGTTCACTTTGGGGATATATTTTGTAAAACTCATAAGAAAAGAAATTGAGTCAAAAAAGTCAATAAACTGATGAAGACGGAAAAAGTCTCAAATGCTCCAAGATTTTTCAAGAGAATAAACGTTTGCGCACGGAGAAGGACTGCTCATTACATATCTTACATGCAAGCAGTAATTATACAATACATCACTCAGGATATGCATACATATTCCTGACATGTTATTTAGGCTAGTGCACTCCTCCAGTTCCTACATGATGCGCAAACAAGCTACTTCTCACAGCCTATGTACATAAACATATCTCACAAGACGGTACATCGCATGACGGCTAAGCGTACTCAGTCAGAGATGGTAAGGATTTCCCTTGGCCTGCCAAGGGTGAGGCGCAGTGAGGCTGGGGACTCAACCTCCTCTTCGGTAATAGGCTCCAGACGTGAAGTGCTGCGCTAAGTTAGTGGAGCAGGTGCCCTATGCGGGACAACACGAACATGAGCGGGCACAAGGGGTGGTGCAGAACGAACTGGAGTAGGCGCAATGACATGGTTGAACTCCTCCGTGGTAGGCAGGCGACGAGTAGTGGCGAGAGCAGTAGGAGAAAAAGATGCTGATGACGAGACGAAAGTCGGTGGCGGTGCGGTGCGCAGGAGCTCCCTCCTGTTGGCGGCACAGCTATGGACTGAGTCCATGCGGGCAGCTACAAAGTCGTCCACCATGTTGTTGAAGGCTGCCTCCAAAGTCCGGAGATACTCGATAAGCATCTCAAAAGCCTCGTCTCGTTCTCCTCTGGGGCAAGAGAACGTGTAGTGGCAGGTGTATGGCACGTGACATGGAAGGTAGCGGTAACGACAAGTCTTCATCGAAGGAAGGATATCCCTGAGAAGAGCTATCGCCTCACGGGCTGCCGTCTGCAGTGCATGCTTCTCCGTAGGCATGGCTCTACCCAAGAACCGGAAACGCTCAACTCGCCCTCCCTTGAATTGCACCGCGGCCTGGTGCATGGTTAGACGGTCATTGACCTTGTGCTGAGAGAGTGAGAAGATCTGGGCGCAGATGGCCCCATCGCGACTTGGACGATGAAGGAGAGAAGCTTGACGAACCCATCGGGCATGTTGGTGAACATCTGTGACTCGCAATCATTGTTAGCCATCTACAAAAGTAGGCAAAAATTCTGAGTGGTCAAATCATAAATTTATGCCGATCACGAAATTGACTACATTTGTAAAATAAAAATTAGCTCTATATGCTAATAACCGATTAGCGATCGCACCTAGTGGCTTCCTACAATCAGCCTGCTCTCGTACCAAGCTTGTCACGACCGGTTTTCCCATAAAAATATTTATTGAGAAACCGATCTATTAATTCCAAGCAGAGGAAAATCCTCCTTCTCGGTAGACAAAACCTTGATACAATAAGCCAAGAGCATTTAATATATTACAGTGGTCGAGCTGAGGTTGCTCAACAAATTATTACAAGCACACCAATAATTATACATAGTGGCGGATATGACACAAAGGAGTGGTGGCATACTATCGACTCGAGGTAAAGTAGTGGAATAACACAAAGGAGTGGATAATATGACTCCTATCTTGGCGGCTCATCGAGGCCGAGGTGAGGCTCGTGAATTTATTTGGGTAGCGGAAGCGGATATAACATGTGACTAATCCAGGGTCGACGATCTCGACTGGGATTCCTCTAGGCGTCGGACTCACTATCGAACTCTTCATCCATGAGATCGCCACAACAACATCCGCCAAATCAACAAGCCGTGTGAGTACTTTGAAAGTACTCGCAAGACAGTTCGGACAAAAGATATAACAAATGTATGCGTGAATGCGCCATGAGTAATTTAACAATGCGCAATTAAATCAGTATAACAAGGTAAGTGAAAAGGGAATCGGTAGTCCGCCGAAACCCAAAGAAAATAAACTGAAAACCGATCGGTGTCCGGCGACACCTCGAAGGGCTTAACAAATAAGTAAAGATGCTACGATCGGGCGTCTAAGCGACACCCCATAAAGGGCTTATACTGAAAGAAAAGACATGCGGGCCACAGTCAGACGTCGGAGCGACATCACAGAAAGGGCTTATGTCAAAAGTAAATAAATAACGATGCCACAGTCGGAGGTCTGAGCGACATCGCAGAAAGGGCTTATGTCAAAAGTAAATAAATAACAATGCCACAGTCGGACGTCTGAGCGACATCGCAGAAAGGGCTTATATCAAAAATAAGTAAATAACAATGCCACAGTCGGACGTCTGAGCGACATCACAGAAAGGGCTTATATCAAAAATAAGTAAATAACAATGCCACAGTCGGACGTCTGAGCGACATCGCAGAAAGTCTTATATCAAAAATAAGTAAATAACAATGCCACAGTCGGACGTCTGAGCGACATCGCAGAAAGGGCTTATATCAAAAATAAGTAAATAACAATGCCACAGTCGGACGTCTGAGCGACATCGCAGAAAGGGCTTATAACTCATTATTCATAACTTACAAGAAATGGTGCTCACGGAAAATATTCATCACAAGACAGTAAACGGGTTAGTCCATCCACAGGAAATAAACATTGAACACTCATGTGGTTCTCAGGAGTTTCTGTCACCGGGACTGACATTTGACAAGATAAGATGAACTTAGCACTAGGACCTAGATAAAATGATTTCAAGGATTATTGACTCTACAGAGTTTGTACTAAGTTATCCACAGCCAACGGATTCCCGTAGTCTAAAGGACTAGTTTCGTTTACGGTATTTCGGAGGAAACACAGCTAACCAGTACACACCCATCCCACCTTACGTTGCCAGGAATCACCCTAGACAACGTTCAAGAAAAAACTTTGAGACGGGGAGATCACAATCTCGAATAGCATGGGGTCAAATTTATATACGCACGCTCTACGGGGTGCCCCCCTCTCGGTCCCAACCGGAAACACCCATGCCCCCTGACCGGATGATAGGCTTTAATCCTAGGCCATGGAACCCTCATCCCGGCCTCTCGATTTGGTGTGTACCAGAAAGTGGTTTGCAACTTACTAAGCCGTATCCCTTGCGGAAAACATGTGGTAGTACGGAAGGAGAGACGGACGGGAACTGGACTGATTTATGTTGACACTGGGTCAAAGGTCTGGCATAAGACTGGCATGCTACAACACTGCCATCTTACCCATTCTCATGCCAACTCATGGCCATGCAACTCATTTCCAACAACTCATGGATTTCCGAAACTCACTTGCCTCAACTATTTACGTGATATAACTTTCATCGAGATGCTCATGAACATGCCATGAGACTAATTTATGCAAACATGCCCAAACACATCATATCAAAAGTTCAAACATGCTTGCCTGGTTCGGAGTAGTCGGGGTCTAGCTCGGTGAATTTCGCGGTTCCGTCACCTCCTTCGGTATCTACGGTATACAAAAATACACGCACTAACGTAAATACCATGGGGTGCACAAAAATATTCCAAATATTTTTCAAATAAATCTGATAAAAAACTAGAATTTTTTTTGAAGAGGACAGAAAAAGAATCACTCAAAAATCCTTTTCTGTTTAAAAGTTATAAGAGTTTTGGTCCAAGGACCTTTCTGTAATGAAACAGAAAACTCTCAGGGGTCTAAGCAGAAAAGTCCAGAAAACGATTCGGATTAGAAAGCGCATTTGCCAGAATACGCCTTCAGAAACGGTTTGAAAAAAAAAGAATAGAGAGGCTGACGGGCGGGTCCCACCCGTCAGGTTTGAATATTCAAAAGGAGGCGGCAGAGCTCGTCGGCGCCCGAGAGCTGCGGTGGTCGCCGGCAGCGATCCACGGAGAGGCAGGGGGATCGGGGGGTACCTCTGTGATCAGCGCACCCTTCCGCGTCGGTGGGTGGTGGTGGTGGTCGCCGGCGAGCACCATGTCGACGGCGGCCCTTGCTCCGGCGGACGGTGGTTCGGGAAGTCGTGGGTCTCGTCGGAGAGAGCTGCTGGGGTCAAATTGGAGTGGGGGTTAGTCTCCTAGAGGTGCCATGAGGCTACGGGAAAGCCTATGGCAGTGGAGGAGCTCTCACCATAGAGAACGCTGCCGGAGCCCGAAGCGGACGGAGGTGGCCGGAGTTGAGGAAGAAGGGCCCCTCGAGGCTCTTCCAGTGGCTGGGCGGGTCCGTGAGGTGGTGGAGGTGTGCGGGGTCGAGAGCGAGCTCGGAGGCGCTATATATAGCCAGCCCGAGGCGGTTGCCGAGAACGGGATAAGTCCGGCGAGCGATTACGGCGGTGCTGTGGCTGGACGGTAGGTTTAGGAGCTTGAGCATCGACTAGACGGAGCACTGAGTCCATCCCGGTGCCTAACTCAGCAAGGTAGGGGCGGTTACGACCTGTCCCCAACGGAACGGTCGTGCGGCACGTCGGCAGCAGAGGGCGCGCCCCGTGCGTGCCAGGCGACGACGACATGCTGCATGCGTGCGCTGGCAAGGGAGACGGCCACGCGGAGCTCCCAGGTGGTGTGGGCGGTGCCGAACGGCGTTGTGTCGCAGGGTGCCCCCTGTTGGCCGCCACGGGAGGTCCCGACGCCGCGGAAGATGCCGGCGCAGACGGGCCAGGGTGCCACCGACGCCAGGAACCAGCCAAGTGCTCGTGCGGCGCTCTGGACAGGGAGGAGGAGCCATGCGCAACGCGCCAAGTGCACAGTTGACAAGTGACCAGCCTCTGACGAAACTGAATTTCTGAATGTCTGAATTTCTCTGAAAGTGCAAAGTGACAGTGCATGCTAGGTAGCATGTGGCCAGTGCTTGTTATCCCTTACAACATGCCTCCAAATGTCTGCACCAAAGAATCAAACTACATGATGGCCTTGCTCATCCCAGGTCCAAAAAGTCCTGGAAAGGATTTTGATTTGTTCATGGAGCCTCTTGTGGAGGAACTTCAACAGCTATGGAAGGGTGTTCTCACCGAGACCTATATAGCAGCCCACCAGCTGATTTCTTTCTCGTGCTTTTGTAATTTGGTGCATCAATGATTATCCGCTTTGGGCACTATGTCGTATGAACGACACATGGTTACAATGCATGTGTTCACAGTGACAGAATCATTGTCATCACGCAATACTTAGCAAGATCTGTTACATTGACACCGCTGTTTCCTTGCCAAGGACAAGCCGCATCCTAGAAAATACCAAGACATGTGTTCAAGGCAAAGCATGAAAACCGTGATGCGCCAAAGAGGCTCACCACTGATGAGTTGCAAGTGGAATTCGAGAAGGTCGGGCATATTACACTAGGAAACCATCCCGGTAATGGTAGCGGAAAAGGAAGCATGGCACGGTAGAAGAGAGATTATTGTTTACCCGCAGTCCACTTTGTGGGACTTGGAGTATTGGAAAGATTTGGATCTGCGGCATAATCTTGATGTGATGCACATCGAGAAAAATATATGTGACAGCATTATCGACACACTTCTTAACATTGAAGGCAAGACGAAAGATACCTTAAAATCTAGGATTGATTTGACACACCTGGGTATCAAAAAGGATTTGCAGGTGCAAGATGAAGGTAAACCATGGGATATGGCACCAGCTGGTATGCCTTGGACAAGGTAAAAAGAAAAGAATTCTGCGAGGTCCTGTCACGTGTGAGATTCCCACATGGATTTGCTTCCAACCCTGAAAGGAGAGTCAGTGCAGATGGAAACAAGGTACAAGGGTTGAAAACTCATGACTGCCACGTCCTACTTCAAAGGGTTTTACATGTTGTCCTTAGAGGATTGGGCCGCCCTGACTTATACAGAGCAGTTGCAGAGTTGGGACAATTCTTCAGGGAACTCTGCATATAAATATCAGGATAGATGCTTTGGAGTGTCTTAGAGACAAGATACCAACTATCCTATGAGACCTTGAGAAGATATATCCTCCAGCCTTCTTTGATGTGATGGTGCATTTGGTTGTTCATCTACCTGATGAGGCACTACTTAGAGGTCCAGTACAGTATGGCTGGATGTACCCTATTGAAAGGCGGCTAGGCACTTTCAAGGGCTATGTTAGGAACAGAGCTAGACCCGAGGGTTCTATTGCAGAGGCCTACATTGCTACAGAAGCGTTGACATTCTGCTCAAAATACATTGAAATAGCTGATCAGCTTAGCAAAGAGGTGGGTGAAGACAATCCCGGGCTCAATGTTTTCGATTATTATGTTCGAGTTACAGGGAAGAGTTGACAAGAGGACAAACCTAAAGATTTGGACAAAATGGTTTGGTATGTGTTGAATAATTGTCCTGAGATACTACCTTATATCAAGTAAGTGCAGTACTGCAGCTTATACATCGTAATCTACTAAACTTGCAGCACATTCTTATATATTTAGATGTTTGACGCGATCAAGATATGTTGTGCAGCATCTACAAAGAGGAGTTATCTGCCAAAAATCCAAGAAACATTGACAAACTGGTTATGTCAAGATTTGCGAAATGGTTCAAGAACCATGTAAGCTTTTGAAGTGCAATCGTCGTTTTTTAATATATTGAGTACATAAGATGACCAGCTTGTCTATTTTCTAACCATAGGTTAAGAAGATGCGGAGGATGGGCAGGCAGTTGATGATGCCCTTTACTCACTAGCAATGGGTCCTGATACTCGGGTAATACATTATGAATCTTGCGTTGTTGGAGATGTGCGCTACAACTCCCTTGCACGAGACGAAGGCAGGAAGACACAAAACAGTGCCATCATGAGCACGGATACGATGACAAAGAGACAACTGAAATGTATGCTAACATAATGTACATTGTTCAGCTTGCAGATATCTCCATTTCGAGGATCATCGGTGTGTGGTTCTTGTCGTCGCTGGTATAACCTGTTTTCCAGATCACAAAACCCAGAGCTGATGATTATTTCAAATCCATCAATGTCAAGGCGGCGTATCTGCACCAACGAGCCTTTTATTTTGGCAAATCAAGCAACACAGATATTTTTCTTGGAAGACACATTGGCACGAGCGATGATGGAGAGTATTGCAAAGGTTTGAGCAGAGGAATTCGTTTAATGAAGTTGCACAACAAGATGATGCTTACACTGCTCCTGATGTACAAGATAAAACAGATGTTCCTAATATCTTTGAGAACCATCACGTCAATGACGCCGGCGAAAAGATTGCCTGTAGTGCTGTGGACATACAAGAGTTGATCAAGAAGAAGCCAACGTTCGAGGACGTTGAGGACAAAGAAGAAGATGACACCGTGGGGAATTACGATTCAGACTGATACACATGGCGAAGATGTTGACACTGCTGCTGCGGATGATGATTACATTGCTTTTGTCGTATTTGCCTGTCAGAAGAGATTTTTTTTATCTACTATGTGAAATTGTGTTTGCTATGACAACTGAAACCTGATGAACATGTTGTTTAGTATTTTGCTGTGAGAACTTCACTTGTTATGAATGCTGATTTGTGTTTGGTGATTGTATGACAACTAAAACATGATGGCATTGTTGTTTAGTTGTACTCATATTTGGCTGTGAAACTTGAATTTGATGACATAGTCTGCTGTTGGACTGCAATTTGCTCGACGTCTTCGAATGAGAACAAAGCTGACCCGACAGGGCCTCTGCTATTTATTTATTTATATGAGCAAAAGGGGATACCCCCTGATTTCCGTTAATAGAAACAATTAGATGTTCACAACACTATGCCCAGCCTGCTACACAGGTTTCATTCATTACTAGTTTCAGCAAAGTGCTCATGTCGTAGCCACTGAATACATCACGAGTGCTACATACACTGCAAATAAAGAGACAATCATCCTACAGAGAACATTGATTTTTCCCATTATCTTCACAAGCTTTTTCATCTCCTCATTGCTGTCAAGGCCGCTCAGCAGCTGTTGCTTGGCCATGATCGAGAGAACTGCATCTTTAACCTTCTCGCTCGCATCTTCCTCTTTTGCCGCCCTTTAGTTACTTGTCCAACACCCCAACCTGCTGGTATTGGGATTCCTCGCTAACCAAACAATCAGCGTAGTTGCATTCCCCACATCAGCAACTTCCCGTAAATACAAATCACACGAATCTTCCCTTTTACGCATTTAATCAAATTGGAAGATCATCAACCAAACTATTAAAAAAATCAGTAACTGAAAGCAGCAGAACAACACTTAAACATATTATTAGCCCATGATTCGGGCATTTGTAGAAGACTCGGCCAGGGTAGCGGATTGTGGTTGAGACGCGACGGATGACTCTGCGTGATTTGCAGCAGTGGTACCACACCAACGGCAGCGGGTTGCGATGAGCAATCGGCTGCGGTGCGCGTGCCGGCGGGGGTGTGATGAGACCCACAGGCGATGGTACGGGTGGCGACTTGGCGCATATCTCGTTGTTGCTCGCTGAAGAGCGGTGGACGAGCAGCCAGCGGACATGGTTGCTACGGCCGAGCTTCGATGCTAAGCGAGTAAGTAGAGAAGAGGAGAAGCGAACGTTGGATATGTCGGTTTCATTACTTGCGAGTAGCATAGCACCATATATAGTCATAGTCTAGGTTTGGATTCAAACCAGCTACGAGAGCACGCTTTTCTTTTTCTAAAACTCGCAACGCCTCTTTACGGTACACTAGCTTGTTCTCAGACGCCTTCCCAAGTCTTTGATTTTCTTTCCTTTTTTGCGAGGAAGGAAGGAGGACAAATTGAGAGTTCCTCGGACTCGAACCCAAGACCTTTCGTTGAAAACCAAGGGTGCTAGTCACTTATGTGGCGAACGCTCCCTATGAGGAGGACGGCGCATTTGCGCATTTTCCTCGCAGTTTTCTTCCTATATATAAAAAAGTATGCTACTTGGTGTCCGCTTAGTCAAAAAACGATTGTGCCAACCTTGACCGTTCGATTGGCATTCAACGTCTGTCGCGTTTCATCAGTCTCTTCTTCCTCGAGCCGCCAAAGCCAAACCAGCGTCGGCGGGACCGCCTGCTCCCGCCTCCTATGGCTGGCTGTGATCTTCCCCGGCTCCTGTTCGTTCCGTCGAGGCCTCACCATCGCCCTCCGCCTTGGTTCGCTGGCCAAGGCCGCTTCTCCGGTGTTGTCAACATGGTCAACAACCGAGAGGAATAAGGAGATGACTGTACATGGTGAGGATGACACTAGGGACCCAGCAGCGCGAGTAGTAATTTTGTTTTTTCGGGACGGAGAAGGGTATCAACTGGGTTGTGCGGGACCCGTGGCCCTTCTAGCCCAGGCTTTTATTTCATATGTTTAGCACATGACCAGCCAAGTTTGTTTTTTTCCTTTCTGAAAAATGGCTAGCCAGCTATTTTGTTTTTTGCAGAATAACCAACATAGGCCTACTTGCTTTTCTACGCCCTGCTGGGCCGGAAATCTTTCAAGACGAGGAGGGATGCATTTTGCCTAGAAAATGGGCTATAAGTAATAATAAATGGGCTATAAGTAATAATAAATGGGTAATAAGTAATAAGAAATGGGCTATAAGTAATAATAAATGGGCTGTAAAATGAAGAAAATACAGCAAATAGGCAATTAGTTCCCAAATATTGTTTTCTTTTGGATTTTGATATTTTAATTTTCATTGTTTTTGAGCGGGTAAAATTTCATTGAATTGAAATTAAGTTATATTTAGATTTAAAATTAATTTGAATCTGGCTAGAAATTTTGGGCTGTATGCTGTTTGGGACAGATTTGGAGGCTGACTTGTGGGTCTACTAGGTTGACGTGTACTTTGGCTTTGTCAACTTAGTCGACAAATGCTTCAAATTTAGTCCACAAACGATTCTAGCAGCAGTGATCATTGGATGTTAATCCAACGGCCGTGCTGCTTCTTCAATATCTGATCTTCTTGCTCCACCGCCCAAACCAGCTCCGTGGGACTGCTCGCCCTCCGCCTCCGGGTCGGGCTGTGTCTGCCGCACAGGCCGCACCGCCCCACCCTACTTCATTGCTGGCCAGGCCATAACTCTACTCACCCACACCTCCTGTTATTTTCCGGCGACGGCAGCCGGACCAAGAAACCTCAGACTCCCCAATCGTGGGCAACCATTGCCGAGTCTTCCCCGGCTCCGTGTCGTTCCCTTCCTAGGCCTCGCCGTCGTCCACCGCCATGGTGCTCTCGGCGCGGCCTGGTCAACGTGGTCAACGAACGACATCCATCGGCCGTGGACTGTACACGCAAAATAATGATTCTTCCACCTGACAGCTGGGACCGACCGGAAGGGCCTCTGTATTTCGTGAAAAAAAGTTCCCCCCGCTGACATGTCGGACCCACCAGCTGTATCTTCGCACGCAAGGAAGTGCCTCCTTATTACGCACAAAAAATGAATACCCACCCTGCTAGATGGGACCCACCATAGTGGGAGGATGACTTATGGGCCAACTAAGTTGACGGGGATAGAGGGCTTTGTCAACTTAGTCAATATGAACAATTCTAGCTCCAGTGACCGTACGATGTCCATCCAACGACCATAGTGCTTCTTCAACCTCTGGTCTTCTTGATCCAGCCGCCCAAAGCAGCGCCGGTCGTGCCGCGTGCTCCTCCCTCTCATGGCCGGCTGTGATGCCGCGGAGGCCTCACCGCCCCCTACTACTCCCACCGCTGGCCCAGGGTATCCCTTTACTCACCCACACCCTCGTTATTCTCAAGGGCGACGCAGCCTCACGCCGCAATCAACCAATGAACCTCATACTCCTCTCCGCGGGGTACCACTGCTGCGTCTTCCCGGCCCGTGTCGTCCCTTCCTAGGCCTCGCCGACGCCCGCACCACCGCCTGGTGCTCTCGGCGCGTGTAGTCAACGTGGTCAACGACCGACTTCCATCGGAAGAGTAATCAGACGTGGAGAGGCCGACAATCGGGTCCAGCGCCACAAGGAAGTGCCTCCTTATTACGCCGCAAAATAATTATTCCTCCACCGACAGCGAGGGACCCACCGGACGGGCCACCTTATTTTGTGAAAAACGCTTCCCCACTGCTGGGACCCACCAGACGGGCCAGCGATTTCGCAAAAAACGCTCACCGTGGTGTCACGGACCCACCGGAAGTTCCTCCCAATTACGCACAAAAAAATGAATACTCCTCTTGTTAGCTGGGACCCACCATGGTGGAGGCTCACTTAGGGCCTACTAAGTTGACTCGACGGGGCCTTTGTCAACTTTAGTCAATATGAACGATTCTAGCTCCAGTGACCGTACGATGTCCATCCAACGGCCGTAGTGCTTCTTCAACCTCTGGTCTTCTTGCTCCAGCCGCCCAAAGCAGCGCCGATTGTGCCGCATGCTCCTGCCTCCCGTGGCCGGCTGTGCTGCCGCGGAGGCCTCACCGCCCCTACTATTCCCACCGCTGGCCAGGCCCTGTGGCGACGGCAGCCTCACACCGCAGCCGAACCAGTGAAACCTCGTACTCCTCTCCGTGCGGGCTTCCACTGTCGCGTCTTCCCCGGCTCCCCGTCGTCCCCTTCCTAGGCCTCGCTATCGTCCACCGCCCTGGTGCTCTAGGCGCGGCGTGGTCAACATGGTCAAGGAACGACTTCCGTCGGACGTGGACCGTACGTGGAGAGGCTGACAGCTGGGTCCACGGCCGCAGCAAGGAAGTGCCTCCTTATTACGCGGAAAATAATGATTCCTCCACCTGACAGCGACCCACCGGACGGGCCACTATATTTCGTGAAAAAAATGTTTCCCCCTGACTGCTGGGACCCACCAGCTACATCTTCGCACGCAAGGAAGTGCGTCTGGGCAAAAAAAATGATTCGCCCCCTGACCGCTGGGACCCACCAGCGACACCTTCACACGCAAGGAAGTGCGTTCGGGCAAAAGAAAGAACGATTCGCCCCCCTGACTGCTGGGACCCACCAGCTACATCTTCGCACGCAAGGAAGTGCGTCCGGGCAAAAAAAAAACGATTCGCCCCCCTGACTGCTGGGACCCACCAACTACATCTTTGCAGGCAAGGAAGTGCCTGACAGTCGGGACCCACCTGGTCGAAGCATACGTAGCGTTGTCATTCATGTCGCGAACGTGTACGTACATACTGGTTGTTGTAGAGGCATGCACGTGTCGTAGTAGAGGCGCGCACGTGTCGTAGTAGAGGCGCACACGTAGCATGTACACGTACGTACAGCGGCGAGGGTGCAAGAAAGAAAATACGGCCACGTACGTACATACGGGCAGGGTCTCGAACGCCTACTCACGAATACGTACATGGCTGGGTCGGAACGGAGAAACAGCGTTGTCGTCGTGTTCATGGGGAGCCAACCGGCTGGGTCGGAACGAAATGCGTGGTCGTGTTCATCAGGAGGGCTTGGACGGAACAGGCGATGGAAACGAGGCCTGGCATACCGCACAACGGAGGAAACAGACCTCCTATGTTGGGAACGGGGTCCTGATGATCGGGAGGGGTGTGGCGTACCACAAAACGGAGGAAACGGACCTCCTACGGTCGAAATGGGAGTCCTGTTGATAGGGAGGGGTGTGGCGTACCGCAAAACGAAGGAAACGGACCTCCTACGGTCAAAATGGGGTCCTGTTGATCGGGAGGGGTGTGGCATACCGCAAAACAGATGAAACAGACTTGTGTTGGAGCGCTACGGTGAAACGGGGGTCCAGTTCATCGGGAGGGGTGTGGCGTACCGCAAAACGGGACTCCACGGGATACTGTTCATCTCCACCGTCGACCTCCTCCAGCCTCCACGGACTACCGTCGACCTCCTCCAGCCTCCACGGGCTCCTGCTCATCCAGCCTCCACCGCTTACTCCACCGCCACTGCTCAACCACCCTCCACGGGCACCTCCACCGCCTACTATTCATCCAGCCCTCCACACCACGGGTCCTGTTCAACCACCGCCCACGGCCACCCCTCCACCGCTCATCGCTCATCCAGCCCTCCACACCACGGGTCCTGTTCATCCAGAGGCAACGCCACCGCCACTCGCTCATCCAACACCCCAACGCCATCGTCCATCCAATCGATCGCCTTCGCTAGCAGCAGAGCGGCGAATCGCCCACCGGGTTCACTTAACAGCCATCGATCGATCGCTCGGGTTCAGAACGCGTAGTTCGCAAAGGCAATCGCTCGGGTTCAGTTAGAGCCCAACGCCTCGCTCGGGTTCAGTTAGAGCCAACGCCTCGCACACACACGCGCGTACCTATAAGAGAGAAATGCACATCGCTCGGCTCCCGACCTCCCACCATAACCGCCAACTCCCAAAAATTTTCCTCCCCCTTGCTTCTACCATGGTTTTTTCCATCATGGACGGCCCAAAGAATGTCATGCAGCTGCGTCTCCAGCCCGCACAGGACGAAAAGCCCATTTTTTGTCATGATTTTTTATCATAGAAGTAGGAGCCCACCACATCTATGATGATACCGGGTTTGTCACAATTACCGTCATAGAAGTGTCATATGTATGGCAGAATTTTTTTTCGTTCGGCCCAAAATGTCACGGATGTGTCTTTTTTTGTAGTGATAGTACTTCACAACATGCTCAAACTCACATAATCCCAGTCAAATGAGAATCTAAATGCATTTCATAGTTATTACTTTGTAGGATGCAACAAAAACAACCATAACTCTACATCAGCCATTGGCCCTGTTAGAGTTAGAGTTATTTTCTAACCCACTCTAACCCAAATAAGCACCTCTCCACCGGGATAGTTGGGTTAGATGTAACTAACCCACTCTAACCCTCCCTGTTTGGATACTTTTGGGTTATTTGAGCCCCCAACTAACCCAAACTAGCTCTAACCCCATGATCCAAACCGGGCCATTATAGAAGCAACATTTTGACATATCCCAATGTGTGAATGAAACATGCAGAGAGAGCTTTTGAAGATAGAGCAGATAGGGCGGGAAAGATTGTATATATGTGGACGTGAGAGCAGGAGACAAACCTAACGAGACAGAGGGAGAGAGATAAAGAGAGAAAGAGAGAGGAAGAAGTTAGGTATGTGAGAAAGATGGAGACATGTAATATATGTGAGATGCGTGTGCATCCAGATTCTGTATACGTGGAAGGAGAAGAGACAACATGTTTGATGAGAGAGCTGGAAAAACATGGACGAGAGGGGAAGGATCTCGTGGGTTGAGGGATTGACAATTTTCTGCGGGGGAGAGAGGGATTGGTAATTTTATGCAAGAGAGAGAGGGTGGGGTAGGAGTCAGTCAGCCGTCGTCACATCACCCTGCTTCCAAATGACCCCGCATTCTCTAGCGCGGTGTGGTCGCCGTCTTCGATCATCTCGATGCCCTCTTTGAAGATTGAGGTGTTGTGCATGTTGGGGTGCAAAGAAGCACAAGCGAGAGTGGTCGCCGTATAACCTTGGATGGGGATGAATTGTGTGCCCGGGGGAGTGTGTGTGTGTGTTGTGCTGCGTGTGTCTCTTTCTCTGTGTGTGTGTGTGTGTGAGAGAGAGAGATATTGAGAGAAAACAAACCTAAGGAGAGAAATGGGTATTCACAAAGAGATTGTGCGGGCCTTGAGGTGGGCAAGGTCCGGGTGAGGGTGTCAAAATGTGCTCGTTGATGCATGTGTTGCATGCGACCGCATGAGAGGACTGGACGAATCAAGAGAGATGGTTGTTGTGTTACGGATGCTCCTCTCTCTCTCTCCTCTCTCTCTCTCACACACACACACACACAAGTAAACTAGAAGACCATTCTCTCATGTATACACAACGTATCGGCATATCTGTCTATGTCTCACTCATGCATGATCATTTGCACATTCACACCTCTCTATGTCTCAGATCACACGCACACCGCCTCCACATTGCCCTTCCACCACAACACACATATGGACACGTACACACGTTCTCTCTCAGTCACACACACAAAATCAGTATTAAAAAAACTAGGGCGCACCTAAACGTCCAAATCCAAATAAACATGAACTGAGCTAAATTCAAATATATGGAAATATTGCAGCGCCAAGAACTTCCCAGAAAAAAAGTTGAGTAATATTCGAGGATTGTTTTCACACACACAAAAGGTTCGTGGATGTCCTTCGAGCGCGACACGGTGACGCACTGCTCGATCGATCAAGCGATCGCGGTTCACGCGCTTGCACATGATTCCGTATCGTGGCTGTGGTACTAACTAATAAAAACGTTGCCTAAGTCTAATGTTTACGTGTACTAGTACGGTTTTCTTTTAAGTTTGACCAACCTTATATAAAACTAAAGTAAGCTCCCACACGCGCATTCATCAATATGCCGCCGCCGCCGTTGCACATGCCGGCGCCCGCTGATACGTCTCCAACGTATCTATAATTTTTTGTTGTTCCATGCTATTATATTACCCCTTTTGGATGTTTATGGGCACGGTGGTGTCTTAATTTTGAAGCAATTACTAGTCTCTCATGCTTCACTTATATTATTTTGAGAGTCTTTTAGAACAGCATGGTATTTTCTATGGTCATAAAGTTGGTCCTAGAATGATGAACATCCAAGTGGGTATAATAAAAACTATCATAGGAAGTGAATTGGATGCTATGATCAACTTGATACTTGATAATTGTTTTGAGATATGGAGGTAGTGATATTAAAGTCATGCTAGTTGGGTGGTTATGAATTTAAAGAATGCTTGTGTTGAAGTTAGCAAGTCCCGTAGCATGCACGTATGGTTAAAGTTGTGTAACAAATTTGAAACATGAAGTGTACCTGGCTTGTGCATCCTTATGAGTGGAGGTCGGGGACGAGCGATGGTCTTTTCCTACCAATCTATCCCCCTAGGAGCATGCGCGAAGTACTTGATTTTTGATGACTTCTAAATTTTTGCAATAAGTATATGAGTTCTTTTGACTAATGTTGAGTCCATGGATTATACACACTTTTACCATTCCGCCTTTGCTAGCCTCTTCGGTACCGTGCATTGCCCTTTCTCACCTTGAGAGTTGGTGCAAACTTCACGGTGCATCCAAACCCGTGATACGATCACGCCTATCACACATAAACCTCCCTATATCTTCCTCAAAACAGCCACCATACCTACCTACTATGGCATTTCCATAGCCATTCCAAGATATATTGCCATGCAACTTTCCACTGTTCCGTTCATCATCATCATGACATACTTTACTTTTGTCATATTGCCATTGCATGATCATGTAGTTGACATCGTATTTGTGGCAAAGCCACCATGCATTATTTTTCATACATGTCACTCTTGATTCATTGCACTATCCCGGTACATCGCCGGAGGCATTCATATAGTGTCATATTTTGTTCTAAGTATCGAGTTGTAATTGTTGAGCTGTAAGAAAATAAAAGTGTGATGATCATCATTTTTAGAGCATTGTCCCAAGTGAGGAAAGGATGATGGAGACCAGGATTCCCCCACAAGTAGGGATGAGACTCCGGACGAAAATAAAAAAGAGGCCATAAAAAAGAGAAAAGGCCCAAATAAAAAAATGAGAGAAAAAGAGAGAAGGGACAATGCTACTATCCTCTTACCACACTTGTGCTTCAAAGTAGCACCTTGTTCTTCATGTAGTGAGTCTCATATATTGTGCTTCAAAGTAGCACCATGTTTTTCATATAGTGAGTCTCATAAGTTGTCTTTTTCATACTAGTGGGAATTTTTCATTATAGAACTTGGCTTGTATATTCCTACAATGGGCTTCCTCAAATGCCCTAGGTTTTCGTGAGCAAGCAAGTTGGATACACACCCACTAGTTTTCTTTTGTTGAGCATTTATTTATAGCTCTAGTGCATCCGTTGCATGGCAATCCCTACTCCTCATGTTGACATCAATTGATGGGCATCTCCATAGCCCGTTGATTATCCTCATCAATATGAGACTTTCTCCTTTTTTTTGTCTTCTCCACACAATCCCCATCATCATATTCTATTCCACCCATAGTGCTATATCCATGGCTCATGCTCATGTATTGCGTGAAGGTTGAAAAAGTTTGAGATTATTGAAGTATGAAACAATTGCTTGGCTTGTCATCGGGGGTATAGAAGTTGGGAACATCTTTGTGTGACGAAAATGAAGCATAGCCTAACTATATGATTATGTAGGGATGAACTTTCTTTTGCCATGCTATTTTGAGAAGACATGATTACTTTGATTAGTATGTTTGAAGTATTACTATTTCTTTTATCAATATGAACTTTTATTTTGTATTCATTTGGATCTGAACATTCATGCCACAATAAAGAAAATTACATTATGAATTATGCTAGGTAGCATTCCACATCAAAAATTCTTTTTTTATCATTTACCTACTCGAGGACGAGCAGGAATTAAGCTTGGGGATGCTTGATACGTCTCCAACGTATCTATAATTTTTGATTGTTCCATGCTATTATATTACCCCTTTTGGATGTTTATGGGCTTTATTTTACACATTTATATCATTTTTGGGACTAACCTACTAACCGGAGGCCCAACCCATATTGTTTTTTTTGCCTATTTCAGTATTTTGAAGAAAAGGAATATCAAACGGAGTCCAAACGGAATGAAACCTTCGGGAGCGTGATTTTTGGAACAAACGTGATCCACAGGACTTGGAGTGAAAGTCAAGAAGCAGTTGAGGCCTCCACGGGATAGGAGCCCCCCCCCCCCTATAGGGTGCACCCCCTGTCTCGTGGGCCCCTCAGGCGGCCACCGACGTACATCTTCTTCCTATATATACCTACGCACTCGAAAACATCCAGGGGCACCACGAAACACAATTTCCACCGCCAGAAACCTTCAGATCCGCGAGATCCCATCTTGGAGCCTTCAAGGCACTCTGTCGGAGGGGAATCAAGCACGGAGGGCCTCTACATCAACATCCTTGCCCTCCGATGAGTCGTGAGTAGTTTACCACAGACCCACGGGTCCATAGTTATTAGCTAGATGGCTTCTTCTCTATTTTGGATCTCAATACAATGTTCTCCCCTCTCTTGTGGAGATCTATTCGATGTAAACTCTTTTTGCGGTGTGTTTGTCGAGATCCGATGAATTGTGGGTTTATGATCAAGTTTATCTATGAATAATATTTGAATCTTCTCTGAATTCTTTTATGTATGATTAAGTTATCTTTGCAAGTCTCTTGAATTATCAGTTTGGTTTGGCCTACTAGATTGATCTTTCTTGCCATGGGAGAAGTGCTTAGCTTTGGGTTCAATCTTGCGGTGTCCTTACCCAAAGGATGTAAAGGGTTGCAAGGCACGTATTGTATTGTTTCCATCGAGGATAACAAGATGGGGTTTATATCATATTGCATGAGTTTATCCTCTACATCATGTCATCTTGCTTAATGCGTTACTCTGTTCTTATGAACTTAATACACTAGATGCATGCTGGATAGCGGTCGATGTGTGGAGTAATAGTAGTAGATGCAGGCAGGAGTCAGTCTACTTGTTATGGACGTGATGCCTATATACATGATCATGCCTAGATAATCTCATAACTATGCGCTTTTCTATCAATTGCTCGACAGTAATTTGTTCACCCACCGTAATACTTATGCTATCTTGAGAGAAGCCACTAGTGAAACCTATGGCCCCCGGGTCTATCTCTTATCATATTTGCTTCCAATCTACTTTTATTTGCATCTTTACTTTTTGCATCCATATTATAAAATACCAAAAATATATTTATCTTATCATACTATCTTCATTAGATCTCACTTTTGCAAGTGGTCGTGAAGGGATTGACAACCCCTTTATTGCGTTGGTTGCGAGTTCTCAATTTGTTTGTGTAGGTGCGTGGGACTTTTGAGAAGCCTCCTACTAGATTGATACCTTGGTTCTCAAAACTAAGGGAAATACTTACGCTACACTTGCTGCATCACCCTCTCATCTTCGAGGAAAACCAACGCAAGCTCAAGACGTAGCACCCGCCTGCTCCGGCCAACAATTTCTTGCCCATCACCGCCATGTCACCGCCATCCCTGTGCCATGAAGCCGAAGGCTCGCCCACTCACGTCGTCTGCAGTCCCTCCTACCGATGTCGCCGCGCTGCCAAGCACACGAGCAGCTGGTGGAGCCGCGTCTATGCACACAGCGTACGAAGAGGAGGACGAGCGTGTGCTCCAGCACGCCGACGAGGAGGAACTAGCGTGTCATTGTCGTCTCCGCCCGCGCGGAGGAGGCGCGCATGGTGGTTGTCGCGGCGGAAGCCGGTCGCGCGCGCGTCGAGCTCGCAAACCGGGTGCGGACGCGGAATCTACCTTCAAGACCTTGAATGCCACGTGGATCCTGCAATCTGATAGAGCAATTTGGGTCAGTCGACTCATGTGAGCCATTTGATGCAACATGGATGGCTAGATGGGCTTCTTCCACCTCTTCTGTCGTCTTCTTCCTTCGCTCCGTCGAACTTCTTTCACAAATCGACTGACCCAAATTATACTATTAGTACGAACGTA
This sequence comes from Aegilops longissima, assembly GCA_021605205.1. NCBI lineage: Eukaryota > Viridiplantae > Streptophyta > Magnoliopsida > Poales > Poaceae > Aegilops > Aegilops longissima. The sequence continues at coordinate 33,447,405 of CM038676.1, forward strand.
TTAAGTACAGTAGGAACATGAAGATACGAGCAGTAGTACCAACTGCAAGAAGATCAGTAGTAAGACATAGTACTAGTACTACTGTATGTACTAAAGAGTTCAAATAACGAGAAAGAACATATTAAACATAGTTCTGCTGGGGCCTCAGCACAACACACCCTTGAAAATAAACTAAGCAACTAGTCCGCTTGACACTGCAGTAGAACCAGCATGAGCGACGGCACTGCCACCTACTCGGAGTCCGAGTCCATGTCCTCGACTTCGTCCTCGTCCCTCTTCCTCTTCCTCTTCCTCGTCGCCGACGCTTCTTTGCTTGAACCGGACACTGGGCTCTACTTCTTCATCCAACCCTTGTAGATATTTAAACAAAGGTAGACATCCATTGCTGCGTACAGGATGTGATCTTCATCTAATGTCTTCGACTCCCATGCATGATGAAACTCGTGATGAGGTTTCTTCAGTTTAGCATACAAAGGATCAATCATGGCTGCTGCCAGGGTCAGCATTGAAGGTTGAGAGGAGGACACCAGGCTCGCCTTCTGGAGATCGAAGGGTTGGCCTACAACGATACCTATCCGACGCAGGATATCCCTGTCGTTCTTAAAGCCTACAGTAATGAATTTCACTCTTTTGTCCTTGAGGAAGTTCTTAAAATCCTGGCACTCAACGTCCGCATGGCATATGTGGTAGACCAAGCAAACGTTATGTACGCAAACCTGGATCAAGGCGGGCTTCTTCCTCTCTTCGTCCTTTAGATCCTCCTCTCGTCCCAGGACTGTGGTGTACTCAACATCTAGCCCAGCGACCCACTCATCCGTTGAACTGTTGAACATGCATAGGAAGCGAGCAAGCCATGCTTTCACCGTCGCGGATCCACGTGTGTAGATGACGATGAACTGATTGCCGGTGATGGCTCTAACTTGGTACTCAGCGGCGACCATGGAGATTTGGGAGGCCATGGATTTTGGAGGAGGGTTAGGAGAAGTTGAACTATTGTACCCCGCAAAAACTGGGAGCGAACTAATGTGAAAGGATGGGACGACTAGGAGCGAACTGTTGTAAGGTAGTAGAAGACGGGGATGAGTAGGGCGTGCAAACGGCGTGGGGTTGCTGGCTTGCCCGGTGGATAAACGGATGCAAGCCCCCAAAGAGTTCTCGAGAACTATGCGGGACCCACTAGATGTCATGTCTACTAGACCCATATCGTAGGCCTAACGGTATAGCTTCTGCCTGTTCACACGCCATGCCGGCGCATGGATGTAACTTCACTTAATTCCGTCAACCGCGCGCCTCCCGCGACCTTCGCCTCCCTTGCACGGTCGGGCCCTTTGAGACTTTGACCGGCTATAAATGAGCAAGTTTTTTGCCTACTCCGCATGCATGATACTCCCTCTGGTCCTTTTTACTCCCGTCAACCGTTTGCAAAGTGTTTGACCAAATTTATACTTTTTTTGAACACCACCTTATATTAATTAACGAGCCACACCAGTACACTCATTCGATACAATATTCACCTCATAGGGCAGTACGTTATTTACAAGAATACCATCTAATCTATTGTCAAAGCTATACTTAGCGATTAAGTATGCCACCTTATTGGCCGAACGGCTAATCTTTTACAATTGAAGATTATTGATCAACTTTGATATGCTCAACACTTTCATCTTCAGGTCACGCATAGCAGACCTGTCATAGTCCCTCGATGCAAGAGACGCTACCACAAAAGCGCAATCAGTCTCTAAAATTACAGGATTATGAAGAGAAATACCTATGTAGAGACCGGCAATGCAAGCCCTAAGCTCCGGTTCCTCCATGCTTTGACAGGCATCAATGAAATCCCACGACCAAATTTATACTAAAAATATCAATATCTACAATACTAATTATAATGAGTATAGGAACTATGTTTCATAGTGAGTGTAAAAATATTGATTTGACATTGTGAATGTTGATACATTTTTCTATAAGTCTGGTGAAAGTAGAGGTACATTGACTTCAGACAAAACTTAAATGCACAATGCAGACTAGTTCCTCTGTCCAGGTGCGTGGCATGTCCTATATTGTCATCACAACAAGGTTAGCTATTAGAGTACCACTACCTCCCTTCTAGTTTAAAGGGCTCGATTCAAAAATTTCACCTACTCTTAGCAAGATAGTAGAGGCGGTGGAATAGTTTTTGAAGTCTGCAAAAGTACTCAACTAGTGATGTCGTTCTTCACACAAAAATGTGTTTACCAATGCATGCATGAACACTAGTTACTCTAACCCCCCCCTCTCTTCTTTAATTCTTTGCCAAATCAGCAATGTTTGCTAGTATTCCCGTGTGCATGATAATAGTTAAGATACCACCATTATGGCCAACCTTAATCATCGCATGCAATAATTTAGTGCACCTTGAAATATGAACATGTGTGGGCGTGTATGTTTTTAATGACTTGAGACTATACCTAGCCCGGCATGCAAGATGACTTATTATGCACCATTCCCCATACCTGCAGGAAGCCCGTTCGTCTCCAAATATTTTCCTCTCCATGTGTGGAAACAATATGTCTGCCAAACTCTCCTTCTCCCTCCGACGGTCCCACCACTCCACCCCGTGCGAAAAAATCTGCATGCATGACTCTCCTCCCCCCACGCTCGTCCAATCCGTTGTGACCAGCAATATTTCCACCCCTTCGCTCCCCCGTAATTTACTCCAACAAATATGCCCATGTAGTTGTTACTTAACTGCAGGTGCATTGGGTCACTGACATATGGGCCCAACAGGTGTTTGGCCCACATGTCAGTGACACAACTGGACCTGCAGTTAAGTCAGTGCAGCTCAGTCCATATCTTACGTAGGTGTGCCATTGCTCGTTATAAATACTGCGCCTCCCACGACATCGCTACCTCCTCCCCCTCACGTTCACGTTCATCGCTATCTCCTCCCCCTCCCTCTCACGTCGACCACCATGGCATCGCCCCTCCCAAGCCCTAGGAGCCCCTCGCTGCACCGCGCGGACGGTCACGCGTCGTCGTTCCGTTCCTTGCCGCCACTAGTCAAGGAGGACGCGTCGGTGTTTCGCTCCTCGCCGCTATGCGATGCGTCGCCGTTCCGTTCCTCGCCGCCACTAGTCGAGGAGGACGCGTCGGTGTTCCGCTCCTCGCCGCGACGCGATGCGTCGCCGTTCCGTTCCTCGCCGCCACTAGTCGAGGAGGACGCGTCGGTGTTCCGCTCCTCGCCGCGACGCGATGCGTCGCCGTTCCGTTCCTCGCCGCCACTAGTCGAGGACGACGCGTCGGTGTTCTGCTCCTCGCCGTGACGCATCGAGGTGGACGCGTCGGCGTTCCCAATCTCGCCAGGACGCGCGTCGGAGGACGCGTCGGCTCCCTGCTACGAGGAGAATACCGCGCCGCCCGCCGAGCCCCCCTAGCGTTGAGGAGCTTTGGAAAGAAATGGATGTCGCCTTGTGGAAGGCTTTGCCTCCAGCAAAGCGCGCCAAAATAGAGGCAGAGAAGAAGGCCGAGGAAGAGAAGCGCACCGCAGAACAAGCTGCCTGGGAGGCCTATGTCGCGTCCGAGAGAGTCAGGCAATTGGCTCTTTGGCAGAAGGCTCGTGCGAGGGCCGTGAGGGTTGCTTGTCCGTTTATTTTACCAGGCCACTTATTACTGGGAGTGGTTGGGTTTTGTGATATGACGGCTTTACTGCCGCGCCACGAGCGGGGTGAGAGGTAAGACTCCCGTGCAGCGTCGCCCTCTACACTTGTACTACATCGGTCGTGGTTTATTAGTCCCCCATTGAATTTGACTGAAGATTTAACTGCCAAAATGTTAGTGCATGTCAACAAAAACTATATCGTTGGATTCGTATTTGAACATAGTTTTGAATGATATAATTTTAGGTGACATGCATCAGTATTTATCGTAGTATATATAATGTTAGTTCAATTTTTGGTCGTACTAATCTATAGTAGTAAGATGCCCGTGCATTGCACCGAAGAGTGAAATGCATTGATCGGGGAGTTGTTTATTTTGACAAAGAATGTGGGGGTCATCTCATGTGTAACGGGTATCGATAGGTTTCTTCGGATATTATCTCATCTCTAGAGCTCACAAACATCTAGGTGAAATAGATAAAAAGGTATCTTTTGCAAACAAAAGCGTTCAACTGTTCAACCCGCATCCAAAACTTGTGAAGAAATAACACTTACTGTGCTTTGCAAGAAATGATCTTTAAGAATTAGTTTTTGAGTATCGATTGTTATACATGTTGGCTACAGATGACATGGCACTTTCTTATAGTCAACAGTTGGCTATACTATTAAGTAATATTAACCATGCCCTTATACACCTAGACGGAGGGATTAAATCAGCATGACTTGCAAGGGGGCAGAGGAGATGTAAGAAATGGTTCATCCTAAGTCTTTCACCAGTACTGTAGTAAAAATTCATACATGGAAGATTCTAGACTAAACCATAAACGGATACAATTTTATTCATGCACGATACTCCAATAGAGCAAGATCCTGCATGGAAGTCTCCACATGCTTAGACAGCGGATTACATTGAGCGAAGACTAATGATCAACATTTAACTTGATAATGCGTAAAAAAATTAGAAGAACAGGGAGGCTCCTCCCCGGTTCCATTATCAAATGAAACCCAAAGTGTCTTACATCAGCTCACTGAGAGGAGCAGTTCAAAGGAAGGACTGCGGCGAAAGCCACTCAAGTTTAACGACAAGCTTACAGAATCAAAAGCGGCAAAGACACGGGCCATAAGCGCCCACACACACACTACATGTTTTCTAAGTGCACTTGATAATGCGTATGTCCAGGTGAACCTCCTTGGAGTCCCCATGCACCGCGTCGGCGGGTAAAGGATGCCATGGGTTTTCCAAGTCCACATTGGCGGGATAGTCCCAGCTCCCCAGAGTCCAAGTCCGTCCGATGAGGCCGGTGTCGCCGCCACGCCAATTCGAGGGGTAGTAACAGTGACCACGCACCCGTACATCTGCCTCGTGTCAGTGTCAGCGTCAGTGGCGATGCCCCTGACGCACATTACAGAGACGGGGCGGCGGCCTGCACGGGCCTCGCCGGTGCCCACGATCAAGAGGAAGACGCTACCGTCCTACTCCAAGACTAGCAGGCGGCGGTGATCCTCCAGCGACTCCGGCATGGTGAACCGGTAGCATGTTTCATACTTGATGTTCTCCACAAAGGGCCAGCAGTGACCGCTGCACGCATCCGTGAGGTGATGCACCATGTCCGCCGGCGAGCCACAAAATGACATCGGGCACTCATAGCAGTGGACGAAGGGCTCCTTGGAGGCATCGACCAGGCCGTCCATGAAACGGGAGTGGCTGTAGGGGACGTTGCGCCAGTTGAATATATGAGCAAGTTACTATGAGATTTAATCCGAATAAGCACAAAATAAATCATGACGGCTATAACAGAGATGAAACTAATCATGTGGACTAGCATAGTAGTAGGATACAGAGTAAAACATGAATTCTACAACGATTTCGAACAGGAAGGACGGAAACACATACGGTGCAATGGGAGCAGCACTGTTTGCGTTGAGGTTGTCGCCCATGTCGTTGAGTAAGAGGTTGCCGAGGTCGGGGAAGAAGTCGTCGTCGGTGAAGTCGTATAACAAGAGCCGCGAGAGTGCGCTCCCAGATTTCAACAATATACCACTAATGGAGCGCAGGAGGGGTGGATGTAGGGGACGCTATGTCACGAATGGAGCGCAGGAGTAGCACATGGAGCAAGAGATGGTGTCCTTACTAGTACTCCTAGTCTCTATCTATCTATATCTATATATATCTACTCTTATAGAAAACCGAGTTGGTGATGATGGTATGCCTGCCATCTTGTAATATAGACCGTCCGATCTATATCAGACGGATAGAAAGCCAACTATGACAATTTTACAAAAGATACCCGCACCTCTCTCCACATTAACAGATAAGGCCTTGCCTCGTTCATCCTTATCTCCCACAACCTCGTGCTACTCCCTATGTCTCTATCTCTACTACTCTTCTTTGTTTTTATAACAAATCGAATAGTGTTGCGCCGTCCGCTGCACGCCCGGCTGAACACGCCTCCTCGCCTCCATCATCACCAACTGAGTCTTTTATAGGAGTAGGAGTAGAGAAAAAACCGAGTTGGTGATGATGGTGTGCCGTGCAATGCACGGGCATCTTGCTAATTTTTTTTGCATATAAGTCCAAACACCACGTAGACACAGTCTTTGAGCACAGTTCGTAGTCGTTCCACGCTCGGGCATTGAAGTTTGTAACTATTTTAGATTAGAATATATTACTCCTCCGGTGCTAGTAGTAGAGCAGAGTCCTACTCTACTACTCAACTCTAGCAAGCTAGGGCATAGTACTGTAGTAGGTACTGTAGGGAGTACCAGTACTGTGATCACTCAAGCAAGTTTTCTGGCATCGATATGACCCTACGCTGCTGGTATGTGTCTCGTAAGTCAAGCGGCGTGCTGTAGTCATCATCACCTGTCCACTTCCCGTAGCACATATTCGCTTCTCCATCTTTGTCCGCACATAATCTCGTCCAAGCTTCCATCCCCGCTAAGGCGCCTCCCCCCCTCGTCCGAAACCCAAGCACTAAAAATGGCAGAACCGAGCAGCGTACGCCGAAAGAGTGGCTGGAATTCGCTCCCCACAGAGGTAATCAAGCTCATTGTTTCGCGTGTGGACAATCTCAAGATGCCGCTCGCCGGCGGCTCGTCGGGCTGTACCGCTTACTCAAAGCCCTCGGGCGGAGCTTTTAAGCCAGCTCCTTGCTTGCCGATGCCGCCGATCTTCGTAAACGGCGGTCACGCAGCATAACGATCGAGGGTGGCGAGCATCAACCCCTTCATCGTGATCCGATCCCGTCGCCTCAGCTACATTAACGGTATGTACTTGGGTCGGCATGAACACGTCTTAGATGGTGCTCGTCGATGGTCGCGGCAGCTGGATGCTCGTGGAGGTCTACACCCGGCGATTGATCCCCCTTCCTTCGATTAACACTGCACTGTTTTGGCGTCGCGGCCCACAATACTCGGAATCTTACAGTAGCCAACATGATACCAAGTTTGATTTGCTCAAGGTTGTAATCTGCCAAGTGCCCACAAGATCTGCGAAATATAAAGACTTCTGGCTAATTGCGTTCTTCAATCGCGGTCTCGCCTATCTGATAGGTCACTGCGGTAAGTGGATAAATCTGCACGTCCATCGCAGGATCATACATCCTCCATGGTTCTCTGATGCCATTGAACACAAGGGCTTCATTTACGCCGTCAACTCCTTCTATGGCTGGACGTATTGCTGGCCTACTCTAGTCATCGCTACAAACGGCTGTTACAGCAGTATGTTACTTTCCTATGATATCATGATGGCTTGCTTATATTATCACAACATTTATCGAAAAATATTCATGCTCATAACATGTTGTTCTTAAGATTGACTAAATCAAGAGTCCTTTTTTATTTGACTCCAACTTGATATGATGTTGTAGGCCGCCTGGTGTCCCCACCCTTCCTAATCCCAGAACCTTTCAAAGAAAAGCGGCATGGCAGTTGTAGGTGGTTCCTGGCTTGATCAGACGACGGCGAAAGATTGATGATCGTTCACACATATCGGACGTGTTGTTTCACAGAATACAATCACAGTCACTGCAAGGTCATTGAGCAGGATCCCAGCTTCTCCGGGCCTTCATGAATTTTTGACTGGAGGCTGGTAAGTAGCCTTGGTGCATGCTCTCTGTTTGTCATACTGAATTATCCGATTAACCAGGAGATAACCGACTGCAAGGATCATGATGGCAACGCGATTTCGTTCATCAGGCAAAATTGTGTGTACACAGCGTACAATGCGTCTCTGCATGCACCATACCCTGATATGTGCCGCCACGCTCCGCAGCCCAAAGTAGGAGAGAGGGTCGCAAGTATCGACTTCACCTGCTGGCTTGAGTTTCCCTCAGCACCCATCTGGTTCAAGCCGCCACCAATCTCCACAGCTTAATAAATAGTAACGCCTAACTGAGCCAGCTTAGTTAGATGCGCATACTTGGTGTAGTAGGATCTTTATTTAGTTTGATGCATACACTTGTTCTTTTTGGTAGCCCTTTTGTAATGATGGCTGATGTTTGGTTTGGAAGAGAGAGCGCGCTTTCACTCTTCCGCCTGCTTATCGCTTCTGCTCCACCCCAGCCCTGGTTGCTGCTGATGCTGTTTTCAATGTACAATCAGTAGTATATTTCGTCTGTTGGTTGAATAAATGTGTTGTTAGAATGACAAACACAATGTTTTGGAAGTCATTGCATGGTTCGATCCTTTAGTGCCCCGTACCATACGTAGCTCATACTATTTTTTGTACGGAACACATTTTCCACTTGTTGATAAGATGCAGCCCACTGATGAAGGCCCAATAAAGAAGCCCATAATTAACTGGAAGGGAGTTTCTCACATGAATCCGGCCCAGGCACATGCTCATGGTCCCCTAAACATAAATAAGTAAATAAATAAATAAAGCTAAATGCTCATGCACCAGTTCTTTGGGAAAATAGGTAGCCCAGTATTTCTTTTTGAAGAATACCCAAGCTAGGCCTATTTGTTTTCTCCGAATTACTGGGCTGCAAATCTTTCAAGACGAGGAGGGATGCATTGCGTCGTGGCCAAAGAGTATGGTCAATGTCTGTTAAAAGTAATGTCAAAAGGGGTTGAAAAATCCAAAAAATTTATAGCAAATGGGATATTAGTTTTTTTTTTGTTTTTGTTCTTCACTGATATCTTATAAGTATTTCATTGGATTTAACATGACATAGTACTAATTTATTTTTAAATTATGGCTATTAATTTTTGGATTAAGAATATTTCGTTCCCTAGCAAAAATTTGCGAATTTTCAAAATTTCCCACATTTTAGTTAATCTTTTGACCCTGGTACTGACCAGAAAATGGCCAGCAATTCTAAAAATGGAAAATGGGCTGCAATAAATTCCATATGAATTAGAAAATGAGTAAAAGTTATAAAAATAATAGCAAATGACTGACTTGTTTACGCAAGGCTTTGTGAGTGAACACACGATTCTAGCAGCAGTGACTGTTGGATGTCCATCCAACGGCCGACGTGCTTCTTCAATCTCTGATCTTCCTGCTCCAGCCGCCTAAACTAGCGCCGTCGGGACTGCCTGCTCCCTCCTCTTGTGGCCCGCTGTGATGCCGCGCAGGCCTCCCCGACCCACCCTACTCCCTCCGCTGGCCTAGTCGCCCGCAATCAACTGCCTCCTTATTACGCGAAAAAAAATGATTCCTCCCACTGACATCTGGGGCGCACCGGTTGGGAGGATGACTTGTGAGCCTACTACATTGATGTGTACGCAGGGCTTGTCAACTTAGTCAACAAAAGATTCTAGCAGCAGTAACCGTTGGATTTGAATCGAACGGTCATGCTGCTTCTTCAATCGCTGCTCTTCTTGCACCAGCCGCCCAAACCAGCGCCGGCGAGACCGCCTGCTCCTGCCTCCAGTGGCCGGCTGTGCTGCCGTTGAGGCCTCATCGCCCCCTACTACTCCCACCGCTAGCCAGGCCCTGCGGCGACGGCAGCCTGACACCGCAGCCGAACCAGTGAACCCTCGTACTCCTCTTCGCGTGGGCATCCATTGTCGTGTCTTCCCCGGCTCCGCGTCGTCCCCTTCCTAGGCCTCGCCGTCGTCCACCGCCTTGGTGCTCTCGGCGCGGCGTGGTCAATGTGGTCAACGACATTCCATCGGAAGAGTACTGTATGTGGAGAGGCTGACAGCTGGGTCCACGGCCACAACCCAGTTTTTTTATGATTTGCCAAGTAAGTCGCTTTGTCAGGCCTGTTGGGCTGCAAATCTTTCAAGACGAGGGGAGCTTTCATTCGGCTGGCCGAGAAAATGGCCCATCAGTAATGAGAAATGGGTTGTACATTTTTAAAACACATCAAACCGGCAATTAGTTTCAATTTTTTTTTCATTTCGATATTTTAAATTACATTAATTTTTATGTGTGGAGAATTTGTTGGATTTTATATAGATATACATTTATTTTTAAAATCAGTTTGAATGTGAGTCGAAATTTCAGGATTAAAAACAGTTCGGACCGCACCAAAATATGCAAAATTTCGTATAATTTTTTATCCGTGGCCACAATATAGGCTGTAATGCTAACAAAAAGAATATAGGCTCCAAAAAAACCTTAAGAATTAGCAAATGGGCTGTAAATTATTAGAAATAATGGCAGATGGGTTGTATGTTGTTTTCCACAGATTTGAGGCTTTCCTAAAAAAAGGTTGACGCACAAGCAGTGACTGTTGGATAGCCATCCAACGGCCGTCGTGCTTCTTTAATCTATGCTCTTCCTGCTCCAGTTGCTCAAACAAGCGCCGGCGGGACTGCCTGCTTCCTCCTTCCCGCAGCCAGCTGTGCTGCCGCGCAGGCCTCACCGTCCCACCGTACTCCCGTCGCTGGCCTAGCCATCCCTCTACTCACCCACACCTGCTGTTATTCTCCGGCGACGGCAGACGAACCAAGAAACCTCAGACAGTCATACTCTCCTTCGCATGGGAAACAACCGCCGAGTCTTCCTCGTGATCCGTGTCGCCCCTTCCTAGGCCTCGCCGCCGTCCATCGCCATGGTGCTCTCGGCGGGCGTGGTCAATGCGGTCAACGATCGACTTCCATCGTTCTTATCACCCTTCCACACCAAGGGGCCTGTTCAACCATTATTAACAACCCCTCCAGTTATTTCAATTAGGCCCTTTCCAACCAACGGGTTTCTTGTTAAAACCCTTCCCGGGATTGTTCCATTCACCAGCCCTCCAAAACGGGGTCATGTTTCAACCCCCTTAGGGGCCCCCTTTCCCCCCTCGTTCTCCAGCCCTCCACCAAAAAAGGTCTGTTCTCCGGCCCGCCCAACCGGCCCTTTTACAAACCCCATAATTTTTTCATAAGAGGCCCACAAATCATGGTTGGGTTTTGCCAATTAACGAAGAATGCTTGTTGGAGTTATTAAAAAGCCACGGATGTGTCTTTTTGTAGGTAACCTTTGTAGGTTTTTCCGGGTTCCGGGGGCTTGCCTTCTGGGTTTTTGGCCAACGTCCCCTGTCGGGGTGTGGAAGAAAGCGGCACGTTTCCCCCCGAAACCTTTATGGGGAAACTCCAAATTTTCCTCCCCCTCCTTCCCTCCTTCTTTCCGTCTTTGGGCCCCAAAATGCATGGCGCCTTGCGCTCCAGCCCCCCGGTAAACCCTTTTCCTTCCTTTAATTTTTGGGTCATAAATTAGGACCACAAATCCAAGCTTGGGTTTTGGGCCCCAAAGGAAGAAGTGGGTCAATTTGCAGGAAAAAATTCCTTGGCCCAAAAAGCAGGTGGTGGTCCCTTTTTTTTGGTTGATTTTGGGCGCCCGGGGCGGGCCCTTCCGCCCCGATTCTTGGGCTCGGCCCTTATTCGGGATGGTGGAGCCGGCCTTCAAGTTCCCCCTCAGGGTTCCAAGCCAATTTATAAATTTTGAAGGGGCGGGGGCGGAAAATTTCCTTCGGCGCCCTTGGCCGTTCTTCTCGGCTCTTTCCCCAAATTCCGTTGGGGCCCGCGTTGGCAAACTCCTTCCGTCCCAACTTCTTTCTCCTTCCTTTAATCATGCCCTTTGGCCGCCGGGCTCTTGGAGGCGCCCGGTCCCATAGAATTGCCAACCCGGCGGGGGGTAAGGGCCTTGGGAGGGGCTCCCGCAAATCCTACAGCGGCAACATGCCCGGCCCCAAGGAGCGGCTTCCTTCCTCACGGAAAATTTGGCCTTTGAAAGTTTTGGGCTGCCGGGCGACACCTTCCGGCCAACCTTAAGGGTTCTTTCGGGCCCGGCCATATCCGGACCCAATGGGTGCCATGGTCCACTTTCAACCTTCCCCTCTCTTAACCTGAAAGGTCACCCATGGATCCTTCGCCCGCTTCCCCTTGGCGCCCAGGGCCGGTCCGGCGGGGGGGCCCGGAATTCAGCCGGCGGGCTCTCGGGGTCGGTATTTTCCCAAGTTCTTGGAATTGCCAAAATGGGCGAACTCCTTTTTTTATCCGCAAAGGCGGGGAGAAATGACCTTCCGGGCCTTCGCCAACGGCGCCGCCGCAAGGGAAAAAAAAACTGGGGCCCGCCCCGGGCCCCGCCGCGGAGGCCCTGGGCCGGGTAAGGAAGAAGGGCGAAGGGGCCACCGGCCCCGGGGAACCTCCTTACATTCATATGGGATTGTTGGCGGGCCGTTTCTTGTTTGCCAAAAGGTCCTTCAAACCCCAACGCATAAGCGGCGGGCGGCCTTGAAAGGGATGGGGCGTGAGGCTTCAAAAACCAACCTTGGGGGGGTCCCGGATTTTGGCGGAGGTAAAGGTGAACCCAAAGGGTTCGGTGTTTTTACCGGGTTGGGCCCCCTTCTCAATCCGGGTCTTCCCGAAATTTAGAAGGGTGGGAATCCTTCCCCGGGTGGGGGGGCCAAAACCCTGGCTCCTTGGTTGAAGAGGGGAAACGGTTAGCCCGGGCGCCCGGTTTGGGGCGGTGGGGTTAAACTTGGAATTTTTCCCATTGTCTTAATTGGTTGATTTAAGGTTTATAACCGGAGGTTTTGGCCTTGGTTGTTGGTTAATGGTGAATTTAAAGAGGAGGCCTTTTCGAACCGGCCTTCGGTTTAAAAGGCCGAAGGCCTAGGAAAAAAAAAAAGATCCGCCACGAAGCCTTAAAATTTCCGCACGGACCGGGGGCCCTGGGAAGGGGCCCAAGAGGGGAAAGCCTGGGGAACCAAGGCCGAACGGCCGGGTCTTTCGGGGTAAGCCCAAACTTCTTCTGTTGGATTGGTTGGAGCAAAGGCCTTTTTCCTTGGTTTCTCATTAATCCTTTTTTTGGTGAATGGGTTCAAGGTAATCACGGCGGGAGGAAACCCAGGCTGCCAAGGGCGAGAGGTCCGGAAAACCCTCCGGTTTATCCGGGGTTGGGTCCAAAACCGGGGATCTTGGTAGGGTTCCCAAGCTTGCCTTCCTAAGGGGATGGGAATGGGGCAAGGAACGATTTTTACCGAGTTGGGCCCTTAATTTGCCCGGGAAACCCCTAATCCGGATTATTGGGAATTGATTATGGGTGAGTAAAGTAGGGATCTCGGATTCGAGGGCCTAAAACCTAAAGCAGCCAGGTTAAACCCGTTAAATGAATTTGGCCTGGTAGCTGGCCCTCGGTTTGGTTGGCCGGGGATTTTACTTAACCCCAAGTTAAATGGCCCCTTTAATAAAACGGGGATTTAGGTTTATCACCATCCCCCATGGTAGGAAAAACCGGCCAAGGTTAAGCTGGGAACGGTGTTCCTTGGGAGCCCAGGGGGAGGATTGGTTGTATATTATACTAAACGGCCCGGTTTATTAATTAAAAGAGAAACCCTAGGGGAAAAACAAGGGAAGGTCCCAATCCCCTGGGAGGGTTTCCTTGTCTTTATCATGGAGGTTTCAAATCTTCCTTTTCAAGGGCTTTGGACTAGCCCATTGATTATCCTTTCACACCTTGGAATTGGCCCAAAAATTTTTGGGATCAGGCCATTTTGGGTGGAAAATTTATTCAAAACCCGGGGAATTCGGGTAGGGGCGAACCTGGCGTCTTTGGGCGGAAATGGAACCCGGGGCCAAGGGACCCGAATGGTTTTTGGGAGGGGTCCTTCGGGACCCTTTAATTTCGGCCTTGGGATTTAAAATTTGAATAAATTTGGGAGGACCCAGGAAGGAAATCCCAAGGATAGGCTGGTAAAAGGCTACCTTAGGTTATTATTGTTGGAGTCCTTGGCTAAAAATCCGGTTTAATATAGACAACCGGGGATTAGGGGAGGGGTTCCAGCCGGTTACCAATGGTTTAGGAAGACTACATAACCGTATGGGAAGGTTTTCCCGCGCAAAGGAAGTTTCCCAAATCCCGGAATTGGGGCAAAATCTTCCAATCCTTTTGGTTAAATTTCATTCCGGTTTAAGAGGGTATTGATTCGGGAAATCCACACCCCTTAAATTAGGGATCCCGGGAGCCCCAAACCAAGGCCTTCAAGAGGGATCGGTTAAAGGTTGGAGTTTGGATTGGCGGGGGTTCCCTTTAAATTCCCAACAATTAAAAGGAATTATTAACCGTTAAATGTAAATTGGCTTTTTCGCCCAATAATTGGATTTCAGGTGTTTGAATAATAACCAAAAGCCCGGGTTTTTTGACTAGCTGGCCTGAAGCATTTTAAAAGGCGGATTCTTGATTGGATCACCATCCCTTAGGAGTTTATGGCCAACCAAGCATTCCAAATCTGGTTGTTTGGCTGGCTTTTCCGTCCAAGCCCTTTCCTTTGAATGGGAGGTGCTCCGGATCCCATAGGAGGCTTTGGGTTTACCAAACCCCAAGGGGTTTTTCCCCGGTTCTGGTTCGTTGGGGACCCGGATCGGGCGGAAAGCCCGTGGAGAGGTAATCCCTTGGGCCCGGGTAATGCATCTCTTAATTAGTAAAGGGACCGGTTTTCCAATCCATCCTTTCTAGGGTTTGGGTTAGGTTGAATTGGCCGGGTATTTGGGACGGCGACCGTTTTCCCGGGGCCAAGGGTAAAATTATTTCCTGCCCGTTTCCGACAAAAAGGGGGGAAAATTGGGGTATTACCGGGGTTGGCCTTTGGAAATTCCCTTTCGGACGGCCCGTTGGGTGGGGCCTATATAAGGAGGGGGAGGGAGGGCAGCCGCACCCAAAGTCTTGGCGCCTCCCCCCTGCTACACCTCTTCCTCCTCCCGCAGCTTGCTTGGCGAAGCCTCGCCGAGTCTCGCCAGATCCACCACCACGCCGTCAGCTGCTGCTGGATCTTCATCAACCTCTCCTTCCCCTTGCTGGATCAAGACGGAGGAGACGCCACGCTAACCGTATGTGTGTTGAACGCGGAGGTGCCGTCTGCTCGGCGCTAGGATCTCCGGTGATTTGGATCACGACGAGAACGACTCCTCAACCCCGCTCTCTTGAACGCTTCGCACGCGATCTATAAAGGGTATGTAGATGCATCTCTCACACTCGTTGCTTAGATGAACTCATAGATGGATCTTGGTGAACGAGGAAATTTTTTATTTTATGCAACGCTCCCCACAAAGGGCATCATGAGCTAGGTCTATGCGTAGTTCTCTATTGCACGAGTAGAACACAATTTGTTGTGGGCGAGATGTTGTCAACTTTCTTGCCGCTACTAGTCTTATCTTGCTTCAGCGGTATTGTGGGATGAAGCGCCCGGACCGACCTTACACGACGCTTACGTGAGACAGGTTCCACCGATCGACATGCACTAGTTGCATAAGGTGGCTAGCGGTGTCCGTCTCTCCCACTTTAGTTGGAGCGGATTCGACGAAAAGGGTCCTTATGAAGGGTAAATAGAAGTTGACAAATCACGCCAGGCTTTCACGTAGGTAAGAAAACGTTCTTGCTAGAACCCTATTGCAGCCATCAGAAAGACTTGCAACAACAATTAGAGGACGCCTAACTTGTTTTTGCAGCAAGTGTTTTGTGATGTGATATGGCCAAAGTTGTGATGAATGATGAATGATATATATGTGATGTATGAAATCATGTTCTTGTAATAGGAATCACGACTTGCATGTCGATGAGTATGACAACCGCAGGAGCCATAGGAGTTGTCTTTATTTTTGTATGACCTGCGTGTCATTGAGAACGCCATGTAAATTACTTTACTTTATTGCTAAACGTGTTAGCCATAGTAGTAGAAGTAATAGTTGGCGAGCAACTTCATGGATACACGATGATGGAGATCATGATGATGGAGATCATGGTGTCATGCCGGTGACAAGATGATCATGGAGCCCCGAAGATGAAGATCAAAGGAGCTATATGATATTGGCCATATCATGTCACTACTATATAATTGCATGTGATGTTTATTATGTTTATGCATCTTGTTTACTTAGAATGACGGTACTAAATAAGATGATCCCTTATAATAATTTCAAGAAAGTGTTCTCCCTAATCGTGCACCGCTGCTAAAGTTCGTCATTTCAAGCACCACGTGATGATCGGGTGTGATAGATTCTTACGCTCACATACAACGGTGTAAGACAGTTTTACACATGCAAAACACTTAGGTTAACTTGACGAGCCTAGCATGTACAGACATGGCCTCGAACACAAGAGACCGAAGGTCGAACATGAGTCGATGGAAGATACGATCAACATGGAGATGTTCACCGACGATGACTAGTCCGTCTCACATGATGATCGGACACGGCCTAGTCGACTCGGATCATGTAACACTTAGATGACTAGAGGGATGTCAAATCTGAGTGGGAGTTCATTATATAATTTGATTAGATGAACTTAATTATCATGAACATTAGTCTAAATCTTTGCAAAATGTCTTGTAGATCAAATGGCCAACGCTCATGTCACCATGAACTTCAACGCTGCTCCTAGAGAAACCAAGCTGAAAGATGATGGCAGCAACTATTCGGACTAGGTCCGGAACCTGAGGATCATCCTCATAGCAGCCAAGAAACAATATGTCCTAGAAGCACCGCTAGGTGAAGCACCCATCCCAGAGAACCAAGACTTTATGAACGCTTGGCAGTCTCGTGCTGATGATTACTCCCTCGTTCGGTGCGGCATGCTTTACAGCTTAGAACCGGGGCTCCAAAAGCGTTTTGAGCAACACGGAGCATATGAGATGTTCGAGGAGCTGAAAATGGTTTTCCAAGCTCATGCCGGGTCGAGATATGAAGTCTCCGACAAGTTCTATAGTTGTAAGATGGAGGAAAATAGTTCTGTCGGTGAGCACATACTCAAAATGTCCAAGGTTGCACAACCGCCTGTCCCAAATGGATATTAACCTCCGGATGAGGCGGTCATTGACAGAATCCTTCATCGCTCCCACCGAGCTACAAGAGCTTTGTGATGAACTACAATATGCAGGGGATGGTGAAAACTATTCTTGAAGTATTTTCAATGCTAAAGTCAGCAGAGGTAGAAATCAAGAAAGAACATCAAGTGTTGATGGTCAATAAAACCACTAAGTTCAAGAAGGGCAAGGGTAAGAAGAACTTCAAGAAGGACGGCAAGGATGTTGCCGCTACCTGCAAGCCGCTTGCCGGGAAGAAGTCAAAGAATGGACCCAAGCCTCGAGACTGAGTGCTTTTATTGCAAAGGAAGGGTCATTTGAAGCGGAACTGCCCCAAATACTTAGCGCATAAGAAGGCCGCAACACTAAAGGTATATTTGATATACATGTAATTGATGTGTACCTTACCAAGACTCGTAGTAACTCCCGGTATTTGATACCGTGATGTTGCTCATATTTGTAACTCACAGCAGAGCTGCGGAATAAACGGAGACAGGCGAAGGACGAGGTGACGATGCGCGTCGGGAATGGTTCCAAGGTCGATGTGATCGCCGTCGGCACGCTACCTCTACATTTACCTACGGGATTAGTTTTAAACCTCAATAATTGTTATTTAGTGCCAAGTTTGAGCATGAACATTGTATCAGGATCTCGCTTAATGCGAGATGGCTACTCATTTAAACCGAGAATAATGGTTGTTCTATTTATATGAGAGATATGTTTTATGGTCATGCTCCGATGGTCAATGGTTTATTCTTAATGAATCTCGAACGTAATATTACACATATTCATAGTGTGAATACCAAAAGATGTAAAGTTGATAACGATAGTCCCACATACTTGTGGCACTGCCGCCTTGGTCACATTGGTGTCAAGCGCATGAAAAAGCTCCATTCTGATGGACTTTTAGAGTCTCTCGATTATGAATCATTTGACACATGCGAACCATGCCTTATGGGCAAAATGAACAAGACTCCGTTCTCCGGAACAATGGAGCGAGCAACCAACTTATTGGAAATCATACATACCGATGTAAAAGCGGTCCAATGAGCGTTGAGGCTCATGGAGGATATCGTTATGTTCTCACTCTCACGATGACTTAAGTAGATATGGGTATGTCTACTTGATGAAACACAAGTCTGAGACCATTGAAAAGTTCAAGGAATTTCAGAATGAGGTAGAGAATCAACGTGACCGAAAAATAAAGTTCTTACGATCAGATTGTGGAGGAGAATATTTAAGTCACGAATTTGGTACACACTTAAGGAAATGTGGAATCGCTTTCACAACTCACGCCGCTGAACACCTCAACAGTAACGGTGTGTCCGAACATCGTAATCGCACTCTATTGGATATGGTGCGATCTATGATGTCGCTTACTGATTTACTGCTATCATTTTGGGGATACGCTCTAGAGACAGCTACATTCACTTTAAATAGGGCACCATCTAAATCCGTTGAGACGACACCGTATGAATTATGGTTTGGGAAGAATCCTAAGCCGTCGTTTCTAAAAGTTTGGGGATGCGATGCTTATGTCAAGAAAATTCAACCTAAAAAGCTCGAACCCAAGTCGGAAAAATGCGTCTTCATAGGATACCCTAAGGAAACCATTGGGTATACCTTCTACCTTAGATCCGAAGGCAAGATCTTTGTTGCCAAGAACGGATCCTTTCCTGAAAAAGAGTTTCTCTCGAAAGGAGTAAGTGGGAGGAAAGTAGAACTCGATGAAGTACTACCTCTTGAACCGGAAAGTAGTGCAGCTCAGGAAAATGTTCCTGTGGTGCCTACACCGACTGGAGAGGAAATTAATGATGATGATCAAGGTATTTCGAATCAAGTTGCTACTGAACTTCGTAGGTCCACAAGGACACGTTCCAAACCAGAGTGGTATGGCAACCCTGTCCTGGAAATCATGTTGTTAGACAGCGGTGAACCTTCGAACTATGAAGAAGCAATGGCGGGCCCAGATTCCAACAAATGGCTTGAAGCCATGCAATCCGAGGTAGGATCCATGTATGAAAACAAAGTATGGACTTTGACAGACTTGCCCGATGATCGGCGAGCGATAGAAAAAATGGATCTTTAAGAAGAAGACGGACGCGGATGGTAATGTTGCCATCTATAAAGCTCGACTTGTCGCTAAAGGTTATCGGCAAGTTAAAGGGGTTGACTACGATGAGACTTTCTCTCCCGTAGCGAAGCTGAAGCCCGTCCGAATCATGTTAGCAATTGCCGCATACTATGATTATGAGATATGGAAAATGGACGTCAAAACGACATTCCTTAACGACTATCTTAAGGAAGAACTGTATATGATGCAGCCGGATGGTTTTGTCGACCCTAAGAATGCTAACAAGGTATGCAAGCTCCAGCAATCCATTTATGGGCTGGTGCAAGCATCTCGGAGTTGGAACATTTGCTTTGATGAGATGATCAAAGCGTTTGGGTTTATGCAGACTTATGGAGAAGCCTGTGTTTACAAGAAAGTGAGTGGGAGCTATGTAGCATTTCTCATATTATATGTAGATGACATACTTTTGATGGGAAATGATATAGAACTCTCGGACGGCATTAAGGCCTACTTGAATAAAAGTTTTTCAATGAAGGACCTTGGAGAAGCTGCTTATATATTAGGCATCAAGATCTCTAGAGATAGATCGAGACGCCTCATAGGTCTTTCACAAAGCACATACCTTGATAAGATATTGAAGAAGTTCAAATGGATCAGTCCAAGAAAGGGTTCTTGCTCAGATTATAAGGTGTGAAATTGAGCTCGGCTCAATGTCCCACCACGGCAGAAGATATAGAAGAGATGAGTGTCATCCCTATGCATCAGCCATAGGGTCTATTATGTATGCCATGCTGTGTACCGCACCTGATGTAAACCTTGCCGTAAGTTTGGTAGGAAGGTACCAAAGTAATCCCGCAAGGAACACCGGACAGCGGTCAAGAATATCCTGAAGTACCGAAAAGGACTAAGGACGTGTTTCGTTTATGGAGGTGACGAAGAGCTCGTCAGAAGGGTTACGCCGACGCTAGCTTCGACACAGATCTGGATGACTCTAAGTCACAAACCGGATACGTGTATATGTTGAATGGTGGAGCAGAAGCTGGTGCAGCCGCAAGCAGAAGCGCGTGGCGGGATCTACATGTGAAGCGGAGTACATGGCAGCCTCGAGGCAGCGATGAAGCAATTTGGGTGAAAGAGTTCATCACCTACCTAGGAGTCATACCCAATGCGTCGGGGCCGATCAAACTCTTCTCGGACAACACCGGAGCTATTGCACTTGCCAAGGAGCCTAGGTTTCACAAGAAGACCAGCACATCAAGCGCCGCTCAACTCCATTCGTGAAAATGTTCAAGATGGAGACATAGAAATTTGCAAAGTGCATACGGATCTGAATGTCGCAGATCCGCTGACTAAACCTCTTCCCGAGCAAAACATGATCAACACCGTAACTCTATGGGTGTTCGATTCATCACAATGTAACTAGATTATTGACTCTAGTGCAAGTGGGAGACTGTTGGAAATATGCCCTAGAGGCAATAATAAAAGGATTATTATTATATTTCCTTGTTTGTGATAATTGTCTTTATTCATGCTATAATTGTATTATCCGGAAATCGTAATACACGTGTGAATACATAGACCACAACATGTCCCTAGTGAGCCTCTAGTTGACTAGCTCGTTGATCAATAGATAGTCATGGTTTCTCGACTATGGACATTGGATGTCATTGATAACGGATCACATCATTAGGAGAATGATGTGATGGACAAGACCCAATCCTAAGCATAGCACAAGATCATGTAGTTCGCTTTTGCTAGAGATTTTCCAATGTCAAGTATCTTTTCCTTAGACCATGAGATCGTAACTCCGGATACCGTAGGAGTGCTTTGGGTGTACCAAACGCCACAAGTAATCGGCTGACTATAAAGGTGCACTACAGGTATCTCCGAAAGTGTCTGTTGGGTTGACACGGATCGAGACTGGGATTTGTCACTCCGTATTACAGAGAGGTATCACTGGGCCCACTCGGTAGTGCATCATCATAATGAGCTCAAAGTGACCAAGTGTTTGGTCAGGGGATCATGCATTACGGTACGAGAAAAGTGACTTGCCGGTAACGAGATTGAACAAGGTATTGGGATACCGACGACATCGTGGTTCATCCGATGAGATCATCGAGGAGTATGTGGGAGCCAACATGGGTATCCAGATCCCGCTGTTGGTTATTGACCGGAGAGCCGTCTCGGTCATGTCTGCATGTCTCCCGAACCCGTAGGGTCTACACACTTAAGGTTCGGTGATGCTAGGGTTGTATGAATATGAGTATGCAGCAAACCGAAAGTTGTTAGGAGTCCCGGACGAGATCCCGGACGTCACGAGGAGTTCCGGAATGGTCCGGAGGTAAATAATTATATATAGGAAGTGCTATTTCGGCCATCGGGAGAATTTCGAGGGTTACCTGTATTGTACCGGGACCACCGGAAGGGTCCTGGGGGTCCACCGGGTGGGGCCACCTATCCCGGAGGGCCCCGTGGGCTGAAGTGGGAGGAACCAGCCTCGGTGGCTGGTGCGCCCCTTGGCCCCCCGCGCCTAGGGTTGGAAACCCTAGGGTGGGGCGCCCACTTGCCTTGGGGGCACTCCACCTCCGCCGCCGCCTTGGGAGATTCAATCTCTAGGGCGGGCCCTGGGGCCTATATAAAGGAGGGGGGAGGGAGGGCAGCCGCACCCTAAAGTCTTGGCGCCTCCCTCCCCCTGCTACACCTCTTCCTCCTCCCGCAGTTGCTTGGCGAAGCCCTGCCGGAGTCCTGCTGCATCCACCACCACGCCGTCGTGCTGCTGTATCTTCATCAACCTATCCTTCCCCCTTGCTGGATCAAGACGGAGGAGACGTCACGCTGACCGTACGTGTGTTGAACGCGGAGGTGTCGTCCGTTTGGCGCTAGGATCTCCGGTGATTTGGATCACGACGAGAACGACCTCCTCAACCCCATTCTCTTGAACGCTTCCGCACGCGATCTACAAAGGGTATGTAGATGCGTCTCTCACACTCGTTGCTAGATGAACTCATAGATGGATCTTGGTGAACGTAGGAGAAATTTTATTTTATGCAACGTTCCCCTACACCACCAACTTAGCATCGACAATGCTTTGGTTGCCATTACGGCCGATTACCCCGGAATACTTCCAGCCTCACAGGTAACTGAGACCGAGGTCCCAATACTCTGATAATGACCTATCCATGCTTATTTCTTGATCACCGTATACCAATGGTGTTTCGCAGGGGGTACCTTCGAGGCAGGAAGCCGAGCCCGCGGCGGCTAGCCAACAAGGGGCAGTACGGCCCCGCAGGATTAAAAGAAGTGCGGTCCGGATCGAAACTCCGCCGCAACGGTATGGCGTGTCACCATATTACCAGGATTGATTCCGGGGAGGTTTACTAACGCTGGTGCTCCTTTCAGCAAAAAGAGCGCTCGCCGGACTGAGTCCGGAGAGGTTGCCAATCGAACCTCCGCCGGCCAGGCTCCAAAGCCGGGTACGGAAGCGGAGGCGAGCACGAGGCGTGCGTCAGATGCTCCTCCGACAGAGGATGCCAACAGATTGTCCGCCACCAACTCCAAGGTGGAGAGGGCCATGAATCACAAAGCGCCACGGACAGTTCTTCGTGACACATGTTTGTCCCAAGAGGCCTTGAATGCCTTCAATTCGGAGATGCGCACTCCGTGCCGCCAAGATGGTCTAGCCAGAGCCACGGAGCAGTATGTAAAGGACATACGGGTAAGGAAATTTGACAGTTATATATGCCAGTAGCCCCCGAGACTTAAAATAGTTAGAATAACTGATTTAAGGATCATTTGTTATGCAGGATTTTACAAAAAAAATACCCGACTGTCCCAGGAGCTTGAAGAATGCAAGGCCCAACTTGAGGCCGCACTAGCCGCTACAGGGGGAGCCACAGAGACCCCCTCTAGTAATATATGCTTCAAAAGATAAATAAGTTAGAAAGTGCGGCGTTTGTGTAAATCTGACAATAATATTGCAGATGCCGCCGGACTAGATCCAGACAAGCAACAGCTCCTGCGCCAACTAAAGGCCGGCGAGAGCGTGCTTACGAGGGTGCGGCAGGAGAAAAATAACCTCCAAGATGCCAACACCCAACTGGGTGAGGAACTAAAGGATGTTCGTGCCCAGTTGTCCGACCAGAAGGAGAATCTACGGCTTCACCACGGCATTTTCAAGAAGTGCTTGAGCGAACTTTGAAAGAGTTCGGCGAGGAAGGCGACTAACATAAACATGTATGTAGGTTTTCTCACAGGTCGTCCTAAAGAGGAGATGCCCAGTTCTTGGGTGATCTTCTTCCCGAATCGTCGGCTACCTGCACGAACGAGTTCGGCAGGTGATGAAAGGCGTCGGCCAGGCCTTGTGGCTATCTATCTCCCTGCCCGAAGGCATTGGAGAGCTGGCAGAGCGGATTCAAGGAGCACGGCGGCACTTCCGACTATGGAAGATATCGGCCTGCCGTCAGGGCGCCAGGGAGGCCTGGGCCATGGTGAAGACGCGGTACACGAAGGCTGACCCAAACCACATGGTTGAGGTCGGACCTGTGGGGCCTGATGGGAAGGAGATCCCTATAAGCTTAGTGTATGGCCAAGTAGAATTGGCCGCCAAGTATTCCCAGCAAGATTGTAAATTAGATAGCCTATTAGATGGCATTGAGGAGGAATACAATGAGTCGAGTTGACTATGTAATTAAATATGACATGAAAAATGTCTTCTAGCCGGATTGTAGATCGTTTTTCATAGCGGACCTTTTCGCTTCGACCTCAGGACCCAATAGTCCGGAGTGTGTCCGAATACCTTCGTGGTTATATAAGAACCGGGGTATGCATGGAGACAAGGCGTAGGGTTCATTATTGTTGTATCGCATAAGTGCCCAACTAGTTATGTTATATTACATGGATAGTAAGAAACATCTTCCAGGAGAATAGTTCCGTTAAGGGTTCCTTTCGCTGGGATGCATGCCCTAAAGTGCATGTCAAAACTGCTAAGAAAGCAGAAAATCATCTGGGGCAGATGAATAAATAGTTAAAAGTCATCTTTCAATTCACCGACCGAATATTCCCTTAAGAACGCTTAGCTTTCGGCTTCACCCACCGAGGTACACATCCGCTGACCCGGCAGTAATAATCGCAGAGGTGCTCCTTTACCACCTAGCCGAACAATCGGGATCGTAGGGGTAAGCACAAGAGCCAGGCAACCCAGCTTGGCCAAAACTTAAGTCATATCGATGCATATAACGGTGAATAAAAGGTACATGCGGAAGTTTGACACATGTGTTGGGCATGAAGCCCAGATAAATAAGCTTCGTTAAAGAAGCCCCGGGTATAATGAGCGCGACAGCGCGTCAAGTATGTGCGAACGGCGCTTAACGAGCCTCTAAAGGCTTTAAAAGAAAGGGAGGAGGAGAGAAATAAAAGACATCAAAATAGAAAATGTGGACGGAGGAAGGAGACGAACTTGGAGTCCGCGCTTAGGCGAGAATCTTCGTGAGACGGGCTGCGCTCCATTGGTTTGGCTCGAGTCGGTTATCCGATGCGCTTTCGCGGACGGTATGCTCCGCCGGTCAGGACCTGGTCGATGATGAAGGGACCTTCCCGTTTGGGCTTGAGTTTGTCCTTTTTCTTGTCCAGCAGGCGTAGAACTAGTTCGCCAACGTTGTAAGCTTTGGCCCGTACTTCCCTGCTTTGATATCTTCGAGCATGTCGTTGATAAAATGCGGAACGAGCCTTTGCCACGTCGCGCTCCTCCTCTAATGCGTCCAAACTGTCCTGCCGATCGAGCTCGGCTTCTCTTTCTTCATACATGCGCACGCGAGGTGAGTCATGAATTATGTCGCAGGCAAGACTGCCTCTGCGCCGCACACCATAAAAATGGTGTGAATCCGTAGTACGATTCGGCGTGGTCCGCAGCCCCGTAGTACGGAGTCGAGCTCCTCAACCCAAAGGCGTGTTAGATTCCTTGAGGGACCGCACTAGTCTGGGTTTAATGCCGCTCATGATTAGACCGTTTGCTCGCTCGACTTGACCATTGGTTTGAGGGTGATAGACTGAGGCGTAATCGAGCTTGATGCCCATGTTTTTGCACCATAATTTGACCTCATCGGCCGTGAAGTTGGTGCCGTTATCAGTGATGATACTGTGGGGGACACCGTAATAGTGCACTACCCCTAATATGAAGTCTATCACCGGTCCGGATTCGACCATTTTAACAGGCTTGGCCTCTATCCATTTGGTGAATTTATCCACCATGACCAATAGGTATTTTTGCTTGTGGGTTCCTCCTTAAGGGGTCCAACCATGTCAAGCCCCTGCACATGAATGGCCAGGTGATGGGTATAGTTTTGAGGGCGGTGGGTGGCATGTGGCTTTGGTTAGCAAAAGCTGGCAACCGACACATCGTTGGACTAAATCCTGCGATTCGCCCGGCCGTCGGCCAATAAAATGCTGTACGGAAGGCCTTGCCTACAAGGGCCGGGCTGCGGCGTGGTGCCCACCCAGTCCGGCATGAATTTCAGCCAGAGGTTTTGCCCTTCCTCTTCGGAGATACACCTTTGAAGGACTCCTGTAGTGCTTTTCTTATAAAGCTCTCCCTCATGGACTTTATAGGCTTTAGATCGCCGTACTATGCAGCGAGCCTCATTTTGGTCTTCGGGGAGTTCCTGCCTAGTTAGGTAGGCTAGGAATGGTTCCGTCCACGGGGCGATAACCGCCATTATTTCATGGGCGGAGGGTGTTATCTCGGTGGCAGAGCCTCCGATTGTGTCAGAGTGTTCGGCGTCAGGCAGTGCGGTTGGGTCCGGATTGTTATTTCCGGACTCCCCTTCCCATAGTACGGATGGCTTGAACAGCCGTTCCAGGAAGATGTTGGGTGGGACGGCATCGCGTTTTGCACCGATGCGTGCTAATATGTCCGCCGCCTGGTTGTTATCCCGGTTTATATGGTGAAATTCGAGCCCTTCGAACCGTGCTGACATTTTTAGGACCGCATTGCGGTATGCTGCCATATTCGGATCTTTGGCATCAAAGTCTCCGTTTATTTGAGATATCGCGAGGTTCAAATCCCGCGCACCTCTAGGCGCTTAATGCCCATGGAGATCGCCATCCGGAGGCCGTGCGTAAGGGCCTCGATTCGCTGTGTTGTTGGAGTCCGTATACATTATCTCAAGGACGATTGGACTGTGTCCCCGATTGGGGACGCCAGACGACGCCAGCCCCAGTGCCTGCCAACATTTTGGAGCCGTCAAAGTGCATGATCCAATTGAGTATGCGCCGCATTTTTAGGGAGTTCAGCTTCGTCCATTCGCCACGAAGTCGGCCAAAACCTGCGACTTGATAGCTCGTCGTGGCTTATAGGTTATGTCGAATGGAAGGAGCTCTATGGCCCATTTAGCAATCCGGCCCGTCGCGTCGCGGTTGTTTATAATGTCGTTAAGAGGTACTTCGGAGGCTACCGTTATCGAACACGCTTGAAAGTAGTGTCGCAGCTTCCGGGATGCCATGAACACCGCGTATGCTATCTTTTGATAATGTGGGTACCTGGACTTGCATGGAGTGAGGAAAGTGGACACATAATAAACCGGTCTTTGAAGAGGGAACCGGTGTCCGTCCGTTTTTCGCTCGACAACGAGCACCGCTACCGACAACTTGATGTGTTGCGCGATATATAATAGCATTGGTTCGCCCATGTTGGGCGCGGCCAGGACCGGATTTGTAGCCAATATGGCTTTTATCTCTTCCAGTCCGGCCGTGGCGGCATCCGTCCACTCGAAGTGTTCGGTGCGGCGGAGGAGGCGGTAAAGGGTAGCGCCTTTTCTCCCAACGAAAATAAAGCGGCTTAGAGCCGCCACGCATCCAAATCAATTTTGTATTTGTTTGAGGTCTTTTGAATATCCAATTGTGATAGAGCTCGGATCTTGGCTGGGTTTGCTTCAATTCCTCTACGGACACAATGAAGCCCAGAGCTTTCCGCTGGGGCCAAGACGATTTTTCCGGATTGAGCTTGATGTCATATTTTTGAAGATTGTCGAATGTGAGCCTCAAATCGTCTACTATAATTTCGACATGCTTGGATTTGACGACCACGTCATCTACATATGCTTCCATTGTTTTGCCGATCTGGTTTGCCAGACATGTCTGAATCATGCGCTGATATGTTGCGCCGGCGTTTTGAGCCCGAAGGGTATTGTGTTGAAGCAGAATGGGCCGATGGAGTGATGAATGCTGTTGTAGCTTGGTCTGGCTCCGCCATCTTGATTTGGTGGTAGCCGGAGTACGCGTCGAGGAAGCACAATGAGTCGTGTCCTGCTGTAGCGTCGATAATTTGATCAATTCGAGGGAGGGGGAAGGGATCCTTTGGGCAAGCCTTACTAAGGTCTTTGAAATCAACACATAGTCGCCAGGATTTGTCCTTCTTTGGTACCATCACCAGATTTGCTAACCAGTCCGGATGTTTACTATCTCTGATGAATCCCAGGAAAAGCGCCGAAGTTTGGCTAGCTCCTCTCCCATGGCCTGTCTCTTGGGTTCGAAAAGCGCCAAGAGCCTGTTTGATCGGCTTGAATCTTTTAGGATATTTAGGCTGTGCTCGCCAGTGACGTGGGATTCTGGCATGTCTCAAGGGTGCCAGAAAAATGTCCCGCTTTTCTCGTAGAAATTCTCATAGTGCGCGCCTACATCGTGGTTTAATTGTGCCCCAATGGAGGCCGCTTTTGCAGGTCCGTCGGGTGGACTTGGAATTTGACTATTTCATCCGCTGGTTTAAAAGAGGTGGGCTTGGATCTTTTATCAAGTATCACATCGTCCCTGTTCACCGTGGAGCGATCGCGGTGAGTTCCTCGGCCGCTAGGGCTTTGGATAGTGCCTCGAGGGCTAGTGCGGCTGTCTTGTTTTCGCGCGAGTGCTATGTTCGGATCACTAGCGAGAGTGATGATTCCGTTAGGTCCGGCATTTTAAGCTTCATGTACCCATAATGGGGTATAGCTTGAAAAATTGTGAATGCCTCTCGCCCTAATAAAGCGTGATATCCGCTGCTGAACGGGGCCACTAGAAATGTGACCTCCTCGGACTTGTAATTGTCCGGCGAGCCAAACACTACGTCCAGTGTGATTTTTCCTGTGCAGCATGCTTCCCGGCTAGGGATTATTCCTCTAAAGGTTGAGCTGCTTCGCTCAATGCGGTTCCAGTCTATTTCCATTTTTCGGAGGGTTTCTCGTAGATGAGGTTCAGTCACTGCCGCCATCCATGAGTACCTTTGTAAGGCGTAAAGCCGCCCACTATTGGACCGAGAACCAATGCGGCCGGTGCTCGTTGTTTGAATTTGGGTTCGCAACGGCATTAAAGGTAATAGCCGTGTTACCCATGGATGTATTGTTGCTACTTGGTAGACTTCGCAAGGTTATGGAGTGTTCGCTTCCGCATGTTATTTGATGGGAAAGTCTCAAGACTGTTAACACCGTCATCGGTATTGCTGGGCTGGGATTACGAAGCTAGAAGCTCTTCGCCACTTTTGGACACCTATCGAGTATCCAACATGCTCAAGGCTATGAGTTGGAGTGGCGCCCTCATGCTATGAATTTTGCAGGTCCGCTTAGCCAACCCTCTAGTACGGTTCCGCACTCTAGGGGTTTTTGTTTTTGATGTTTAATCCAGGTGCTTGGTGATGATGCACCCTTTATTCCGGACTAGGGATGTATTCGGGGCGGATTATCCCAAAATTGACTTTCGGTTTTCCAAGCACTCTCCATCGCACAGTACTTTTGTACTATGGTCACCAAGTCATCAAAGCGTGTAATTCCGCGATGACTTATGGCGTTTAGGATTCCTTTGTCCGTGCAATTGTTGCAAAAAAGTGAGATTGCGTCCTCCTCTTGGCAGTCCTTTATCCTGTCCATAACCAGGAGGAATCTGGCCCAGTAATGATGTACTGTTTCAGTTGGCTCTTGCCGAATTAGGGATAGATCGCTAATGTTTGGGTGGGCAGGTGGAACTAGATCCGGAACCCCGTCCAATTTAAGACTCAGGGGCCGAGAAGTTTCCAAACTCGGAGGTTTGGATTTGTGAATGCTATTCAACGAGTCCAACCCGCCGCCTGACTTTAAGGTCAGGGCTTGATCGACATCCGTCCCTCTACGGGAATCCGGCATGGAGGGATCGGGAATCCGGACGTAGCTAGTCCTTAAGATAGAAGAAGAATCGCCGCATTGCTCCTCTATCGCAGCAACATGATGGGTAGCTTGGGGAGAGTTGATCCCTCTCATATCGGTTTTAGGCCCGATCTGGTCGTAGTATATGGCGACTCCCAGGGCGGCGATATGATCCAAGAGCTCATTTACGGAGGAGAGCTCGATCGGATCTAACTGTTCGGCAAGTTCCGAATTAACCTGAAGATTGGTTTCGATGACTCAAGAAGTCATCGTCGGCGCGGCGGCCGAACCGGCGGTCATAAGAAACCACCTAGCCGGAGAGTTCGCCAAGGGCCAAGGCCTTTGGCGATAGTATCGCCTTTAAAGACAGGATGAGGCATCCTTCCCGACGGCGACGCACGGAGGAACTCTCAATGAAAGCACCAATGTCGGTGTCAAACCGCGGATCTCGGTAGGGGGTCCCAAACAGTGCGTCTAGGCGGATGGTAACAGGAGACAAGGGAGACGATGTTTTTACCCAGGTTCGGGCCCTCTCGATGGAGGTAATACCCTACTCCTGCTTGATTAATATTGATGATATGGGTAGTACAAGAGTAGATCTACCACGAGATCAAGGAGGCTAAACCCTAGAAGCTAGCCTATGGTATGATTGTTGTTCGTCCTACGGACTAAAACCCTCCGGTTTATATAGACACCGGATAGGTTAGGGTTACACAGAGTCGGTTACAATGGTAGGATATCTACATATCCGTATCACCAAGCTTGCCTTCCGCGCCAAGGAAAGTCCCATCCGGACACGGGACGAAGTCTTCAATCTTGTATCTTCATAGTCCAGGAGTCCGGCCAACGGTGATAGTTCGGCTATCCGGACACCCCATAATCGGGGACTCCCTCATACCCCCTAGTCCAGGACACCGTCAGTAGCCCCCTGAACCGGTCTTCAAGTTGGGGACGCTCCTCGATTCTTCCGAACTGTTCTTCATCTTCGGTCGTCGGTCTTGAAAACTGGTTCAACAAATCTTCTCATCTTCGATCTTGAGGATCGCCTAAGTGCATACGAAGAGTTTACACGTTGGGTATCCGAGGAGCCCCTTTAAGTTTACGGCCTTTATCAATGTCTTGTTATTTGTATGCCACGCCTCGGGTTTGAAGTTATTCCCGGGAGGCAGTGTCCTCTTGCGTCCGAGCTCTAACGCCGGACTGCATTCGAGGTATCTTTTGCAGCCGAGCACCAACGCCAGACTGCTTCCCAGCTCTATCGCCGGACTATGTATCCGAGCTCCAACGTCGGACAGTATCCGAGCTCCAACGTCGGACTATGTATCCGAGCTCCAACGTCGGACTGTATCCGAGGTGTCGTAAATCACCTTGGTTCAAAGAAGTCTGAAGGAGTTTAGCCGAGCTTAATGTAGGAAATGCCCTCTATGGAGCCAGCCACTAGCGTCCGAGCTTTATGCCGAACTGCTTCCGAGGTGGTGCACCACCCCGAATGTGGGCCGATTTTTGTCAATATTTTTGATTGGTGCAATTTATTCTCTGCTGAGATACATAGCCAGTAGCCCTCAAGGTGGGTATCGGTCTAAAACCCGAGATGCACATGAAGGATGACATAAGACCGCTGATCCTCAGAGTCAGCCGAGACTCAAAGTTGATTTGCAAAATCGGTCCGAGGATCAAGTCCTAGCTCGCGTAATACTTCGGGACACAAAAGCGGCGTGTTCGGTCCTCAAGACTCAGGTTGGGTGCGGCCGACCAACCCGAGGATCAAAATCTCCTTGAAACTGATTGCACTTAAAATTTTCTCATAGAACAGGCAATGCAAGAGCCCCCGAGACATCGGGTCGGGTGGCAACACCGCATCGGGGATCGATGTGCCCTTTAATATTTGTAAATAATAAGCCCGAAGCCCAGTAGCCCCCGAGCCTTAATGCGGGCACGGGAGGCCGAATTAAGGATCGATATCCATAGTAAAATCAATTATGTGTAATGACTCAATGTATCCAAGTACTTTATGTCATTAATGCTCGAGATCCGCATTGTACAAAAACTTTGTTGACCGACCATCGGCTTCAACCTCCTCGGCCAGTAGCCGAGGAGTGTTTGTCCTACTTTAGAAAGCCTTTATGTGGGCAAAGACTTACGACAAACAAGGCAATATGGCCATACGGTTTTATAAACAAAGGTACGCAGAGAGATATATTATATTACTGTTTAACAGAAGAAATGTCTACCAAAGAAAATAGTCCCGCTATCGGTTCCTTTCTTTGGGTTGTCATGCTAAGCATGATCATGAAATCTCAGCTCCAATGTAAGAGCAAAATATTGAGGATTTAGTTTGGGAGGCCAGTCACTAGCCCCCGGTAGTGTTCGGCGACAGTCAAGGTCAAGCCGGAAACACTTCGGCCAATTTTATGAATGGCACGTCATTTAATATAGTCACCGGATCGCTGACCAGTTTACACCTATTGTGACAGTCAGTTTTCGGCTTTCTCCACTGAGGTGCTTGACCATGCGAGCTGGAAGCACAATCGCAGTGGTTCTCCATTTGCACACCTAGCCGAATAAAGCAGAACGTAGGAGGCAAGCGTGGGAGCCGGGCAACCCAACTATTGACTGAAGACACAATTCGAAACTGATGCATATATAGCAATATCCGAGAATTTTTTTGCCGAATCTCTAAAGGTGTCCGCGCAGCATCATGAGACTTGTGCTGAAAACACACAAATAGTTTAAAAGTGCCAAAAGCTTGAAAACCAAAAACGCCAAGAAAACATGACGTCCTAACAAGATCAAGTGTTCGTGCCAATCCAAAATTGGACTTTAGAAGAAAAAAGTGCTTCTGCGTGCTTTAACATGACACATCCTATCTCAAGACTTCAAGCTGGTCAGCCTACGGCTTCAGTCTCCCATCCCAAGGCGGCATTTCTCATTAGGCCAGTTTAGAAAACTAAACTCTAGCGGCTTTGAGAGAGAAATTAGGCTCCCTGCTAGTGACCGCACACTTGTGTCGAAAAAGGAGTGATAAATAATAATAAAAACTTTGCAACGACTAAGAAGAAATACACTTATTATAAAACGGCTCAAATAAACATAAGAGCCCCCAAGTGACTTGGGTAAAAGAATGATTGCATGTAGCGAAGTACTTATATCATATCTATGTTCAACCGAACTTTAAACGCGTCTTAACCGACCGACGGCTTCTCCCTCTTCGGGCAAGGACCGAAAAGTGTTATGTACTCCATCTGTCGAGAATATCGACGGTGTTTCCAATAACCAGGCAATCAGGTCATAAGGCTGTAATGCATAAGCGCGCCAAGGAACTTATGCTATATTATCGATAAAGTGTAAGAAGCATCTTCAAGAAAATAGTACCCCACCGATACCTTTCTTCGGTGCTCATTGTTAATATGAGACTTGTGCAATAGATTTTTGTACTCATGAGTTCCGTTGTGCCGACCATTATTGAAAACAATAAGAGCGCTTAGCTTTCGGCTTCACCTGTCGAGGTCCGCTCGGGTGACCCGATCGTGATAATCGCAGAGGTGCTCCTTTACTCCCTAGCCGAACAATCGGGAACGAGGGGTAAGCACAGAGCCGCAACCCAGCTTGCAAATCGCTTAAGTCAATATGGTGCATATTGTGGCGTAATACACGAACAAGGAACGAAGCCATACAAGTATAATCATATGCAAGAGAAAAAAGCTTCATGAAGGAAGCCCCCAAGTAAACGGGGTATCTGAATTTGAGCGTCACAAACAAAGTTTGGACAAGGAAATTTTTACAATCAATTTTTATGGCGCCATCTTGGAGGAGGCACCGCGGGCGGCGGTGCCGGAGGCCACCCCGGCAACGGAGCCAGTGGTGGCGCAGCAGGCCGTCCCGGCGTCCAAGCCCGAGGCGGCGACGCAGGGCGTCCCGGCGATGGGTCGTCGTTGGCGCCGAGAGGGGCGTCAGAGGAGGTGATGGCCGCGTCGCGAGCGGCCAGCGGGGAGCACAACTTGGTGCCCCGGCAGGGAGGGCACCGAGCCGCCAAGGCCAAGCAGCGGCGCGCGAACGGGGCGCCGTTGTCTTCGGGCCTCAGACCCAGGAGGAGGCGGCGCTGGACGCCGTCAGCCGCCGCCTGCGAGGCCGGACGGACCGGCTCGAGGCCTTCGCCCAGGCCGAGGTGGAGCGGACACGCGACCTGGAGCGCGCCATTCTGGTAAGCCTTCTCTTTCTTGCAATTTCTTCTTTGTGGGGGCACGCCAACGCACCCACTGGGTGTAGCCCCCGAGGTTCGGGCCAACTACATAGTAGTTGGGTCGAATCTTTAGAGCGTTGGCCTTATTTTGACTTCTGCTTTCTTCAGCATCTCGACGCCTTCCGGGTCGCCGCCTTCAACCGTCTCCTGGGCAAGCACCAGGAGCTCAAGGAGCAGCTCACCTCCAAGGAGGAGGAGCTTCATGTCGCCGTAGGTATCCTTGTGCTCTTTACTAGTGTGGGCACGCTAGCGCTCCCACTGGGTGTAGCCCCCGATATTCGGGCCAACTGTGTAACAGTTGGGCCAAAATCTTAAGTCTTGCTTTTTAATTTGTTGAATCCTTCTTTTTCGCAGCCGACGTGCTGTCCTGGTGGACTCGTCTGCTATGGGCCGTTCATCACTATGACCGGCTCATTGCCGACACCGGCCGTCTTGGCGTCGAGGCGGCGCAGGCGAGGGCGGAGGCGGCCGCGGCCCGGCGGTCTCTTGAGGAGGCCAACCAGCTGCATGAACAGCTGGGGGTCACAAGAGCCGCCTCGAGGCCGAGGTGGAGCTTCTCAAGGCGGAAGCCGCCAAGGTGGTGGAGGCGCAGCAGGCCTTGGTGGAGGCGGACCAGTAGTGCGGCCAGCTGGCCGACGACAAGGGCCTGCTCCAGGCCGAGGTGGATCGCCTGCGGGGGCAGGTCACCATGGCTGAGGGGGCCCTTCAGGACGAGGCCCGTCGTCGCGAGGCTGCCGACGACAAGGATGCCGCGCTGAAGGCGGCCCTTGCCAAGGCGGCCGATCTGGAGAAGGCGCTCCAGGAGCGCGACCGCGCCATTGAAAGGGAGCGGCGTGGTACGTTCCTCGAAGCGCAGCACCTGGAAGAGTCCTTCTCCAGTAAGTGTTTTTTCTTGCGTTTTGTTGGGTCGGGATCCGGCCTTTCGTCCTTGTCGTTCTTCTCCTGATGTGCTTCTTCTTTTGTGGCAGGGGCCATCCCGGAGACGCAGCGGCTGGCGAAGGAAGCCGTCCGCTATCAGCGCGACCGGACTGGAGTCGTTGGGTCTGGGACGGATCTGCGGGTGGTGTGGACCTTCCCGAAGATCATCGCCACCACTGAGGCCCGGCTGCAGGTCTTGGGAACGCAGATGGGGCAGCTGTCCCAGGCCGGCATGGCGATGACGGCGGCCCTCTAGCCGGACTCCGCCGAGCCGAGCAGCTTCACGCGCCTGGCGCGTTGGTTGGAGATGGGGCCGGACCGGCTTCACGAGTGGCGCGTCTCCGCCGCTCGTGTCGGTGCCAAGATGGCGCTCCGGTTCGCGTTGTCTTGGCATCCGGACCTGCAGCTGGACGCGTTGATGGGCCAGCGGGCCGGCTCGGAGCAGCTCTTGCAGGAGCAAGCCGGCCGGATTGCCTCCAGGGCTAGCTACTTTGCCGAGTTCGCCTTCCACGACTAGTTCCACTCGGAGCGGACGGAAGACGGCAGGGCCGTGGGCGGCGATGACTACGGCTTGCTTCTCCATGATCCGGAGGGGAGCTCGGAGGAGACGGGCGTCTACCGCGATGGGGGTGCCAAGGAGGACACCGGCACCTCGCTGGACCCGGAGGCCGCCAGGGGAGAGCCGTCGACGTCGCGACGCAGCGCTGCAGATGCCTGAGACATTCTATGTAAAATTTGTTAAGTAGCAGGTCCACCCACCCACTAGGGGTTTTAGGGTGTAATGAACTCGGGCCGTTGGCCTTTTCTTAAATATTTGTGTGCAAATATCCTAAGTGTTTCCCCTCTTGCCTTCCGTTTTTTGGACCGATTTCATGCGCTTTTCCTCTCTCAAACCTCCCCCTCGCGAGTCAGACGGCTGAGGCTCCGGTCCGTGACAAGGAGTTCGATTCTTCGAGAGGAGCGCACATGACTTAGGCCTTTAGAAACGGTGAGCGCGAGCGAAACACCCACTGGGCCGGCTGGCGGCAATCCGGCGAAGCCGGTTGGCGAGCAGTCGGTCGTGCAGCTGATTATTTGATGAGCGGCAGGCCGGGTTGATCGACCCGGCAGCCTTTGACTTAGTGTATGAAGCATAAAGGAGCTCTGGCCCGTTGTGCTTGCCAGCCAACAGCCAAAGCTGGATCTGTGGCTTTAGGGCGAAGTGGGGGGGCCGTGGCATCCTCACTGTATCAGGAATCACCAAGTAAGGCGGCGGGGTGGCGACCGAGCCGGCCAGCCCCCGAGCCCCCGGGTTGAGCGAGTCGGACCGGCGGCCGGGTTCAGTGGCATAGTGATGCAGGAAAATAGGGACACAATAAATTGGTCGACAAAAGGTAGCCCCCGAGTCACGTTCGGGAACCCCATAGTTTCATGCGTTTACAAAAAGGCGACGATACATGCACTCGTGCGGCTAACTGTAAAACGGGCGGAGGAGTTCCGCGTTCCACGGCCGGGTCGTTTCTTCGCCGGCGGTGTCCTTCTTGCATTTTCTTGACTTGCGTGCATCGATGAGGTAGTAGGCGTTGCGGTCGCGCAAGGCCCTTCTCATGATGAATGGGCCCTCCCATGGAGGGGACAGCTTGTGCTGGCCTGCTTGCTCTTGGACGAGTCGGAGGACGAGGTCGCCCTCGCGGAATGCGAGGGGCTTGATCTTCTTGATGTGGTAGTGCCTCAGTCCTTGCTGGTATATGGCCGAACGGCTAAGTGCCAGAAGGCGTGCTTCTTCGAGAAGGTCGATGCCATCCTCGCGGTCTTCTCTGGCTTCAGCTTCGGTGTACATCGCGACGTGCGGCGAGTCGAACTCGATGTCAGTCGAGATGACGGCTTCGGCTCCGTAGACGAGGAAGAATGGGGTGAACCCGGTCGACCGATTCGGCGTGGTGCGTAGACTCTAGAGAATGGACGGCAACTCATCAAGCCAGCTGCCGGGTGAGCGAATGAGTGGCTCGATGCGTCGTGGCTTGACGCCGGACAGGATGAGTCCGTTGGCCCGCTCGACCTGCCCGTTGGACTGCGTATGTGCAACGGAGGCCAGGTCGAGGCGGATGCCGGAGACGGAGCAGTACTGCTCGAGCGCGCCCTTGGCGAAGTTGGTTCCGTTGTCCGTGATGATGTTGTTCGGCATGCCGTAGCGCACCGCTATGTCCTTGATGAACCGAACGGCTGTTGGCCCGTCCAGTTTCTTGATTGGTCTTGCCTCAATCCACTTGGTGAATTTGTCCACTGCCACCAGCAGGTGTGTCATGCCGCCTCGAGCAGTTCTGAAGGGTCCCACCATGTCGAGTCCCCACACCGCGAAGGGCCAGGCGATCGGTATGGTGCGGAGTGATGACGCCGGCTGGTGCCTGCATTTGCTAAAGCGCTGGCATCCCTCGCACTTG
Source organism: Aegilops longissima (assembly GCA_021605205.1). NCBI lineage: Eukaryota > Viridiplantae > Streptophyta > Magnoliopsida > Poales > Poaceae > Aegilops > Aegilops longissima. Next base: position 33,484,069 of record CM038676.1, read on the forward strand.
AGGACGAGCGACTCAGCATCTTGGAGGGTCGTGGGCGAGTAGAAACCATGGGGAACGCCTTGGCCACCAGAGATCGCGATGCGACGTGGTGCCCGCACTCGCCCTGATGTATGTCGAGGAGGATGTCGATGCCCTGTTCCTGCTCGACGCAGCGCTGGAACACGCCGGTGGAGCTACGCTTGACGAGCTCGTGTTGATGATGTTGTAGGCGGACGCCCGGCGCTGCACTTGCCGAGCTTCGGTCTCGTCCATGGGGAGAACCCCGTTCTCCAAGAATTCTGATATTGGGAGGGCCCAAGATGGGGCCGTAACCACGACGAAGATGACCACCAGGGTGGGTTCCGAGTCGGCAGCCCCCGAGCCGGGTTAGGCAGCTCCCGGGTCGGGGATGGTGACGGCCGGGTCTGGGGCGATGGTGGCCGGGTCGAGCTGAGTATCCCCCGAGCCGGGTTCGGCAGTCCCCGGGCTGGGTTCAGCAGCCCCTGGGCCGGCTTGAGGTGCGGCCGGGTCGTCTGGAACGTGGATGGACTCGGAGTCCGGCGATGGCTTGACGGACGGCTTGCGCAGGTGCTCGAGGGAGATGCCGGACGCGATGGCTTGTCGGGACGAGGCGATCTTGGCGAGCGTGTCGGCTGCTTCGTTCTCCGCGCACGGGATGTGGAGGAACTCGCAGCCCTCGAAGGATCCGGTCAGCTTCTGGACGAGGAAGCGGTAGCTTGCCATGTTGGAGTCGCGGGCGTCCCATTCGCCGGAGCACTGCTGCACCACCAGGTCCGAGTCGCCGTAGCACAGGATACGCCGGATGCCGAGTTCCTTGGCAAGCCGGAGGCCGTGCACAAGGGTTTCGTACTCGGCGACGTTGTTGGAGGCGGCGGCGGATCTCGAGCGCCAGAAGGAGCTGTCGCCCTTCGGAGACGACAGTACGATGCCGGCCCCCAGGCCGAGTCGCATCTTGGACCTGTCGAAATGCATGCGCCAATGCGTCGAGTCGGGGGGCGGCGGCAAGTACTGGGTCTCGGTCGAGTCGACGAGGAAGTCGGCCATGGCTTGAGACTTGATCGCGGTGCGGGGCTCGTAGAGGATGGTGTGGCCGGCTAGCTGAAACGAGTGGGTGATGGTACATCTATTCGGGTGTTGGTGGACAAGTGGATATCTTCCACCAACACCATGTCTCCCTTACTACGACCAAACAACACAACAGTTCATACTGTTAGTGAATTAATTGATACTTCAAATTGGTCATGGCGTAGGGATCTGGTATGGGAAACCTTCATTGCACCTGATGCCGAGAGTATACTGAACATACCCTTGCGGCGAGGTGGAGGAGATGATTTCCTAGCGTGGGCACATGAGAAGTCAGGCATCTACTCTGTTAAATCGGCGTATCGAGCTCTGGTGAATTAGAAAGAGCGACTAGCTCTAGAAGAGGGGCAGATTACCGGCACTTCAGCGAACCAACAACAGATGTGGAAAGATGTGTGGAAGCTCAATGTAGTCCCAAAAGTACGAGTTTTCTGGTGGCGTGTTTTGAGGGGGATTTTGCCAGATGAAAGCACCCTAAAGCATCGCCATATACGAGAGATCAGCACCTGCAATGTATGCCTTGCCATGGAGGAAGACCTGGAGCACACACTTCTGCTGTGCTCCCATGCACGCCGCTTCTGGGAGGAAGCTCGGCTGCTTTTTTACATAAATGTCCCACGGTTGCACCCCCACACATGGGCCATGGACATCTTATGCGACCAACGATTCTCCAAGAAAGAGTGGGAGATCATTATTACCATAATGTGGGCCATCTAGACGTCTCGGAATCGCCTGACACATGACAGAGAAGGGGCTAACCCAGCTAGCTCCATTCGGAAGATCAGAGAAGACCTTGCCATTCTCGATCTCCCGCGACAGCAAAAACCGGTGCTACCTGGTTATGGCTGGCAATCACCAGAGAACGCCACCATCAAGATCAACACTGACGCAGCAACACACCTTGATGATGGTCATGCGGAAGCTGGTGGAGTTGCTCGATCTATATCGGCTCTTAAAGGTGCATGGTGCAAGCCAATTCCCAGTGTTACGGATCCTCTCATCGCGGAGGCCATAGCTCTCAAGGAAGGAGTGTTATTTGCTACTTTACGCGGCTACATGTATGTCATCATGGAGACCGACTGTCTAGAGGTGGTTAACCTCTGGAACTCGCGTTTCACCGACCGGTCGGTGATTGCACCTATCCTAGCAGAAGTTGAAGAGCTAGTTCTTAGTTTAATTTCCTTTACCATTCAACATGTAATGAGATCAGCAAACGGTCCCGCACATCTTTGTGCTAAGCGAGGTTGTTCGCTTAATGTGACTGAAAGCTGGTTGGACTCTATCCCTAGCTTCCTTATCAGCAGCCTCCTGGCTGACTGCTCGGTGAATGCGTTTGTTGAATAAAGCTCTCAAATTCCCTCGTAAAAAAGGAATCAAATCGTTCTCTCCTCATCAAAAGAAAAGGAATCGAATCGTTCGATTCACTAATCACAATTTCCTTTGTCTGAAAAAAATAATCACGATTTCCTTTGTCTAAAAAAAACCAATCACGATTTTCTCATGTAACTTCGGATCGTTCGGTCCTTCCCTCACCTTTTGCCTGTTCCGCTTCAACTCTGCATCCCTCGCTGCACGGACGACTGCGGCGGCAGGTACTTCTCGTCGCGCCCTCTTCCCTCGCCCATTCTTCTCTCTGTTTCTTTTCTTTCTAATACTGGTTTGCAAATTCTCGATCGATCAAACAGGTTAACAAGGAATTGTTGATAGGACGCTCGAATCATTGCACACACATAGGCAGATTAGATTTCAGAGAGAAGATACTATATTAAATTACTATGCCCTAGCAGATTTTGTCATCATATTAGATGATCTTCCATACTTAAATCTAATTTTTTTTAATTAGCTTTGTGTTAATTCTAATAACTATTTGTTCCTTTCAATTTCATCAGGGTCATTCGAGTTCCGGTAGAAAGTATCCATTCGGAAGTGATGATAAAAGAAAAAGGAAGAATGAGGTAGATGAGAAGAAAGAAGCATTGAGATGATCCCTTTTTAAATATTATAAGAGCAATATTTACACTTCAAGAAATTCAGACGAGTTGGCGATAGTTCGGGCCGATGACCATACTAATGTCAATCAGAAAGATGATGGTCATACTCCTACAGAAGAAAATGTTAACATCAACATGGGGTGTTAACAGTGTGAGTGATCATGAGCCCATATTTAACTCATCTATGGCAATCTGCTAGTGTTGATGAGGAACCGGTTATTACTGTTGATATTTATGATCCAAGCAATTAGGGTAGTCTTGATAACCAAGCCAGGGACATATTAGTGGAAAAGGGGCCTAAAAGGGAAAAGGAAAACACTAAATATTCGTTGGATGAAAATTCACGATATTTTTTAAAAACGCTAAAACACTCAAGAAAAATGAGCAATGGAGAGGTGTGTGATAGGAGATGATTAGTTTTTTCAAAACACGCAATAAAGTTGTTCTGTTTTTACTTTAAGCTTTTCAATTCCGATAAATGCAAGAGTGCATTTGCGGCCTGAAATGCCAATCGGGCAGTGGACAACACATCTGATTTTGGATGATATGCACACTGATTTTGGATGCACTTAATTGTTTTCTTAGATATAATTATATTTAAAAATAATGATTACTAGTTAGACATTTATACTAAGGGCCCCGAAGGGCCCCGGATTATAGTTTACCCTACCGAAATCTCGGACCGAACCTCGAATAAATCCAGGAATAACGCGAACACCGCGATTTAAACCCCAGTGAAATTTGGAATACCACGCCTTCTAATCATCCAACCACAGGTTGGTTCGCAAACTCGCTTCTACGTTGAGATGTTGGCACATGCACAATGTTTACCGTGAAAGATTGTAAGGCTGTTAGCGCTTTGCTTCCGTCCGGTTTCAAGGCGCCTTGTGGCATAGCGACGAAGCTCACGCTGCGGGAAGGAGCCAATTTCCGTCGCATCATCCATCGGCAATTCGGCATGATGTCGTCTCATGCAATAGTCGTAACAAATTTTTTTGGGAGGCGGGGGTACCATTAACCGTAACAGACGAGACCCATTGGACCACTCAACCAATGTTTGGTACTGGCCTGCTGGGCTGCCCCCACTAGTGACAAATCCACCATGTGTCGTCCGTGCCCATCACCACCACCTGACAAGCTTCTTAGGGTGTGTTTAGTAGAGTGTATGTGTTTGTAAACGTAGCATGCAATTTCATTGGCCACAGCAATTTTTAGTAATTGACCACGACAATTGTTAGTTCATTGACCGTGCCAAATTTATTTAATTGACCATGGCAAAGTTTAGTAATAGGCCATAGCAAATTTTAAGTACTTGTTCGACCACGGAAAAGACCATGACAATTTTAGTTTATTGACCATGGCAAATTTTGTCAATTAACCATGGAATTTTTAAGTACTTTTTACCATGGCATTTTTGAGTAATTGACCATGGTGAATTATTTAGGTGGACCATGGCAAATTTAGTAATTGGCCATGGAAAATTTCAACAATTGGCCAGATCATGGTCAATTTTGATAATTGACCATGGAAAATATATTTTTTATGTGTCATGGTAAACTTAGCTAATTACTCACGACCGAAATTATTCTTCTCATGACAATGCTCACTTTTCGAACCATGTCAATTTAGTTGAGGCTTTTTAGCATCACGGAAATTTGTTTGTATGTAGCATGGTGATTTTACATCATTTTTGCCATCATGACAATTTTGCACCACTTTTTGGCCACCGTGTTGAGCTTATACAAAAAAATTTTCCATCAATGTGTGTTTTCAGGACCATGGCAAATTTTATTTGTTTAGACCATGGAAAATTTACATTTGTACGGAACGGTCGGGAGGTATCGGGGTCCAACTTCTATCCTGTATATATGTAGACTTGTTCTCAGTGAACTCTGTCTAAAATAGTGCACTGCTTAATGTTGCGCATGGACCCGAGGTGCAGCTGCATCTCCAGTTTTGGCAGGCCCCCGTCGTGTAAGGCTGTACATATCCCTGCAGAGCTGCGTCGAATGTTTACTCAACAGCACCGAACAGCGCTAAGAGCAAGGATAACTAGAACACGAAGGCGCGTGTTGCTGCGCTCGTTCATTTTAATGAAAAATGGTAGAAATTAAAAACAAATTGAACAGAACTATGGGACAACTTGTGATATAAGCCTTGTGTAGATTTTATCATGGAGCATACAAAAAATATGACGCTCCAGACAATAAAGCATCTGCATGATACCGAAAGCATAGTATGTAAAATTGATACAACTATGTGTATGTTTACTTAATCATAGCTAGAAAAATATTGTAATGAGGTTTATGATAAGGAGAAAAACATCACAAGTGTGGAGGTTTCACTGCCTTGGCGCCTTCAACAATTTTAGGACTGATATGTAGTGGTGATGAAAGTTGGGTGAGAAGGGGCTGGTGGAAAGGGAAAGTACAATGTAACTCAAGTGGAGAAGAGGGGATGCAATTGTTCTAGTTTTAGGGGAGTCATCACTCAGCACGCACATCATTAACAACTTTCCCATCATGGTAACAAGAAAAATCAATGCATCACGGTGTCCAATCGTTAGTTTAACATCATATAAATACTCCATACACTAAGATAGAACACCAGCTGTTCAATCGACGATCAAGATTATAAATTGGTTACCGTTATGAATTCTGGATGTTCAAGAAAAAAAATATTTGGATACTGAAGCATGCCATCTAGTGTGGACATGGAAGATACATTCGAGTATAAGCATTAGTGGTCAAGCTATAAGATCTGAAGTGAAGAAAATGCTTGGTAATTGGGAACCTGAACTCTTACTTGGTGAATTGGGAACAAAACTTACTTAATTTTCGTTGATGACATTGCTTTTGTCCATACCTTGATCACCAACACCCAAATTCAGATTACGCTTCTAAACTGCATCGGACACTGAAAATATCAGCAACCAAATAAGTATACCTCAAGAATCTACGGCTCAGCTAACTGGGTAGTATTTTATATAGATTAGTATGATATCTTGCAGCAAGAGTTCAGAGATTGGGACTGATTAGATCACGAATTGAACCAGGCTAGTTCTTGGACTCGACAAAGTTAATGAAGCAGCACAATCGGGAGGAAACCCATTACAAATATGAGCAGTTCGGCCATGGCTTGCTGCAGGACAAGCATTATGGCCATCACCTGGAGACCATCCCGCTCAAAAGGAGAGATGGTGTGGCTGTGGCGCCGAGAATACTTACTCGACGGAACTCCTTTGTGGACGACAATTCACGGGACGATTCTTGAATGACGGTTGATCCAATGGTCCTCGTGTACAAAGCGGACATGATGAAAGGCTCCAGCGACACGTCGTACACAAATCGCTCAATGGCACCTGTCGCTTTAGAGATGGAGTACATGACCGCGCCACAAGGAGAGGCGGACAACGCAAGGGGCAGTCGCCATCGGCCATCGAAGTGGCCTTGATCATGATTGCCGTTGGCCATCGACATGGCCTTGATCATGATGATTTTCACAACACCTTCTTTCCCTGATAGACATCACCGCTTGCCTGCCTCCATCAGTCTACTCCTCCGATGCCCTCCGTTTTCCAGTGAAAACGGGATGAGACATCACCCCATGGTTGCGGCTGCTAGGGTTCGCGAGCGAGACGGCATGAGACAAGAGAGAGGGGTCCTTCTTGAGGGGCGGCATGGAAAACCTAACGGGTCTGGAGTTTGGAACCCGAATCAACCACGATGCTCTGTACTCGTTCGGTGGAGCAGCGGCCCGGTCCACCGAGTTGCAACATAGCACATGTCATAAATCTGGACTATTAGTAGTTATATCTGACGGTTGAGGACGTGAAATCGCTGTGGGAGGCCGTAGCTAGCTATGTTTTTCTGTTTTGTAATAGTATAACCAACCGTTGGCTATAAGAAAAGTGTCATGTTATCTATAGTCAACCCTATATATAGGCAGCACGTATAACAATTAGCTATAAGTATGTGCTATTTATAATACCTAAATAGTTCATCATCACTAACTTATTTCTCTTGACATGCAACCTATCCACCTCAGCTCACCTGCCACATCATCATTATTTTATTGACTTACATATGGGGCCAACTACTACACCACCACTGCCACATAACCTTCAGTTACTTGCTAAGGACCCACCAAGTTTGGCACACGAGCGTCCTCTCTCCCTTGGACCATGAACAACGCTCTAGAAAAGTCAAAGTTGTTGCGTCTCTTATCGTCAAGCCAACACTAACCCTTCCGCGCCGGGCGCCGCCACGACCGATTGCTCTCCCGGCCGACCACCGCGCCTAAGGCTGGCCATAGTGGGGGTAACATAAGTAGTATCATGTACTTGGGACTCGCAAACATGCTTATGTGGCAGGCAATTAAAGAAGAAAAAGATGGTTATAGTAACATAGGTAGATACCGTAACATAATAAATGTGATGCTACTATGTGTCATGCATGGCAATAAATGACACCACCTATGATAATAATCTATAATACTATGCACTATAAAGGACAATGAATGTATATCTATCGTGGGGACAATGAATGTTGTTATTTATCACCACAAAGTTGCATCTGCTGATTTTTATTTGCTATATTTAATCCATATTTACTACAGAGAGGTGCAAACCAGAGAGATATGTATCACAACATCAGAATTGCAATCTGTATTTGACATTTTATCTCCCCCTCTTAGGTTTTTGTTTTCTGTCAGGTATATGAAGTATGGAAAAGGCTCATCTACAAACACTTGGCATGACACAAATATTACACATTAGATTCTAAATCGTTCTTTTATATAAACATATATTACATCATATCATAGAGAATTTCTTATCCGTCGGTATATGTAATAAGCCTATACCTTATCGTTAGCTGCAACAATATTGTCTATTTTCACAACTGTACTCCATCACCGTGTTTACCATCCTATTTATTTCCAATATAGTATCACATCTATGAATTAGCTTTATAGCTTTACATAGTATACTTACAAGTCCTAATACATGACCCACCTTTCACTCTCACATAGTGCCTAGGAGCATGTGCTGCAGATGACTCTTGCATGAGAGCCCGTTTACATTCTCTCTCTTATCCTCTCTCCTCCAAGTAAGCATAGAAATGTTACTTTACTCCTTATAGCCTGCTGACTGTACCTTATTGTATTTTCTCTAACAACTCCCAACTTGGCGCGCTCGATCTCCTCGAAGGGAGGAACGATTCAACTGACGACGAAGCCTATCTACAGCTCGTAGCGATAGCTGTCCATTTTCCTCTTTTGCCGGAATAGCGACAGATGTCCCCGCAGTAGCTCCCCGAATATAGTGTTAATCACATAATAACACGCGACCCCCGACAAGAACACCTCGACACAAGACATTGCTCAATATCTGCATGCACTTAATATACTTCCAAATTAACGTGCATTGCACGTACACATTGACTAGTAAAGAAAAGGTACTAGGATGGGATTTCTAAACTCAGTGAAAGTATAGCGTACATTTATTTTGTTGATTTGGTATATTGCACATTTAAGTGACTAAATCACTATTTGATTCGCTAGATTAATTCAGTTTGCTATTAAATTTGATGTAGAGAAAGGAATAAATATACCATCCTTCAGGCGGATCGTATCATAAAGGAATTTCCCTTGCGAATGTCTTACATATATAGATGAAAGAGTCACATATACTACACCAACACAACAACGCCTAGCCAGGTGCAGACTGAAAACTGCAATGGCCAACACAACAAGATCCATAGCTATTGTTCTTATTGTGCTCGCGGCCCTGTCCTTTGGTTTCCCTGCCATCGATGCCGACGCCGCCCTCCTCGTCAAGACGTGCAAGAAGACCACAAACGCCTTGTTGTGCCTGGCAGTGTTGAGCGTCGACCCAAAGAGCGCCTACGCCACCACCGAGCACGACCTTGCCAGCGTCGCACTGCAGATCGCAATTAACACTGCTGACCACAACGTCGAGGTCATCCACAACCTAGCCAAGGACGTCCAAGGCACGCCTGAGGGAGGCGCGCTGAACATCTGCCTCGGGGCCTATGTTGATGCCGCCAACGACCTCGAGATCGACGCTCGCCCCGGTTTTGATGGCGGGAACTATGTCGGCGCAAGGAATCTCGTGTTGGGTGCCAAGGGCGCCGGTGGTAGATGCGAGGATGCGTTCAAGGGGATCAAAAAGAAGTCCCCCGTCACAAACATAGATCAACAGATGACAGAGCGATGTTGCGTCGCGGGTGAACTCATTGGCCTTCTTATACACAAGTGATCTGTCCTGAACCCGTCAATAATTAATTAGCAGGTCATCTAGCAACATATTTTGGTCCTGGATGCGACCGTGAATTACGGAGCTTAACAACACAAAAAAGATCAGTCTTACCAACTAGGCAACTTGGGTACTCTAGTGCCGAAAGCGACCAAGCGCGATAGCTCGGCGTCGCCTCTCCTTGCAGCGCCGCTTCTTCTTCTTCTACCTCGAGCTGCCTCACACAACTCTCTTCTTCTCTCATGAACACACACACATCCACATGGTGAAAACCTCTGCACACACACACGCATACACCAAGGAGAAGCATAAGAGCTTTGCCGAGTGCTTGCAGAAGCGCTTTCGTAATTTAAAAAAATTCAAATAGTAGCTATTTCCCTGCGATAGCAGTACCGCGTAATTGGCAGGCCTATGTGTTTTCTTTACTCATACATCTTGGTTTTGTTAGTTTACTTATTGCTCCAGAAGACATAGTTTCCTTACTACTCTACTCCTGAAATGAAATGCAGGATCACACTGATTTTGGCGATTCAATGATTCCAGGCACTAGTGAGGTGAAAACCAAGCCGGATGGTTGTGAAACTACCTGATCGTTTCCCTGGTGTGGAGTGACCCGTTTAAGGTAGATAAAGTGACTCATATATGCTCTATCCCATCTGATCATTTCCCTGTTTGGGTACAACACGGGAGGAGAGAGCTGCATGTGGTAGTGAGCTCCTTCACTGCAGGTGCTTGAGGGAACCTAGCACAATCTTCAACTGGAGGCACAAACTCAACCAGTTACCTACACCACAAACACTAAACCCCGGCATCCCAGTTAGCTTCACATGACCATACTGACAGCGGTTCCATCCACCAAACAATAATATATACTCCCTCCATTCACTTTTATAAGACGTTTTACGTTTTAGACAGAAACGCCTTATAAAAGTGAACAGAGGGAGTAGATTCTACCATACACAGTACCGAATCACATTCGTTCATTCATTTCAGAATAAATTTCACATGTATTCATGAATGGACAGATGATCATCATTTACTGTCTATGAATGATCACCACTTTGCTACTCATCCTCCTGTTTTGTTCCAACCAGCAACAAATTATTTTTTAAGATTTTGTTTTGAGCGACGATTTTTTTAGGGGAAGAAAGACAATTGTTTTTTAGATTTTTTTTTAGGGGTAATTGTTTTTTTAGATGACCAGCAACAAATTAATGTTCGTTCCAATCAGCAGCAGCAAGCAGTACCTGGGCCAAGCCCAGCCCGTTCGAGAGCAGCCCAAGCTACCCATCCGTGAGAAATGAGACGAGAGGAAGGAAGAGACCTACCTCCGCCGCGGCCGCCGTGGCCGCCACTCCTCTACCACCACCGACCTCCCTCCCACTCCCAGCCGGGCCGGCGATCATGGCGGATGCCGGAGGTGCGACTCCCCTCCTCCCTGGCCTCCCGGACGAGATCGCCATCTGGGAGATCCTCGTCCGGCTGCCCCCCAAATCCGTCCTCCGCAGCCGCGCCGTCAGCCCCGCGTGGCGCCGCGCCACCTCCACCCGCGGCTTTCTCCTGTCCCACCACGCCCGCCAGCCCGCCCTCCCCCTCCAGTACACCCATAGCATCGTCGCCGGCGGCGGCGTGTCCCTGGACATCGTCCCCTTCGACCACCGTGCAGGGGCCGCCGCCGCCGACCGGTTCCAGTGCGTCGCGCGGCTGAAAACGGCTCCCGTTCGAGTGAGCCCACGCGTCCGTGCTCCCCGCTTCTATCTCGAGGCCTCCTGCGACGGCCTCCTCGTGCTCTCCTTCGACTTTGACGACATCTGCATCTGCAACCCGGCAACTCGACAGTACGCAGCTCTCCAGTGGGTTCATGGATTCAGGCCCGTGGAGCTGTATCCTCACCCCTCTACCGGTGAGTACCGACTGTTGCTGTACCTGGATAAAGATCAAGGTGCCATCTACATTTTCACAGTAGGCTCTGGCCAGCCGCCGAGGCACATAGGGTGCCCTGACCCGAACGAACTGGAAGATTGCCCCGGACTCCTGTTCCATGGTAGCCTGTATTGGTACATTGGCAACCGGATAATGGTATTCGACACCACCGCCGAGTCGTTTCGGCAGATCCGTGCTCCGGTGGCCAGTGACCACGCCCGACTATTTGAGATGGGTGATATGCTTGGTGTCTCGTCTCTTAATGATGAGGAGACAGCCATTGATATCTTGGTGATGCGGGACTACCAAGGCGAGGTCTGGGATTTCAAGCGTCGGATTGACTTGCCGGCCGCGGAGATCAGGCACCAGTGTCAATGTTCTCTGTCTGAAGAGGGTGTGATGGTTGTGCCTGGGGACGGTGAGTTGGTCGTGCTGGTCGGTTGTAATGGTTGGCTGTTTCAGGTTGATGGCAATGGCAAGTTGATTGCTAGTTTCCAACCCAGAGGACTCAATTCTACTCTATATGTACTCAAGCAGACTCTTGTTCAACATACCTTTTTTCCGGCACTAAAGGGTTATGTTGTGAATGCCTCGCCATTTATCTGACCAGATGTATGTTATCAGCACTTAGAGGGCTGTTCAGTCTAGTGGTGTTTCTTATCGGCCTAGCTCTCTGTATCCACATGAGCTGCAATATGTATTAACTAGATCCCCGGTTATGCTGTCAACACGTAGCCCTTCATCTGAGAGCTGTTGAGTGTGGTGCTGTTTCCTATCAGCCTAGCTCTCCGTATCCACATGAACTGCTGTATGTATTAACTAGATCCAATGTTCTGTTGCAATCCATTCCTTTTCAGTGATTCCATTGCATCTGGTTAGATATTGAAATGTACTGTTATAATTCTGCCTTTGCGTTGCATCGTTTGGTATTGTATCAATCACTTCACTTTAGCTGCCAACCGCTAATGCTTCATGTGGTGTTTAATCTTAAGATAAGTTCGAGAAATGAAACTTGTACTGATTAGCAGAAGAAAGGTTATCATGGTCAGGCTCAGGTCCCAGATTGTGCTCCCCGTTCGATTCTGTAAGTGCCAGCCATGCTCTTTTTTCTTTTCTTTTACCGGCGCAATGATTATGAATTAGGTCCACTATGAGCCTTCTTGTTTCTTTTTTGATGTGGACAAGTTATGATCAAGAAGCTCTGACTGTTTCATGGTTGTATGAAATTTATACTCGTTAGAATATTCTTTTGGGCTAAAGTGGCGAGCATGTTGATGCTAAAGTTATTGTGTCATTTTGGTCAGCGGTCGAAATAGTGCCTATCGATCTGCTTCATGTCTCCGTTTTTCTCCGAACTGAAGAATTGCCATGGTATTTTATCGAGTCTTCTTTGTTAAAGATCATCCAGTGGTTTTCTTGATAACTAAATATTTGGCGAAAATTCGATTCTGAGCCCGGGCTCAGCTGATCCCGATATCTACACCGATGGTTGGTGCTAAGATCCGTGCGTCTTCTTGTATTTTCAGGTCGTATATGCCATTTCCCCTGCCCGTGACTGGTGCATTTATGGAGACGGCACGTCGCATTGTCGTTGCGGGACAGACAGAGAAGCGATGGCTCGGCTTACTATCTGAGCCGTCGTGAGCCGTATGATTTAAGACTCCACGCAGACAGTGTCGAGATAGCCATATTAAATACTTCCCCTGCTTGCAATCCGCCCAACTAGCTCATTTACTCTCACCACCTCGCCATAAGATGCGTCGAGCTCCAAGCGGTACATGCAGACTCTACTCGAGAGAGAGATGAAGACTGCAGTAGGCAGAGTTGAATCTTTCAGGATCCATGCGCCGCTCAATCATATGCAGAGATCACTAAGATGATACTGAAAATGGTATTCTCGGCCGAAACAAGCGCCTCACCATCCCCCCCCTCTGGTTGTGCCACTACTTGCAGATTCAGCAAGAGAACCTCCCATCGGATGCCGGCGGTCGTTTCGAAAAAAATTCGAATCAGATGGCAGTGGTGCATCTGAAGGGAAGCAGCTCAACCCTGCCCCCTCTTTTATACAGCGCTTGTGCCACCCCCACAGTGGCGCCCTATCTGCATTTAATCATGCGTTTGAATTTTGAATCTTTTGGGCACGCGAGGGGAGAACCACGCGGGGTGCACGCATGCTGCCCAAGTCTTCATACGGCGTACGCAGAAGCATTGACGGCACCATGCGTCAGCTAGGGTTATATTTCCAGGCCACAAAGTTTGAAGAACCATCAACATTCCTAGTTATAGCCACAGGAAAAAAACCAGTCTAACAGTCAAATAACTGAGACAAACTTAAACATTGTCCATTCCCTTGGATACAGATAGAAAATTCCGTAGGCTTAGTCAGAACTGCTCATCTGGAACACACTTTAAACTCATCGCTAGATTAAAAAGAAAACACACACCACAGAATTGAAACCAGTATATCTCAGCTTTGGGCAAACCCAAGTGGTCTTTTGCATGTATTTCATCGATGTCCTTCCATCCTGCAGTTCTTGCATTTGCCAGGTTTTCGCGGCTTCTTCAGCGCATCCCCTCTCTCTGGGCAAGTGGTTCTTTTGTGACCCTCACGCCGGCAAATGATGCAGAACCTGGTTCTCTTACTCAGCCCTTCATATGGCGCTTTCTCCCTGCTGTTTGTCGGCCTGCCGGCACCTTTATGTTTGTCTGGCGCTGCGAGGTACTGCAGGGCATTCACGCAGAAAGAATTTCCAGCACTCGGACAATGGTCAGCGTCACGATCAACAAATGTCTGGTCGCCATTGGCAGACAGCCTGGCATTTTAATTTGCAGTCTGCCTAGCAGCGCTGCCCTGCCACACAAAAAAGCAATAGCAACATGGATTTCGAGTCGCTCGACTAGTTGCGACTAGTCGATGAGTCGCAGTTCCAGGGCCGACTCAGCCTCTCCACTCGACTCCTGGAATGAGTCGAGCGACTAGTCACGACTAGTTGCGGTTTTTGGGTCGAACGACTCGAGACAACGCTGGATCTAGAGCACTCTCCCGCCGCTGTGCTGCTGATGTTGCCTCGCTGCTGCTGCTGCACCCTCGCCGCCGCGTTGCTGCTACTGCTGCTTCTGCGCCCCCGCCCCCGCCCCCGCATCCCCCGCTGCAGCGCCGGACGCCGCCGCTGCTGCTGCTGAAGCTGCAGCGGCAAGAGGAGCGGGCTGGGAGGAGGAGCGGTGGCAAGAGAGCTGCTGCGGGGGAGTTGAGAGATCCATCGCTGGGAGGAGTGGTAGACTGGTGGCAAGAGAGTGGCAACAGAATGTGTGGCGGCTGTGATGAGGGAGGAGGGAGTGTGGATGGTGGACTAGGTCACGGGAGGAGTATATCGCTACTAGATGGGCTTTTGGGCCATAGGGAAGTGCATAACTAGTGGCCCATCTCTCAGTTGGCCCTGGTTACTGCTGGTGGTGGTGTGCCCCTCCCCTCCTCCCCTGGTTGCTGCTGCTGCTATGCACTTGTGCTCCTCCCCTGACTGCCTGCTGCTTAACTCACGTCGATTCGTCGACCGTGAGTCTAGACTAGTCACGACTAGTCTAGAGTCGCCCCTCCCGAGCGACCCATCGACCCATCGACTCAAAAACATTGATAGCAACATGCCTATCAGTTCACTACCTCACTGGCATGCTACATTTTTTGTTTGTAAGCATCATTCAGTTTTAGAGTGGCAGGGGGAGGTACTCACAATCATGGTCCTCTTCTCCTCATAGCTTCCATCACGCTTGCGGTCAAATTGTAGCTTCATGTACTGCTTGACGAAAACATGCATTGGGCTTGCAGGGGGCATGTACAATTTCAGCATATGGTTTGCACTCTCACTCCTCTGTGTATTTGTCATTTTTGCGCAAAACGCTCCTCAGAATAATGGCTTTGTCCATTTGTGCCTCGTCCCATATATTTGGGTCATAAATGCATGACTCTGCAAACTGTATTTATCCAGCAGAGCTCCCGCCACGATGATGCTCTGGTAGTGGTTATTAAGTATTAACTCCAACAAATAAGCCGAATGGCATGTTATACAAGTTTGTCCTGTATGTGGTGTCAAACTTACCACATTACCAAAGAACTTGTACTGCATCCGGCTGCTGCCGTTAGCCCACATGAGATTTTTCACCTTGCTGTCTTTTTTCTGAGCACCACATAGGAGAACCCAGGGTCGCTTGCCCTAGCAAACGCCTGAAGTGTCTTCCGCACATCATCTTCTGCCTGTTCACGGCTAATTTCCCCACAAATATTCTTGAGTCCTTTTCGTGAAAGGCACCTTCTCGACTGAGCCGAAGAAGCTCTCAATTATGCTGTACACTTTCCCAAGGTTGATATTGTTTTCGCTCAGTTGCTTTATTAAATCCTTGGTGTACACATCTATGTGCTTGCACTTTCTCCCCCATTGTTAGAGACATAGAATGATTGTGGGTTGCTCGGTGCTCCGTGATGTACCAACTGTTGTCGGGTGCGTGCAGTAGCCTGATGAGAGCCTGGCACTCGCATCTGCAAGACCTGCTGTTTTCGGTGTCTGGTTTCCCCTGCAGATACATCAAGCAAACATGTCAAAAATTACTACTTGACTTTGCGTTTTTGCAAAACAATCTTTGTTTCCTACAGAATATTAATATATGCCATATGGTTTTATATTGTCATTTTACTGCAATCAAATGACCACTCACCAAGCAACCAGAAACTATCTCCTGCATGCACTTTGTCCTCTCCGCGTTGAGCCTGCTCATCCAGTATCTTATCTCAAAACCGATTTCCCACAAATATAGATTATAGAAATCATATGCCTCTCCCAACGAATCAAAACTAAGACCTAGCTCAGGTCTCATCACGCTTTTGTCAGGCTGCTCTGCATATTTGCGGATTGAAAGCTCGAGAGCACTCATCCTCGCTGGGCATGGCACATGGTCCGGTAGCGCAGTCCCCAGCCGTAGCCTGCACATCATTTGCAACATGTCTCAACATAGATATTTTTTTTCAAAATAATACACAGCTGTTACTCATAAAAATGTCAAGAGTTCTCCTTTTTTTTTGTTCTTATGTTTGGATTCGTGTAGCATTATATCTCCAAACGGACATTTTATCAGTGTGGTCATCTAAACTTACAATGCAGGGGCAACTGCAAATAGCACAGCAGGTGGGGGTGGGGGCACAGTTGGGCGCTCACCTTTTCGTCCAGCCTTTGGGCCTCTGGATTCACTTTGTCAGTAGATTGATCAGGCCTCGTTGGAGATTCAGCACGGCGACGCCGGCCACCCTTCTTGTGGGTCAGCATGTTCTCCTTCATCCACCATCTCACCCAATCCAGAAACATCGTTGCCCTCACCAACATCCTGATTTGCAGTCCCCTTCTCTAGCAGGTATAGGAGAGGAACTGGATCTGGGTGGTCAAGGCTGTCAGCAAACTCCTCCCGCATGGGGAACCTGCGGAATGAACGGCGAATCACAGGCATAAACACCATATCTCTACTTTTGGTACTTCAGGCACAGCTTGAAGCTCAACGCATCTAATCTACAATATCCAAAGTTGCAGAGGTTTCCCTGGAACTAACCTGTCGACCGCATCAAGTAGGAACTCCATGCCCTCAGCTTCCATCAGTCGCTGGCCCGGCCGGGGAGTACCGGCGCCGCCGCAAATCATCAGCCTGTCCTCGGCCACGCCTTCCCTTATTCCCTCTCTCTCACTCTTAGCTTAAGAGCGGCGGCGACGGCCGTCTAGAATGAGCCACGGAGAGGGAAGGACAAATCTTTCTTTTTTTTAGTCCGCACGCACGAGGGGTGCCCCGCCGACCGACAGGCGGCTCAGACAGCGACCACCGTCACGGACCTATTATCTGATCCTTGGCCCAGACAAAAAAGTAAATTTCCTGGTCCACGGCCTAGTCTAAATGCTAACGACCTGGTCCACGGCCCAGACCGAGCCTCCCCGACGGACCTCGGGCCGCGACGCGCCGTCCCACGTCTTGCCCACTGTTTTCTACTGTATTGAGGTGTTTCCTCGTTTTACCGGCGCTCGTATCTGACAGGCCAGCTGAATTTGTTCACATCCCAAGACTGAAACGGACGAGCAAGATTATGGGTGCAGCTGAGCCCGAGCTCCAAAACGCCGCTTCCTGGTCAATATACATCAGTTTCCTGTTTCTAAGTATTTTTATCGGAGGATTAAATGTGGAAGATGATCCTCTCAATTTATTCACTTGCTACTTTCACCTGATTGTCATTGGAGCTCGGAGCATTGCTCGTTAAATTGAATGGCATGATTGCATTATATTCAGTTTTTCAGTGAAATGTTATGTTGCAATTCATTCATTCTTTAATCTTTATGTGCCCATCACTCCATTGCATCTGGTTAGGTATTGAATTGTTCTGGTATAGTCCGCCTTTGCTGTTGCATTGTTTGGGACTATCTCTGTCATGGTCAGGTTTAGATCCCAGATTGTGTTCCCCATGACACTCTTCACAGTTTTAGCTCTCAGCCATGTTCCTTTTTCTCTGTAACTGGTGCAAGGCCGTGTTGAGTACGACATGTATTACATGCCATTCTTGCAGGGTAATTTGCTCAGCTTATCACATCACTTGTAGGCTACTCATGATTAATTATCTGTTACTTGCATCCCCTTCTGGCATGTGTGATAAATATACCTACCGGGGACAAAAAAACATTGGAGTGTGTGTGGTTATAATTTTTACCATAGATTCAGTATACAAGTTTAGCAATCTCATACCAATTCTTGATAGTCGATAAAAAGAAAAACAAATCAAATTTTGGTGCTACTTCACAATATGATTTGGGCACGAACCCATAGAGATGCAGTGTGTGTTTATTGTATTATTTTGCTTACTGGAACCTAATGATGTGTCTTTAAATTGGCAGTATGAATGCCAGGAATTCTGAGAATCAATCCTTGGTGTCATGCCTCACCATTGGGTAAGACTAGATATCTGTTATCTCGTATTTCAGTTCTAGTATTTGGGTACTTTTGACTCGGATCTGAATTTCATTCTTTTTCAGGATATGAGAGATGATACTTCCCTACAACTTGCGTATTTTAGGAAGCATAAAAGTAAACACAAGGAACAAATGTTGTGAATAACGTGCACAAGCCCAGTGTCACGCCCAATATGCGACCCTATCCAAAAGGAACTCGACGGTCCCACCAAGGATAGACCCGCATATTGGAACGCTTTTGCAAGGTGGATATCATTACATCAACATTACATAATAGATGGGGATACATACATAAGGCACAAATGCCACAAGAATACATCAACATCATATACAAGAGATCAACATCCGACTACGGATGAAACATAAACAAACTCAAACGACATCCACCTCGTTAGCCCAGCTGCCGACCGAACCTATCCCCGATTGAAGAAGCGTAAGAAGAACTCCAACACAAACAGCATCGCTCTCGCGTCATGATCATCGCATAACCTGTACCAAGCAATGGTGGTGTAGTAATATGTGAGCCACGAGGACTCAAAGAATCCCATTACCATGGGTATCAAGACTAGCAAAGCTTAATGGGAAAGGAAGGGGTAAAGTGGTGAGGTTGCAGCAGCGACTAAGCATATATGGTGGCTAACATACGCAAATGAGAGCGAGAAGAGAAACAAAGGAACGGACGCCAACTAGTAATGATCAAGAAGTGATCCTGAACTCCTACTTACGTCAGACATAACACATAAACCGTGTTCTCCTCTCGATCAACCCCGAAAAGAGACACTCACGGTTACGCACACGGGTGGTGTATTTTAGAAGAGTTTGCTTCAAGTTTACTACAACCGGATATTAACGAATTCCCATCTGCCACATAACCGCGGCACGGCTCTCGAAAGTTTATACCTGCAGGGTGTCCCAACTTAGCCCATGATAAGCTCTCGCGATCAACAAAGGATATTCCTTCTCCCGGAAGACCCGATCAGTCTCGAATCCGGCTACAAGACATTTCGACAAAGAATAAAACAAGACCAAGAAGACCTCCGGCGTGCCGACACCTCGATAGTAACCGCACAGATCTCGCCTCGTGCCACGACCGGATAAGTTAAGCGTATAGGTACCGACGTAACCCAAGTTGCCAAGGGATGGTCCCGCACGGTGCTCTAGTTTGGACCAACGCTTAGACAAGCACTAGCCCGGGGGGTAAATAAAGATGACCCTCGGGATGCGCGACTCCCAAGGGAAAAAGGCTAGGTGAGGCAAATGTAAAACCAATGTTGGGCCTTGCTGGAAAAGTCTTATTCAAAGCGAACTGTCGAGGGGGTCCCATAAATCACCCGACCGCGTTAGGGACGCAAAATCCGGGAACATAATACCGATATGACGGAAACTAGGGCGGCAAGAGTGGAACAAAACACTGCATAAGGCCGAGCCTTCCACCCTTTACCAAGTATATAGATGCATTAATTAAAATAAGATATATTGTGATATCCCAACAAGTAAACATGTTCCAACAAGGAACAACATCTCCATGTTCCAACAAGGAACAAACTTCATCTTCACCTGCAACTAGCAACGCTATAAGAGGGCTGAGCAAAGCGGTAACATAGCCAAACAACGGTTTGCTAGGAAGGGTGCAAAAGGTTAGAGGCTGACATGGCAATTTGGGATGGCTTGATAAGCAGTAATAGGTAGCGCAAAGATAGCGATAGAACGAAGCAACTAGCATAGCAATGATAGTAGTGAGATCCAGGTAGCGGTCATCTTGCCTGAAATCCCGCAAGGAAGAAGAACGAGTCCATGAAGAAGACGAACGGATGAAGCCGAACCAAGCGTGAGACGAACGAATCCTCACGTTCATGCGATTTAAACAGAACTAACAAGAAGAAGCACACAACATAGTAAACACACCACACATGAACAAGACATGATGCACAACAAGCATGATGCATGACACGGCTACATGAAGCTACTCATGGCAAGAGATGATGCAAACAAGAGCAACACATCAAAGCAAGTTTAAATGAGGCCGGAAACAACATATAACAATTCCGGTAAGTCCTCATATGCAAATTTCGAAATTGGTCCAGATCTGAATAAACCTTATGTTCAAGTTGTTAAACAGCAAGTTAAGATGCACCACGATGATCTACACGAAATTCTAGTCAAGTTACATATAAAGTTCATTTAATTCGGAGCTACGGCATAAAAGATATGAGCAAAACAAGTTAAACATGGCATTGATGCAAAATGCATACAAACATCAAGCAAACACCTCAAAACATGGATGCAACATGATAATATGAGACAACATGCAAAATCATGCAAGTTTCATATAGAGCACACTCAAAACGGAGCAACGGTTCAACACATACACTCTATACAAGTCATGACAACAATCTGTCCAAAACAGCAAGTAGGCATATTGCAAGCATCAAAACAACATGCTACAGTACCACAATATGAAAACAAAAGGCATGGGCATGATGTACAGGTAAAGCATGAAAAAACATGAACGCTGAGCTATCTCCAGAAATCACTAGAACATGCTCAAACACACATGGCAAAATTGCAAATAATAACAGTTTCAGACTTTAGCAGAAATAACATCAGGTTGCAATGTTTAGAGCTATCAAACAACATGTTACAGGAACTCATCATGGAAAACAAAGGCATGGCATGAATCTACTCAAAGCATAGAACAAAAGTCCCTTACTAACCATGAGCCAAAAAGCATCAGAAAATATGATGGCACCCATGTAAACATGGCAAGTTATATTACAGATTCATACATGGCAGGAACAACAATAAGTAGGCATGTTTATGAGCTTGAACCACTCACCACAGAGCAATACATGGCATGGCAAGGCAACTAACAGTAAGAAGACATGGCATAGAAGCTATACATGGCAAGAACAACATCATAGCATACCCGGATCAACTACAACAGCCTTGGCAAAATTGAATAACATGTAAACAACCTGCCAGGAAACATTTTATAGCAAAAGTAGAGCTCGATTGACTCAAGCTATGGCACTCCATAATTGCAAATAAGGGCATGGATGGATAGAGCATAACCATATGTTCAAAACATCCTTACTGAAGTATCTCAAAATAAGCATGGATCTCTCTGTAGCATCAAGTTAACATGGCATAAAAATATCAGCAAAACAGGGCTGAAATCAGCAACATCATGATCCTAGTTTGCATGCTTGTGCTAGTCACCACAGAGATCACAAAAATACATGGCATACACCCCTGTAAAGATGGCATGGCATATTACAAAACACATGTAGGACCCAAGTCCATAGGGTGCACACATCAATCATGGCAAAAATGACAAAAGTGCATGTTCTGATAAGAATCTGAAACTAACATCACATAGCACTCTTCCAACAGCATTTCGGGAATCAAGATAAGCTCAAATAAAAATGATGCAATGAGATGAAATGATCTACTCTTCGAGGCGAACAATATGACATATTACACGCGTAAAACGGAGCTACGGATGCAGAATTATGATGCGATGCAAATGCAGGAAAATAACAGCAGATTCGGGACTTGGTGGAAAATCAACCTCTCCGAGAAAGTCAACGGGATCGGACGGAGCGGGATGACGAGATCCGGGACGCCGTTTGATCGGGACGGTGGATCTCATCCACCCGACCCGATCCGTGAGGAGGCGGCGCCGCGAGGATCTCCGGCGAGGGGCGGCGGAGGCGCGGGGCCGGCCGGAGGCGGCGGGGCACGGAAGCCGGGCGGGGAGAGGCGGCCGCGCGGAGGCGACCGGGCCGGCGCGGAGGGAGGCGGCGCCGGCGAGGCGGGCGCGGCGGGTGCCGGCGAGGCACGCCGGAGCGGGCCCGCCGGCGAGGCGATGGCGAGGTTCGCCGGGCCGGCGGGGTCGCCGGCGGGAAGGTATGGCGGCGCCAGGGCGCGGCGCGCGCGACGGTCGCCGGCGGAGACGAGGAGGCGGCGGTGCGGGATCCGCGGCGGGCGAGGCGCGGGCGGGCGGGCGGCGCGGCCATGGGGGGCCTCGGGCCCGGCCCAGCGGCCGGGCGGCAGGAGGGGCGGCGGCGGCGTGGCGCGCCTGGTTGGAGGAGAGGGCGGGGGTGACGTGGCAGGAGGTGATTGGCCGGAGCGAGGTGGCGGCCGGACGTGTCCGCCAAAGGGACGCGTCCGTGCGGAGGAGAGGAAAGGCTAGGGTTTCGGGGGGGAAATCATCCGCGAATTTGGACGAGGAGCACATATTTATAGGTAGAGGGAGCTAGGAGACTCAAATGAGGTGCGGTTTCGCCACGCGATCGTGATCGAACGACCGAGAGCATGGAGGGAGTTTGCTGGGTTTTGGGCCACTTTGAAAGGGTGTTGGGCTGCAACAAAGAGGGCTTTACTGTTACCGGTTAACCGTTGAGTACCAAACGACCTCCAAATGGCACGAAACTTGACAGCGGTTCACCGGTGCTATACCAAGGCCGCTTGACAAACCTCGGGCCATTCCGAGAAAGTTTAACACCCGCACACGAAAAGAGGTAAAAGGGGGCGCCGGGAGACATAGGAGTGCCGGATGGCAAAACGGACAACGGGGAAAATGCTCAGATGCATGAGACGAACACGTATGCAAAATGAGATGCACATGATGACATGATATGAAATGCAGATGATGACATGGCAAAGTGCAACACGCAAGCAAATGACATGGCAACGACGGCGAATAACTGGCAGATACCTGGCGCATCGAATCCGGGGCGTTACAACACTCCTCCACTAACAAGAGATCTCGTCCCGAGATCTTAGGACCGAGACGGAAGAGAAAAGGGATGAGGTGAAACAAAAACTCAAGAGAAGAAGCAAAGAATCGAGAGCACTCGAGAAGAAGAGAGGAACGACGAGAATGACAAGAATCAAAAGCTCACTGAATCAGATAGACTATGAAAGCACTCGTTCTAACCGGAGTGGTTAGAATGAGAAAAGAAACGAATAAGACTGAAAGGATTTAGGCAGCACACCGGTTGAACAAGGAAAGAATAGAACATGAGCTTCAGAAGATGGAATGACACTTGACGAGATAAACAACGCAATGCCTCCGGAAGAATTGAAAGAATTTGAATGAAAAGAACTTAGAAGGAAGGATTGAGTGGATTTGAATATCTGAGAAGAACAAAGAAATGCAAAACTCCAATTCTAAAGAATACGGAGAATTAATTGCACTTCGAGACGCAAGAAGGAAAGATACTTGAACTCCACCAACAAAATCTTGATGAACACTTGATGAATGAATTAAATCATGAAGAACCACCATGAAGAACTCCGGTAACAAAAGGTGATGAGATAGAATGAAGGAAGAAAGAATAAGATGAGCCTACGATGAATTAGATGGAGATTCCGACGAAAAGGCCGAGGAAATTGAACTCCGGAAAAGAAAAGATGAAAAGACTTGGAACTAGAATTCATTCATCAAGAACAAACTCCGAAGAAAAATATTAATCACTTTGATGAAGTAAGAATAAGATTTATTGTATGCTTATCCTTCATCAAATTAAATTGATGACAAATGATGGATTTTGCAGACTACTTATTCTTCTTGAAAAAGGATTGAGAAGTGACATATCGCAAACTTGAGAAGGACTTCATGAACCACCGGTAGGATTGAAAAGAACGAATGGATTAGTGTGATAATCAAAGAAAAAGAATCTTGAACGAACCACCGTTAGAAATGAAAATGAACGAAGAGAAGAGAACGAATCGCTGGAAAGAATTAGAAGAACAAATAAGCAAGAGGGGATTTAGATACAAGAGAACGGGAAGAACTCGAGCTGATTACAGAACATTTGAACAAAGCTCCGGAATAAATATAGAACGATAGCTGGAATGATGGCCTCCGGTGAAAAGAAACAGAAATCAACTCCTGACATACTCCGGATGGGTGAAAAGAATAACTAACAAATGGAATAATTCGAGAGGATAACATGAAGCTTGAACCACGAATCTTCGAGAGAACGGACAAAATTTAGAAGGAACTCTTCTTCGATCTTCAAAGCTGAGAAAGACGACGAGAAACACCACCAAAATTGTTGAGGCACTCCGGGGAAAACGAAAAGCGAAGAGGTAGAGGTAACAATGAAATGATTCGAAATTGATCTTGGAAAAGATCTGACTGATGAAAATCATACTTACGTCAAACTTCGAAAAGAATTAAGAATGGCTCCGGAATAATTAGAAGAGTCAGGTAAGATCCTGGGAAAAGACCTGTGGGTTAGGGCCCACTGCAATAAAACACCGTTGGAAAGGGATATTGAACAGATAGATGATGCACCGGAAGAACTGAAATATTTGACTGAGGTGACAACCTCGAATTAATTGGAACACAGGCGAATCTCCTGAGATGTCTTGAACTCCGGAAGGATAAACTGGCGAGAGGCGAACGAGCAAAGTGAAATATTTGATCTGAGGGAAAGAATACGATCGACAACGAAAAACTTGAATTGAATCCACCGGAGAAGAAAGAGAGATGAAGAATGTAGAACAAAACGAGAATTCACCGGTTGAAACAATTGAGAGAAGACTGAAGAGGCTCCGCATGAATGAAATTGATGGTCGAAAAAGACTCAGGCTCCAGGAAGAAGAGGGTGGGAGGGTGGGAAAACAAAGGCAACTTGGAACGGGGAACTTGCGACTAACTTGAAAAGAAAGCACCGGTTGAAATCACTGAGGAAAGAAAGCAAAGACTTCGCACGAGTAGAATGGATACTCAATTACGGACTCCGGTTCCGAGAAGAAGAAGGGTGGGCGGGTGGGAAAGAAAACAACTGAGGATTAAACTCAAAGATGAAGAGGCTCGAGTCAACTTGACGAGAAATGCACCGGATCAAAAGAGATGAGGGCCAACGATGGGAAAACCAACTGCGTGATCCTAAAGAAAAATTTGAACGGGAAGAGGAGTAGTTCAAAACACCTACGTCAAGATTCCTCACCAGAGCGACGAAGGGACTGAGGAGTAAAAAGAATTCCTACTCTCCGATATAACTAGACTCAGAAAACAGTTTTCTTCTAGACTCAATATCGGCCAAACTACACGATCAATCAAGGGGGCTCCTAGGGTCGGTCGAGGCTCTGATACCAACTTGTCACGCCCAATATGCGACCCTATCCAAAAGGAACTCGACGGTCCCACCAAGGATAGACCCGCATATTGGAACGCTTTTGCAAGGTGGATATCATTACATCAACATTACATAATAGATGGGGATACATACATAAGGCACAAATGCCACAAGAATACATCAACATCATATACAAGAGATCAACATCCGACTACGGATGAAACATAAACAGAAACTCAAACGACATCCACCCTGCTAGCCCAGGCTGCCGACCTGGAACCTATCCCCTGATTGAAGAAGCAGAAGAAGAACTCCAACAAAAACAGGCATCGCTCTCGCGTCATGATCATCGCATAACCTGTACCTGCAACTGGTGGTGTAGTAATCTGTGAGCCACGAGGACTCAGCAATCCCATTACCATGGGTATCAAGACTAGCAAAGCTTAATGGGAAAGGAAGGGTAAAGTGGTGAGGTTGCAGCAGCGACTAAGCATATATGGTGGCTAACATACGCAAATGAGAGCGAGAAGAGCAACGAAGGAACGGACGCCAACTAGTAATGATCAAGAAGTGATCCTGAACTCCTACTTACGTCAGACATAACCCATAAACCGTGTTCTCCTCTCGATCAACCCGAAAAAGAGACACTCACGGTTACGCATACGGTTGGTGTATTTTAGAAGAGTTTGCTTCAAGTTTACTACAACCGGATATTAACAAATTCCCATCGCCACATAACCGCGGGCACGGCTCTCGAAAGTTTATACCTGCAGGGTGTCCCAACTTAGCCCATGATAAGCTCTCGCGATCAACGAAGGATATTCCTTCTCCCGGAAGACCCGATCAGTCTCGAATCCGGCTACAAGACATTTCGACATCAATAAAACAAGACCAGCAAGACCTCCCGCGCGTCGACACCCCGATAGTAGCCGCACAGATCTCGCCTCGTGCCACGACCGGATAAGTTAAGCGTATAGGTACCGACGTAACCCAAGTTGCCAAGGGATGGTCCCGCATGGTGCTCTAGTTTGGACCAACGCTTAGACAAGCACCGCCCGGGGTAATAAAGATGACCCTCGGGATGCGTGACTCCCAAGGAAAAAAGGCTAGGTGAGGCAAATGTAAAACCAATGTTGGGCCTTGCTGGAAAAGTCTTATTCAAAGCGAACTGTCAAGGGGGTCCCATAAATCACCCGACCGCGTTAGGGACGCAAAATCCGGGAACATAATACCGATATGACGGAAACTAGGGCGGCAAGAGTGGAACAAAACACCAGGCATAAGGCCGAGCCTTCCACCCTTTACCAAGTATATTGATGCATTAATTAAAATAAGATATATTGTGATATCCCAACAAGTAAACATGTTCCAACAAGGAACAACATCTCCATGTTCCAACAAGGAACAAACTTCATCTTCACCTGCAACTAGCAACGCTATAAGAGGGGCTGAGCAAAGCGGTAACATAGCCAAACAACGGTTTGCTAGGAAGGGTGCAAAAGGTTAGAGGTTGACATGGCAATTTGGGATGGCTTGATAAACAGGTAATAGGTAGCGCAGCATAGCGATAGAACGAAGCAACTAGCATAGCAATGATAGTAGTGAGATCCAGGTAGCGGTCATCTTGCCTGAAATCCCGCAAGGAAGAAGAACGAGTCCATGAAGAAGACGAACGGATGAAGCCGAACCAAGCGTGAGACGAACGAATCCTCACGTTCATGATTTAAACAGAACTAACAAGAAGAAGCACACAACATAGTAAACACACCACACATGAACAAGACATGATGCACAACAAGCATGATGCATGACACGGCTACATGAAGCTACTCATGGCAAGAGATGATGCAAACAAGAGCAACACATCAAAGCAAGTTTAAATGAGGCCGGAAACAACATATAACAATTCCGGTAAGTCCTCATATGCAAATTTCGAAATTGGTCCAGATCTGAATAAACCTTATGTTCAAGTTGTTAAACAGCAAGTTAAGATGCACCACGATGATCTACACGAAATTCTAGTCAAGTTACATATAAAGTTCATTTAATTCGGAGCTACGGCCTAAAAGATATGAGCAAAACAAGTTAAACATGGCATTGATGCAAAATGCATACAAACATCAAGCAAACACCTCAAAACATGGATGCAACATGATAATATGAGACAACATGCAAAATCAAGCAAGTTTCATAAAGAGCACACTCAAAACGGAGCAACGGTTCAACACATACACTCTATACAAGTCATGACAACAATCTGTCCAAAACAGCAAGTAGGCATATTGCAAGCATCAAAACAACATGCTACAGTACCACAATATGAAAACAAAAGGCATGGGCATGATGTACAGGTAAAGCATGACAAAACATGAACACTGAGCTATCTCCAGAAATCACTAGAACATGCTCAAACACACATGACAAGATTGCAAATAATAACAGTTTCAGACTTTAGCGTAAATAACATCAAAGTTGCAATGTTTAGAGCTATCAAACAACATGTTACAGGAACTCATCATGGAAAACAAAGGCATGGCATGAATCTACTCAAAGCATAGAACAAAAGTCCCTTACTGACAATGAGCCAAAAAGCATCAGAAAATATGATGGCACCCATGTAAACATGGCAAGTTATATTACAGATTCATACATGGCAGGAACAACAATAAGTAGGCATGTTTGTGAGCTTGAACCACTCACAACAGAGCAATACATGGCATGGAAAGGCAACTAACAGTAAGAAGACATGGCATAGAAGCTATACATGGCAAGAACAACATCATAGCATACCCGGTTCGACTACAACAACCTTGGCAAAATTGAATAACATGTAAACAACCTGCCAGGAAACATTTTATAGCAAAAGTAGAGCTCGATTGACTCAAGCTATGGCACTCCATAATTGCAAATAAGGGCATGGATGGATAGAGCATAACCATATGTTGAAAACATCCTTACTGAAGTATCTCAAAATAAGCATGGATATCTCTGTAGCATCAAGTTAACATGGCATAAAAATATCAGCAAAACAGGGCTGAAATCAGCAACATCATGATCCTAGTTTGCATGCTTGTGCTAGTCACCACCGATATCACAAAAATACATGGCATACACCCCTGTAAAGATGGCATGGCATATTACAAAACACATGTAGGACTCAAGTCCATAGGGTGCACACATCAATCATGGCAAAAATGACAAAAGTGCATGTTCTGATAAAAATCTGAAACTAACATCACATAGCACTCTTCCAACAGCATTTCGGGCATCAAGATAAGCTCAAATGAAAATGATGCAATGAGATGAAATGATCTACTCTTCGAGACGAACAATATGACATATTACACGCGTAAAACGGAGCTACGAATGCAGAGTTATGATGCGATGCAAATGCAGGAAAATAACGGCAGATTCGGGACTTGGTGGAAAATCAACCTCTCCGAGAAAGTCAACGGGATCGGACGGAGCGGGATGACGAGATCCGGGGACGCCGTTTGGATCGGGGACGGGTGGATCTCATCCACCCCGACCCGATCCGGTGAGGAGGCGGCGCCGGCGAGGATCTCCGGCGAGGGGCCGGCCGGAGGCGGCGGGGGCACGGGAAGCCGGGCTGGGAGGAGGCGGCCGCGGGAGGCGACCGGGCCAGCGCGAGGGAGGCGGCGCCGGCGCAGGCGGGCGCGGCGCGGGTGCCGGGCGAGGCACGCCGGAGCGGGCTGGCCGGAGGCGATGGCGAGGTTCGCCGCCGGCGGCGGCGGGTCGCCGCGGCGGCGGCAAGGCGGGGCCGCGCGGCGGCGGGCGGCGGCGACGGTCGCCAGCGGAGACGAGGAGGCGGCGGCGGGATCCGCGGCGGGCGAGGCGCGGCCGGGCGGCGGCGGCGCTGGGGCTCAGGGGGGCCGGCCTCGGCCCGAGCGGGCCGGGCGGAAAGAGGCGGCGGCGCGGCGTGGCGCGGCCTGGTTGGAGGAGAGGGGCGGCGGGGTGACGTGGTAGGAGGTGATTGGCCGGAGCGAGGTGGCGGCTGGACGTGTCCGGCCGGGGCGGACGCGTCCGGCGGCGGAGAGGGAAAGGCTAGGGTTTCGGGGGGGGGGGGGGGAAATCATCCGCGAATTTGGACGAGGAGCACATATTTATAGGTAGAGGGAGCTAGGAGACTCCAAATGAGGTGCGGTTTTCGGCCACGCGATCGTGATCGAACGACCGAGAGCATGGAGGGGAGTTTGCTGGGTTTTGGGCCACTTTGAAAAGGGGTGTTGGGCTGGAACAAAAGAGGGCTTTACGGTTACCCGGTTAACCGTTGGAGTACCAAACGACCTCCAAATGGCACGAAACTTGACAGGCGGTCTACCGGTGCTATACCAAGGCAGCTTGACAAACCTCGGGCCATTCCGAGAAAGTTTAACACCCGCACACGAAAAAGAGGTAAAAGGGGCGCCGGAGACATAGGAGTGCTTGGGATGGCAAAACGGACAACGGGAAAATGCTCGATGCATGAGATGAACACGTATGCAAAATGAGATGCACATGATGACATGATATGAAATGCAGATGATGACATGGCAAAGTGCAACACGCAAGCAAATGACATGGCAACGACGGCGAATAACTGGCAGACACCTGGCGCATCGAATCCGGGGCGTTACACCCAGTGAGCACAATCCATCCGGAAGCATGGTACTAACAGATTATCCAAAGTGATCAAGAAAGCTGCAGATCTGGCTGGCTCAGCAGGCAAAAGGTATATATGATCTATATATATGGATGTTAAAATATGAAATGCACCTACCTTCTGTTGTTCGCAAGTCTATATATGGCTGAGATGTTGAAGTCCCCATAGTAAGGATGTTTGTTTGAGTGACTATTCTGGCTTTAGATATCAATAGTATGTAGCAAATTGATAACTATATTGTAGATAGTTACAAAACCAAATTATCATCAAGTATATGCAAACTTACTGCATGTACTTGTTTAAGGGCGAGCCTGTACAGATTATTATCCATGTCTTTTTTATGATCAAAGTATTGATATATTACAATGAGCCTTGATGTTTGGCATCCGATGTTCCATGGCCAATGGTGCAATACTGTAAATCGATGGCCTGATGCTATTATCTCTGTGGTTAGTTTTGTTGGGACCAAGCCTAGTAGTTAATGCACTTCATCTTCTTGTGTATATGAGACCAGAAACTTAGCCACTTCCCTTTTTTACCTAGCCAATTGAGGCCTTAATGATGTATATTAGAGCAGCAAACCAGTTGACTAGTGAAACAAGTAATGTACAACAATCTAGTTTAAGATTAACTGCTTAGAACATATATACAACAAGCTTTAATCAACCTACGAACTAACAGGTCCAAGTAGCTAGAATTTTCTAAGTAATCATCATGAATCATAAACACCAAAAAGAGGAGACTTACCAGCAGATTTTGTTAATTATATATTTTTTAGGGAAACAACATGGTAGAGGTTGTTGGTGTCCTTGGTCTTCTTGGCTAGCCGTTCAGATATACGGGTCTGCTTTTCCACTTGAATTTGTGTCTTCTGCTGATCTTGCATTGATGGATCATCTTCATCATCCTCACTCACCCCATCATTATCCTCACTCTCATTATCAACATATTCATTCTCTTGTTCATCATCCTCACTCTGAGTGTGTACATACTCATTCTCTTTATTCTCTTTTATTTTATTACCCTTTGTAACAACATAAGAAGTTTTATTGTTTGAGCTGAGACGCCTTATTTTCTCAAAATCAGCACAAGCAGCATTGGGTCCATCCATGATTGGATCCTCTTCATCCTAATTCAACCACTCCATGATTGGATTTGTTTCAGCAAACATTGTTGTATCCATTAACAATGCACTTGGATCAATTTCTTTATCTACATATCTCTCCTTCTGTTGATCTACTTCTCCATGTATCTTCAAGGTTTGAATAGTAAACCACGTAAATTATTTCTCCTAATATTTATACATGCAAGGACAATACAAGTTCGAAAGTAAAATGTGTTGGTTTATAGCTTTAGGTTATATAGTGGACAAACACTAGCTTGTGCAGCTGTCATATAAAAGAATATTTCTTTGCTTTGTGTGCACGAAAGCAAAAGTGCTTCAATTCCTCTCACATCCACTAGATGAGACACACTGTGAGCAAATTCTTAGTCCGCACTTCTGCCATGCAGGAACATCCCCTCTAAACCGAAACTACCATTGGGCTGCAAGATATCACCAAATAAATTTTTAGAATTGCAAACCGAAAGGAAGATGGACATTCTAAAACTAAAAGACCATGACTTACTTGGCTCGTTCTTGCCTCAACTTCTTTTGCTAATTTGATCCCAAACCTCACTTGGCACTCTCTAAACATACTTATTTCATTAATGGCTGAAAAAGCACTCTCTGTATCTAGTATCTTCTCTATGACATCTGTTAGTGAAGTAGCACAATCTTTATGGTTGCGAAGGTTGCTCTGGTCAATCAAGGATTGCAGCTGCATAACAATAGAGCAACATAAATAAAAACAGAAAGGGGAAACATAAACTGCAAAGGTCCATTCATTTATCAATATCTGCAACCATAAGTGTATTTTGTTCCATTGCATCTATTCTCTTGGCCACCTTGTGTATAAAATTAAGGTACACCTTTTATGTAGGGCCAAGATGGGCTTCCATCCTTTGTATAGTGACCATCATAATTTTTTTGAAGCTTTGTATTAGTGTACTTCATTGCCCGATAAAGTGGTCTCAATACATTCAATGCCCACTCTAATGCGGTCCACTAGACATTTGTAGACACACACTCTTTAGCAAACACGTAGCCCGGCTCATACCTCCATCCGCACTTCTTCCAATCGTTAGAAACCATCCATTCTCTAAATTTATCTTCCAACAGATGGTAAATCTCAAGGAACATGAACACAATTCTAAAACGAGTGGAATTTAGAACTGTGTTCATGTTCAGGTTTTAAGGATTGGAATTGTGTTCATGTTCATGTCTCTAAATGCCACCCATTTAGAACCGTGTTCATGTTCTTTGAGAGTTGCCGTATGAAAAAGATAAATTTAGATAATGTATGGTTTCTAAGGATTAGAAGAAGTGTAAATGGAGGTATGAGCCTAGCTACATGTTTGCTGAAGAGTGTTTATCTTGTAATGTTTGGTGAACATCATTAGACTGAGTATTGGGTGCATTGAGGCCACTTTATAAGGCGATGAAGTATGTTGATACAAAGAAACAACACACTCTTTCTCGCTTCAGAAAAGTATGATGGTCACTACACAAAGGATGGAAGCCCATCTTGGCCCTACATCAAAGTTGCATCTTAGTTTTATGCACAAGGTGGCCAAGAGGATAGATGCAATGGAACAAGATACATTTATGGTTGTAGGTATCGATAAATGAATGGATCATTGCAATTTATGTTTTTGTTTTGTTTTTAATTCATGTTGCTTTATAGTTATATGCAGCTGTCGTCCTTGACTCATTTACACATTAGCAGATCAACATTTGCTACCATATAGATTATGCTACTTCACCAATAGATGTCATAGAGAAGATATTTGATAAACAGAGTGCTCTTTTAGCAATTAATGACATAAGTATGTTTAGGGGATGCCAAGGGCGGTTGGGATTTGATTAGCAAAACAAGCTACAGCGAGAATGGAAGTAAGTCATGGTCTTTTAGTTTTTGAATGTCCATTTCCTTTTGGTTTGCAATTTTAAAAATTTAAATGGTGATATCTTGCAGCCCAATAGTGATTTCAGTTTGGAGGGGATGTTCCTGCATTACAGAAGTGTGCAATGAGAATTTGCTTACAGTGTGTCTCATCTAGTGGATGCGAGAGGAATTGAAGCGCCTTTGCTTTGGTGCACACAAAGAAAAAAAACGTCTTTTATATGACAAGCTAGTGCATGTCCTCTACAACGTAAAGTTATAAACCAACACATTTTACTTTCTACCTTGTATTGTCCTCGCATGCATAAAAATTAGGAGAAATAAAATACTTCACTTACTATTGAAACCTTGAAGATACATGCCGAAGAAGATCAAGAGAAATAGATAGATAAGGAAACCGATCCAAGTGCATTGCTAATGAATACAAGAATGTTTGAAGAAACAAATCCAATAATGCAGTGGTTGAATGAGGATGAAGAGGATCCAATCATGGATGGACCGGTGCTGCTTGTGTTGTGTTTGAGAAAATAAGGCGCCTCAACTCAAGCACGAAAGCTCCTTATGTTGTTACAAACACTAGTAGAAAACAGAGCTTTAATACTGGTTCATAAGAGCCTTTAGTGCCGGTTCTGCAACCGGCACTAAAGAGTGGAGACTAAAGGCCTCCCCCTTTAGTACCGGTTCGGCACGAACCGCCACTAAAGGCCCACCACGTGGCGTGAGCTCGCGCCGTGGTATGGGGGACCTTTAGTACCGGTTGGTGTTACCAACCGGTACTAAAGGTATTTTTTTTAATTATTTTTTGAAAATTTTGGAAAAAAATTGATTTTTTTTCGATTTTCAATTTTCTGAATTATTTGATGATTTAGTCTCTAATCGCCCATCTTACCGGTTCGGCACGAACCGCCACTAAAGGCCCACCACGTGGCGTGAGCTCGCGCCGTGGTATGGGGGACCTTTAGTACCGGTTGGTGTTACAAAACGGTACTAAAGGTATTTTTTTTGAAATTACTTTTTGAAAATTTTGGAAAAAATTTTGATTTTTTTTTTCGATTTTCAATTTTCTGAAATATTTGATGATTTAGTCTCTAATCGCCCATCTTAACTGCTCGAGTGTGGATCACTCATTCCAAATCGTCTAACTTCCTGGCCGGTCACCCATCCCTCTCACTACTCCAGCCTGAGCACGCTTAACTTCCGGGTTCTATTCTCCCTCGTTTCCAAGTCTGCACTTGTTGTTTTTCTGACAATAGTAAGATGTGAATCCTATTAACCCTCAGGAGTTTAGCTGGAGCATGAAGTCACACGTTTCACTGTTTGAGTTTGAAACTATTATTCTAAAAAACAATAATTATGTAGTAACACTAATATTTCTTGAATAAGTAGTTTGACCATAATTTGACCACAGTTTGACCAGATTTGACCAAAATTAAAAAAAACTGAGATACTTATTTAGTAACACTAATATTATTGCGTAATTATTTAGTAACACTCTATATTTCTTGAATGAGTTGTTTGACCGGTTTGACAAGATTTAACCAAAATTCAAAAAACATAAATTAGAGCATATCTTTTTTTCCTTTTACAATTTTGTCATTTCAAAAATTGTCCTAAACCCTAAACCCGGGACTTAAAACGTCGGAAACTCTATGCTAAACAGTAAAAACTAAGGGTTTAAACCATAAAACCTAACCCTAAACTCTGAAATCTAAACCCTAGCACTAAACGCTAAAAACGTCTAAAACGCCCGAAAACTCTATTTTCCCTTTGGAATTTTGTGATTTTAAAAAATTGTCGAAACGGTTGTTTCAGCGGATCAATCTTTTTGTTCTGCAAATTTTGATATATTATATGTATTTTTCTGAATTAGGATGATTTAGTTATGATTTTTTCAAGTTTGAAAATTGCCCTATAGTCCCGGTTTGTGTCTCCAACCGGGACTATAGGTTAGACCCCTTTAGTGCCGGTTTGTGGCACGAACTGGTACTAAAGGTTGGCCCTTTAGTACCAGTTTGTGCCACAAACCGGGACTAAAGGGGCTCGTGAGGCCCCGGCCTGACGCCAGCCTGCCACCACCCCTTTAGTACCGGTTCGTGGCACGAATCGGTACTAAAGGTTCAACACGAACCGGCACTAATGCATAGCCGTTCGAACCGGTACTAATGATACCATTAGTACCGGGCCAAAATCGAACCGGGACTAATGTGTCTCACATAAGGTCCTTTTTCTACTAGTGAAAGGGTAATAACAAGAAAAGAAAGATGAATGATGATGAATAGAATGAGTATGTAGACACTTAGAGTGAGGATGATGACGAAGAGAATGAATATGTTGATAATGAGAGTGAGGATAATGATGGGGTGAGTGAGGATGATGAAGATGATCCATCAATGCATGATCTACAAGAGACACAAATGCCAATAAAAAAGGAGACACAAATTCAAGTTGAAAAGTAGACACCAACAAGTGACGGCAATTTGGAGACCCGTAGATCTGGATGGCTAGCCAAGAAGACCAAGGACGTCAACAGCCTCTACCAAGTTGTTTCCCTAATTTTTTTAACAAAATCTGCTGGTAAGTCTCTTCTTTTTGGTGTTAATGATTCATGATGATTACTTAGAAAATTCTAGTCACTTGGACGTGTTGATTTGTAGGTTGATTAAAGCTTGTTGTACATGTGTTTAAGTGGGTGATCTTTAACTAGCATGTTGTACATTACATTCTTGTTTAACTAGTCATTTGTTCTGCTGCTATAAAATTGTTATGTGGCTGCTAGAAGGAGGGCGCGAGAGGGCCGACCGGGGGCCTTTTTGCCTACGGCCGGGTAAGATGGAAGGAATTTCCTTCTTAATTCTTGCTTGATTAGATTGATACATCTCCTTCCCTTATATAGAGATGTTTACTTGACCCCTAAGCAAGCGGCCCATTACGTACTCTAACACTACACCTCACCTGGACATGCAGCTTGTCCTCGAGCTGCAACCTAACCAACTTATAACCATGACTCGAAGCAACACAAACCTAACACCTAAAAACAAGCCTTTTACATCTCGGCTTGTTTTATTACTCTCAACCTGAAATGGACCGAGACGCTTTATTTTGGACCCCTGAACATAAAGAGGACACCATCCGCACGTTGGACATGCACGTGTACAGCCACCTGGATCCCATGGATACCATCTGGACAAAAGGAGTGCATGTGTATGGCCACCTAGAATTGGTCGCAAGAGCGACCAACAGAGGCGCCCTCGCGGCGGCCGGCGGCGGAATGCAGTGGTGCTACGCGGTGCGCTCCTATCGGTGACACCATGCCTTCTCCCCGCCGGACGGCTGTTGGTCGGCACCGCACAGAGAAGAGTGGAGGGCTATCGATGGAGAATGGCGAGGAGGGGTGCGCCCCCCAACCGCCGATGTCGCATACTTTGAGGGCGCTGTCCGTGGGGAAAACAACATGCCCAAGATCCCCGACGCAACGGACGAGATCGATGTCCTTTGCGCAGCGAAGCGCAACTGGGAGGAGCGGCAGCTGCAGACCATGCATCTTCCGCACACGCCGACGCGCTAGGAGGCCGCGCGCATCAGCCTGTAGCCTCACCGCCGCCGACACGTGGCGGGTAGTGATCCAAGCCGGAAGCGGTGACGGCGACGGCGGGAACTTGATCTGCTGGATGGGGACGCCCTGGGGAAGCGATGATGGTGACGGCGGGAACTTGATCTGGTGGATCGGGACTCCCGCCGGCGCGGTCGATGCGGGGCCGGAGCTGACCGGCGGTGGCTGCCGGGCGCGGCGGAGGCTGCCAGGTGAGGTGGCTGCCACTGCAGCCAGGCGGGGCGGTGGTGGCGGTGGATGGCAGCCGCAGCGCCCGGCGAAGGGGCGGGAGGTCGCTGGTGTGGCGGCTGCTATGGCAGCCACGGCGGCGCTGGTGGCGGCGATGGCGTAGCAGCCGGTGCGACCCGCGAAGATGGCGAAGGTCGCTGGTGCGGCGGCAGCCACGGCGGCGCTGTGGCGGCGCAGCGGTGCGCCCGTGGGACCCGCCAAGAACAAAGCGATATCTCTGGACCGCTGGGTTAGTCCTCCGCGCGCTTTGGACACCTCCTCCGGGGTGAGGACGGCGGGGGCGGGCGCGACAGAGGATCTCGCCGCGGGCAGGACGGGGCGACGGTCGGGTGACCGGTAGAGGAAGAGACGGGTTGGGCGGTGATGAAGACATGATCGAACCGAAGCTAGTTGATACCAAATTGTTATGTGGCTGCTAGAAGGAGGGCGCGAGAGGGCCGGCCGGGGGCCTTTTTCCACGGCTGGGCAAGATGGAAAGGATTTCCTTCTTAATTCTTGCTTGATTAGATTGATACATCTCCTCCCCTTATATAGAGAGGTTTACTTGACCCCTAAGCAAGCGACCATTATCTCTAATTAACCCTAAGTCTAACGGGCTATACCGCCAACCCAGACCATTAGGCCCGGCCGGGGGCCTTTTTGCCCACGGCCGGGCAAGAGGGAAGGTTCCTTCTTAATTCTTGCTTCATTAGATTGATACATCTCCTCCCTTTATAGAGAGGTTTACTTGACCCCTAAGCAAGTGACCCTTATCTCTAATTAACCCTAAGACTGATGGGCTATACCGCCAGCTCAGGCCCATTATGTACTCTAACAATAATATAGATCATTAAGGCCTGATTTGGCTAAGTAAAAAGGGCAGTGGCTAAATTTGTAGTCTCATATCACGAGCGCATATACATTGTTGGGCTAACCCTAAATAAGATAGGACCTCTTTTTTTCCCCTCCTGTTGGTAAAATAGCACGGAGAAATCATGAACCTTGCTCTCTATTCACCTTTTATATGCTTTTTCAAGCTCAAACTATATCTCTAGTAATCTAATATAATGCAAACTTTTTCACAAACAATCTGATCTAACTCAAGCCCTTTCAATATTTTGTTTTTTTTGCTTGTTTCCTTTGTTTATGAAAGTTCACTTTGATATTAATAAGTCCAAAATTTAAGTTTTGAAATAGATAAGAAATCTGGTAGTTTAAGATTGTTTTATGTTCTAAACACATAGTAGACAAAATTCTAAGCATTCAGGTATAGATATTGTTTTAAAACAAGGTGAGTTGGGAACTCTAGTTTGCGTTTGTGCTCACTGTGTACGATCAGTATTTTATTCTAATTGCTACTTACCACCTGTCATATTTATCTTTTAAGTGATACCTAGCTGCTGCGATGCTAGTTGGAGCTTGTCATATTTGTCTTTTAAGTGATACTTAGCTGTTGTGATGCTAGTTGGAGCTTGACGCTAGTTGGGGCTGGAAGCTTGGAGGTTTTTCAGTGGAGCAAGACCACTCTCTGTCCATGCTTTAATGGTTTTCTTTTGTAGCTGCTGTTTCAATGTCATGCTTTGATGGTTTTTATTTGGAGCTGTTGTTTCAATGTCATGCTTTGATGGTTCATTTTTAACAATCCACCCATGCGTTTTCCTTAATGTACCACACAACTATTTGTCTTGTTATTGTGTCTTGGGAATATACTTTCATGTGCCACGCAACTATTTTTCTTGTTATAGTGTCTTGGCAATATACTGGATATTATCATGCGTTTTTCTTGTTATTGTGTCTTGGGAGTCCTATGAATAGAGGAGACCCCAAAAGAATTACGGGACTAAACTTGTCACTGAGTCTGACTTCAATCCATGTGCTAGTACTTCAATCCATGTATGGGGGTTGGTTACAATATATTCGGCCATGGTGATCCATGCATGGTCTTGGCTGAAAAACAGTTTTTGTCATGCGAGCATTACATGATTTTTTTTCTCCCCAACAAAAAAAAGCCAATTGTCGAAGAAAAGATCCCACGACGGACGGAGGACACCAAGAAAAGCTCCCAGGACTCCAGAGCTAGGGTTGCCTGGGCAACCCGCGTAGTCCGCATAAGTAGAGAGTTGGTTCATATTGAACTAAAACTGAGCAGAGAAGTTATAACCAAAGAAAATCAGATTTTACTATCCAGAGCTGAGAATCCATAAAGGGGCCTTCGATGAGGTTAAGAAGGGCATGGAAGAAGGTAGGGATGCTACTTTTCACCTTGGGTTAACCTTACACAAATGAAAAAGATGAGGTAGAAAAGGCATAATACTGGCGCAAGAGAGAAAGGACACCAAAACTGAGCACGAAAGCATGCGTCGATCAACCCATGCAGAAGCCAAAGGTTTACCATCCTTTTCTAAGAAAAAATAAAGCGTAGACCACACCAAAGGAATCGCGGGAGAACCAAAAGAGTAGATAGCAGCAGCAACCATCGAAGAACAACCATTCAACATGGGTGCTTATTGGAACAACTAGAAGAACAAGAGGTTAGGCATTCTATGATTCTGACTTTATTGGTACCCTGGGAACCTCCATTGGCATTGGACGGTGAAAGGCCGCATTAATGGTGTTAACGAGTTTTTTCCCCTAGCTCTCGCGACTAGGGTTTTCTTCCTCTGAGGCGACTCGTCCCCTCAGAGTTTACGTCCGATCCCGGCGATCCTCGCAGGGTTTTCCTTGCACTACGACGCCTCGTTCGGGATGGCGTCCTCCTCGGATGCGAACTCGGCGACCAACGATGGCGGCGGTAGGGGTGGTTTTGGTGGCGGCGGCGGTGCAACTGCGGATCCCGATCTGGAAAACTTCTTCGACCAGTTGGATCTCAATGAGGAAGAATTTGAGGATGTGGAGATTGATGATGACGATTTGGAAATCGAAGAGAGCGTACGTTGGTTAGCCCTAGCTAGGGTTCATACCGACAAAACCTTCTCGGCGTCAGCCTTTTACAAGGAGATGCGGGCGGCGTGGAATCCAGCGCAGGGAGTCAGATTCCGCCCAGTCGGACCGAACAGATTTGTCGTCTAGGCCACGTGCTTGGGGGACTGGGAGAGGATCATGAAGCAAGGGCCATGGCTGTTCCGCAATATGGCGGTTTTGTTGTGCAAGTATGATGGTTTCAGTTGTGCAGAAGAGGTGGTGTTTGATCACATGCCCATATGGCTCCAGATTCACAAGTTACCGGATCCCTACTGCAAGGAGCACATAGTTGAGAAACTTCTGAAGGGAGCTGGGGAGATTTTGGAGATGCGTTTGAATGGCAATACAAGGGGGGACTATGTGAGGATTAGGGTTAACCATAACATCAAAAGCCCCCTCACTAAGTTTGTCAGTATTGTGCGAGCAAAGGAGAGGCATGTGTACTTTGTTCGCTATGAGAAGTTAGCTCGTTTCTGCAAAGTATGTGGACTAATAGGTCATGATCATAAGGAGTGTGGACATTGCATACATGACAAGAAACAGATGAAGTATGGTGATTGGCTTTATGCGGATGGGCCGTCTAGGCCAGGACAGAGTGCACCTGCAAGACAGCCGGGTCCCCGACCGGCGGGCAAAGGGGATGGCCAGCCTCCTCCGTCAGCACCAAGAAAGGAGGCGTCAGACCCTGAAACCCTGGATACGGCGACAAGCCCTCTGAAACAGGTTGTGGCTAGGATGGAGGTTGACAGAGATGCTAGGAAACATCTGAATATGGATGATGCAGGGACTGGGAATGTCAACATCTCAGGTGCCCCTAAGGCTACGTTGGCTATCACAGATGGTAGCGAGGTGGATGCTACAGGACATAACTCGCCTGCCAGTAGTGACTCAAGCAACAAAAGGATGAAAGTTTCGAAGGAAGATGGAAATAATGAGATATCAGCGGCCTCCCTCAAGGAGGACCGCCGGATACAATGAATATCCTCGCATGGAACTGCCGGGGGGACCGCCGGACAGTTCGAGAGGTGTTGGCCCTCACTAAAGCCAACATCCCCAGTCTAGTTTTCTTAAGTAAGACTAGACAAGATGTAGTGAGAATGGAAAAGCTGAAGTGGAGATTGGGGTTAAAAGGTTTCCATAGAGTGAGTTCGGATGGAAGAAGCGGTGGCTTAGGACTCTTTTGGGATGAAGCCCTGAGCATGACTGTCTTGGACTCTTGTAGTCGCTATATTGATGTTCTTGTTGATTATGTGGGTGGTGGATCCTCATGGAGAGGAACTTTTGTGTATGGAGAGCCTAGAACGGAGAATAGACACTTAATGTGGGATCACCTGGCTCGGCTTAGGGCGAACTCGCAAGTCCCATGGTTGGTTTGTGGCGATTTTAATGAAGCTATGTGGCAGCATGAGCATCTCTCCAGGACGCTGAGATCAGAAACGCAAATGCTAGCGTTCAGGGACTGCTTGCTGCTTTGTGAACTCGAAGACCTGGGATTTTCAGGCATCCCTTACACATACAATAATGGGCAGGAAGGATATCGTAATGTGCAAGTTAGACTGGATCGCGCTTGTGCGGATGAGGCGTGGCGTGACCTCTTCCCTTCTACACAGGTGGTCCATCTAGCATCACCGTGCTCTGACCATAGCCCAATCCTAATCCGTTTGGGTGGGGTTCAGATGACAAAGCAACATGGACAAGCACCACGCTATGAAATTATGTGGGAAAGACACCCGGCTCTGGCAGAAGTGGTGTCGCGATCATGGGCTGGAAATCCTCAACTAGGTGATCTGGGGTCGGTCGCCGAAGCTTTGAAAAAGCTCATGAAGGATCTCAAGGCATGGAGTAAGGCAAATTTTGGCAACGTTTTAAAGGAGATTGAAGCCTTGCGAGGTCAGCTAGCGAAGCTACAGTTGGATGGGGCCGATCGCTCTCAAATTCGGCTCAAGATGAACCAACTTGATGAACTCCTCTACCGGGAGGAGATGATGTGGCTCCAAAGGTCACGGCTCACGTGGCTTAAGGAGGGGGAGCGCAATACTAAGTATCTCCATCGCCGGGCAGTGTGGAGGGCGCGAAGGAACTATATCCAACGCCTACGTAGAGCAGATGGAACTTGGTGCAATGCACCATCGGATATGGAGAGAATGGCGTCCTCATATTTTCAGGAAGTCTACACCAAGGATCCTACCCTTGATTATTCTGCGGTTCTGGATTGTATTCTTCCTAAGGTCAGCCAAGAGATGAACATAGCTCTAGATGCTCCATACACAGAAGTGGAGATCTCAGATGCGTTATTCCAAATCGGGCCACTAGAAGCCCCGGGGGTTGATGGCTTTCCGGCCCGGTTTTATCAGAGAAACTGGAGCGATTTGAAAAAGGACATCATTGGTGCAGTACAAAAATTCTTTGTGAGTGGTACTATGCCCGAGGGGGTAAATGAAACGGCGATAGTGTTGATACCGAAGATTTAGCACCCACAAGAATTGAAAGATTTTCTCCCAATCAGTCTGTGCAATGTGGTTTATAAAATTGTTTCGAAGTGTATGGTGAATAGATTGAGACCCCTACTGGGGGAGTTGATCTCTGAAAATCAGAGTGCTTTTGTTCCTGGGAGACTTATCACAGACAATTCAATAATTGCTTTCGAATGCATACACCATATTCAGTCTCTAAAGGAAAATGACCCTGCCTGTTGTGCCTACAAGCTCGATCTATCTAAAGCATATGACCGAGTCGATTGGGGGTTTTTGGAGAAGGCCTTACACAAATGGCGTTTTTCACCTGCATGGATTGCCCGGGTTATGGCCTGTGTCTCCTCGGTAACATATTCAGTGAAGTTTAATGGCAAGATATTAGAGTCTTTCACCCCGTCGAGAGGGCTACGTCAAGGTGACTTGTTATCCCCCTTCCTTTTCCTTTTCATTGCTGATGCACTATCGGCTCTGTTAAATAAAGCGATGAATGAGGATGGTCTTAGAGGGGTGAAGATTTGTAGAAGGGCTCCGGAGATTTCTCATCTACTGTTTGCAGATGATTCACTTTTGTTTTTTGAAGCTTCAGAACAGCAGGCACACATGGTGAAAGGTTTGTTGAACATCTTTGCGTTGGCCAAGGGCCAGTTAATTAATCCAGCAAAGTGCTCCATCCTTTTCTCAGAATCTTGCTTACCTGCGGTGGTGAATGAAGTGAAGAGAATTTTGGAAATTGAACAAGAGGTTTTTGAGCCTAAATACCTTGGTTTGCCGGTGCCGGAAGGTAGAATGAATAAGGAAAATTTGAAACGGTACAAGATAGATTAAGGAAGAGGTTGATTGACTGGAGCGAACAGTATATGTCAACTGGTAATAAGGAAATACTGATAAAATCAGTTGCTCAGGGCGATCCCAGCTTATGTCATGAGTGTTTTTAAACTACCAGCTTCAGTGTGTGACGAGTTAACCCGGCTTATGCGTCAGTACTGGTGGGGTGTTGAGAAAGGAAAACACAAGATTGTGTGGCTTAGTTGGGATAAAATGAGATTACCAAAGTCAATGGGTGGTATGGGGTTCAGAGATATGAGAGCGTTTAACCAGGCGCTTCTTGCTAAGCAAGCCTGGCGTCTCATTGATACTCCGGAAAGTCCATGTGCCAGATTGTTGAAGTCCAAGTACTTCCCCTCAGGCAGCCTTTTGGATACGGTTTTCCCTAACCAGGGGTCGGCGGTTTGGAAGGGTATATTACATGGCCTCGAGTTGCTAAAGACAGGAGTTATTTGGCGTGTGGGCAATGGTTCAAGTATAAGAACTTGGAGGGATCCATGGATACCGAGAGCTTCTTCATTCAGACCTATAACTCCAAAGCGCACGTCCCGCCTAAATCGAGTCTCTGATTTCTTGGACGGGAATGGTGCATGGAGGATGGATAGGCTGTCACAGCATTTTTGGCAAATTGATGTTGATCACATTTTGAAGATACGAACGTCCCCGAGGCAACGACGCGATTTTATCTCATGGTTCCCGGAGAAGAATGGAAGTTTCTCTGTAAAGAGTGCCTATACATTGGCTACAAGTGCTCATGATGCTGCCTACGCAGGGGGGTCATCTTCAGACGTACCTAACGGCACGAGATCAATCTGGAACTGTGTTTGGAAATCTTCGGTGCCACAAAAGATGAAGATTGCGGTCTGGAAAGTGGTGGTCGAGGCCTTGCCGATGGCAGCATGCAAGAAGTACATACATGTTTCAAAGCGGTCTACTTGCCCGCTATGTGGTGTGGAGGAGGAGAATGAGTTCCATGCCTTAATCACATGCAATCATGCGCGTACCCTGTGGACGCACATGCGGGAAAGATGGCCTCTCCCGTCAGATACCATTCTGATCAATACGGGCAAGGAGTGGCTCCTGAGTCTGCTCATGCAATATTCGTATCAGGTGCGCGACATGGTGATCATGCTACTCTGGAGGATATGGCAATTGCGGAATGACTGTGCTCATGGCAAGGAGGTGCCAGCAACGGCGGCAACAGTGGAGTACCTGGATAGCTACTACAAATCCATTCGGCTCGCGAGTCGCTTTACCACAGAAGAAATAATAAAAGGTAAAATGCCGGTCTCGGAGCAGAAGACCGTCACTCAGATCAAGCAACCAGCGCCACCATGGCCGGCTCCTAAGACGGAGACCGTCGCGCTCTCTGTTGATGGGTCCTTCCGTCAGGAAGATGGTTCAGCAGCAACCGGAATTGTGTTGAGAGATGGATCAGGTATGGTGTTACTAGCGGCGTATCGTTACATGTTTTATTGTAATGATGCATTGGAGGTGGAGATCCATGCTATCATGCAGGGTATGGCCTTGGCTATTCAACACACAGTTCTTCCGGTGGTGGTGCAGTCGGACTCGGCGACTGCTCTTTCAGTATTGGCAAACGATGAGCTCACCAAATCAGCATATGGACATCTGGTACTGGACATTAAAGATTTGTTGAAGGAAAGGGAGTTTTCAGCTCAGAAATTACATCGGAGTCAGAATAGTGTTGCAGATCGGTTGGCAAACTATAGCCGCACCGAGAGAACCACGACTGTGTGGGTTCATTCG
Organism: Aegilops longissima; assembly: GCA_021605205.1. Classification (NCBI taxonomy): domain Eukaryota; kingdom Viridiplantae; phylum Streptophyta; class Magnoliopsida; order Poales; family Poaceae; genus Aegilops; species Aegilops longissima. The sequence goes on from CM038676.1 coordinate 33,528,938, forward strand.
GTTCCACCATGTATTGAGGACATTTGGCCTCTCGATTGTAACATTGTGACTTTATAATAAAACTCCCTTTTACCCCGCAAAAAAAATGATGTTAACGAGTATGCTTCTGGTATTAAAAAGGTAAACACATAGGTGAGTCAAGCAATGGACAACCATCCCAACCATCCCACCCTTGATCTCTTAGCACCTGGCGGATGTCTGGCATATACTCCCTCCGTTCCGAATTACTATATTTCCTTGTTGGAAATATGCCCTAGAGGCAATAATAAAAGGATTATTATTATATTTCCTTGTTCATGATAATTGTCTTTTATTCATGCTATAATTGTATTATCCGGAAATTGTAATACACGTGTGAATACATAGACCACAACATGTCCCTAGTGAGCCTCTAGTTGACTAGCTCGTTGATCAACAGATAGTCATGGTTTCCTGACTATGGACATTGGATGTCATTGATAACGAGATCACATCATTAGGAGAATGATGTGATTGACAAGACCCAATCCTAAGCATAGCACAAGATCGTGTAGTTCGTTTGCTAGAGCTTTTCCAATGTCAAGTATCTTTTCCTTAGACCATGAGATCGTGTAACTCCGGATCTTGTAGGAGTGCTTTGGGTGTACCAAACGTCACAACGAATCGGGTGACTATAAAGGTGTGCTACGGGTATCTCCGAAAGTGTCATTGGGTTGACACGGATCGAGATCGGATTTGTCACTCCGTATGACGGAGAGGTATCTCTGGGCCCACTCGGTAATGCATCATCATAATGAGCTCAAAGTGACCAAGTGTCCGGTCACGGGATCATGCATTACGGTGCAGTAAAGTGACTTGCCGGTAACGAGATTGAATGAGGTATTGGGATACCGACGATCGAATCTCGGGCAAGTAACATACCGATTGACAAAGGGAATTGTATACGGGGTTGCTTGAATCCTCGACATCGTGGTTCATCCGATGAGATCATCGAGGAGCATGTGGGAGCCAACATGGGTATCCAGATCCCGCTGTTGGTTATTGGCCGGAGAGTCGTCTCGGTCATGTCTACGTGTCTCCTGAACCCGTAGGGTCTACACACTTAAGGTTCGGTGACGCTAGAGTTGTAGAGATATGAGTATGTAGTAACCCGAAAGTTGTTTGGAGTCCCGGATGAGATCCCGGACGTCACGAGGAGTTCCGGAATGGTCCGGAGGTAAAGAATTATATATGGGAAGTCGAGTTTCGGCCATCGGGAAGATTTCGGGGTCACGGTATTGTACCGGACCACCGGAAGGGTCCTGGGTCCACCGGTGGGGCCACCTATCCGGAGGGCCCCATGGGCTGAAGTGGGAGGAACCAGCCTCGTGGGCTGGTGCGCCTCTGGGCCCCCCGCCTAGGGTTGGGAACCCTAGGGAGGCGCGCCCACTTGCCTTGGGGGGGCACTCCACCCCCCTGGCCGCCGCCCCCTTGGGATATCCCATCTCCAGGGCCGGCGCCCCCCCCCTTGGGGGCCTATATAAAGAGGGGGGAGGGAGGGCAGCCGCACCCATGCCCCTGGCGCCTCCCTCTCCCACTCCAACAACTCCTCCTCCTCCGTAGAGCTTGGCGAAGCCCTACCGGGATCCCTGCTGCATCCACCATCACGTCGTCGTGCTGCTGGATCTCCATCAACCTCTCCTTCCCCTTGATGGATCAAGAAGGAGGAGACGTCTTCCCCAACCGTACGTGTGTTGAACGCGGAGGTGCCGTCCGTTCGGCACTCGGTCATCGGTGATTTGGATCACGACGAGTACGACTCCCTCAACCCCGTTCTCTTGAACGCTTCCGCTCGCGATCTACAAAGGTATGTAGATGCACTCCTATCACTCGTTGCTAGATGAACTCATAGATAGATCTTGGTGAAACCATAGGAAATTTTTATTTTCTCGCAACGCTCCCCAACAAAGGCATCATGAGCTAGGTCTATCGTAGTTCTCTTTGCACGAGTAGAACACAATTTGTTGTGGGCGAGATGTTGTCAACTTTGTTGCCGCTACTAGTCTTATTTTGCTTCAGCGGTATTGTGGGATGAAGTGGCCGGGCCGACCTTACACGTGCGCTTCGTGAGACAGGTTCCACCGATGACATGCACTAGTTGCATAAGGTGGCTAGCGGTGTCTGTCTCTCCCACTTTAGTTGGAGCGGATTCGATGAAAAGGGTCCTTATGAAGGGTAAATAGAAGTTGACCAATCACGTTGTGGTTTTTCGTAGGTAAGAAAACGTTCTTGCTAGAACCCTATTGCAGCCACGTAAAAGATGCAACAACAATTAGAGGACGTCTAACTTGTTTTTGCAGCAATTGCTTTGTGATGTGATATGGCCAAAAGTTATGATGAATGATGAATGATATATTGTGATGTATGAGATCATGTTCTTGTAATAGGAATCACGACTTGCATGTCGATGAGTATGACAACCGGCAGGAGCCATAGGAGTTGTCTTAATTATTGTATGACCTGCGTGTCAATGAATTAACGCCATGTAATTACTTTACTTTATTGCTAAACCGTTAGGCATAGTAGTAGAAGTAATAGTTGACGAGCAACTTCATGGAGACACGATGATGGAGATCATGATGATGGAGATCATGGTGTCATGCCGGTGACAAAGATGATCATGGAGCCCCGAAGATGGAGATCAAAGGAGCTATATGATATTGGCCATATCATGTCACTACTATTTAATTGCATGTGATGTTTATTATGTTTATGTATCTTGTTTACTTAGAACGACGGTAGTAAATAAGATGATCCTCATAATAATTTCAAGAAGGTGTTCCCCTAACTGCGCGCCCTAAAGTTCGCTGCTTTTGAAGCACCACGTGATGATCGGTGTGATAGATTCCTCGCTCACATACAACCGTGTAAGACTATTTTACACATGCAAAAACACTTAGGTTAACTTGACGAGCCTAGCATGTACAGACATGGCCTCGGAACACAGAGACCGAAAGGTCGAACATGAGTCGTATGGAAGATACGATCAACACGGAGATGTTCACCGGTGATGACTAGTCCGTCTCACGTGATGATCGGACACGGCCTAGTCGACTCGAATCATGTAACACTTAGATGACTAGAGGGATGTCAAATCTGAGTGGGAGTTCATTAAATAATTTGATTAGATGAACTTAATTATCATGAACTTAGTCTAAAATCTTTGCAAAAATGCCTTGTAGATCAAATGGCCAACGCTCATGTCAACATGAACTTCAATGCGTTCCTAGAGAAAACCAAGCTGAAAGATGATGGCAGCAACTATACGGACTGGGTCCTGAACCTGAGGATCATCCTCATAGCTGCCAAGAAAGCATATGTCCTAGAAGGACCGCTAGGTGAAGCACCCATCCCAGAGAACCAAGACGCTATGAACGCTTGGCAGTCATGTGCTGATGATTACTCCCTCGTTCAGTGCGGCATGCTTTACAGCTTAGAACCAGGGCTCCAAAAGCGTTTTGAGAAACACGGAGCATATGAGATGTTCGAGGAGCTGAAAATGATTTTCCAAGCTCATGCCCGGGTAGAAAGATATGAAGTCTCCGACAAGTTCTATAGTTGTAAGATGGAGGAAAATAGTTCTGTCAGTGAGCACATACTCAAAATGTCTCGGTTGCACAACCGCCTGTCCCACTGGACATTAACCTCCTGGACGAGGCGGTCATTAACAGAATCCTTCATCGCTCCCACCGAGCTACAAGAGCTTTGTGATGAACTACAATATGCGGGGATGGTGAAAACTATTCTGAAGTATTTTCAACGCTGAAGTCGTGAGAGGTAGAAATCAAGAAGGAACATCAAGTGTTGATGGTCAATAAAACCACTAAGTTCAAGAAGGGCAAGGGTAAGAAGAACTTCAAGAAGGAAGGCAAAGATGTCGCCACGCCTGTAAGCAGATTGCGGGAAGAAGTCAAAGAATGGACCCAAGCACGAGACTGAGTGCTTTTATTGCAAAGGAAGGGTCATTTGGGCGGAAATGCCCCAAATACTTAGCGGACAAGAAGGCCGCAACACTAAAGGTATATGTGATATACATGTAATTGATGTGTACCTTACCAAGATTCGTAGTAACTCATGGGTATTTGATACGGTGCCGTTGCTCATATTTGTAACTCACAAGCAGAACTGCGGAATAAGCGGAGATGGCGAAGGGCGAGGTGACGATCGCTGCGTCGGGAATGGTTCCAAGGTCGATGTGATCGCCGTCGGCATGCTACCTATACATTTACCCACGGGATTAGTTTTAAACCTCAATAATTGTTATTTAGTGCCAAGTTTGAGCATGAACATTGTATCTGGATCTCGTTTAATACGAGATGGCTACTCATTTAAATCCGAGAATAATGGTTGTTCTATTTATATGAGAGATATGTTTTATGGTCATGCCCCGATGGTCAATGGTTTATTCTTAATGAATATCGAACGTAATGTTACACATATTCATAGTGTGAATACCAAAAGATGTAAAGTTGATAACGATAGTCTCACATACTTGTGGCACTGCCGCCTTGGTCACATTGTGTCAAGCGCATGAAGAAGCTCCATTGTGACGCCCGGGTAATTAAGCTACAGTAATCCCTGCTAATGATGCCACGTCACCTCGGTTACTGTGATTAAACTCTCGTTGATTCGAACCCGGTTCAAATTCAAATTGAAAACATAGGCAAACAATAAAAGTTTTCAAAAATTAAAACTAAAATGTTCGGGGGTTGTCTAATATTACAAAGTTAATTATGGTGGGGTGCACACATTTTTATAAAGTGTCTAGATAGATTAAATAAATTAAAACAGAAAAGAAATAAAAAAAGAAAAATAAGAAAAGAAAAATAAAACAAAAAGGAGAGAGGAAGAAAACCCCCACTGGCCCAACTGGGCCAAGCCCACCTGGCCCAGCCGGCCAGCCCCCTGGCCCGGCCCACCCCCCTCACTCCCTTATCCCCCTCCCCCGTCGGTGGAAACCCTAGCACACCCCATCCCCCGATCCCCTCCTTCTCCTCCCCCGCGCCGATCTGGATCGGGCTCCGCCGATCCCGTCGCCCCCCGACGCCGGCGACCCGCCGCCCCGACCTCACCTCCTCCTCTCCTCCCCGACCGGCCGCGCAGGGCGCAAGGCTCCCCCTCGTCGCCTCGGGGCCGTCCCCGACCCCCACCCCTCCTCGCCGGATCCGCAACGCCGGACGGCCGCCTCCCCGCCCTCCTCCTCGCCGGCCGCCCCCGACCGTCCCCGAGCACGCCTCAGAGACCCCACGCTACCCCCCACCGTGAGCTCCCCTTCCCCATCGATCCCCACGTGCTCCCTCGTCCCCCCCTCCCGAGCGCCACCACCGCCGGTCGCCGGCTCGCCGGCCCCCCAGACCGCCCTCCTCTCCTTCCCCACCACGGAGCACGGAACGTGCTCCCGGCCTCCTCTCCCTTCTCCTCGCCCGAGCCTCGCCCAGCGAGCACGCCGCACCAGGCTCCCCGTCGCGGACCTCGTCGCGGCGTGGCCTGAAACCATTTGGTCTCGTGCATGCCAACGCTCCGCTTCACGCCGAGTAGACACCGTAGGCACCACGCGTGGCTCGCTTTGCGCCCGTAGCCCGTCCCCCGAGGATGCCCGGCCAACCGCCGCCTCGCCGCCGGCCCGCCCGCCAACCCAGTCCTGCCGCCACTATCACGGGATGCGCCACCGCCAGTAGCTCCCGAATCGGGTCCGGCGCTAAACGGCCGCCGGAGCCAAATTCGACGAGGCCCGAGGCCTCCGCCACAGACGGTGGCCGGCGTCCGAGCAGCCAGCCACCGCCGACGTGGCCGACACAGGGCCACTCCGAGTCATTGCCACCGGCCCCCACGGGCCCTAGGCGACCAGGTTGACCAGTCAATCTTGGATCAAGCAGCCCCTGATCCACTAACATGCGGGTCCGACCCCACGTAACGCTTTTTAAAAATAAAAGAAAAGGAAAAGGAATTTAAATAAATAAATAAATAAATAAATAAATAAATAATTAAGTAAATAATTAATTTAATTAATCCTGATTAATTAACCTAATGACTAATTAACCTAATTAACTACGGTTAATTAAACTTAACTAAAGTAATTAGTTAACAGAGTATGACGAACGGGACCCACATGTCAGGGTTGACCTAGTCAACCCTGTTGACTGCTGACGTCGGCATGACGTCATGCTGACGTCATAAATCCATTTTTTCGAATTAAATAAATAATTAATTAAATTCCAGAAATTAATAGAATCTTTAAAAAATCATATCTTTTAATCAGTAACTCGGATTAAAATATTTTCAACATGAAAGTTGCTCGAACGCACGAGACGAATCCGGATCGCAGTCCGCTCGTCCGCCACACACCCCTAACCTATCGAACCTGCAACTTTCCTCCTCGGCTCCTCTGCAGAAAACCACGAAACACCGGAATACTTTCCGGATGTTTCCTTAACCAAGCACCACCTCATACCACGTTAGGGCACGCCTAGCATCGCTACTTGGCATGTCATGCATCGATATGCATCTGCTTACTTGGTATTCATTGTTTCTTCCCCTCTTCTCTCCGGTAGACTACGAGACCGACAGCTGCTGCCTTGAGTTCGACTACGGTGTTGACGACCCTCTCTCTTGCGGAGTAACCAGTGCAAGCCCCCCCTTGATCACCAGATATCGCCTACTCTCTCTATCTGCTTGCATTAGAGTAGTATAGCATGTTACTGCTTTTCGAGATACTCCTATACCGCCGCATAGCCTTGTCCTTGTTACTCTCATTGTTACCTTTACTCGCAATCCTATATGCTTAGTATAGGATGCTAGTACATTCATCTGTGGCCCTACATTCTTGTCCGTCATTGCTATATTATCGGGCCGTGATCACTCGGAGGTGATCACGGTATATACTATATACTTTATACATGATACATGTGAGACTAAAGTCGGTCGGCCGATGGAGCACCCGCGAGTGGATCATTGAGGCGGAGCGACAGGCAGGTTGAGACCGCTTAGGAGAGAGGTGGGCTGGCCTGCTTCGCTGCTCATGGATACTTAACACGCTTAACGAGGTCTTGGTATTTGATCTGAGTTGGCTACGAGCTTATACGCACTAACCATCTACGCGGGAGTAGTTATGGGTATCCCGCGTCGTGGTATCACCAAGCACTTCAGACGTCAATGACGGCGGCGCTACGCGATTGGACTGGAACGCTGTTAGGCTAGGTCTGCTTCCGGCCGCCCTCATAGCGCAGTGTGTGTGCTCGAGGCGATGGGCCCGCCCTGCGCTTAGGTTTAGACCGGCGTCTTGGCCTCTCACAGCCTAGGTGGGGCTGCGACGTGTTGATCTTCCGCGGCGGGCATGACCCAGAAAGTGTGTCCGCCAAATGGGATCAAGCGTCTTTGGGTAAGATGGTGCACCCAGCGAAGTTAATCTATTCGGATAGCCGTGATCTTCGATAATGTGACGACTTGGAGTTGTACCTTGAGCTTATGTCAACTAGAACCGGATACTTGATAAAACACACCCTTCCAAGTGCTGATATAACCGGTGGTCGCTCTCTCGTGGTTATGAGGAGGGGCTCACGGGTAGGATTATTGCTATGTGATGTTACTTGGAGGACTTCAGATTGTCCTTTTCTACTGCTGCAAGACAGTGACCGTAAGCGTAGTCTTCGTTAAGACTAGCTATCCCCTCTTATTCGGCTTTCTGCAGCTCACCCACCGATATGGCCCTTTACACATATAACCATGCATATGTAGTGTAGCTCCTTGCTTGCAGTACTTTGGATGAGTACTCACGGTTGCCTTGTTCCCCTTTTCCCCTACCTCTACTCGATTGCTGCAACCAAACTATGGAGCCCAGGGCGACGCCACCGTCGATGACGACTACTACACCGGAGGTGTCTACTACTACGCAGCAGCCCGCCGACGACCACCGTGAGTAGCTAGGAGGATCCTGCAGGAGGCCTGCTCCTCTTCGATCTGTATCCCGCTTTGTGCTAGCCATCTTATGGCAACTTGTTTAACTTATGTCCGTACTCAGATATTGTTGCTTCCGCGACTCGCCTATGATCGAGCACTTGTATTCGAGCCCTCGAGGCCCCGGCTTGTATTATGATGCTTGTATGACTTATTTTATTTGTAGAGTTGTGTTGTGATATCTTCCCGTGAGTCCTTGATCTTGATCGTACACATTTGCGTGCATGATTAGTGTACGATTGAATCGAGGGCATCACAAGTTGGTATCAGAGTCGACTGCCTGTAGGATTCCCCCTTCCACACTCCTTGGCCGAAGTCGAGTCTAGACATTGCAAAACTTTTGCTAACTTGGCTATGTGCCTTACGGGCCCACGTCGCCATCGGGTGGTACTAGGATCTTTTACTCCTCGACCTTTACTCTGGGACTCTAAGCTCTCATCTATTCGGTTTAAAGGATTTAGCTAAAAATCAAACTAACTTTAGGTTCTCGCAAGTACCTTCTCCCGGAGAGCCCCTCACTTCAGATGATCGCCTGCTGCACTAGAAGATTCCGAAGTTACTCTACGATTTTCTCTCGAGACCTTGTGCTGTTGCTTTTGCAATTCCTTCCACCAAATATCCCTATGGATAAATACTTACACCGTCAGGCTTACATTTATTTGCAATGATCTTGTTATTACAAGATACCCGAGAATATTTTGTGCCTACTGCCTTGCGCTTCTTTGCCACCAATACCCCTAAGAATAATTTCTCGCACTTACCGAGTATCCACTCATCCCCGCTTGATTCATGTATGTCACCAATCCTCGAAATATCATTCGATCTCCGAAAATCTTGGCGCATTTTGGCTCTTGAAATTTTGCTTGCTCGCATTATGGTTAATCCCATAAGTCTCGTAGTCTTATTGACATTCCTTGTCATTATCATTTTGGGTCTATTGACTCAATATGTTTGCGAATCTGCCGCAATCATCATTGATCCTTATAAATTACCTTTCCTACGAGCTGCCATTCTTTAATCGAATTGGTTCTCGACCATCCAATTGTCGTTGATTGTATCCCTAATTCTATTCAGCTTATCCATTCTTGATCGAGCATTTGCTCTCGATCCCTTGATTTAAAAATCATAATTACTTTGCTAATTAAGCGTTGAACTATTCAGCTGTTCTATAAACCGATGCATTTGCAATCTTTCTTCCTCTGATTGGGTATCGATACTCATATCAGCCCCATCGTGGATCGCCATATCCACTGTTGGGTTATTATCTGACAGTGTCCTTCATAATTAATCACTCTGAGAGTTCCTTCTCCGATACATAATGCCTTTGGTAGATTGTATCCTTTCCTTTTACCAACCATGCTCGCTTTCGAGCTGGTGGTATTTACTATTGAAGCTTGTGGTATATGTTTCCATGATACCTCGTCGGGTTGAACCTATGCCTTCCTTTATATGTGTGAACTCGAAGTTTTCACGAGTCATACTCATCCGTATTTCACCGTAAAACTTTCAACACTAATGCCTTTATCAAAGCGAGAAGTGAATGGAAGGTTATACATTGAAGAAGTGGAGTCGACCTTGAACTTTGTGTTCATGCCCATGGACACGATGTAGATCCTATCATGGAAACTTCTTGTAATAATAACTATTTTCTTGATAAATATCATCCGGTATCGTGATTTGATCCTACGCAACCGTGGTTCCACCATGTTGTTCTCCCTTGATTCTATTTCTCGGACAAGTTAGAGTACTTGTCTTCTGCGAGAGCATTACCCCATCCAACCTCTACTTTGATCTCGTCGTTGAGTGTTACCCCGGTATCTCGAGATTACCATGGAACGCATAACCTCTTATGAGTTCTTCATCAAGTGCTACCTTCCCATCGATTCCAATTTTTCACGGGCTCGAAGTTATTAAACACTCAAAGACACCGATAACTGAACCAAGTCCGCACTACGGTTCAACAACTCTTTAGTAAGCTTCTATAAGTACGAAGTTTAGACCCGATCACGCCATTCCTAGCCTGTTTGGCTATATCATTGACGTGATGCTTCTAACCGTGCTACCTGGTCCTTAATTCTCGAGCACCAATTTGCGGCGATAGCTGCTTATGTCGATTTTCCTCGTCATACCCTTTCACCTTGGACAACAAGCTTGGTTTCGAGTTTGTGTCGTACCCTTGGTTCCAATAACCTTTTGCTTTACCATTCATTTGACTTGATGTCATCGCCGATCGATTACATCTTGAAATCTCTCGACAAAGTGTGTCGTGATCATCATCAACCTCATGAGCTCTTCCAGGATATCAAATGAGTTCATGATGAGAAATACCATCCTTGCCCTCGATGATCTGCGTTATCATCGAGCACTTTATTGCCTTCCTGCCAACACAAGCTTATTCGTGTTTGATGTTATACCTTGAGTTCCTTGCTATCCAGCAATTGTTCTCCCTTACCTTGGAACATTAACATCTCTTATATCATCAATGTTGTGAGAATTTCACCACCTCTTAAGAATTCTTGGTATGGTGATACTTCTCACCATCACCATTCTTTCTTGGGTCCTCATGTTGATTCCAACCAGGGTACCAACAAGTGAGCGGTGCTGTTTGGATTCCGCCCTTATAGCAACCCTATTGCTTTGAAGTTAATGGTCGACCGTTCATTCTTAGACTATTGATTATTGAATCACCATTCCAATGTTGGCCGTGCAATCCAGCCCATATTTCGGGTGCACCTTTCAACCATTGTTAAATTGTGTATGTTTTCCCCGAGCATACATCAATATATCATTTTGATCTGACAAATGTTATCTCCTTGTTCACATAATTGTGGAAATCCATCCCTTGGAAATCTTGATGAATTGTCGCTGAGTTCATCAGCCACCTCCTTGTCCTCTCCTTGGGTTAATGATGAACTCTTGTTAGCGGAAATCACTTCATAGTTCATTTCCCGAGAATCTTACAGTGTCATCCCGTCAAATTGAGTCGCACCTTTTCTTCTCGAGCATCCTGAGTTTGAGGTATCCTAACACCGATCAGATCTGAATCTCGGTCTGATATGATGGTTGGGACAACTTTCCAAGAGTTATGATGTTGATCCTTTGATGACCCGGTAGCATGATGTCATGCCTAGCACTTCCGGCCGGAGGACCTATCATTATAGATTCCTTTTCAGCAGGTTATCCTTCATCCATGAGGGGATTGTAATCTTTAGTTCTACAAGTTATTCTGATGGACCCTTCTTATATCCAAAGTCTGACCTTTGCTTGAAGACCATGTCAATGTTATCTCGAAGCATGTCTTTGGTACTCTGGTTTTCAACAAGACCATTTGAAGCCCAATCCTAAATGTTTCCTGCTCAATTATCCAAACACCGATGTGTGGGTAATGTCATGAAAATTCTCTCCCTACCTAAAGAGTTTTCTACATTATATCCCGTCATGGATATCATGCTCGCTTATCCTTGGGAAGGATATACCCTGAAATATGTGTTTAAACACATTTTCCTTTCCATTGTTCTGCTTTAACCTAATGATCACATTTTCCTTTCCATGGGTCTGCTTTGACCTTTCTTGTGATCTATATAATCTAAGCAGTGATAATTCCTCGCTTAGGTAAGCACCTCGTTGTACCACTCTGTAAGTAAGACCTCACATTATTGTTGATGACATTCCGGTAGCCATCGATGGAAGAGAACTTTGCCTATTGGTCCGCCTCGCTCAACGAAAGGTGAAAATGGTTCTCTTCGTCCCTAGCCCTTGGTACCTATGTTGTTGCCGACATGACCCTCGACTCTCCTCGACATGCCTTGCTTACATGATCATGCAAGATGTCACCGACCTTCCTACTTTTAACCACATGGTGGGCCCATAACCCACAGCCACACAGATCGAAACCTGACTCTCCTGTACACCCTGTTGCCCAAGTTATTCCTCGTGCTTGACTTCGTATGTAATTCACGGGTCACCTTCCTAGTAACCTATTCTGTATCGGACACAAAACTTATTACCATTACTCGACCCCTTTACACTTTGTTTCGTGCATCGAATGGTTGCCTACCCGCCGAAACTTCTCATGGTACCTTCTTACTTTGCGCCGATATTTTCTTAAGTTCCAGTTCGAGAGTTACTTTCCGCCACCTTCCTCAATGTTAGCTACCGATAGTCAACCTTGCAGAGGTTCGTTTCGCGAATAACCCCTTACCTATTCGTAAGCACGTTGGAGTTCCCGAGAAAAGGGCGGCATCACCATGATGACCTCAGAGAGAGAAATGAAGATGTCAAGGTAATGGATCGACCTCTTCAAGAAGATCAACCAAGACCGAGAAGATTCGTTAGGATTTCGTAACTGACCTTTCCCCTTACTCCCTCTTAAATCTCGGACGAGATTTCTTGTAGTGGAGGAGAATTGTGACGCCTTGGGTAATTAAGCTACAGAATCCTCGCTAATGATGCCACGTCACCTCGATTCTCGTGATTAAACTCACGCTGATTCAACCCGTTCAAATTCAAATTGAAAACATAGGCAAACAATAAAAGTTTTCAAAAATTAAAACTAAAATGTTCGGGGTTGTCTAATATTACAAAGTTAATTATGGTGGGGTGCACATTTTTATAAAGTGTCTAGATAGATTAAATAAATTAAAACAGAAAAGAAAGAAAAAAAGAAAAATAAGAAAAGAAAAATAAAACAAAAGGAGAGAGGAAGAAACCCCCATCGGCCCAACGGCCAAGCCCACTGCCCAGCCCGGCCAGCCAGCCCAGCCCGCCCACCCCCTCACTCCCTTATCCCTCTCCCGTCGGTAGAAACCCTAGCACACCCCATCCCCCGATCCCTCCTTCTCCTCCCAGCGCCGATCTGGATCGGCTCACGATCCTGTCGCCCGACGGCGACCACGCCTGACCTCACCTCCTCCTCTCCTCCCCGACCGGCCAGCAGGCTCAAGGCTCCCTCGTCGCCTCGGGGCCGTCCCGACCCCCACCCTCCTCGCGGATCCGCAGCACGGACGGCCGCCTCCCGCCCTCCTCCTCGCCGGCCGCCCCGACCGTCCCGAAAGACGCCTCGAGACCCCACGCTACCCCCCACCGTGAGCTCTCCCTTCCCCCCATCGATCCCCACGTGCTCCCTCGTCCCCCTCCCGAGCGCCACCACCGCGTCCCCGTCGCCGGCTCGGCCGCCCCCAGCCGCCCTCCCTCTCTTCCCCCCACGAGCACGGAACGTGCTCCCGCCTCCTCTCCTTCTCCTCGCCCGAGCCTCGGCCCGGCAAGCACGCCGCACCCGAAGCTCCCCGTCGCGGACCTCGTCGCCGACGTAGCCACGGTGACCATTTGGTCTCGTGCATGCCAACGTTCCGCTTCACGCGTCGAGTAGACACCGTAGGCACCACGCTGCAGCTCGCTTATGCGCCCGTAGCCCGTCCCCGAGGATGCCCGGCCAACCGCCGCCTCGCCGCCGGCGCGCGCCCGCCAACCCAGCCCTGCCGCCACTACCACGGATGCGCCACCGTCGTAGCTCGAACGGGGTCCGGCGCTAAACGGCTGCCGGAGCCAAATTCGACGAGGCCCGAGGCCTCCGCCACAGAGTCGGTGACGCCGGCCGAGCCACCACCACCGCCGACGTGGCCGACACAGGGCCACCCGAAATCGCTCTAGCGGGCCCCCCACGGCCCTAGCCGACCAGGTTGACCAACAACTGCTGATCAAGCAGCCCGATCCACTAACATGCGGGTCCCACCCCCACAGAACGTTTTTTTAAAAAATAAAAGAAAAAGGAAAAAGGAATTTAAATAAATATAATTAATAAAAATAAAAATGAATAAAATTAATTAATTAATTAATTAATTTAATTAATCATGATTAATTAACCTAATGACTAATTAACCTAATTAACTACTGTTAATTAAACTTAACTAAAGTAATTAGTTAACAAAGTATGACGAACGGGACCCACATGTCAGGGTTGACCTAGTCAACCCTGTTGACTGCTGACGTCAGCATGACGTCATGCTGACATCATAAATCCATTTTTTCGAATTAAATAATTAATTAATTAAATTCCAGAAATTAATAGAATCTTTAAAAAATCATATCTTTTAATTCGTAACTCGGATTAAAATATTTTCAACATGAAAGTTGCTCAGAACGACGAGACGAATTCGGATACGCAGTCCGTCCGTCCGCCACACACCCCTAACCTATCGAACCTGCAACTTTCCCCTTCGCTCCTCCGCTCAAAACACGAAACACCGGAATACTTTCCTGATGTTTCCCCATTAACCAAGCACCACCTCATACCACGTTAGGGCACGCCTAGCATCGCTATTTGGCATGTCATGCATCGATATGCATCTGCTTACTTGGTATTCATTGTTTCTTCCCCTCTTCTCTCCGGAGACTACGAGACCGACGCTGCTGCCTTGCCTCGACCGACTACGGTGTTGATAACCCTCTCTTGCCAGAGCAACCAGCAAGCCCCCTTGATCACCAGATATCGCTTACTCTTCTCTATATCGCTTGCATTAGAGTAGTATAGCATGTTATCGTTTTGATACTCCTATACTTTGCATAGCTCGTCCTTGTTACTATCATGTTGTTACCTTTACCGCAATCCTATATGCTTAGTATAGGATGCTAGTACATTCATCTGTGGCCCTACATTCTTGTCCGCCTTCCGTGCTATATTATCGGGCCGTGATCACTCGGGAGGTGATCACGGTATATACTATATACTTTATACATGACAAATGTGAGACTAAAGTCGGGTCGGCCGATGGAGCACCATGAGTGGATCATTGAGGCGGAGCGGCAGGCAGGTTGAGACCGCCTAGGAGAGAGGTGGGCCTGACCTGCTCGGGCGTCATGGATACTTAACATGCTTAACGAGGTCTTGGTATTTGATCTGAGTTGGCTACGAGCTTATACGCACTAACCATCTACGCGGAGTAGTTATGGGTATCCCGCGCCGTGGTATCACCAAGCACTTCAGACGTCAACACCGAAGCGGCGACGCCGGATTGGACTCGAACGCTCGTTAGGCTAGGATCGCTTCCGCCGCCTCGAACGCATGTGTGTGTGCTCAGGCGATGGGCCCGCACTGCTTTAGGTTTAGACCGCGGCCTCCTCTCTGTTGTGCCTAGGTGGGGCTGCGACGTGTTGATCTTCCGCGGCGGGCATGACCCAGAAAGTGTGTCCGCCAAATGGGATCAAGCGTCTGGGTAAGATGGTGCACCCTGCAGGAAGTTAATCTATTCGGATAGCCGTGATCTTCGATAATGTGACGACTTGGAGTTGTACCTTGAGCTTATGACAACTAGAACCGGATACTTGATAAAACACACCCTTCCAAGTGCGGATACAACCGGTGGTCGCTCTCTCTCGTGGTTATGAGGAGGGCTCACGGTAGGATTATTGCTATGTGATGTTACTTGGAGGACTTCAGATTGTCCTTTTCACTGTTGCAAGACAGTGACGAGCGTAGTCTTCGTTAAGACTAGCTATCCCCTCTTATTCTCGCTTTCTGCGATTCACCCATCGATATGGCCCTTTACACATATAACCATGCATATGTAGTGTAGCTCCTTGCTTGTAGTACTTTGGATGAGTACTCACGGTTGCCTTGTTCCCCTTTTCCCCTACCTCTACTCGATTGTCGCAACTGCACTATGGAGCCCAGGAGCGACGCCACCGTCGATGACGACTACTACACCGGAGGTGTCTACTACTACGTGCAGCCCGCCACGACGACCAGAGTAGCTAGGAGGATCCTGTGGCGGCCCGCCTCCTCTTCGATCAGATCCCGCTTTGTTCTAGCCATCTTATGGCAACTTGTTTAACTTATGTCTCGCACTCGGATATTGTTGCTTCCGCTAACTCGCCTATGATCGAGCACTTGTATTCGAGCCCTCGAGGCCCCTCGGCTTGTATTATGATGCTTGTATGACTTATTTTATTTGTAGAGTTGTGTTGTGATATCTTCCGTGAGTCCTTGATCTTGATCGTATACATTTGCGTGCATGATTAGTGTACGATTGAATCGAGGGCGCCACATCCATGCCGATGGACTTTTAGAGTCTCTCGATTATGAATCATTTGACACATGCGAACCATGCCTCATGGGAAAAATGACCAAGACTCCGTTCTCCGAATAATAGAGCGAGCAACCAACTTATTGGAAATCATACATACCGATGTGTGTGGTCCAATGAGCGTTGAGGCTCATGGAGGATATCGTTATGTTCTCACTCTCCGATGACTTAAGTAGATATGGGTATGTCTACTTGATGAAACACAAGTCCGAGACCTTTGAAAAGTTCAAGGAATTTCAGAATGAGGTAGAGAATCAACGTGACCGAAAGATAAAGTTCTTACGATCGGTTAGTGGAGGAGAATATTTAAGTCATGAATTTGGTACGCACTTAAGGAAATGTGGAATCGTTTCACAACTCACGCCGCCGAACACCTCAACAGAACGGTGTGTCCAAACGTCAGAATCGCACTCTATTGGATCCGTGCGATCTATGATGTCTCTTACCAATTACCGCTATCATTTTGGGGATACGCCTAGAGATAGCTACATTCACTTTAAATAGGGCTCCGCCTAAATCCGTCGAGACAACACCGTATGAATTATGGTTTGAGAAGAAACCTAAGTCGTCGTTTCTAAAAGTTTGGGGATGCGATGCTTATGTTAAGAAACTTCAACCCGAAAAGCTCGAACCCAAGTCGAAAAATGCGCCTTCATAGGATACCCTAAGGAAACCATTGGGTATACCTTCTACCTTAGATCCAAGGCAAGATCTTTGTTGTTAAGAACGGATCCTTTCTAGAAAAGAGTTTCTCTCGAAAGGAGTAAGTGGGAGGAAAGTAGAACTCGATGAAGTACTACCTCTTGAACCGGAAAGTAGTGCAGCTCAGAAAATGTTCCTGTGGTGCCTACACCAACGAAGAGGAAATTAATGATGATGATCAAAGTACTTGGATCAAGTTGCTCTTGAACTCAGTGGTCCACAAGGACACGCTCCACACCAGAGTGGTATGGCAACCTGTCACGGAAATCATGTTGTTAGACAACGTGAACCTTCGAACTATGAAGAAGCGATGGCGGGCCCAGATTCCAACAAATGGTTTGAAGCCATGCAATCCGAGATAGGATCCATGTTTGAAAACAAAGTATGGACTTTGACAGACTTGCCGATGATCGGCGAGCGATAGAAAACAAATGGATCTTTAAGAAGAAGACGGACGCGATGGTAATGTTACCATCTATAAAGCTCGACTTGTCGCTAAGGGTTATCGAAAAGTTCAAGGGTTGACTACGATGAGACTTTCTCTCCGTAGCTAAGTTGAAGTCCGTCCAATCATGTTAGCAATTGCCGCATACTATGATTATGAGATATGGCAAATGGACGCCAAAACGGCATTCCTTGACGGCTATCTTAAGGAAGAACTGATATGATGCAGCCGGAAGGTTTTGTCGACCCTAAGAATGCTAACAAGATATGCAAGCTCCAATGATCCATTTATGGGCTGGTGCAAGCATCTCGAGTTGGAACATTCGCTTTGATGGGATGATCAAAGCGTTTGAGTTTATGCGACTTATGGAGAAGCTGCGTTTACAAGAAAGTGAGTGGGAGCTCAGTAGCATTTCTCATATTATATGTAGATGACATACTTTTGATGGGAAATGATATAGAACTTTTGACGGCATTAAGGCCTACTTGAATAAGAGTTTTTGAATGAAGGACCTTGGAGAAGCTGCTTATATATTAGGCATCAAGATCTATAGAGATAGATCGAGACGCCTCACAGTCTTTCACAAAGCACATACCTTGATAAGATATTGAAGAAGTTCAATATGGATCAGTCCAAGAAAGGGTTCTTGCTCAGATTGCAAAGTGTGAAATTGAGCTCGGCTCAATGTCCCACCAGGGCGTAAGATATAGAAGAGATGAGTGTCATCCCTATGCCTCACCATAGGGTCTATTATGTATGCCATGTTGTGTACTGACTGATGTAAACCTTGCCGTAAGTTTGGTAGGAAGGTACCAAAGTAATCCCGCAAGGAACAATGGACATCGGTCAAGAATATCCTGAAGTACCGAAAAGGACCAAGGACATGTTTCTCGTTTATGGAGGTGACGAAGAGCTCGTCAGAAGGGTTACGCCGACGCTAGCTTCGACACAGATCCGGATGACTCTAAGTCATAAACCCGACACGTATATGTTGAATGGTGGAGCAAGAAGTGCATGCAACCAAGCGTAACGTCATGGCGGGATCTACATGTGAAGCGGAGTACATGGCAGCCTCGGAGGCAGCGATGAAGCAATTTGGGTGAATGAGTTCATCACCGACCTAGGAGTCATACCCAATGTGTCGGGCCGATCAAACTCTTCTCAGACAACACCGGAGCTATTGCACTTGCCAAGGAGCCTGTGTTTCACAAGAAGACCAGCACATCAAGCGCCGCTTCAACTCCATTCGTGAAAATGTTCAAGACGGAGACATAGAAATTTGCAAAGTGCATATGGATCTCGAATGTCGCAGATCCGCTGACTAAACCTCTTCCATGAGCAAAACATGATCAACACCGAACTCTATGGGTGTTCGATTCATCACAATGTAACTAGATTATTGGCTCTAGTGCAAGTGGGAGATGTTGGAAATATTGCCCTAGAGGCAATAATAAAAGGATTATTATTATATTTCCTTGTTCATGATAATTATCTTTTATTCATGCTATAATTGTATTATCCAGAAATCGTAATACACGTGTGAATACATAGACCACAACATGTCCCTAGTGAGCCTCTAGTTGACTAGCTCGTTGATCAACATATAGTCATGGTTTCCTGACTATGGACATTGGATGTCATTGATAACGAGATCACATCATTAGGGAATGATGTGATTGACAAGACCCAATCCTAAGCATAGCACAAGATCGTGTAGTTCGTTTGCTAGAGCTTTTCCAATGTCAAGTATCTTTTCCTTAGACCATGAGATCGTGTAACTCTCGGATACCGTAGGAGTGCTTTGGGTGTACCAAACGTCACAACGTAACTGGGTGACTATAAAGATATGCTACGGGTATCTCCGAAAGTGTCTGTTCGGTTGACACGGATCGAGACTGGGATTTGTCACTCCGTATGACGGAGAGGTATCTCTGGGCCCACTCGGTAATGCATCATCATAATGAGCTCAAAGTGACCAAGTGTTTGGTCACGGATCATGCATTACTGATGCAGTAAAGTGACTTGCCGATAACGAGATTGAACGAGGTATTGGGATACCGACGATCGAATCTCGGGCAAGTAACATACCGATTGACAAAGGGAATTGTATACGGGGTTGCTTGAATCCTCGACATTGTGGTTCATCCGATGAGATCATCGAGGAGCATGTGGGAGCCAACATGGGTATCCAGATCCTGCTGTTGGTTATTGGCCGGAGAGTCGTCTCGGTCATGTCTACGTGTCTCCCGAGCCCGTAGGGTCTACACACTTAAGGTTCGGTGACGCTAGGGTTGTAGAGATATGAGTATGTAGTAACCTGAAAGTTGTTCGGAGTCCCGGATGAGATCCTGGACGTCACGAGGAGTTCCGGAATGGTCCGGAGGTAAAGAATTATATATGGGAAGTCGAGTTTCGGCCATCGGGAAGATTTTGGGGGTCACCGGTATTGTACCGGGACCACCGGAAGGGTCCCGGGGGTCCACCGGGTGGGGCCACCTATCCCGGAGGGCCCCATGGGCTGAAGTGGGAGGAACCAGCCTGGTGGGCTGGTGCGCTCTCTGGGCCCCCGCGCCTAGGGTTGGGAACCCTAGGGGGGGCGCCCACTTGCCTTGGGGCACTCCACCCCACGCCGCCGCCCCTTGGGATATCCCATCTCCAGGCGGCGCCCCCCTGGGGGCCTATATAAAGAGGGGGAGGAGGCAGCCGCACCATGCCCCCGGCGCCCCTCTCCCACTCCAACAACTCCTCCTCCTCCGTAGAGCTTGGCGAAGCCCTACCGGATCCTGCACGATCCACCATCACGTCGTCGTCTTGCTGGATCTCCATCAACCTCTCCTTCCCTTGATGGATCAAGAAGGAGGAGACGCCTTCCCAACCGTACATGTGTTGAACGCGGAGGTGCCGTCCGCTCGGCACTCGGTCATCGGTGATTTGGATCACGACGAGTACGACTCCCTCAACCCCGTTCTCTTGAACGCTTCCGCTCGCGATCTACAAAGGTATGTAGATGCACTCCTATCACTCGTTGCTAGATGAACTCATAGATAGATCTTGGTGAAACCGTAGGAAAATTTTTATTTTCTGCAACGTTCCCAACAATAATTAATCTCCAGCTGTGGTTGAATTGACAACTCAGTTGCAAATACTTACAAATATTCTTTGGCTCCCCTTGTGTCAAATCTATAAATTTGGGTTGAATACTCTACCCTCGAAAACTGTTGCGATCCCCTATATTTGTGTGTTATCACTCGTGCTTCGTTGACTCTCGACTCTCACCGTGTAGTTTCTCTTTGCTTGTGTGTAGTTGCTCTGTCTTGCAGAGTGTTTCATTGTTTTGTTGTCGTTGTTGTTGTTGGAGTTTATGATGTGGGCAACGGAAGCGGGGGCAGGCTGCAATTATTTATTGGGTTTACTGGATTTTGAACTCTGAACCTCTTGATTGCAAGTTTATGCACCTAACCAGTTTATCCAGACCAAACTATTGTCAGGCTTACTTGCATACACCAAATATGCACAAATTATTAGGGAATGCCATGCCAAATTTACTACAAACCCTATCCTAACCTAAAAACTATAAGACCAACTATACCTACCAGATCCCTAACCCTAGCATACAAATCCTACACCATACCTACCAAATCCCTAACCCTCTCATACAAACATCCAATGATTAACAAAGAGGATGAATTAGGGTTCTACCCAAATCGATCTTATGTGGCGATTCCAACCAATAAAAAAAAGGAATAGAGAATAGTACCATGAGGGTTAGAAGGGGAGGAGGACCCACAATTTGAGCTTAAATCCACATGACTTGGGAGGGGAGAGACCGAGAGAGAGAGAGGGGGGGGGAGTAACAGAGGGGAAGTAGAATATTAGAGAGATGGTTGGGTTGGGATGCCTCGGCAGGGCTAGGTGTTTTTTTTTCAACCAAACCGCATGGCGCCATGGTCTGGGGCGGTCAACGTCGGACCGCTTGACGCCCTTGACCCGCGCATCGTTCTATCTACCATGGCGCCCTGGCCCGGGCATCATGAAAACGGATGATAGCTTGAAATATCATTTTGTCTGAAGTTTCAAAAATGCTAAAATTCATCGTTTTCCACCGATTCCTGCACACACCTTGAAGCGGCAGAAAAAAGGAAAAAAAAAAGAAAGGAATCCGGAGCCGTGGAAGCAACGGCGTGGCGTGTTGCGCGGCCTCGCCTCGGGTGCTCCCTCGCTCGCTGGGAGTGCGCTGCGCATGCTCATCACTGTGCGCGAGACTAGACCAGGGTGTGGGCCCTGGGCCTTCGCGCCTCGTGCCCACAGCCTTTTCAAACCCGAACCCCCCACGCCCACCGCCCTCCGCACCCCACTCTCACACCCTCCTACTTCACTGACACGTGGGTCCAGCTCCTCCTCCGACCCACACGCAGCGACGCGCGGGTACGGAGCCACGCAGTACCATCCCAACCCGCTCTGGTCGCACCGCCCGGCCATGCCTATGCGGGGGACCCACCGCGCCAGAGACCACCGCAGTTCAAATCCTCTTGAACGAGAGAGAGAGAGAGAGAGAGTAGAAGCCCAGCCCAAAAAGGTCTGAGACCGGAAAAGGGGGAAGCCGACCAGGCGAGCGAGGCGATGCTGCGCGGCGGCGCCGGACCGCGAGGAGGAGGAGGAGGAGGAGCTCCGGCGGCGGCGAGGCCCCCTCGCTGCCCCCACCCCCGCCCCGCGTCGCGCCGAGGTGAGCGGCGGCGTCTCATCTGCACGGCTAGTTTGTTTGTTGGCCAGGGCCTCTGTTCTGCTCCCATTTTTTTTCTCCTCCGATTTGAATCCGCGTTTGTTGTGCGCAGCGCGAGCGACGGCGGGAGCTCCGGAGCCGAAGGGCGTCGCCGTCTCGGTGCTGGAGGATCCGGTGGTGTCTTCCGTCGAGGAATCCTCTGTAAGCAGCCCGTCTCCCCCCCTTTCCTCTTCTTTGAGCTGCTGCTGCTCTTGTTTCGTAGCTGAGATGCTGTTAATCGGTTGATCTCTCTTGGTCTTTGCTAGATGCATTAGTACGTATCTCCCGAAATGCAGATTCAAATTTCTAGTCCAGAATTTTCAAAATATAAATTAATAATGAGCATGCTTCGTTCATTTTTTATTAATAAATTTGAATGACGCTCCATGTTTGACTCGTTCTGATATGCGTTGACCACGAGTCCTGATGCTTCCGATGTTTCAATCAGTTCACATTTGAGTTCAAGAGAGGGTCCAAGAGGGCGAGGAAGGGAATGCCGCCCGCAGAAGTGCATAGAGGGAAAGAGAATTGGGGAGTGGTAAGGCGAATCTAAGTTTCAACAAGTGCTCATTTCCATACAAATTTTGTTGCTGTATGAGAGCTCCTACCCTCCTGAAGATGTTGTGCCGTGTATTTCCTCTGTTTCGCAGGGAGTCACTAACAAACAGAACATGGCTGCTGCAAAGCCACACTTGGCGAAAGAGGGGCCAGAAGAGGTGGAGTTCACGCACTGCGCGCCCAGCATCGTTGCGAGGCTGATGGGTCTCGAGACCGTGCCGAGGTCCAAGAAGGTTCTTGACCGGTGCCAGAGTGACATCCAGAGCAATCCACGGCTTAAGTTGTCTGGACGTGCTGAGGAGGTGGCCCGGGTTTCATGCGAGGATCGGCCATGCCGGAGCAGTGGCGATGAACTGCCAGAACTGAAGGATGTTTTCGAGGTGACCGAGATGGAGAACATGGCGATGCGCAAGGCGTTGCAGTCAGGCAAGGAGATGCCACGCCCAAGAAGCAACGATGCCGATCTTGAGTTCGTGAGGCAGAAGTTCTTGGATGCAAAGCGCCTTTCCACGGACGAAGGCCACAGGAATTCTAAGGAGTTTGGTGAGGCACTTGAGATACTGTACTCCAAAAAGGATGTTTTCCTTGAAATCCTTCAGGAGAGCAGTATTGCCTTGTCAGGATTCCCAGGGCACACCCTTGGTTACAGTGGTTTGCAGTGCTCCCCCCATGCGAGTAATGGTGCCGGTGCGCAATCGTTTGGGCAGGACAACCTTTGCAGAATGGAAGTTGACAGTGAGTCCGAGGGTCCTCTTTCTAGTGTGCATCTCGAAGAAACTTCAGATGTGTCACTGGAGCATTCGGCACCAAAAGGGAGCAGGCGTTCACGGAGGCCCTCGCAAATTGTTGTTCTGAAACCAGACCCTCAGAGAAGAAGTTCTACACCGGTTCTATCAAGCCAAGAAACAGTCCAGTTTGGTCAGTGGACTGGTGCACGATGGTTGAAGCCGCCACGTCATAGCACGCATAAGCAAGATGGCACACATTCTGTGGCACATGGCAGTGTGCAAGTTATAGAGCCAGAAGGAGATACACCTGAACAGAAGCTTAGAATACAAACCTCTAGAAGAGGTAGCAGGAAGAAACCATCTGAGAATGAGCGCTACCTTGGAGTTGGCTGTCAAAGGGAAAGGGCTGCTTCCACTTCTCATGATGAGACTTCGTCAATTTCTTCATCCACGCATTCTGCTGGATCATCGGTGAGCAGAAAGGCCAGAAAGCACCTCTCTGAAAGATGGCAAATGGCCTGCCAATCCAAAGCTGAAAATCAAGTTCCTACTGATACAAGAACATTAGGTGAGATGCTTGAACTCACTGCTAGAGATGCAACCAAAGTAACCACCCACAAGTGTTTGTCAGATTCAAACACTGATTCCAGTAATGCGCAAGAGATGCCGGCCAGCCCTCTTGGTATTAGCAGCAAAGATGGTTGGAAGACAGGGATTTACCGTGGAGATAATTCAAGAAGTGGCATCTCAAGGAATTTTCCCAGGTCCAAGTCTCTCCCAACCTCTTCTACCACTGTTGCAAAATTACCGGGCAGGAGGCGCTCTGCACCTAACTTGCCCATTCTGAAGGATATATTGAATACACCCACTGATGATACTGGAAATGGACTTCTCAGGAAGAGATTACCAATCAGAAAAGCCAAGCAGAATGGGCGAGTTATCGTTCATGTAGGAAAGGAAAATATGATACCTGAGAAAGAGATTTATGTAACTTCAGAGAGAACAAGACACAGTATCTGCACTTCCGATCTACCCAGGACAAGCAACATGTATAATGAGCATCCAGGTGATGTTATCAGCACTGAGGATCACACAGCTATTGATTTGGCTATGCCACATGATGATGTGCGAAATTTGAAAGGCCAGGCAGGATGGACAGAGCAAAAGCTAGCAACACCGTTACCAGAGCCAGAAGAAGACATCGTAATTCATAATCAGGATAACATAACATTGAAGGTACACAATACATTACAATTTTTTTTGTTATTTATTATTAAGTAATTTTCCATTATTCTGTTGTCAATGTTAGTTTGTCGAGAACTATAAGCTCTGTTATGAAATGTTCAGTTTTGAGACTACTGCTATCTCCTCATCATCAAAACTGTAACATTTGGTTTCAGGATGTGAAAAGCCAACTAATGGAGAGTGATGTTGCTGAAATTGATCACCAAGCAGTAAAGTCTGCTTATTCTGTAAGCGCTGAGAGTTGCGAATGCTCAAGTCCAACTGCTTCATCGCAACAAAGTTCTGGAGAAGAGGCTACTTATTCTGGAATCTTCAAAAGTGTTAATGATGGTATTCAAGGCAAGCATACCAAAACCAAGTCTGACTCTTCTGCACTTAAATATGATTTATATTCTTATTAGTAATCTTTTATTCCCATTTCATCTCATAAATGCAGGACTCAGAGCTCAACTTAAGATGCTGAAGATGGGCGACCAAGTCGATACACGCAAAGATGATTCGGATGCATACTCGAGCGATGAGTGCGACGATACAGACATTTCAGATTACCAGGTGAAGGAAGAGCAGCTACCCATATTTAAGGATGAGGAGGACAGGGACTGCACTTATGTCCAGGAGATGCTTGGCACTGCGTGTGGCTTTCCAGTCTACCCAGAGCAGTGGCAGTTCAGCTCAGATGTGTTCGTATGGCTGGAAAACAAGTACAGCAAGCTGCTCCTGTGGTCGAAATCAGACAGGAAGCTTCTTTTCGATCTGGTTAACTCAATCTTAGCTGACATGACGGCTCCAGGCAGCAGTCTGTGTTCAAAAATCATGATGAACTCCTGGCCTCAAATGGATTGGAGAAAGTTAGCTGAAAATGTCTGGCAAACGGCAGTATTCATGCGAAGGAGCCATCAGCCATTTGATCTGGACAGTGTCGAGCCTTTGCCCCTGGACCATCACCCTGAACTTGAAATGTTCGGAGCAGACATTGCTGAAATGATACGTGACGATGTTCTAGAAGAGCTTGTGGCCGAACTCGTGTCGCATATGAACTGAAACTCTAGGGGACCTGTAGTGGTTGAGATATTTGACCAGGTAATGTACATAGCCTGCTGCAAATTACTTATTTGCGAGTCGGGTTACTACGATGTAGGATTTGGGGGAGATGGCTTCATGTAGAACATATGGACTCTATGTATGCTGGTGGAATACTTCCCCTGCTGTTGCATTAACTCCTTTATTCATGCTTCCATTACAAAATTTCTCATAGTTATTCCTTCAGCCAAGATAAGAAGTGAAAACAAAATCTGAGCCAACACTGTTTACTCTCTGAAGGCAGTGTATTATGTTGCAAAACTAAAGTAGCCCCAGATTAAGACTGGACCAGTAGCGCCATGACCACAAGTTATCAAAGCTAGCCATAACTTGTTTTTTTTTTTGAAAAACCCCACCCATATATTAATTAATTGACACAAATGTTCGTACAATCATTCATTACGGCTGTTGCCACGCAGGGTGGAACACTATTAATAAGATCAGATCTATTTATAAAACTAAATTTTACAATCTCATGCGCCACCATATTCGCCTTCATGTTAATCTTGGTGATTTTTAAAGTACTCATCATCTTGGAAACACTCAATGCTTCCTTCTTCAAATCAACAAGGTTTGACCTGTCCAGGTTATCATTTGCAAAATCCGAGGCCACAAAAGAGCAGTCAGTTTCCAATATAATGGGTTTGTGAAGAGTGATACCAATGTAAAGGCTTGAGATGGCCGCTCGAAGTTCCGCTTCCTCAGCACTGTGACAAGTACCAATATGATCCCAAGAAGAAATAAGAGCTTCTCCAGAATGATTTCTAACCACCACCCCAACGCTCGCAGCGCTAATGGCCTCCACACTAGCCATAACTTGTTTCTTGCCCTCAACGGTATCCTAACATTCATAAACTGTGCACAAATGTACATAAAAAGGTATACTCATGTTAATAACCGAGTCCTTGGCAGAATTGTTCTAAGAATGTGGATGTCTCGGGTGCATAGGCGTAGTAGTAGGCACAGTGGCGCTAACATAAGCATACACTGACCTTCTGATCTCTGCGTATCACCAATCTATCACCAATTCCCCGATACCTACCATGCCTACAAATATATCTTTGTTGCTGCATGACCCGTGTAGCTAGATCCGTCGGCTCCAATACCAAAAGACATTCACCATGGGTCTAGTGCCGTGAGTAGAATTGTTAGCGGTGGAAGCAAAGCCAAATGCTAGATGGTCACTTAAGGCCTTGTACAATGCTAGGTGCTTAGAAAAATAAACCGAGTTTTTCTGAAGCACCGGTGCCTATTTTTACAGAAGAGAGGCCTAATTAAGCGCCTACCCTGTATAAATAAGCACCCTTGCTTAAGGAAAGCCTGGTTTATTTCTTCAAGCACTTCTCCTAAACACCTTGCATTGTACAAGGCCTAAATAGCATTGGCATGGCACTCATCAGTATACCGTTCATTCCTTACAAGAGTACTGCATTATGTGAAGAAAATCTTTTCAGTAGAATCCTACTGTTATGATAAATTATATACGTGCGGCACAATCACATATCATGTATCTCTAGAGATGCAGAGAGAGACAGAGAGGGCGTAGGTAGAGAGAGACAGAGAGGGCGTAGGTATTTTGACGAAAATAATTGAATCGAACGTCTTATCAAGACGATACAACTGCAACGAGTTCATGCCGGACCTCCTCATGGAAAGATGCACACATCCCAAACCATTTAGCTGATTTTGTTTTCAATAGAAGGAGTTTATAGTGACCCAAAGCATCGTATCAAATTGATACACCTAAGAATAACTAACCGGTGTATGTACATAACTGTAAACTAGACTATGAAATTTGCACACATCTACGTCCCGATCATCACCAACCAACTCGATCACGACAAAAGTCACCAACAACGAGTCTATTTGTCGATCTTAGCACCAACTATGGCCACTACATAAGCCCATAATCTATATAGTATTATCAGATGGAAATACCGACGGGACTAGGCCCGTTAGATAATCCAATGTATTTTGAAGTGGGATGGGATTACAAAAATGCAAGACACTCTAAAAATAGTATATAATTGGTTCTTGAAAGCATTTTGATTAGTTCGCTGATCTAAATATATGTATTCAATATCATCGATACTTTTTTTCTTCTGCTAAAGTACTTCAGAACTCTTATGAAAATATTTGACAAGAAAAAGTTGTCTCTGCCAGAAGATCCAAGATCTCAATCTCCAAAAAATGCTTAGATGCCACATGTCGGCATCGGAGGATGCACCAACATGATGGAGAAGAGGCCACAACACCAAACTGCAAAGTGAAGCCACTGCGGCTGCCACATCAACAAACCCTAACCTCACGCATTCCACTTCAATTTTCATCTTAATGGACAATGGTGAACCTATGGCGCACGTTTACAAACTCCTATTGTAATTTTCTCCCTTTTCCACTACAAATGTTATTATTAGATTACATGTACCGATGATACAGAGAAAGGAGGGATCAACAACTGTGGTCATGTTGTGTGCTTGCATCAGCCTGCTCTAGTTGAAACGGTAAAATTTGGTTATGCACAATCAGTTGCTCTTTGCAAGAATTTTTGGCACATGATACATGGCACTACATGGTTCTTACTTTAGAGATGAAATGAGAATTGTGCTTATTCCAATTGACAATAGATATGATATAAAATAAATAAATTGTTGCTATTCAACTATTTTAATTGTTTCCTTCCAGCTCCATCCAAGGCCGAACAGTTAAATGTCGGTATTTCTAGATTTCAGTTAGGCATTGTTTTTTTTACGGTGTATAATATGTATCAAGATATATAGTTGTCGCATTTGGGATTTGCACAAATTTGCTGGTGCAATATGATTGCTAGGATTTCCTGAAATGCCTCCACACTCTTGTTTAGTAGGTTCTTCATTTCCCCTTTTGCTATGCAATTTGGTCTATCATCTCATTCAGAGAAATGCAATTTTCATTTCTTTGTGGTTGAACACCAATAGTAGTTTCTCAAATTTCATGTTACTATCGTGTATTACTACAAATAGTGTTCTATGATATATCAAATATATTTCCCTGTGTTCGAAAATTCTCACAACAACATGCGAGGCATCATCTAATTAAACAAAAACAGAAGTCTAGTAATGTGTCAGATGGGCTCTAACAGGGAAAATGAGATCAGGCTGTACACTATGTTGTTTCATTGTTTCGGCAAGGGGCTGTTCTCTAGGGTCGCATAACCAGTTGCTTTTTTCTAAGACCAGTGAAGCGATGCAAGAAGATGCTGAAGCAGCGTCACTGATCTTATCTTCCACGGGTGTTTATTAAAGAGAGGAGGATGTTTTAGGTGTTCCCTGGGGTGTCCTATGTTGGGACTGCTTTATGATAGGAGATGTTCTCAATCCTTCCGGTGATCTGCTTTTATGAACAACACATGATTTCGACCTTTCTTCCCTAGGGTGTCACCTAGGGTGTATTACGGTTTGTATTCCTGTTATTAATTTGGATGTTTCGTTCTTCTGGATAAGCTGGTGTCCCGGATTTGTTTCTATAAAAAGCAGAGGATGAATGCCTTTAGTCTAAAACAGGGAACAAAGCATCGGAAATTCATAGGGGCACCCACCTGTCTAGCGTGCTCGGCCACACGATTGTCTCACGATCCACAAAGTCGTTGGATTCCGCACAAGGACACACCAAATTTAAGTTTTAGTTTATGAAACATGTGAATTTTTTTTGCCGTTCTTTGTATCAAGTTTCAGCAACTAAAACTTAAAGAAGTTTTTAAAACCTGTCAAAAGGGTATTCAAAACGGGTCTTATTCAAAAGTCCTCATCACAGAAAACATGGATATGAAAACGGAAGTTAATTTGGTCTTCCACTTGGAAAG
Organism: Aegilops longissima; assembly: GCA_021605205.1. NCBI lineage: Eukaryota > Viridiplantae > Streptophyta > Magnoliopsida > Poales > Poaceae > Aegilops > Aegilops longissima. The sequence goes on from CM038676.1 coordinate 33,558,348, forward strand.
ATACGAAATATTGAGAATCAAAAGCCAATGAAAATAGGGTCGGTGTCTCCGCATCCACATGCTGCCACAAGTCCTCTTCCAACAAAGCATGCATCACTGAGGCGCGATGTATGTGGTGAGCGTTTACGTGACCCGTAGAGAGAACGTACGTGCATACACGATTCAATCAAATTACAGTGAGTTCTTTTTAATTTGCGAGAAGCGGTAGACGCACACAACGCACCACACTTTCTTGCGGATCAAGACGCACCTGTGCCACATGTGAGTGGGCATCTTCTACCAACGCAATGCTAATGTGGCCATAAACAATATTTGCTTCCTCAGGATATCTCGGATTCCCGAATGCCTTCTATGCCTATCAACATCTTTGCTTTTTTCCCACCTATATACCTATCTCTCTCGTAAACAAAGACGCTTGTCATGGAGGCCAGGGTTAGTGAATAGAACTACTATCTGGTTGAGGTAGAGCCGGGCGCTAGCTAGTCACTTAAATAGCAGTGTTGGCACGAGCTTGAGCTGTGCTCTCAAACGTCCGCGACGTGATCGGACACGTCTTAAATTTCCTCATCTGCATCCGAATACCTCATAAAAAAAATCTTAAATTCATACAAAACCATGCAAAAAAATAAAAAATCAACTAGCTCATCCTCGTCGAAGATGTCCACTATCTCCGTGCTCGGCACAGGGTACATGGGCGGCAGCCGCAACTCTGGCTCCTGCTGCTCCTCCGCGACGGCCTGCATATCCATCTCCGCTGCGTCCTCGTCGAAGAGGGCGTCGGTCTCGCCTGCTCCTTCCGGATGAACCGCCAGTTGGCCTCCACATATGCCTCATCCTGGATGGACTCCAGGATGGCTTGCTGCTCCGCCATCTCGTCCGCTTGGGCGACGGCGAACTCCGCCTCCACCTGCTACATGTTGAAACCCGGAGTCAATGCCAACTCCTGCTCTGGCTGCTCCGCCTCCTCGTCGTCCTCAATCGGAGCCGGCTGCCGCTCCTCTTCCTCCTTCTTCTCCGCCTCCTCCTCCTCCTCCTCCTCAGGCTCCGGTGAGTCCGGAGGCAGCCCGACAGCGATGAGGGCAGCGCGCGCAGCATGCTTCGCTCGGTTCTCCTGCTCGATCTCGTACCAGCGCTATAGCGTGAGCATGGCGTAGGTGGTTATCTTCTTCCAGACCACTAGGATTGACGCGGCATCCGGCCCGCTCCAATCGGCCACCACTACACGGCTGCATGAGGCCTGCTGGCCTGCAAGCGGACCCCGCCACTATGTACATCGTCGGCCGACAGGCACGTCGTCCAACGTGCAGGGGACATGTGCCAGGCCCAATGTCGATCCGACTGGCCCGCTCGGCGTGCAATCCAGTGCAGATTCGCCAGGCCCGTGTCATCATCGCGCAATGATGAGTCTGCTGCAGACTCAGCCTACGGGAGGGGATCTTCCTTGCAGCCTGCAGCACACCAACCATCACCAGACGCCACAGAAAATCACACTACCGCAGCAGCCGATGCCCCAGGGCAATCTGCCTCGGGATTGCACGGCGCAGGTGCTAGATCTTCTATTGCAAATAGTAACAATCACTAGTAGAAAAGGGCCTATTGACCCGGTTGGTGAGGGTTTTAGTCCCGGTTCATGAACCGGGACTAAAGGGTCGATATTATCTACTGGCCCTTTAGTCCCGTTCAATCCGAACCGGACTAATGGGCCTCCACGTGGCCTGTCCGGCGAGCTCAGTAGAGGGCCTTTGGTCCCGGTTGGTGGCACCAACCGGGACCAATAGGCATCCACGCCACAAGATTTCTATGGCTGTGGTTTTTGTTTTTTTTTGAAAGGGGGGTTTGGGGGTTTTGGGGGTTAATTTAGGTGTTTCATATATTGTGCTATAGCTAGCTAATTAATAGAGAAAAGTGTCCTCTCTTTTGTCCGTGCTTGGTCGACGCTACGTACTATACATACGTATAGAGAGGACTAACTAGACATGCTAGCTAGCTAGTAATTAAGCAAACAGAAGATCGTCATGAACATATATGCATACAGAGAGAAGTGATATCGACCACCTCTCCTTCTCCGAGAGATTGGTCGAACAACAAGTTCTCGTATATCTATCCGACACTACCGGCTACATATATACAATAATTATCTTTTACAATACGGACGCGTGGTCCCCATAGTATTCTCCGTCTTCAGCGATCACATGGTCAAGAAAGAATGCCGCCAATTCCTCTTGAATTGCTCACATGCGATCTGGTGCTAGGAGTTCATCCCCTTCCGAAACATCTAATTTTAAGAAAGGGGTCAATACAAATGATGGTAATAAAATAAAATTGTGAATATTTTTATTTACGCACTTCATATTGTTTGTCGGAGTAGCCCCTCTCACAGGTCGTGTGGCGGATGGACTCGCAAACGTAGTATCCACAGAAATCATTCCCTTGTTCCTTCCACAACCACTTTACAAGAAACAGAGGTCAATCAAACTGATAATTAGCAAGCACATGCTAAATGGTATTGATGAAACTAGCGCTTGAATCACTAGGAGATGCGCGTGGAATATGCTACTATATAGTACTTACTTTCGGGTGTCTAAATTGCAGCTTCTTCGGTAGTCCCGGAGCTTTTTTGGTGAATTTTCCCCAAGCCCTGCCATACAAAGAAAACAATTACTTGATATCAGAAATGAACAAAGTTGCTGATATGGTGGATAATGATCGATTTAACTTACTTCTCGAGCATTTCAGTCATGTCCGCATACTCCTTGGGATCTTTCCGTCTCGAGTCTAAGACAGTTACTACTCCCTGCTCAAGCTTAATCTCTAGGAGAATATAGTGGTACCTGAAGGAAATATGCCCTAGAGGCAATAATAATGTTATTATTTATTTCCTTATATCATGATAAATGTTTATTATTCATGCTAGAATTGTATTAACCGGAAACATAATACATGTGTGAATACATAAACCTACAGAGTGTCACTAGTATGCCTCTACTTGACTAGCTCGTTAATCAAAGATGGTTATGTTTCCTAACCATGAACAAGGAGTTGTTATTTGATTAACGGGATCACATCATTGGTTGAATGATCTGATTGACATGACCCATTCCATTAGCATAGCACCTGATCGTATAGTTTGTTGCTAGTGCTTTTCTTCATGACTTATACATGTTCCTATGACTATGAGATTATGCAACTCCGTTTGCCCGAGGAACACTTTGGGTGCTACCAAACGTCACAACGAATCGGGTGATTATAAAGGTACATTACAGGTGTCTCCGAAGGTACATGTTGGGTTGGCATATTTCGAGATTAGGATTTGTCACTCCGATTGTCGGAGAGGTATCTCTGGCCCTCTCGGTAATGCACATCACATAAGCCTTGCAAGCATTGCAACTAAATGTGTTAGTTGTGAGATGATGTATTACGGAACGAGAAAAGAGACTTGCCAAGAACGAGATTGAACTAGGTATTGATACCGACGATCGAATCTCGGGCAAGTAACATACCGATGACAAAGGAACAACGATGTTGTTATGCGGTCCGACCGATAAAGATCTTCGAGAATATGTAGGAGCCAATATGGGCATCCAGGTCCCGCTATTGGTTATTGACCGAGAGGTGTCTCGGTCATGTCTACATAGTTCTCGAACCCGTAGGGTCCGCACGCTAACGCTTCGATGATGCTTATTATGAGTTTATATGATATTGATGTACCAAGGTTGTTCGAGTCCCGGATGAGATCACGGACATGACGAGGAGTCTCGAAATGGTCGAGACATAAAGATTGATATATTGGAAGCCTATGTTTGACTCGGAATCACTCCGGGTGAAATTGGGAATTTTACCGAGTACCGAGGGTTACGGAACCCCGGGGGTCAATGGGCCATGATGGGCCTTAGTGGGAAAGAAAAGGGGCCATAGTGCTGGCAGCACTTCCCCTTCCCTAGTCCTATTAGGACTAGGAGAAGGGCGCCTCTCTCTCTCTCCCACTTGGGAAAACCTAGTTGGACTAGGATTGGGGGAATCCTACTCCTAGTAGGAGTAGGAAACCCTGGTGCGCCTCTCTCTCTGGCCGCCAGCCCCTCCCTTCCTCCTTTATATACAGGGCAGGGGGCACCCCATGACACACAAGTTGATCATTGAGATCGTTCCTCAGCCGTGTGCGGTGCCCCTTCCACCAAACTACACCTCGAATATACCGTTGCGGAGCTTAGGCGAAGCCTGCGCGGTGGAACATCATCATCGTCACCACACCGTCGTCGATGAAACTCTCCTCAACACTCGGCTGGATCGGAGTTCGAGGGACGCCATCGAGCTGAACGTGTGCAGAACTCGGAGGTGCCGTGACGCTCGGTACTTGGATCGGTTGGATCGGGAAGAAGTACGACTACTTCCTCTACGCTATGCCAACGCTTCCGTTGTTGGTCTCACGAGGGTACGTGAGACAACACTCTCATCTCGTTGCTATGCATCACCATGATCTTGCGTGATCGTAGGAAAATTTTTGAAATTACTACGCTCCCCAACAAAGTGGCATCCGAGCCAGGTTTTATGCGTTGATGTCATGTGCACGAGTAGAACACAAGTGAGTTGTGGACGATACAAGTCATACTGCCTACCAGCATGTCATACTTTGGTTCAGCGGTATTGTGAGATGAAGCGCCCGGACCGACATTACGCCAGACGCTTACGCGAGACTGGTTTCACCGCTCCGAGCACTCGTTGCTTAAAGGTGACCGGCGGGTGTCTGTCTCTCTCACTTTAGTTGAATCGAGTGTGGCTACGCCCGGTCCTTGAGAAGGTTAAACGGAGTCTATTTGACGAAGTATCGCTGTGGTTTTGATGCGTGGTAAGAACGGTTCTTGCTCAGCCCGTAGCAGCCACGTAAAATTTGCAACAACAAAGTAGAGGACGCCTAACTTGTTTTTGCAGGGCATGTTGTGATGTGATATGGTCAAGACATGATGCTGAATTTTATTGTATGAGATGATCATGTTTTGTAACCGGTTATCGGCAATCGGCAGGAGCCATATGGTTGTCGCTTATTGTATGAAATGCAATCGCCTGTAATGCTTTACTTTATCACTAAGCGGTAGCGATAGTCGAGAAGCATAAGATTGGCGAGACGACAACGATGCTACGATGGAGATCAAGGTGTCGCGCCGGTGACGATGGTGATCATGACGGTGCTTCGAGATGGAGATCACAAGCACAAGATGATGATGGCCATATCATATCACTTATATTGATTGCATGTGATGTTAATCCTTTATGCATCTTATTTTGCTTTGATTGACGGTAGCATTATAAGATGACCCTTACTAAATTATCAAGAAGTGTTCTCCCGAGTATGCACCGCTATGAAAGTTCTTCGTCTGAGACACCACGTGATGATCGGGTGTGATAGGCTCTACGCTCAAATACAACGGTGCAAAACAGTTGCACACGCAGAATACTCAGGTTATACTTGACGAGCTATGCATATAAGATATGACCTCGAACACGGAGACCGAAGGTCGAGCGTGAATCATATAGTAGATATGATCAACATATTGATGTTCACCATTGAAACTACTCCATCACACGTGATGATCGGTCATGGTGTAGTTGATATGGATCACGCAATCACTTAGAGAATTGAAGGATATTTTTCTAAGTGGGAGTTCTTAAGTAATATGATTAATTGAACTTAAATTTATCATGAACTTAGTACCGATAGTATCTTGCTTGTCTATGATGTGTAGATAGATGGCTCGTCTGTTGTTCCGTTGTATTTTAATGCGTTCCTTGAGAAAGCAAAGTTGAAAGATGATGGCAGCAATTACACGGACTGGGTCCGAATTTGAGGATTATCCTTATTGCTGCACAGAAGAATTACGTCCCGAAGCACCGTTAGGTGCCAGGCCTGGTGCAAGGGCTGCGCCGAAGTTGTGAACGTCTGCAAAGCAAAGCTGATGACTACTCTATAGTTCAAGTGTGCCATGCTTTACGGCTTAGAACCGGGACTTCAACGTCGTTTTGAACACCATGGAGCATATGAGATGTTCCAGAGTTGAAGTTAATATTCAAGCGAATGCCCGGATTGAGAGATATGAAGTCTCCAATAAGTTCTATAGCTGTAAGATGGAGGAGAACGGTTCACAAGGAGCATATACTCGTAATGTCCGGATATAACAATCACTTGATTCAACTGGGAGTTAATCTTCCGGATGATTGCGTCATTGATGAATTCTCCAATCACGCCACCAAGCTACAAGAGCTTCGTGATGAACTATAATATGCAAGGATGACCAAAACAATGCCCGAGCTCTTCGCGATGCTGAAAGTCATGGAGGTAGAAATCAAAAGGAGCATCAAGTGTTGATGGTTAACAAAACCACTAGTTTCAAGAAAAGGGCAAAGGAAAGAAAAGGAAACTTCAAAAGAGCGGCAAGCAAGTTGCTGATCAAGAGAAGAAACCCAAGTCTGGTCCTAAACCTGAAACTGAGTGCTTCTATTGCAAGCAGGCTGGTCATCGAAGCGGAACTGCCCCAAGTATTTGGCGGATAAGAAGGATGGCAAGGTTAACAAAGGTATATGTGATATACATGTTATTGATGTGTACCTTACTAATACTCGCAGAGCACCTGGTATTTGATATCGGTTCATTGCTAATATTTGCAACTCAAACAGGGCTACGGATTGCCGAAGATTAGCTAAGGACGAGGTGACAATGCGCGTGGGAAATGGTTCCAAAGTCGATGTGATCGCAATGGCACGCTACCTCTACATCTACCTTCGGATTAGTATTAGACCTAAATAATTGTTATTTAGTACCAGCGTTGAGCATGAACATTATATCTGGATCTTGTTTGATGCGAGACGGTTATTCATTTAAATCGAGAATAATGGTTGTTCTATTTATATGAATAATATCTTTTATGGTCATGCACCATTGAAGAATGGTTTGTTTTTACTTAATCTTGATAGTAGTGATACACATATTCATAATGTTGAAACCAAAAGATGCAGAGTTGATAATGATGGTGCAACTTATTTGTGGCACTTGCCGTTTAGGTCATATCGGTGTAAAGCGCATGAAGAAACTCCATACCGATGGACTTTTGGAGTCACTTGATTATGAATCACTTGGCACTTATGAACCGTGCCTTATGGGCAAGATGACTAAAACACCGTTCTCCGGAACTATGGAGAGAGCAACAGATTTATTGGAAATCATACATACCGATGTATGTGGTCCAATGAATGTTGAGGCTCGTGGCGGATATCGTTATTTTCTCACCTTCACAGATGATTTGAGCAGATATGGGTATATCTACTTAATGAAACACAAGTCTGAAACATTTGAAAAGTTCAAAGAATTTCAGAGTGAAGTGGAAAATCATCGTAACAAGAAAATAAAGTTTCTACGATCTGATCGTGGAGGAGAATATTTGAGTTACGAGTTTGGCCTACATTTGAAACAATGCGGAATAGTTTCGCAACTTACGCCACCGGAACACCACAACGTAATGGTGTGTCCGAACGTCGAATCGTATTTTATTAGATATGGTGCGATCTATGATGTCTCTTACTGATTTACCGCTATCGCTTTTGGGGTTATGCTTTAGAGACGGCTACATTCATTTTAAATAGGGCACCATCTAAATCCGTTGAGACGACGCCTTATGAACTGTGGTTTGGCAAGAAACCAAAGTTGTCGCTTTCGAAAGTTTGGGGCTGCGACGCTTATGTGAAAAAGCTTCAACCTGATAAGCTCGAACCCAAATCGAGAAATGTGTCTTCATAGGATACCCAAAGGAGACAGTTGGGTACACCTTCTATCACAGATCCGAAGGCAAGATTTTTGTTGCTAAATTGGAAACTTTTGGAGAAAGAGTTTCTCACGAAAGAAGTGAGTGGGAGGAAAGTAGAACTTGATGAGATAATCTGTATCTACTCCCTTATTGAGAAGTAGTACATCACGAAAACAGTTTCGTGACACCTACACCAAATAGGGAAGAAGCTAATGATGATGATCATGAAACTTCAGATCAAGTTTCTACAGAACTTCAGAGATCAACCAGAGCAAGATCCGCACTGAGTGGTACGGTAATCCTATTTTGGAAGTCATGTTCTTTGGAACATGATGAACCTACGAACTATGAAGAAGCGATGGTGAGCCCAGATTCCACAAAATGGCTTGAGGCCATGAAATCTGAGATGGGATCCATGTATGAGAACAAAGTGTGGACTTTGGTTGACTTGCCCGATGATCGGCAAGCAATTGAGAATAAATGGATCTTCAAGAAGAAGATCGACGCTGATGGTAATGTTATCGTCTATAAAGCTCGACTTGTTGCAAAAGGTTTTCGACAAGTTCAAGGGATTGACTACGATGAGACCTTCTCACCCGTGGCGATGCTTAAGTCCGTCCGAATCATGTTAGCAATTGCCGCATTTTATGATTATGAAATTTGGCAAATGGATGTTAAAACTGCATTCTGAATGGATTTACGGAAGAAGAGTTGTATATGATGCAACCGAAGGTTTTGTCGATCCAAAGGAGCTAACAAAGTGTGCAAGCTCCAGCGATCCATTTATGGACTGGTGCAAGCCTCTCGGAGTTGGAATAAACGCTTTGATAGTGTGATCAAAGCATTTGGTTTTATATGAGACTTTTGGAGAAGCCTGTATTTACAAGAAAGTGAGTGGGAGCTCAGAGCATTTCGATATAATATGTGGATGACATATTATTGATCGGAAATGATATAGAATTTCTGGATAGCATAAAGGGATACTTGAATAAGAGTTTTTCGATGAAAGACCTCGGTGAAGCTGCTTACATATTGGGCATTAAGATCTATAGAGATAGATCAAGACGCTTAATAGGACTTTCACAAAGCACATACCTTGATAAAATTTTGAAAAAGTTCAAATGGATCGAGGCAAAGAAAGGGTTCTTGCCGGTATTACAAGGTGTGAAGTTGAGTAAGACTCAATGCCCGACCACCGCAGAAGATAGAGAGAAATGAAAGATGTTCCTATGCTTCAGCCATAGGCTCTATCATGTATGCAATGCTGTGTACCAGACCTGATGTGTGCCTTGCTGTAAGTTTAGCGGCAGGTACCAAAGTAATCCAGAGTGGATCATCGGACAGCGGTCAAGAACATCCTTAAGTACTTGAGAAGGACTAAGGATATGTTTCTCATTTATGGCGGTGACAAAGAGCTCGTCAGAACGGTTACGCCGACGCAAGCTTTGACACTGATCCGGACGATTCTAAATCGCAAACCGGATACGTATTTACATTAAACGGTGGAGCTGTCGGTTGGTGCAGTTCCAAACAAAGCGTCGCTATGGATCTACATGTGAAGTTGAGTACATAGCTGCTTCGAAGCAGCTAATGAAGGAGTCTGGATGAAGGAGTTCATAACCGATCTAGGTGTTGTACCTAGTGTATCGGGTCCAATGAAAATCTTTTGTGACAATATCGGTGCAATTGCCTTGGCAAAGGAATCCAGATTTCACAAGAGAACCAAGCACATCAAAAGACGCTTCAACTCCATCCGGATTTGGTCCAGTGGGAGACATAGAGATATGCAAGATACATACGGATCTGAATGTTGCGCACCGTTGACTAAGCCTCTTCCACGAGCAAAACATGATCAGCACCAAGACTCCATGGGTGTTAGAATCATTATTGTGTAATCTAGATTATTGACTCTAGTGCAAGTGGGAGATCAAGGAAATATGCCCTAGAGGCAATAATAATGTTATTATTTATTTCCTTATATCATGATAAATGTTTATTATTCATGCTAGAATTGTATTAACCGGAAACATAATACATGTGTGAATACATAAACCTCTGAGTGTCACTAGTATGCCTCTACTTGACTAGCTCGTTAATCAAAGATGGTTATGTTTCCTAACCATGAACAAGGAGTTGTTATTTGATTAACGGGATCACATCATTGGTTGAATGATCTGATTGACATGACCCATTCCATTAGCATAGCACCTGATCGTATAGTTTGTTGCTAGTGCTTTTCTTCATGACTTATACATGTTCCTATGACTATGAGATTATGCAACTCCCGTTTGCCCGAGGAACACTTTGGGTGCTACCAAACGTCACAACGTAATCGGGTGATTATAAAGGTACATTACAGGTGTCTCCGAAGGTACATGTTGGGTTGGCATATTTCGAGATTAGGATTTGTCACTCCGATTGTCGGAGAGGTATCTCTGGGCCCTCTCGGTAATGCACATCACATAAGCCTTGCAAGCATTGCAACTAAATGTGTTAGTTGTGAGATGATGTATTACGGAACGAGAAAAGAGACTTGCCATTAACGAGATTGAACTAGGTATTGGATACCGACGATCGAATCTCGGGCAAGTAACATACCGATGACAAAGGGAACAACGTATGTTGTTATGCGGTCGACCGATAAAGATCTTCGTAGAATATGTAGGAGCCAATATGGGCATCCAGGTCCCGCTATTGGTTATTGACCGAGAGGTGTCTCGGTCATGTCTACATAGTTCTCGAACCCGTAGGGTCCGCACGCTTAACGCTTCGATGATGGTTATTATGAGTTTATATGATATTGATGTACCAAGGTTGTTCGAGTCCCGGATGAGATCACGGACATGACGAGGAGTCTCGAAATGGTCGAGACATAAAGATTGATATATTGGAAGCCTATGTTTGGACTCGGAATCACTCCGGGTGAAATTGGGAATTTTACCGAGTACCGAGGGTTACTGGAACCCCGGGGTCAATGGGCCATGATGGGCCTTAGTGGGAAAGAGAAAGGGGCCATAGTGCTGGCCGCACCTTCCCCCCTTCCCTAGTCCTATTAGGACTAGGAGAAGGGGGCGCCCTCTCTCTCTCTTCCCACTTGGGAAAACCTAGTTGGACTAGGATTGGGGGGGAATCCTACTCCTAGTAGGAGTAGGAAACCCTGGTGCGCCTCCTCTCTCTGGCCGGCCAGCCCCTCCCCTTCCCTCCTTTATATACAGGGGCAGGGGGCACCCCATGACACACAAGTTGATCATTGAGATCGTTCCTTAGCCGTGTGCGGTGCCCCCTTCCACCAAACTACACCTCGAATATACCGTTGCGGAGCTTAGGCGAAGCCCTGCGCCGGTGGAACATCATCATCGCCACCACGCCGTCGTCTTGATGAAACTCTCCTCAACACTCGGCTGGATCGGAGTTCGAGGGACGTCATCGAGCTGAACGTGTGCTAACTCGGAGGTGCCGTGCGTTCGGTACTTGGATCGGTTGGATCGGGAAGAAGTACGACTACTTCCTCTACGTTATGTCAACGCTTCCGTTGTTGGTCTACGAGGGTACGTAGACAACACTCTCATCTCGTTGCTATGCATCACCATGATCTTGCGTGATCGTAGGAAAATTTTTGAAATTACTACGTTCCCCAACAGTACCTGCGCACGCATGCATAACTCATCAATGTTACATTACTATAACCTGGACTAAATAAGGGAAACCGAATATGCCACAAGACAGTAACACTCACGTGTAGTTGTAAGGAAAGAGTATTATATTTTTGTGTTCATTTATTTCCAACGATCGTAGCAAGTTGGCCTCGGTTTCGTCGGCACGATATTTAACCTCATTTGCATCTATGAGATATGTGTTAATGAACCCAATATCACCCACTTGTCTTTTCTTCATTTCTGCGATCTTCAATCTGCATAATATAGTGAGGATATTTATAAATACATGCAATGAAAGAGCTGATTTATATAGAGATACTTAATGACAGAAGTAGTACTACTTACAGACGATAGCAGGTGACCGTTGCTTTATCGAGGGCCAATTGATTGAAAAACTGATAGAACTCCTCAAATGGAATAGGCAATGTTCAATTCCAAGGAGGTCATGCTCCTTTTAACTCTCACATACAAAGTATTCCTCCCCTCGGACTCTTTGCAGGTTTTCATGTACCAATCATGCAATCTTCGCATCATCGTTGATAGAGAGCTTTCATCTCGACGAGAGGCTTCCCGTATCAGATCTTTGTATCTGCACCTCCAAGAAATCATAATGTACATCGTCGGGCAGGTAATCTTCAGATTGCCATAACCGGCACCATCCTCGGATCGACGATGTCGCTAGCGAGCACCTTGAGCGGGGGCACGATTGCTTAGCTTGTTCGCCGAGCTGGGCAATTTGTTTCCCAGCTCGTCGTTCTTTCATCCTTTGATCACCGACAGTATTTCCCGATCTCTCCGCTTCGCAAATGCCTTCCAATAATGCGCTCATAGTTGCCTTTGGCGGAGACTTGGGTGGTTTTGTCGGGGCAGCGAGTGCGCTTCGCTTTGACCGGATCTACCTTCTCCTCCGGAGGTGGATGTCTCTTTGCTTTCAACCCTTGAAACCAGTCATCCACTTGATCTCTGCGCGATCTTCGCGTTTTCCTCCTCGCTCCTCTCAGACGGTAACTTCTCCGAGTCTTGAGAGAAGGACCGAATCAGATCTCCTCCGCCTTTGGCTGTACTGCTAGACGCCGCGGAAGCAGACGGAGCGGATGTCTTCTTTCCTTGCTTACGAGGCGGAGGAGAAGGACTACGACGCACCGGAGCAGCCGGAGCGGCGGCGGGTCTCTTCCGTCCTTGCTGACGAGGCGGAGAAGGAGGAGGCTGGCTGCTCGGACGCGCCGGTGCAGGCGGAGAAGGAGACGGAGTGCCGCCACGCGCCGGAGGAGCCGGCCGAGTGCCCTGATCGTCACTCGCCGGAGGAGGAGGCGGTGGAGGAGGCGGAGTGCCCTGACTCGCCGGAGGAGGAGGAGGAGGCAGAGGCATCCAGTTCGGAAGGTTGATGAGATCCTTCCGCAATAGGCATGGAGTCTTCAGAGCAGAACCTAGCCGATACTCCCCTTCACCGGTAGGGTGGTCAAGCCGGAGGTCCTCAAATCCCTCCGTTATTTCATCGACCATCACCTTAGCATATCCTTCTGGAATCGGCCGGCAGTGAAAAGTTGAGTCGGGTTTAGTAGGATAAACAGAGCCAACAGCCGCCTTGAACTTCAAATTGCTCCATTGCGCCATAAGGTGGCAATGTTCAGCATCCGTGATAGCATCCACGGATAGCTGGCGAGGAGCCGCCAAGGCATGCTTGCTCGGCTGAAGCAGCTCGGTGGAAGCCACGCTGCTTCTCCGCTGAGATGGCGGGGTAGCCGGGAAGCTTCGCAGGTCGTTTGTTGTGATCTGCTTCTCGTTCCTCTTCTCGCCCTCTAGCCCCATTACCCTTTCGTTCGCAGCGCCTGCATTAGGCTCTGCTCCAGTTTCTTCCTCCTCTCATGGGTTTTGTAACCCCTGCGTCCGAAATCCAGCCTTCCACGAAACGGAGCTGAGTGCCTCGTGTCCGTCCGGGTGCTCGAGATTCCCGAGGGCCATTGTGAGCTCGTCCTTCTCCCATGTCTCGAACGAACTTCCCTTGCTGCGCTGCTTGATATAATGTTGAAGCCTCTTGACTGGTATGTCCAATTGTTCGTCCGTCCAAATGCACTTCCTGTTATAGGGTCCAAGGATCCGCCGCCCCAAGAACCAAGTCCGCAACGGTCCGGCCAGTTCATTGTCTCGGTTCGATCCCTTTATCAAGCAGATCATTCTCAGCCTTGGCCCACTTAGGCCGGGCTACGAGGTAGCCACCTGACCCCGTGCGATGGTGAAGCTTCTTCTTCGCAGCATTTCTCTTGTTTGTCGCTGACATCTTTTTACTCTTTTCCGATGTCTTGTAGGCCACAAATGCGGGCCACTCATCTCTGATCTTCTCATATTTGCCCTTGAATTCTGGTGTCTCATTTTTTCGACATACGTATTGAGTTCTTTCTTCCAATTCCTGAATAGTTCTGCCATCTTCTTAAGAGCAAAAGACTTGATTAATGGCTCTATTACTGGCTTCTCCGGATCATCCTCTAGCGGTAGGGTAAAATTTGACTTCAGCTCAGTCCAAAGATCATTTTTCTGCATATCATTGACACAAGACACCTCGTGGTCTTCGTTCTTAGGCTTATACCATTGGTGGATGCTGATCGGGATCTTGTCCCTAACCGAACCCCGTGACCGAGCAACAAATGCCTTCTTTGTCCGGTAGGGTTCAATCGGTTGGCCGTCGCACGCGATTTGTATGATCTCAAACTTTTCATCCGAGCTCAACTTTTTCTTCGGGCCTCGTCTCTTTACCGAAGTTGTGCTTGATCCGGAGGGCTAGAAAAAAGAACAAAGACGAGAGTTAATTAATATGTGTACATATATACAAAACAATGAATGCATCAATTAGCTAGTCAGCACAGGCTTAACTAATATATATACCTGGCCGGACTCGGTTTGGTGATCACCGGAGCCGTCCTCACGGTCTACTTCTTCACCCTCTCCTTCTTGCACCGGCATTGGGTCATCGGAGCCATGTAAATCATAGCCAGCTGCTTCTTCACCCTCTCCTTCCGCACCATCGTTGTCGTTGAGAAACATCAATGAGCGACGGCATCACTTCCTTGTGCGATTATGTCCCTCAACAACGCTTCTTGTGCTTCGTCTCGGGGGTGTCCATAGTTTCTACAAATATTTACAACATGGCAATTATTATTCAAACATGACAGATATGGATATATTAGTGGCAAACGTAGAACTAGCTAGCTAATCACAATAAGGAATCATATTAGTGGCCTCGACGCTGCTTCTCTAGGGTTTGGGGTGGCCTCGACAACGCTTCAAGGATTAGGGGGTGGCCTCGAGAACGCTTCAAGCTAGGAGGGGGTAATATCGACCCCCGTGTTGAAGCTATCGGGAGGGGGTCGGCGTTGAACACTACATCTATGTCCCACAAGTGACGTGGGCATCGACGCCCGCGGTAGGGTAGATGGTCGTGGATCGCCGAGCGGTCGAGGGTCAAGGGTCAAGATCGCCGAGGGTCGGGAGGTTGCCTAGTGTCAAAGGATTCAACAAAACCATGTCTTCATCATTAGGCGAAAGTAACAGGTGCATGATGGTATGAAGCTCTCCAAAGTTATTTTGGAACGGAGTCCCAGATAGGATAATTCGCTTTTTGGTACAAAGTTCAGCAAGAACCTTCCGAATATCGTTATTTGAAAGGCCTTTGCTGAGATTCGTACAAAAAGGCAAATTATCCTATCCGGGACTCCATTCCAGAATAACTTTGGAGGACTTCGTACCATCATGCCATGGTTACTTCCGGCTAATGATGAAGCCATGGATTTCTTCAATACTTTGACACTATAGGAACCCTTGACCCTGAAACCTTCGACCCTTGACCCCTTAACGACCCTCGACCCTCTACCCTAGTTCCCGACCCTCGACCCCTCGGCGATCCTCGACACCCTCGTTATATCGACAACGACGCAACATAGATATACATGGGAAAATAATGTTATCGGGGAGGGGGTATCGGTACCCCCCCCCCCTCGTGTCAAAGTTTCTTCTTTCTCCTCTATTCCTTTCTTTCTTTCTTCTTCTCCTCTTCTTTTTCTTCTTTTTTCCTATTGAAGAGAAGGGGGAGGGGGTATACATATACAACGACGCAATAAAAAGAAGAGAAAGAAAAAGAGAAGAAGAAAGGAATAGAAGAGAATTTTTTCTATTTTTCTTCTTCTCTTCTATTCCTTTCTTCTCCTCCTCTTCTTTTCTTCTTTTTCCTCTTCTTATTTATTTCTCCTCTTCTTCCTCTCCTCTTCTTCTCCTTTCTTCCTCTTCTTATTTTCCTTTTATATGAACATATCATCATATATATGAACATACATTTTTCTTTCATATGAACATACATACATACATTTTCTTTGCATATGACCATACATACATTTTCTTTGCATATGACTATTCATACATTTTCTTTGCATATGCTTTGCATATAAACATACATACATATGAACATACATACATACATACATACATATAAACATAACATACATACACAAAAAATTCTAAAAATCTGCCTAAAAAAATCTAAAAATCTGCCTAAAAAAATTATATGAAAAAAAGCATACATCATCCATCCATCCATATAATGAACATATACATCATCCATCCATCCATATAATCAACATATGCATATGAAAAAAAATTATATGAAGAGGATCGAGGGGACAGGGAGGAAAGGGGGTCGCCGGAGCCGGACCGAACGGGGAGGAGGGGCGGCGTCGAGGCAGGGGCGGCAGTGGGGGCGGGCGCCGGCGACGACGACAATGGTGGGGGCGGGCCGGGGCGCAGGGGCGCGGCCGTGCGTGCTCGGGGACGGGGCAGGGGCACGGGCGGCGGCAGGCGTGGGCTCGGGCGGCGAGGCAGGGGCACGGGAGACGGGATGGCGGCCGGCGGCGACGACGGCGAGGAGCGCCAGTGAAGATTTGGGCAGCCTGGCGGCGGGGCAACTGGCTAGGGAGGCGAGGGAGATGTGAAATTTTCACAAGTCCTGGTTATATAGCAAGGGCATTAGTCCCGGTTCGTGGCACAAACCGGGACTAATGCACCTTTAGTCCCGGTTGGTGCCACCAACCGACCAAACCAATTTTCAGCAGCCCAAAGGGCGGGAAGCGGCGGCCTTTGGTCCCGGTTGGTGCCACCAACCGAATAAAGGGGGCATTAGTCCCGTTGGTGCCACGAACCGACCAATGCTAAGTCCCGGTTGGTGCCACCAACCGGGACCAAAGGCCTGTGCTGCCCTCGCCGAAAAGTTTAGTCCCACCTCGCTAGTTCAGAGAGCTCGAGTGTGGTTTATAAGCTCTGCTGCGCCCACCCACTCGAGCTTCTCTCAACTGCAGGCTTTCAGGCCTAACCGTGCAATCTCTGCCTGTGGGCCTACTGGGCCTCCCGGGCCCCAATCTGGCCCATGGTAGGGTTTCTGGTCGATTCAGGCCGTGGGGGCCCGATGGGTGGCACTTTTTTGTTTTTTTGTTTTCTTTGTTGCTTTATTTATTTTATTTTGTTTCTACTTAAAACAAAATACTTATTGTTGCTATTTTTTTTTCCAGTTTTTGGTTTTGCTTTCGCATTATTTATTTTTTGTTGTTTTTGCTTTATTTTTTAATTCTTTTTGCTTTTAGTTTTAGAAAAATTATAAACTTTCTGTTAGTGCCATTAGTTTTCAAATTTGAAAACACTTTTTTGTTTTCTTTGTTGCTTTATATATTTTATTTTGTTTGTACTTACAACAAAATACTTATTGTTGCTATTTTATTATTTTTCAGTTTTTTGTTCATTTTTCTGCATTATTTATTTTTTGTTGTTTTTGCTTTATTTTTAATTCTTTTTGCTTTTAGTTTTAGAAAATTATAAACTTTCTGTTAGTGCCATTAGTTTTCAAATTTGAAAACACTTTTTTGCTTTATTTATTTATTTTATTTTTTTCTACTTACAACAAAATACTTATTGTTGCTATTTTTATTTTTTTCAAGTTTTATTTTTGTTTTCTGCATTATTTATTTTCTTTTGGTTTTTGCTTTATTTTTAATTCTTTTTGCTTTTAGGTCAGCAAAATTATAAACTTTCTGTTTGTGCCATTAGTTTTCTTTGAAATTTGTGTGAATCACAAGTTTGTGAGGTCAATAAGGCGTGTAGAGGGACGGGCTTATAAACCGGTGTGAGCGCCCTTCGGTTGGCGAGGTTTTCAAATTCATAGTTTTCAAATGAACTCTGAAAAAGTTGGCATAGCATGTGCATGTACAAACGGGACAATGGTATCATACTAAATGCATTACAAAGTTGGCATGGTATCATCATAATAGTTGCGGAGAAAGTCTTCACTTTTTCTTCGCTTCGTCGCTTGCTTATTGCGCCGTAACCATGGATAATCTTCATCATTTATCGGATGCTTGGGTCAGCCTTGACTTTGAAGGGGGAATTTCATGAAACTTTTCATACTCTTGAGACATGTCTGTCTTGCCCTCCACTCCTGGGATGTCCCTTTTCCCGAAAGAACTATGTGGCGCTTTGGCTCATTGTATGATGTATTCGCTTCCTTATCTTTTCTTTTCCTCGATCTGGTAGACATGTCCTTCACATAGATAACCTGTGCCACATCATTGGCTAGGACGAGCGGTTCGTCGAGTGTACCCAAGATTTTTCAGATCCACTGTTGTCATTCCGTACTGTGGGTCTACATACCCCGCCTCCTGACAGATTGACCCACTTGCACTTAAACAAAGGGACCTTAAAATCTACTCCGTAGTCAAGTTCCCATATGTCTACTATGTAACCATAATATGTGTCATTTCCCTTGTCGGTTGCTGCATCAAAGCGGACACCGCTGTTTTGGTTGGTGCTCTTTTCATCTTGGTCAATCGTGTAAAATGTATTTCCATTTATCTCAGATCCTTTCCAAATCATTACAGTCGAAGATGGTCCCTGGACAACAAGTAAAGCTCATCACAAACAGTGCTGTCACCTCGAGACGTGTTTCCAACCAACTGCTGAAAGTCTGATGTGTTCACATGTAATCCGATCGTCGCCTTTGCTCCGGGTGTTTGGAGCGCAGATCGTTCTTGTGTTCATCGACATACGGGTCACCAAGGTAGAGTTCGTAGAAGCTGTGTAGTGTGCTTGAGACCAAGAATATCCGTCCTGCATATTATTGAGTCCTTCCAAGCATGCCTTTTCCAGTCAGATCTCCCCTCATACCGCGATTTAGGGAGACCTATCTTCTTAAGGCCAGAAATGAAGTCAACACAAAACCCGATGACATCCTCTCGCTTGATGGCCCATGGAGATGCTTCCTTCGGCCTAAGCGTTTCTGAACATATTTCTTTAGGACTCCATGAACCTCTCAAAGGGGTACATATTGTGTAGAAATACGGGCCCCAAAATGACAATCTCGTCGACTAGATGAACTAGGGCGTGCGTCATGATATTGAAGAAGGATGGTGGCAACACCAGCTCGAAATCGACAAGACATTGCGCCACATCACTCCTTAGCGTTGGTGCGATTTCTGGATCGATCACCTTCGAGATATTGCATTGAGGAATGCACATAGCTTCACAATGGCTAATCGGACGTTTTCGGTGAAGCCCCTCAATGCAACCGGAAGCGATTGCGTCATAATCACGTGGCAGTCATGAGACTTTAGGTTCGGAACTTTTCTCCGCATATTTATTATTCCCTTTATATTCGACGAGAAGCGGTCGGGACCTTCATCTTGAGCAGGCATTGAAAGAATATTTCTTTCTCTTCTTTCGTAAGAGCGTGGTGGCGGGACCTTCATCTTGCTTGGAGGCATGCCCTCTTTTTCGTGCAAGCGTTGCAGGTCCTCTCGTGCCTCGGTGTATCTTTTGTCTTCCCATACACGCCCAAGAAGCCTAGCAGGTTCACGCAAAGGTTCTTCGTCACGTGTATCACGTCGATCAAGAGCGGACCTCTAGGTCTTTCCAGAGGGTAGGTCCCAAAATATAGATTTCTTCTTCCACATGGGTGCGTGATTCTCGGCGTCATTCGAACAGCTAGTCCGCGGGACCCTTTCCAAAGATTACGTGTAAATCATTGACCATAGCAAGTGCGTGATCACCGATGCGCATGGCGGGCTTCTTCCGGTGATCTGCCTCGCCTTTGAAATGCTTGCCTTTCTTTCGACATTGATGGTTGGTCGGAAGAAATCGACGATAGCCTGTACTCATTCTTCCCGCAGCTTCCCGGTATATACTATCGGTGTCAAGTAAACAGTGCGTGCATGCGTGGTATCCCTTGTTTGTCTGTCCTGAAAGGTTACTGAGAGCGGGCCAATCGTTGATGGTCACGAACAGCAACGCCTTTAGGTCAAATTCCTCCTTTTTGTGCTCATCCCACGTACGTACACCATTTCCATTCCACAGCTGTAAAAGTTCTTCAACTAATGGCCTTAGGTACACATCAATGTCGTTGCCGGGTTGCTTAGGGCCTTGGATGAGAACTGGCATCATAATGAACTTCCGCTTCATGCACATCCAAGGAGGAAGGTTATACATACATAGAGTCACGGGCCAGGTGCCGTGATTGCTGCTCTGCTCCCCGAAAGGATTAATGCCATCCGCGCTTAAAGCAAACCATACGTTCCTTGGGTCGTTTGCAAACTCATCCCAAAGACTTTCTCTCGATTTTTCTCCATCTGCGACCCGTCGGTGGGTGCTCTCAACTTCCGTCTTTCTTACGGTCCTCACTGTGCCATCGCATCAACTTGGCATGCTCTCCGTTTCGAACAGACGTTTCAACCGTGGTATTATAGGAGCATACCACATCACCTTCGCAGAACCCTCTTCACGGGAGGCTCGCCAAACATCACCGTGGTCATCTCGTCGATCTTATATCGCAATGCACCGCATACCGGGCATGCGTTCAGATCCTTGTAGGCACCACGGTAGAGGATGCAGTCATTAGGGCATGCATGTATCTTCTCCACCTCCAATCCTAGAGGGCATACGACCTTCTTTGCTGCGTATGTCTTGTCGGGCAATTCGTTATCCTTTGGAAGCTTCTTCTTCATTATTTTCAGTAGCTTCTCAAATCCTTTATCGAGCACAACATTCTCGCCTTCCACTTGCAGCAATTCGAGTACGGTACCGAGCTTTGTGTTGCCATCTTCGCAATTGGGGTACAACCCTTTTTTGTGATCCTCTAACATGCGATCGAACTTCAGCTTCTCATTATGACTTTCGCATTGTGTCCTTGCATCGACAATGACCCGGCGGAGATCATCATTATCGGGCACATCGTCTGGTTCCTCTTGATCTTCAGCAGCTTCGCCCGTTCCAGCACCATCGTGCACATCGTCTGGTGCATCTTGATGTTCATAGCATCACCGTATTCAGGGGCACATAGTTGTCATCGTACTCTTCTTCCTCGCCGTCTTCCATCATAACCCCTATTTCTCCGTGCCTCGTCCAAACATTATAGTGTGGCATGAAACCCTTGTAAAGCGGTGGGTGTGAAGGATTTTCCGGTCGAGTAAGACTTCAGTATTCCCACATATAGGGCATGGACAACACATAAAACCATTCTGCTTGTTTGCCTCAGCCACTTGAGAAAATCATGCACGCCTTAATGTACTTGGGAGGTGTGTACATCACCGTACATCCATTGCCGTTCATCTGCGTGCATTATATATAATTAAGTGTGTCAAAATCATTACAGAACATCATGAATAGATAATTAAGTGACCAAATTAATAGAAATTCATCATCACATAAAAACCAAAGTACATACATAGTTCTCATCTAACAACATAAAGCTCTGCAAAGCATCTAAATTAATTAAACCATACATTGAAACTATGTAAAACATTTCAATGCGAGAACAAATACGATCATAATCGCAACCAAGGTAACAACTAATCCAACGGCATAATGATACCAAGCCTCGGTATGAATGGCATATTTTCTAATATTTCTCATCTTCAAGCGCATTGCATCCATCTTGATCTTGTGATCATCGATTTACATCCGCAACATGCAACTCCAATATCATCTTCTCCTCCTCAAGTTTTTTATTTTTTCCTTCAAGAAATTATTTTCTTCTTCAACTAAATTTAACCTCTCGACAATAGGGTCGGTTGGAATTTCGGTTCAACAACCTCCTAGATAAATAAAATCTATGTCACGTTGGTGGCATAATTTTCATAAACAATAAATGAACCAATAGTTATGAAAAGATAATATATACCACATCCGAATCATAGACAGGGCGAGGGCCGACGGGCGGATACCAAAACCATCGCACTATATAAGATGCAATAATAAAAGTAAGAAAATAATACAAGTATCTATCTGAACAAACAAGTAATAACATTTTCCTTTCGTAAAGAAGATAAGAACAAGAGGCTCACCACGGTGGTGCCGGCGATGAGATCGGCGCGGGTGATCGACGGCGATGAAGACGGGACGGGCGTGACGGACCGCTAAACCTAGATAAATATTGAGGAAAATGGAGCTTGGCGGTCGAGCTTGGAGAGGAGAAACCTTAAGTAGTGTGGCTCGGGCATTCCATCGAACACCTTGTGTGCATAGGAGGTGAGCTAGAGCACCACCAAGCCCTCTCCCCTCGGCCGAAAAAAAAGAGCGGTGTGCTCTGCTCTTGCTGAGGGGCTATATATAGGCAACACCATTAGCCCGGTTGGTGGCATGAGCCGGGACTAAAGGGAAGCCTTTGGTCCCGTTCATGCCACCAACCGGGACCAATAGTGGTGGGCCAGAGCCAGACCATTGGTCCCGGTTCGTCCCACCAACCGGGACCAAAAGGTCCGGACGAACCGGACCAATGGCCCACGTGGCCCGGCCGCCCCCAGGGCTCACGAACAAGGGCAAATAGCTCCATTGGTCCCGGTTCTGGATTGAACCGGGACTAATGGGCTAAACTGGCCTGGACGAAAGCCCTGTTTTCTACTAGTGAATGCTTCACCCGCTCCTCCACGTACATGATTGCAGAAAGGGGTAATTCAACCTGACAACTATAAACATGTAACCAAATCTGGTCTAGCATGCTCTACAGCTGAACCAAGTACCCTTGAAGAGGCACTTAGTGACACACGGTGAAAAAAGGCTATGGATGAAGAATACATGGCATTTCAGAAAAACAAAACATGGCACTTGGTCCTCCCACGACAAGGTAAAAATTTAATTAACTACAAGTGGGTTTTCAGGATTGAAAGAAAATCTGATGGAACCATAGACAGGTATAAAGCTAGACTGGTCGCAGAAGGTTTCAAACAACGGTATGGCATCAATTATGAGGACACTTTTAGTCCCGTTGTTAAGGTTGCCACTATTCGTCTTATATTGTCTATTGCTGTTTCCAGGGGATGGAGCCTTAGGCAACTAGATGTGCAGAATGCGTTCCTCCATGGTGTTCTAGAAAAGAAAGTATACATGAAACAACCTCCTGGTTTTGAGAACAAAAACAAACCCTTCCATGTGTGCAAGCTTGATAAAGCCCTATATGGGATGAAGCAGGCTCCTAGAGCATGGTACTCACGTCTCAGTCAAAAGTTGCAAGCACTTGGTTTCGTTCCCTCTAAGTCTGATACATCTCTGTTTATTTACAACAAGGAAAAACATCCATATTTGTGCTTATTTATGTTGATGATATCATGGTCATGAGTTCATCTGATGAAGCAGTGACATGACTATTGAAGGATCTAAGTGCTGAGTTTGCTCTCAAGGACTTGGAGATCTGCACTTTTTCTAGGTATTGAAGTCAAGAAACAGGGAGATGGCCTCCACCTATCTCAGGAAAAATATGCCACTGATTTGGTAAGAAGAGTTGGTCTGCAAGGATGCGAACCTTCACCGGCTCCCCTGTCTAGTACAGAAAAATTATCACTTGATGAAGAAGATCCCTTGATTCAAGAGGACATTACTAGATACTGAAGTTTAGTAGGAGCACTGTGACGCCCCCGATTCAATCGTACACTAAGCATGCACGCAAATGTGTACGATCAAGATCAGGGACTCACGGGAAGATATCACAACACAACTCTACAAATAAAATAAGCCATACAAGCATCATAATACAAGCCAGGGGCCTCGAGGGCTCGAATACAAGTGCTCGATCATAGACGAAGTCAGCGGAAGCAACAATATCTGAGTACGGACATAAGTTAAACAAGTTGCCATAAGATGGCTAGCACCAAGCGGGATCTGAGATCGAAGAGGCGCAGCCTCTGCAGGATCCTCCTAACTACTCACTGGTCGCCGTCGGGCTGCACGTAGTAGTAGGCACCTCCGCGTAGTAGTCGCCATCGGCGGTGGCGTCTGCTCCGGGCTCCATCGTGCAGTTGCAGCAATCGAGTAGAGATAGGGAAAAGGGGAACAAGGCAACCGTGAGTACTCATCCAAAGTACTGCAAGCAAGGAGCTACACTACATATGCATGGATATATGTGTAAAGGGCCATATCGATGGACTGAACTGCAGAATGCCGAATAAGAGGGTATAGCTAGTCTTATCGAAGACTACGCTTCAGTCACCTTCGTCTTGCAACAGTAGAAGAGGGTAGGTTGAAGTCCTCCAAGTAACATCACATAGCAATAATCCTACCCGCGATCCCTCCTCATATCCCCGAGAGAGAGCGACCACCGGTTGTATCGGCACTTGGAAGGATGTGTTTTATTAAGTATCCGGTTCTAGTTGTCATAAGGTCAAGGTACAACTCAAGTCGTCCTGTTACCGAAGATCACGGCTATTCAATAGATTAACTTCCTGCAGGGTGCACCAACTTACCCAACACGTTTGATCCCATTTGGCGGACACACTTTCACGGGTCATGCCCGCCGCGGAAGATCAACACGTCGCAACCCCACCTAGGCTCAACAGAGAGGTCAACACGCGGTCTAAACCTAAGCGCGCGGGTGCAGGCCCATCACCGAGCACACACACACGCGTTCGTGGGCGGCCGGAAGCGACCTAGCCTAGTGGCGTTCGATCCAATCCGCGCGCCGCTCGATCCGACGTCACGAAGTGCCGGTGATACCACGACGCCGAGTGCCCATATCTTTCCCATGTAGTTGGTTAGTGCGTATAGGCTCGTAGCCAACTCAGATCAAATACCAAGATCTCGTTAAGCGTGTTAAGTATCCGCGAACGCCGAACAGGGCCAGGCCCACCTCTCTCCTAGGCGGTCTCAACCTGCCTGCCGCCTCCGCCACAAAGATCCACTCGCGGGTGCTCCACCAGCCGACCCGACTTTAGTCTCCACATGTATCATGTATAAAGTATATAGTATATACCCGTGATCACCTCCCGAGTGATCACGGCCCGATAGTATAGCACAGCAGACGGACAAGAATGTAGGGCCACAGATGGAAATACTAGCATCCTATACTAAGCAAGTATGATAGCGGTAAAGGTAACAACGATAGTAGCAAGGACAGGGCTATGCATCGGGATAGGTATATGAAAGCGATAACATGCTACACTACTCTAATGCAAGCAGTATAGAGTAGAATAGGCGATATCTGGTGATCAAGGGGGGGGGGGCTTGCCTGGTTGCTCTGGCAAGAGAGTGGGGTCGTCAACTCCGTAGTCGAACTGGGCAGCAGCAGCGTCGGTCTCGTAGTCTACCGGAGAGAAGAGGGGGAAGAAACAATGAATACCATGTAAACAGATGCATATCGATGCATGACAAGAGAAGTAACGATGCTAGGCGTGCCCTAACATGGTATGAGGTGATACCGGTTAAGGGGGGAAACATCCGGGAAAATATCCCCGGTGTTTTGTGTTTTCGGGCAAAGGAGCCGGAGGGGGAAGTTGCGAGTTCGATAGGTTAGGGGTGTGTGGTGGACGAACGGACTGCGTATCCGGATTCGTCTCGTCGTTCTGAGCAACTTTCATGTTGAAAATATTTTAATCCGAGTTACGGATTAAAAGATATGATTTTCTAGTTAGGTTAATTACAGATTAGTTAATTTAATTAGTGATTATGTTAAACTAATCAGGATTAATTAACTTAATTAATTACTTAATTAATTAATTAATTAATAATTAATTTTATTAAATCATTTTTATTTTTATTATTTATTTTTTTAGTTCTTTTTTTTAAACGTTATGGGGGCGGGCCCCATTCGGCAGTGGCCTAGAGGGCCATAGCGGGTCGGGCGTTGCGGCGCCCGACTGGGCGTTCGCCCAAATCGGCGGGCGAGGAGGACCGGGGCATGGCTGGGCGGCCACCGGAGGGGAAACGCCGAGGGGGCAGAGGGCTCGAGGCGCGACGGCGGAGTGCTGGTGTAGCCCGCCAGTGTGGCGAGAGAGAGCGCTGGCGCCGCGGCCGAGGACAGAGAGGAGGAGGTTGAGGGCAGCGTCGCGGAGGGAGAGGAGGCCGGGTGCGGTCACGGGAGGTCGAGGGCGCGGTGGTGGCAGGGCGCGTGGCCGAGGCGACCAGGGGAAAGGCGCGGCGGCTTGGCGCCGGGCGGACTGCTGGTCGGGAGAACCGGGGCGAGGCCCGTGCGTGAGTGGGGGGGGGGGCGTGCGTGGCGTCTGCAGGCAGCGTGGCAGCGCGTCAGGCGCCGGCGAGGCGCTGGCGTGCAGGAGCAGACGGCGCGGTGAGTGAGCGAGAGAGAGGGAGAGGTCGGCGGGACGGCCCGCGCGGCAGGGCGCGGCGTTGGCGAACGGAGGAGGCGCGACGAGCGCGAGGAGGAAGGAGAGGCGGGGCGGGGCGGTCCGGCGGCAAGCGCGGGCGACGGTGGCGCCGGGCGCTGATCATGGGCGGGAGGGCGACGACGGAGGCGACCTAGGGGGAGAGGGGGCGAAGGGGTGCTCACGGTGGGGGAGTAGGGCAACGGGCAGCGGGCGTGATGGCGGTCGGGGAGGACCGGCGAGGAGGAGGATGGGGAAGGCGTTCGGCGGCGAGGCGAGGTGGTCGGGGCTCGCTGCCCCGATCTTGATCTAGACGAGATCGGGTGAGGGAGGGGGAGTGGGGAACGAGGAGTGGGGGGGGGGACCGGCTAGGGTTCCGGTCAGGGAGGGGATTAAGGGGAGGCCGGCTGGGCCAGGTGGGCCGGCCTGGCCGGTGAGCTGGGCCGTCTGGCCCAGTTGGCCAGGGGGCCCTTTTTTTTCCTTTTTCCTTCTTTTGTTTACTTTAGTTTTACCTTTTGTTATTTTTCTTTTCTGTTTTATTTTAGTTACACATTAATTTTAGTTTAGTAAAATATGACTATAGCCCCTAAAATAACGTTTCAGAACAATCCACTACTGTAATAAGTTTTGGCCCGAGATAAAATAGTTTAGTATTTTATAAAATACCAAAGGCGTTTAAATTGCGGTTTTTGCTACTGTTTAAACTATTTTAGAGTATTTAGACATTTTATAAAAGTGTGGTTTTTCCAACATAATTACCTATGCATTAGTTGGATCACTCCGAACATTTTAGTTTTAATATTTGAAAACTTTTATTGTTTGATTGATTTTGAATTTGTATTTGAATCGGTTTCGAATCAACGTGAGTTTAATTACAGTAACGGAGGTGACGTGGCATCATTAGCTTGGGATTACTGTAGTCTAATTATCCGGGCATCACAAGCACTTCAATACTTAACTCTGACAATGCCTGATATCTCTTTTGTTGTTAACAAAGTTTGCCAGTTTCTTCATGCACCCACTACAGTTCATTGGACAACTGCCAAACGCATAGTGAGATATGTGGAAAATACCATGAATCTTGGTCTTACTTTCAACAAATCTTCATCTACTCTTGTCAGTGTTTTTCTGACTCTGACTGGGCAGGGTGTCTAGATGACAGATGCTCCACTGGTGGATTTGCGGTTTTCTTAGGACCCTACTTGATATCATGGTGGGCAAAGAAATAGGCGACTGTATCACGATCAAGTATTGAAGCTGAGTACAAAGCATTGGCAAATGCTACAACATAGATCATCTGGGTTCAATCCATGTTAAGGGAGCTTGGTGTGAAGCACCCTCAAGTTCCTTGCCTATGGTGTAATAACCTGGGTGCAACTTATTTATCTGCTAACCCAGTGTTTCATGCTAGGACAAAACACACTTAGATAGATTTCCACTTTGTCAGAGAAAGAGTTGCTAACGGACAACTGGAAATTCGGTTTGTGCATTCATGAGACCAGGTTGTAGATGGCTTAACAAAAGCATTGCCCACAAGAAACCTTGAAGAGTTCAAGCGTAATCTCAACTTAACTAAGTTGTGATTAAGGGAGGGTGTTAAACCACGTAACAGAGGCGTGTTAAGGGGTTCGGCAAGGAGTCCTACTCCTGTCACGATAGGCTAGTTAGCTGTGATCTGTTTGTTAGTATTGTAATAGGATACCTCTCTCTAGTCTATCCCTTGTACCTCAAGTCTAGAATCCCAACAATGTAATCCCAACTATGTACGCTATCTGGGAGTCACGCCCCTGCTATATTAACACGAACCCGTCGCCCTAGCTGGGTACGACGTTTCTCTACATCATCTAATTAAACAAAAAGAAATGTCAAATAACGTGTCAGATGGGCTCTAACAGGGAAAATGGCATCGTGCTGTGCACTATGTTGTTTCATTGTTGCAGCAAGGGGCTGTTCTCTAGAGTCGCATAACAGCCCAGTTGCTTTTTTTTAAGACAGGTGAAGCGATGCAAGAAGATGCTGAAGTGGCGTCACCGATCTTAGCTTCCACGGGCCTTTATTAATGAGGGGAGTATGTTTCTGCATGGTGTTCCCTGTGGTGTCCTATGTTGGGACTGCTATATGATGAGAGTTTTTGAGTTCTCAATCCTTCTGGTGATTTGCTTTTATGAACAACACATGCTTTCGACCTTGCTTCCATAGGGTGTATTACGGTTCTAGCGTTGTATTCCCATTACGGTCCCCAATGAATCTCTGGATTTGTTTTCTATAAAAAGCAGGGGATGAATGCCTTTAGTCTAAAATAGGGAACGAAGCATCGAAAATTTGTAGGGGCACACACACCTGTCTAGCTGTGCTCAGGCACAAAGTCACTGGATTTCGGACGAGGACACACAGAATTTTAAGTTTTAGTTGATGTAACTTGTGCTTTTTGCTGTTCTTTGTATAAAGTTTGAGCAGCTAAAACTTAAAGCAGTTTTTAAAACCCATAAAAAACGTATTCAAAACTGGTCTTAGTCGAAAGTCCTCATCACAAAAAACACGAGTATGAAATGAAAGTTAATTTGGACTTTTGGTTAGAAAGATAATAAAGACTGAAAATTAAAAGCCAAAGAAAAAATAGGATTGTTGCCTCCGCACATACGTTCCACAAACCCTCTCCGAACAAAGCATGCATCGCTAAGGTCATGATGTATGCGATAAGCGTTACGTGGTGACCCGGAGAGAGAACGTACGTGCGTATAAGATTCAATCAAATTACAGTGAGATTTAATTATTATTTTTATTTGCGAGAAACGACAGACGCACACAATGCAACACAAATACATGGATCAACACACAGCTGTGACACCTAGGGATGCAAGCGGGTGTCCTGCATAATCCCGCAAAAGCATGAGGTTAATTTCAACTATGCTAAATCTGGACGGAAGAATTATAACTAACTTGAATTTTTTTGACTTGGAAGCGGGGCGTGTCGGGCGCCCCTCTGCATCCTCTGTGACACCTGTGAGTGGGCATCTTCTACCAATGCAATGCTAATTTGGCCATAAACAAAATTTGATTTTTCAGGATATCTCGGATTCTTGAATGCCTTCCATGCCTATCAACATCTCCGTTTATTCCCACCTATATACCTACCTCCCTCGTAAACAAAGACGCTTGTCATGGAGGCCAGTGTCGGAGAGTGAGCCTAGCTCAACTGGTTGGGGGGAGTGCATGTAGAAACCCAACACCTGGGTTCAAATCCTCACTTTTTTTTAAACGGAGGCCAATATTAGTGAATAGAATTTCTATTCGTTGAGGTAGAGCCAGGCGCTAACTAGTCAGTTAAATGGAGGCCAATATTAGTGAATAGCACGAGATTGGGCTATGCTCTGCTTGCAAGGGATTAACCTTGGACCGTATACCTACACAAGACATTATGATATTGTGCATTAATTTGCATATTGAAAGGCTGAGACGGCCTGAACCCTGTAGATAGTGCGCAGACTTATCAACATGAAGAATATAGATACATACAAGATAATCTTGCAACGAGATCAAGTTGCATCCGTATGGTGTGTCATCGGCGGATGGACGTCTCCGATGCCGGGCGGCGGCCCTGGTGGTGGGAGACGGGGTGCTCATGGGTGGAGCACGCGGCTCAGACGTTGTCCGGTGACCATGGCCGTGTGGGTGACGTGGTAACTGGGTTCTGTCTTTTGGTGGTGGTGGTGGTGGTGGTGCGGCAATCCGTAGCACAATTCGGTGGCAGTGAGTGTTGACCGGGGTGAAAACCCGCTCTGACTTGTCAGGCCGGCGATGGCGGCGTGTTGGCGTTGTCCCCTTCTTGAAGGCGTTGTCGTGGTACTCATTATTCGTCGTGTTGTTCAGGGGAAACCTTGAACTTCGGATTGGGCGGTGGTGGCGCTCCAGGTTATTCCCTTCCTGAAGGTGTCGTCTTGGAGTCAACGGTTCATCATTCACGGCTTCGTCTCATTGCGGTCGCGAGTCCAGGATGAGAACCCCGGCGGCTCCGAAGTGACGCTTAGGGTCCATCTGTTGTTTCACTAGAGCTGTTTGTGGGTGGTCTTGATGTTTTAGCTTCTATGTATCCAATCTTGGGTGTGTGTGGGGTGGTGGTATGCATTTGTATCAAACTGTTGTTGACGGTGGTTGCTTTATATATAAAGTAGGGGAAACCATTTTTCGTCATTCACAGCCTGTCAGTAATGATCTTGTTGAGCACACTATCCAAGAGGAAAACACATACACTCTGATTTTTTATCCTTGTTTGGTGCATTATTTGTAGTGCAACAAGTAATCCAGTTTTCCTTTGATCCTTCTGTTCCATTTCATTCTTGTTTGTCATTCATTGCACACAACGTTCAACGGCTCAGTTCAGTTACAAGGCCAAGATAAGAAGCGTTCAAATTGGAAATCAAGGTAGCGAGAGCTCCATACATTGACCTTTGCCGTTTTCCCCTTCAAGCGATTTTTTCCAGCAACCAGCAACTGAGCGGGATGCAGACACATGCGTAGACCATATACGTAGGATTTTTGGCCGGAAATGAAGGTAGGGCGAGCGCCATACCCTACCGAGTGTAGCAACAGACATAACCATAAACAAATCTTTCCGTGTCTGCATATCACCAATTCCCCGATGCCTACCATACCTACCAATATATGTTTGTTCTTTATAACCCGAGTAGCTAGTAGATCCATTGTCTCCTATACCAAAAGACATTCACGCCACGGGTCTAGTGTTGCGAGTACAATTGCTAGCTAGGGAAGCAAAGGCAAGTGCCACATGGTCGCTTAAATAGCATTGGCATGACACGTCAGCATAATGTGCGCTCCTTACAAGAGTACCGCAGAAAATCTTTTCGGTGCAACACAACTTTTATGATAAATTATCTACGTGCTGCACAGATCATGTGTCTCTATTGATGCATTGAGGCAGAGAGGGCCTAGCTATTCCGATAAAAGAAATTGACTGAAACGTCGCATTAAGACTATACAACTGCAATGAGTTAATGCCCGACCACTGCATGGCAGGATGCACACATCCCAAAGCAGATAGGTGATATTTTTTCGATAGGAGTTTTTAGTGACATCATCGTATCAAACTGATACACATAATAAGAATAACTAACTAGTTATGTACATGGTAGTGAACTAGACTATGAAATTTGCACACTTCCTTGTGCCGATCATCACCAACCAACTCGATCAAGGCAAAAGTCATCACTCAACGAGTCTCTAGTCATTGACCTTAGTACCAACCATGACCACTACATAAGCCATATAGTTAGTATCAGATGGAAAGATCGATGCGACTAGGCTCATTAGATAAGCCACTGAATATTCCAGTGGGAGAGGATTACAAACATGCAAGACACAAATACAAGTTTGAATAAAACTCAATGAGATCTATTCTCTCTCTAAAAATATTATATAATTGGTTCATGAAAGCATTTTATGGTTATTTTGGTGATCTTAACTATATATCCAAATATCATCGATGCGATCTTTTTCCTGAAGTCCTTCAGAACTGCTATGAAAATACTTAAGTTGAAATGTCCTTGTCTTCATGATAAATTCACAAGAAACATTTGTCGCTGCCGGAAGATCCAAGATCCCAAACTCCAAAAACGCTAACATGCCCCATGCTGGCACAGGAGGATGCACCAACGTGATGGAGAGGAGGCTGAAGCACAAAACTGCAAAGGGAAGCCACTGCCATTGCCACACCAACAAACCCTGCAAACCATAACCTCACCCTCTCCACCTCAATTTTCAACTTAATGGACAAAAGTGAACTTACAGCTCAGGTTTACGGACTCCTAGTGTAATTTTCTATCCCCCCACTATAAATGCTATTATTCAATATTAAATAAATAGTTTGTGATTCAACTATTTTAATTGCTTCCTTTCAGCTCCATCCAAGCTCTATATTATAGTTAGGCCTTGGGTATTGTTTTTACGGTGCATAATGTATATCATTATATATAGTTGGCGCATTTCGGATTTGAACAAATTTGCCGGTGCAACATGATTGCTAGGATTTCCTGAAATACCTTTACGCCCTGGTTTAGTTGGGTCTTTGTTTCCCCTTTGCTATGCAATTTGCTCTATCATCTGATTCAGAGATTTTTTTGTTTCTTCGTGGTTTAATAGTGTAGCAATTTCTCATATTTCATCTCATCTATCGTGTAGTACTACAAATAGTCTTCAATGATATGTCAGTTCAAGTTCTCTATGTTCTAAATTTTTCGCAGAAACGTGCAAGACAACTTCAAATCAAACAAAAAGAAATGTCCAATGATATGTCAGATGAGTGTGAAATGGAAAATGGCATCATGCTGTGCACTAAGTTGTTTCACTGATGTAGCAAAGGGCTGTTCTCTAGGGTCACCAAACCCAGTTGCTTTTTCTTAAGACCCGGTGAAGTGATGCAAGAAGGTGCTGAAGCGGCCTGGCTAGTCTTAGCTTTTTTGGGGTCCCCTAGGGTGTCCAATGTGGGGATTGTTTTATGACAGGAGTTTTTGATGTCGACGATCCTTTCGTTGATCATCCCTTGTGAACATCACATTCTATTCATATATGATTCCCTACGGTGTCACCTAGGGTGTAATGCGGTTCTAGTGTCGTAATCATGTTGTTCATCTGGAGGTTTCTTCTTGATAAGCTGGTCTCCCCAGCGAAACTCTGGATTTGCTTTCTGCAAAGTAACGTCAAATAGACGGCACCATGCACAGAAGGCTGCCTGACTGAGCCACCCCATTGTCGCGCGCGGAAATAGGAAAAAGCTCACTGCAAAAAGAATGCCAGTGCATGGGATCGAACAATGTAACCCACACTGCTGACCACTTGTCGCTAGCCACACGCGCTGAAAGGCTTCCGTATCTAAGTAGGTAACACAAACTATAAGAACAATCCATCAGTGACCAGTTTACTGTAGAGAACCAGTCTTTTCCCACTATTTTGTTTTTATTTTTCCCCAATTGCTATTTGTTTCTTTCTCATTTTTTGTTTTAATTTTATTTTTCAAAAACTTCTCATGCTTTCAAAATTTTGTTCACTTTTAAAACTTTTGTTCATAAAATACGAAAATTAGTATTTTAAAAAATTGTATGATTTTGTTTAAAAAATGTTCGTGCCTTTCAAAATTTCTCAGAATGCCAAAACACAAATGTTTTCTAAAAAGAGTGAACAAAAATTTGAAAGCACGTTAAAAGCCCAAATGGCCCTGTTTGGAAGCATGTTATTTTCGATAAATTTTGCATTTTTTGGTGTTTCTTGGTAAAAAAAAAGCCAATAAATGGCCAGACATGTCGAAAATCGTTCAAACATGGATGGATGCCTACCAAGGCATGCCAACCTGCTCGTAAAAGTTGGGGTCATTTTGAGAATGTTCTATTTTAGACCATGTTCAATTTGGGTGTCCAGGTAGGACATAAAGCTCCATCCGAGAGCATGTTCAACGGAGGGTATTCGGGTTTGCTAGAAGGTTTCGCCAGAGAGCGTGTTGTTGTTGGGGAACATAGTAATTTCAAAAAAATTCCTACGCACACGCAAGATCATGGTGATGCATAGCAACGAGAGTGGAGAGTGTCGTCTACGTACCCTCGTAGACCGTAAGCGGAAGCGTTATAACAACGCAGTTGATGTAGTCGTACGTCTTCACGATCGACCGATCCTCAGCACCGAACGCACGGCACCTCCGCGTTCAGCACACGTTCAGCTCGGTGACGTCCCGCGAACTCACGATCCAGTAGAGCTCGAGGGAGAGTTTCGTCAGCACGACGACGTGGTGACGATGTTGATGAAGCTACTGACGCAGGGCTTCGCCTAAGCACCGCTACGATATGAACGAGGTGGATTATGGTGGAGGGGGGCACCGCACACGGCTAAAAGATCAATGATCAATTGTTGTCTCTCACTACAAGAAATATGTCAACTAGTGACCTTCTCTTAGTGACCCTAGCTGAATTGGTCGTAAATCCACGGCCATTTCGCTTAGAAGGGCTCAAACCCTGAATTGCCTTAGACCAAATGGTCATAAAAGGAACAACGAGTGGTCCATGACCTTATTTCTACCTGATTACGACCAATACAAATGGTCATGAGGTTGTGAACGTGGATGCATTAGTACTTATTGCTATGACTAGGCGCCACCTCATCAGTTTTGCCTATGTGTCATGTCCATGTGGCAGTTTTGCCCTCGGTTGTGAAGCAACCTATATTTCTGTCATTCCAAAATTCCCAAAAAAATCTCATAAATTCTTTGGGTCATATCTTCGTCAAATATGTAAAAATCTTCCTTGCCTAGTTCAAAATAATAAAAAATATTCATTTTCCTATTCTGTTCAGAGCAGCACTTTGTGAAGGAAGTACCACTTTGGCATGTCCAAATGGTATCCATTTTCTACAGTGCTTTCCTATGCCCAAATAACCATCCTCCACCAAATGCCAGCTCAATCCATTCATTATTTTGAGCCCAGCTTCAACATTCGTATTTATGTCCAGTGTGGTAGTTTGTAAAGCAAGTACCACCTAGGATCCTCCTTTTGAGGTGAAAATTTGTGAAGACGGTCTTCTTAGTAACTGATCATCCTCAGCCAAAACTCACGCCCATTAGCCATGTGCATTTCCCGTACCTCAAATCAAACACTTGGCTGCTTATTCATGTTTGAGCATCGATCGGTCTCCTCGTGAGAATCTTATGTTGTGATTTTCTTCCTAGCACCTACCTGGGGAGTGCCCAACCCACTAGACATACCTAGGCCTCCCAGAACACATGGCAACTCCACGGTCACGCGGTGACCACACGACGGGCATGCGAGCTTACGCGCTCTAGAGTTGGGGCCCTCGGCCACCGTCCAAACCTCGATGTCTCGCCATCAAACCATGTATTTCTTATTAAATAGATACTTATTTACCTAGAAATGATTTTTGGAAAAAATAAAGAGCAAACTATGAGGCAGCTGCAGTTCAAATTTGACCCGCTTCCAAGTGAATCGCCGGAATTTGTCTTTTTCACCAGAGGTGGATCAAAACTTTTGACACCCAACCATTTTGTCAATTGTGCATTATATATGGCCTAGTATTTTATAAAATTGATTAGGTCCAATTTTGCAACAATTATTTGGTAGTCCCTTCACAAAAAAACCCTCCTTTTGGGCACTCGGAAAATGAAAAATGAACTTTCCGTGCAAAGAAAATGAAAACTTCCTTAGGCAACATTGTTTGGAATTCCAAGATGCACCCTCGTGCACAATATGAGATCATTTGAACAAACTATGCCATGAATGTGGCCATAAGATTGATCATTTGGCTTGAAAGCCATGAATCTTCACGCATCATAGCTCATTTCTGAGAACACTTTTTTAAAATAATTACCGTATTACAAGTTTATTATTTTTCCTGGAAACTTGGTCACATATAATGACATAATGCGAAGGTTTTCCAATTCTTTGATTTTTTTTGAATTTTTTATGCCCGTTTCAAAATGCGGTCAAAACGGCGGGCTTAACCGTTCCTAGCTAGTGGTTGAATCTTGGAATTTTTTGGTGTTTCTATGATTAAATAGATACTTATGTACCTAGAAATGATTTTTAGAAAAAATAAAGAGCAAACTATGAGGTAGCTACAGTTCAAATTTGACCCGCTTCCAACTGAATCGACGACAATTTGTCTTTTTCACCAGAGGTAGATCAAAACTTTTTTCACCCAACCATTTTGTCAATATGCATTATATATGGCCTATTATTTTATAAAAATGATTTGGTCCAATTTTGCAACAATTATTTGGTAGTTCCTTCACAAAAAAACCTCCTTTTAGGCCCTCGAAAAATGAAAAAAGAATTTTCCATGTAAAGAAAATGAAAACTTCCTTAGGCAACATTGTTTGGAATTCCAATATGCACCCTTGTGCACAATATGGGCTCATTTGAACAAACTATGCCATGAATGTGGCCATAAGATTGATCATTTGGCTTGAAAGCCATGAATCTTCACGCATCATAGCTCATTTCTGAAAACACTTTTTTAAAATAATTACCGTATTACAAGTTTATTATTTTTCCTGGAAACTTGGTCACATATAATGACACAATGCGAAGGTTTTCCAATTTTTTTGATTTTTTTTGAATTTTTTATGCCCGTTTCAAAATGCGGTCAAAACGGCGGGCTTGACCGTTCCTAGCTAGTGGTTGAATCTTGGAATTTTTTTGGTGTTTATATGATTAAATAGATACTTATGTACCTAGATATGATTTTTGGAAAAAATAAAGAGCAAATTATGAGGCAGCTACAGTTCAAATTTGACCCGTTTCCAACTGAATCGACGGCAATTTGTCTTTTTCACTAGAGGTAGATCAAAACTTTTTTCACCCAACCATTTTGTCAATTGTGCATTATATATGGCCTAGTATTTTATAAAAATGATTTGGTCCAATTTTGCAATAATTATTTGGTAGGTACTTCACAAAAAAACCTACTTTTGGGCACTCGAAAAATGAAAAATGAATTTTTCGTGCAAAGAAAATGAAAACTTCCTTAGGCAACATTGTTTGGAATTCCAAGATGCACCCTTGTGCACAATATGAGATCATTTGAACAAACTATGCCATGAATGTGGCCATAAGATTGATCATTTGGCTTGATAGCCATGAATCTTCACGCATGATAGCTCATTTATGAGAACACTTTTTTAAAATAATTGCCGTATTACAAGTTTTTTATTTTTCCTGGGAACTTGGCCACATATAATGACACAATGCGAAGGTTTCCCAATTTTTTGATTTATTTTGAATTTTTTATGCCCGTTCCAAAATGCGGTCAAAACGGCGGGAATGACCGTTTCTAGCTAGTGGTTGAATCTTGGAATTTTTTTGGTGTTTCTATGATTAAATAGATACTTATTTACCTAGAAATGATTTTTGGAAATAATAAAGAGCAAACTATGAGGCAGCTGCAATTCAAATTTGACCGGTTTCCAGCTGAATCGACGGCAATTTGTCTTTTTCACCAGAGGTGGATCAAAACTTTTTTCACCCAACCGTTTTGTCAATTGTGCATTATATATGGCCTAGTATTTTATAAAATTGATTTGGTCCATTTTTACAACAATTATTTGGTAGTTCCTTCATAAAAAAACCTCCTTTTGGGCACTCGGAAAATGAAAAATGAAATTTCCGTGCAACGAAAATGAAAACTTCCTTAGGCAATATTGTTTGGAATTCCAATATGTACCCTTGTGCACAATATGAGATCATTTGAACAAACTATGCCATGAATGTGGCCATAAGTTTGATCATTTGGCTTGAAAGCCATGAATCTTCACGCATGATATCTAGAGATGGCAATGGGTACCCATTAACCACGTACCCTGCGGGTAAAAACACTATTAGGGTAAGGGTATGGGACAAAAATTTATCCATGGGTAATTAAAATGGGAAAATATCATACCCATCGGGTAGAGAGGGTACGGGTATGGGATCATAAAACCCATGCCCGCATACCCATGTACCCATCTAAAATGTTGACAAGTGGGTTTACTTTATTATCCTAATGTATTAATTTTCCCCTCATAATCGCGCTAGGTAAAAACTCTAATGTGTAGTCAAATTATCTTTATAATTTATCATGATTTTATGAACTTAAAGTGTATGCCAATGTGTTGTTACTTATAATTATGTGTTGTTGTTTAACATTTTTATATGTGTCGCTGTATAGGCAAGTAATTTTGTTTATGAGAATGTGTTGTTGTTAAAATATGTTGTTTAAAATGTGTTGCTATTAATAATTTATGATTATATTTTGTTTTTTACAACTATTTTTTACTCAATTGATGTGTTGTAAACGCGGGTATTTTTACCCGCGGGTACCCATATACCCTGTCGGGTGACGGGTATGGGAAAAAATTATACCCTTGACGGGTATGGGTATGGGTGATAGGTAAGTTCAGGGTGGACGGGTAAGGGTATGGGGTGGCTCTACCCGTACCCATACCCTGCGGGTGCCATCCCTAATGATATCTCATTTCTGAGAACACTTTTTGAAAATAATTACCGTATTACAAGTTTATTATTTTTCCTGGAAACTTGGTCACATATAATGACACAATGCGAAGGTTTTCTAATTTTTTTGTTTTTTTTGAATTTTTTATGCCCGTTTCAAAATGCGATCAAAACGGCGGGCTTGACCGTTCCTAGCTAGTGGTTGAATCTTGGAATTTTTTTGGTGTTTCTATGATTAAATAGATACTTATTTACCTAGAAATGATTTTTGGACAAAATAAAGAGCAAACTATGAGGCAACTGCAGTTCAAATTTGACCGGTTTCCAGCTGCATCGACGGCAATTTGTCTTTTTCACCAGAGGTGGATCAAAAGTTTAGACACCCAACCATTTGGTCAATTATATATTAAATATGGATTCGTATTTTATAAAATTGATGTAATCCAATTTTGCAACAAATATTTGATAGGTTCTTCACAAAAAAAAACCATTTTTGCCACTCAGAAAATGATTTAAAATAGCTAGAAAGATCAGAAATGCATACAAATTGGTCCTTATCCATAAAATGTGGTCTAAGTCTAGTGAAAATTTGTGTTGTGCCCTTTTTCAAAATATTTTTGATAGGTTCTTCACAAAATCCCTCTATTTTTAATACTTGAAGACTATTTTAAAACACTGATTTTTCGAACCAATGAGAACTCTTCCCACGGATCGATGACATGGCGCCCATCCATCCACCCATCCATCTCTCCACCCCACATCCATCCATCCATCTATCTACAGAAAAAATAAAAGAAAAATATCCCCACCCGCAGCCCAAACCCTAGCTCAGATCCCCCATCGCACCCTCCTCCCTCGTCCCCATCTCCTCGCCGCCGCCGCCACTCCTCCCTGTCCCCTGCACCACTCCTCGTCGCCAACCTCGCCGCCGCCACCTCCTCCCCGTCCCCTGCACCACTTCCTGATCCCTCCTCGGGCCCCATCCCCGGCCATCCCCACTTCCACCACCCCTCCGTCCCAGTCGCTGCTCTCTCTCGGTTCAGTGAGATGGGATCCACTCCCGCAGTCGCCGCTCCACCCACACCGTCGACGACCCATGCCGCTGCCGCACACCACCGCCCTCCCCTCACCCCGGCCCCAAGTCGGGCAGTGCGAGGTAGCGCTTCCAGACCGCGATGGCCGCAGCCTTGCCCACTCCGATCTGGATCCATGGTGCACTCCTTCCTCCTTCTGGATCGATGGCCGCAGCCTCGCCAATGGATCCAGCACGTGCCGGTGACGAGGGCTGCCAGATCCGCGACCTGGGAGGCTCCTCCTATAAGATACGGGAGCAGTGCGCCGCACCCTGCAATCGTCGGTCTGGGACGAGTGCAGCGGCTCAAGGACGCCGTTCGAGTCCGTGTGGGAGGCTGTCGACCGCTTCTGCGGCAGCGCCGCCTGGAGCTCCCACCTCGTCAACCGCATCTTCGCGCACCACAAGGTCAGTCCGACCTCCTCCTCCTCCCGTCTCCCTTCTCGCCGCGGCTCGTCTTGGCCTGATTTACATTCTTGCTGGAGAAACGGTGCCATTTCCTGTTCCGCGGAGTACTTTTTGTTCTTGCATAGTACTACATGGCCGTACCCCTGTACTACTTTGGGTCACATAGTTCGTCATTCAATTAGGAGCAGAGCGGAGTGGTTCTTGTCCGTGATTCGGAAGCAAATGCGGCCAGTAAAATCAGCCAGCACTGATGTTTCTCTTCGTTCTCTCGATTAATTTTGTTCTTGCCACATTTTCCGCCTGCAGAAACAGAACCAGACTGTGTGTGGGGGGACTGAAGATGAGCAACGCGTCAATCTAGCGGAGCAGACCGCGCAGATAGAGAAGGAGCTCCAAGCCCCCTCCCGATACATCTCCTGCGAGGTATGACCTCATCACGAGCCCATGGAAGTGAAACTTGATTGTGCAGTCATCAGTTGTTGTCATTGATTATGTGATTGACTGATTCTATAATAAGCCTTCTTGTCGTAGTCTTGCGGTTAATGTTGATAATTCAAAGGCCAATTTCTGCTTACGCTGCCACTTGCTTATGTTATAGGCCTGATCAGTCACTTAGTCATATCTGAATATTTGGCTACTGCAAATGGAGTAGTCTAACCATGAAATGGTTGCTGCTGTAGTACTCCAACCAGCCTGAAGCTATATGAAGTCTAACCAACAAATGTAGTGCTCCAGCCTGAAGCTATAAAATTTTGTTTCCTTGGCAAAAAATTCAGTTTACAGATTTTTGCAAATTCTGTATTTTGTAGTACTGTTTTGGTTGCAGTAGTTTTTCAGTAGCTTGTTAACTTGCTGATGCTTTCTTAATTATGTGCAGCTGCTCCACTGAAAATTCTTAGTGTATCTTATGCTTAGTGTTAATTCTTTGCAGCTACTCCACTGAACTACAGTACTGATAAACTTGCACAGGCTCTGCCTTTTGCTTATTCTGTTTTTATAAATCCAGTTTATAGTGCTTACCTCTTTGTCACATTGGGTTTGGCAGCAGTTGCTAATCTCTAGCATTTACCTCTTGTTGCAGACCAAGAAATGAAAGATCGCTCGACAAATGGCCGCTTCTAGTCGGTTGGATCTGATCTTATACCCGCACACGAGAGCTACTGGAGCAGCAGATTAGCAAGGACCCAAGCTGGACTCCCAAGTTCTTGGGTGAGCTGGCTCCATCTCCTACCCCTAGCTCCCTCTTTTCTGCTCCTATAGCAGGCTTTGTTGGACTCATGCTCTGCTCCTGCACCAGTAGCTTGATTGGTTCTATATACACTAGCAGTAGTACCTCATGTACCTTAGGGTTTTGTTATTCTCCTGTGGGAAAAGCTTGTGTACATAGCTGTCTCCGGCTTGTATGGGTGCTCTCCCATGTTTTGATGCTTAGTTAGCTCGATGAGCTTCGTGTGCTAGTAGTGATTGAATGCTGAAATTGTTTGTGATAGCTGTGCGGGCAGTTGTGGTGGGCAAGCTTTGTCTAGTTATATTGAGCACAAGAGGAAATAGTTACATTTAGTTATTTTTCTGTTTGCTCTCTTGACATTCTGTAAAAGGAAGTGTTGAAGGCAAGTTTTTGAGTCGTGTCTCTCATCTGTAATGGATCTATTGCATATGAATTCTTGTCTGGGTGGTATAAGTTTGCAATGCATTCAATGGTATTAACTGGGTTTTGTGTAGACTTGTCCATACACAGAATGTAGTGTCAGATGTTTTTGTTTCTCTTGACCATCTTGTTGATGTTATCTTCATCACTATAATGTACTTTCTGGTTAACTAAGTTTCATCTCCTGTTTTTGTTTCCGGAGATTGTTGTATTATTTATGTTCTTTTTACTCCCAGAATTATTGTGCGCTCATACTGCCATCACATTGCCTGTTTTTCTTGCTGCATACATGTATCTCAAGCATTGTACTTCTGTGTTTGCTTAGGCGGATTCACTTGATTATGTTTCTAACTTTTCATAATTTATTATTTGTAGATGCTGGCCTTTATTCTTCAAAAATTGGGTGTACAGGAGCTACAGCAAGAAAAATCCTGAAGAAAAACCA
Organism: Aegilops longissima; assembly: GCA_021605205.1. Lineage (NCBI taxonomy): Eukaryota > Viridiplantae > Streptophyta > Magnoliopsida > Poales > Poaceae > Aegilops > Aegilops longissima. The sequence goes on from CM038676.1 coordinate 33,599,975, forward strand.
CACCCAGAATGCCATTTCGCTCACTGGAGCTAGTTATGTGTATATTTAGTTGTATTTTATAGCTAAATACCAAATTTGTACTAGGTACTTTGCTTGGCTATTGTAATATACTATCTTAGTTTTGGTACTTTGTTTGGCCGTTGTAATGTACTATCTCAGTTTTGGGTGTACATGATTGTAATGTACTGCTTGGTTGTTGTATGAAATATTATGCCTTATTGGCTCTTTTTGAATCAAATTTTCTAATTGCAAAAATATAGAACTGGCCTGTGGTAATTGGTTCCCATATGACTAGTGGGACCTACTTTAAAATGGAAAAGAAACAAAAAAAAAACTGACAAATGGGCTGGAAAAAGGTTGAGGCCCAAAAAAATGTGGACTGTAGAAGAAAAAGTAAAAGTCTGTTGGGCTTGGCCCATGTAGCTGACCAAACTTGAAAGAAAAACAATAAATGGGCTGAATTGTTGGGCTAGGCCCATGTAGAAAACCGAATCGGACCGGGCTGATTCCTATCCACGTCAGCTTGCCATGCTGGATGCCTACGTGGTCTGGGGATGTTGCTTGTGACCAAAAATTTGGTCGTGGAACCAACGACCTTTTACACATTGCAAAGAAGGTCGCTATAGTCAGTTTACGACCGCCAGCTTTTGACCTTCTATTTTTGGTCACAAAAAGGTCGCAAATGAAAAACTATGACCTTTCAGTGACCAATAGTGGTGGTCACAAGTTGACATATTTCTTGTAGTGTCTATGGGGTGCCCCCTCCCCCGTATATAAAGGAGCTAGGGGGGAGGCGGCCGACCAAGGAGGAGGGCGCGCCAAGGGGGGAGTCCTACTCCCACCGGGAGTAGGACTCCTCCTTTCCTAGTAGGAGTAGGAGAAGGGAAGGAAGGGAGAGAGGGAGAGAAGGAAAAGGGGGGCGCCGCCCCACCCCTCCTTGTCCAATCCGGACTAGAGGGGGAGGGGGCGCACGGCTGCCCTGGCCGCCCCTCCTCTTCTCCCACTAGGGCCCATAAGGCCCAATACACTCCCCGGGGGGTTCCGGTAACCCCCCGGTACTCCGGTATATGCCCGAAACCTCCCGAAACACTTTCGATGTCCGAACATAGTCTTCCAATATATCGATCTTTACGTCTTGACCATTTCGAGACTCCTCGTCATGTCCGTGATCATATCCGAGACTCCGAACTACCTTCGGTACATCAAAACACAAAAACTCATAATAACGATCGTCACAGAACTTTAAGTGTGCGAACCCTACGGTTTCGAGAAATATGTAGACATGACCGAGACACGTCTCCGGTCAATAACCAATAGCGGAACCTGGATGCTCATATTGGTTCCTACATATTCTACGAAGATCTTTATCGGTCAAAGCGCATAACAACATACGTTGTTCCCTTTGTCATCGGTATGTTACTTGCCCGAGATTCGATCATCGGTATCTTAATACCTAGCTCAATCTTGTTACCGGCAAGTCTCTTTACTCGTTCCGTAGTGCATCATCCCGTAACTAACTCATTAGTCACATTTCTTGCAAGGCTTATAGTGATGTGCATTACCGGGAGGGCCCAGAGAAACCTCTCCGACAATCGGAGTGACAAATCCTATTCTTGATCTATGCCAACTCCACGAACACCATCGGAGACACCTGCAGAGCACCTTTATAATCAGCCAGTTACGTTGTGACGTTTGGTAGCACACAAAGCCTTCCTCCGGTATTCGGGAGTTGCATAATCTCATAGTCATAGGAACATGTATGAGTCATGAAGAAAGCAATATCAGTAAACTAAACGATCAAGTGCTAAGCTAACGAAATGGGTCAAGTCAATCACATCATTCTCCTAATGATGTGATCCCGTTAATCAAATGATAACTCATGTCTATGGCTAGGAAACTCAACCATCTTTGATCAACAAGCTAGTCAAATAGAGGCATACTAGTGACACTGTGTTTGTCTATGTATTCACACATGTATTATGTTTCCGGTTAATACAATTCTAGCATGAATAATAAACATTTATCATGATACGAGGAAATAAATAATAACTTTATTATTTCCTCTAGCGCATATTTCCTTCAGTCTCCGACTTGCACTAGAATCAGTAATCTAGATTACAAAGTAATGATTCTAACACCCATGGAGTCTTGGTGCTGATCATGTTTTGCTCGTGGAAGAGGCTTAGTCAATGCGTCTGCTACATTCAAATCCGTATGTATCTTGCAAATCTCTATGTCTCCCACCTGGACTTGATCCCAGATGGAATTGAAGCGTCTCTTGGTGTGCTTGGTCCTCTTATGAAATCTGGATTCCTTTGCCAAGGCAATTGCACCAGTATTGTCACAAAATATTTTCATTGGACCCGATGCAGTAGGTATGACACCTAGATTGGATATGAACTCCTTCATCCAAACTCCTTCATTTGCTGCTTCCGAAGCAGCTATGTACTCCGCTTCACACGTAGATCCCACCACGACGCTTAGAACTGCACCAACTGACAGCTCCACCGTTCAATATAAACACGTATCCGGTTTGCGATTTAGAATCGTCCGGATCAGTGTCAAAGCTTGCATCGACGTAACCATTTACGACGAGCTCTTTGTCACCTCCATAAGCGAGAAACATATCCTTAGTGCTTTTCAGGTATTTCAGGACGTTCTTGACCGCTGTCCAGTGATCCACTCCTGGATTACTTTGGTACCTCCCTGCTAAGCTAATAGCAAGGCACACGCCAGGTCTAGTACACAACATTGCATACATGATAAAGCCTATGGCTGAAGCATAGGGAACACTTCTCATTTTCTCTCTATCTTCTGCAATGGTCGGGCATTGAGTCTGACTCAACTTCACACCTTGTAAAACAGGCAATAACCATTTCTTTGCTTGATCCATTTTGAACTTTTTCAAAACTTTGTCAAGGTATGTGCTTTGTGAAAGTCCAATCAAGCGTCTTGATCTATCTCTATAGATCTTGATGCCCAATATGTAAGCAGCTTCACCGAGGTCTTTCATTGAAAAACTCTTATTCAAGTATCCTTTTATGCTATCCAGAAATTCTATATCATTTCCAATCAGCAATATGTCATCCACATATAAAATTAGAAATGCTACAAAGCCCCCACTCACTTTCTTGTAAATACAGGCTTCTCCAAAAGTCTGTATAAAACCATATGCTTTGGTCACACTATCAAAACATTTATTCCAACTCCGAGAGGCTTGCACCAGTCCATAAATGGATAGCTGGAGCTTGCACACTTTGTTAGCTCCCTTTGGATCGACAAAACCTTCTGGTTGCATCATATACAACTCTTCTTCCAGAAATCCATTCAGGAATGCAGTTTTTACATCCATTTGCCAAATTTTATAATCATAAAATGCGGCAATTGCTAACATGATTGGGACAAACTTAAGCATCGCTACGGGTGAGAAAGTCTCATCATAGTCAACCCCTTGAACTTGTCGAAAACCTTTCGCAACAAGTCGAGCTTTGTAGACAGTAACATTACCGTTAGCGTCAGTCTTCTTCTTGAAGATCCATTTATTCTCTATGGCTTGCCGATTATCGGGCAAGTCAACCAAAGTCCACACTTTGTTCTCATACATGGATCCCATCTCAGATTTCATGGCCTCAAGCCATTTTGCGGAATCTGGGCTCACCATCGTTTCTTCATAGTTCGTAGGTTCGCTTTGGTCAAGTAACATGACATCCAGAATAGGATTACCGTACCACTCTGGTGCGGATCTTACTCTGGTTGACCTACGAGGTTCGGTAGTAACTTGATCTGAAGTTTCATGATCAACATCATTAGCTACCTCACTAATTGGTGTAGGTGTCACAAGAACTGGTTTCTGTGATGAACTACTTTCCAATAGGGGAGCAGGTAGAGTTACCTCATCAAGTTCTACTTTCCTCCCACTCACTTCTTTCGAGAGAAACTCCTTCTCTAGAAAGGATCCATTCTTAGCAACAAATGTCTTGCCTTCGGGTCTGTGATAGAAGGTGTACCCAACAGTTTCCTTTGGGTATCCTATGAAGACACATTTCTCCGATTTGGGTTCGACTTATCAGGTTGAAGCTTTTTCACATAAGCATCACAGCCCCAAACTTTAAGAAACGACAACTTTGGTTTCTTGCCAAACCATAGTTCATAAGGCATCGTCTCAACGGATTTTGATGGTGCCCTATTTAATGTGAATGCAGCCGTCTCTAAAGCATAACCCCAAAACGATAGCAGTAAAGCAGTAAGAGACATCATAGATCGCACCATATCTAGTAAAGTACAATTACGACGTTCAGACACACCATTACGTTGTGGTGTTCTGGGTGGCGTGAGTTGTGAAACTATTCCGCTTTGTTTCAAATGTAGACCAAACTCGTAACTCAAATATTCTCCTCCATGATCAGATCGTAGAAACTTTATTTTCTTGTTACGATGATTTTCCACTTCACTCTGAAATTCTTTGAACTTTTCAATTGTTTCAGACTTATGTTTCATTAAGTAGATATACCCATATCTGCTCAAATCATCTGTGAAGGTGAGAAAATAACGATACCCGCCGTGAGCCTCAATTTCATCGGACCACATACATTAGTATGTATGATTTCCAACAAATCTGTTGCTCGCTCCATTGTTCCGTAGAATGGCGTTTTAGTCATCTTGCCCATGAGGCATGGTTCGCAAGTACCAAGTGATTCATAATCAAGTGATTCCAAAAGTCAACCAGTATGGAGTTTCTTCATGCGCTTTACACCAATATGACCCAAACGGCAGTGCCACAAATAAGTTGCACTATCATTATCAACTCTGCATCTTTTGGCTTCAACATTATGAATATGTGTATCACTACTATCGAGATTCAACACAAATAGACCACTCTTCAAGGGTGCATGACCATAAAAGATATTACTCATATAAATAGAACAACCATTATTCTCAGATTTAAATGAATAGCCGTCTCGCATCAAACAAGATCCAGATATAATGTTCATGCTTAACGCTGGCACCAAATAAAAATTATTCAGGTAGATGTAGAGGTAGCGTGCCGACGGCGATCACATCGACTTTGGAACCATTTCCCACGCGCATCGTCACCTCGTCCTTAGCTAGTCTTCGCTTAATCCATATACCCTGTTTCGAGTTGCAAATATTAGCAACAGAACCGGTATCAAATACCCAGGTGCTACTGCGAGATCTAGTAAGGTACACATCAATAACATGTATATCACATATACCTTTGTTCACCTTGCCATCCTTCTTATCCGCCAAATACTTGGGGCAGTTCCGCTTCCAGTGACCAGTCTGTTTGCAGTAGAAGCACTCAGTCTCAGGCTTAGGTCCAGACTTGGGTTTCTTCTCTTGAGCAACAACTTGTTTGCCGTTCTTCTTCAAGTTCCCCTTCTTCTTCCCTTTACCCTTTTTCTTGAAACTGGTGGTCTTGTTGACCATCAACACTTGATGCTCCTTCTTGATTTCTACCTCCACAGCCTTTAGCATTGCAAAGAGCTCGGGAATTGTCTTATCCATCCCTTGCATATTATAGTTCATCACGAAGCTCTTGTAGCTTGGTGGCAGTGATTGAAGAATTCTGTCAATGACACTATCATCCGGAAGATTAACTCCCAGTTGAATCAAGTGATTGCAGTACCCAGACATTCTGAGTATATGTTCACTGACAGAACTATTCTCCTCCATTTTGCAGCTATAGAACTTATTGGAGACTTCATATCTCTCAGTCCGGGCATTTGCTTGAAATATTAACTTCAACTCCTGGAACATCTCATATGCTCCATGACGTTCAAAGCGTCGTTGAAGTCTCGGTTCTAAGCCGTAAAGCATGGCACACTGAACTACCGAGTAGTCATCAGCTTTGCTTTGCCAGACGTTCATAACATCTGGTTCAGCTTTTGCAGCAGGTTTGGCACCTAACGGTGCTTCTAGGATGTAATTCTTCTGTGCAGCAATGAGTATAATCCTGTTATGGACCCAGTCCGTGTAATTGCTACCATCATCTTTCAACTTTGCTTTCTCAAGGAACGCATTAAAATTCAACGGAACAACAACACGGGCCATCTATCTACAACAACATAGACAAGCAAAATACTATCATGTACTAAATTCATGATAAATTTAAGTTCAATTAATCATACTAGTCGTCAACCCGTGCAACTGCACGGGCTAGCACTTTCAGTATTTATTATATGACTAAGTTTCTATGAATTAGAAGTATAAAAGAGTAAGTCATATTGTTTTAGTATTTGTATTTAAATATGGACGTAAATTCTTTCACATATCTTTTTCCAATTTGTAATTAGATCAATTGTGTCACAATGTGTGCATCTTTCGTTGTGTCATAGGATAGCATACCCTTAGATTTAGACCGGATTTGAAAAATATGAGCATGCGATATTAGGGTCAAATAATTAGTTCATCCATGGAGAAAAATAGTTGGAAATGAAGAACTCAATGATTGATTTCTGTGATAAAAAATTTTCACCCCCAAAATGAAATGCTCTATTGCAGCATTGCTTTCATTTTTGGGACAACAACACGATGGAGCCTGATTGAGTTAATTTGATCTTAAAATATGCAAATACATCGATACAATATTTTTTAGGTTAATATTGACATTCCCAACATGGTTAAGCAGAAGTGCTCTGCTGGGAACAACACAAATTATCCAGTTTGGTTTGATTGAAAAATTATGTTGAAAATAGTGGATCCATGCACAGTGTTCTAGCGGTTCATATTCTATCCACACATTACATCCTGAGACGTTTATTTTACTACTTTTGTTAGTGTAAGTGGAAACGTTTAACTGTGCTCTACATGCTATATATTCTATACCACGAAACTTCTAGATTTATGCTTTTCAAGGTTGATGGGTATACTCTTAGATTTTTTTATAACAGTTGTGACTTCGGATACACGCGGAGTTTGCTGCAGTTAATTTTCCTTATTTGATGATATTTTTAGTAGTTATTTTCACCTAGTTATAAGGCCACAAATAGGGAATAACCAATAGATGCCGGTAATTATCAGCAACCCCACACTTGCAAACAATCAAGAATTCCTACTCATGGAGTATCATGGAAAATTGAAGAGACCGTACCTCCCAAAACCACAGTGCATGCATAAGATTTTTTTTGTCTAATAAATGCACGAACCAAACCTGCATGATGATTTCTTTGCAACTGGGACATCGTATGCACTGGGCCATGTAAGGTATAGGAGGAGGTTGTCAGGTACTGGTCGTCGCCTCTTAACTCGGCTGCAATGATTTGAATTGCTTCACTTAATCTAAGATATATATGACGAAATACTTTTTCTTTCTCCTAAGGCTTAACGTGAGACCTCGAAATGTTCTTGAAATTAGTATAAAAAATATACGCAAGAAAAGATAGACATCCTAAAATAATGAAGAGATGGTTAGTACTGTGGTACAAAGCACGGATTGATGAATAATTATGACTCCTAGATGGGAGGACCGAAGTATATCAGTTTTCCTACTCATGCACCCACATGTTTGCGCCTGAATTTCGGGTACAATTTTCACTGTATATATGGAAAAAGAACTATAAATTCAGAGGGTGAACAAACTATGGCTAGATGGGCGAACAATTTAGCAATCTTACATGGTTAGCTCGTTTCGAATAAATTAACCAACCACCTCATTCCTTACATACATATGAATCCTCTAGTATATGTGTGAAGCCTCCAGCTGGTAGCGAACACTTTCCCAACTGCAGATTCAGTGACAACAATCTCTCAACGAATCAACATTAAAGTTTCGTAGACATCTTTGTGTTTAATCATTTTGTTTTAATATGAACCTTCTTACTCGAGAACTAAAAGGTGAATATTCCGTTGTTAATGCCGAAAAAACAGTAGAAGTTCTTTCACGTGTACTATATAGTCACATCATAGGAATAACTAAACTATTTAGTTATGTTGTCTTACAGCCAAATGAAGGAAAGAATATTCTTCTAAAATCTGTCCGGTGGTCTATTTTGTTCCAAACAATGCAAATGTCCGCCAATGAAGAACATAATTGCATTTAACAATAATGGTTGGGCATCTAAGAAATCCATACTTGCAAATGAATGGCGCCGGGTAATGAGATTGTTGTTAATGTTGTAAAATATGTAATCTTGTCCTCTCACTGATGGAGAACTAAAGAAGAGGCGGGCTAAGAAGGGCTCGGCAGATGCTTCTTGGGTAGTTGTTTTATGAAGGAGGTAAATATGTAACTATTATAATGAGTAGAACCTTCAATGTGAGTAAGAAATCTGACTCACCTCCATTACTCCAACCGTGCTGCTCAATAAAGGGAAGATCGATCGTGCTACAACACTCTGAAAGGAGAATCAGAGAGTCAATTTCCAGCAGCCATATTTACTCTAAGTTGTAACAAAATATTTTGTCCTATATTGCATATTAATCCTTGCAGCTTTGGCTTATCCCTAATGTCTCACATGAAAAAGAAAGCAGAGGTGTTTTTCAGGAACAAAGATGATATCTCGTTATAAATTATATGATGTCCTTTAATTATGATTTAAAAAAAATAAAGCTTGGGGTGGAGAAGGACAAAACTAATTGGAGCAGCGGTATCATGGAGTATACAGGTGATTAGAGGTTGTATCCAACTTATCGGCCGCAGCTGTATATGTTCATGAGTAGATTTCATGGCAGCCGGAAGGTTGAGTGAAAAGGAAGCATGTCCGAGGATAGAGGCGGGCCTCCAGTCTGGCGTCTTGACCTTTCAAGTGTCCTTGGCTGTGGCGCGGGTTCAGTCCGACATCACATCTGACCGTCCGGTCGTGTTTGAGGTCAATTTATGCAGACCGGCGAGCAGCCGTCCGAGGCGGCCATTCTGCCTTCCTGCGTCCGCTATTCCGTCTGCTATTTCAATCTTTAAATTTGATCTAAGAAAAGGGTGCAGCTCTCCTAATCTCCTTTTGGTCCTGCAAGCTTTGAATCTCTCTATAGCTTCCAATCATACTTCCATCTAGCATTAATCTGTGCTCCTGTAGATAAATTTTTCCAGCGATGGTTTAGGACAGTTAATATGAAGCGATTACCTTGACCGCCTACGCTCACAAAGTTGTTCAGTCCAACGCCCACGTCACCGTGTGTGCTCTAGATGGGACTCGCCTGCGTGCAGTTCCTTGAGGGCACACCGTCTCAGTCCAAGGTGTAACTCCATGTCCAGTCTGAGGCCGGTGTCCGGGAGAGCATGGAGAAGAAAGAAGAACAGCGCTAGGGTTCTCTTGAGGATGATTCGGTACCTTGGTGCAGCAGTAAAGGCTGAGCGTCCTAATCCTCAAAGGGAAGACGTAAAGGGTATGGTAAAATCTGTGCGTGAAAGACAACAGGCGTGGACTCTATGTATTTGATCCAACAGCTGTAAACTATCATTACTGAGATAGGATGGATGATTTGCTTTATTTTGGAGACGTGGAGGGTACGTGATGTATTGGGCCTACAACATCCGTATCTTGTATTGAATCTGAACGTACAAACACACAACTCCTTTATCTATTGCTATTTTATCCTAACCGCATATATTAGATCCTATGGTAAGTATCAGATGATTTTTTAGGATTAAGGTGGAGCCTCGTTTGGTGCCTCCGATTAGTAAATATAAGATATAAGATTACTTAAGAACTCCCACTTAGATAGACATCCCTCTAATCATCTAAGTGATCACGTGATCCAAATCAACTAAACCATAACCGATCATCACGTGAGATGGAGTAGTTTTCAATGGTGAACATCACTATGTTGATCATATCTACTATATGATTCACGCTCGACCTTTCGATCTCAGTGTTCCGAGGTCATATCTGCATATGCTAGGCTCGTCAAGTTTAACCCGAGTATTCTGCGTGTGTAAAACTGTCTTACACCCGTTGTAGATGAATGTTGAGCTTATCACACCCGATCATCACGTGGTGTCTCGGCACGACGAACTTTGGCAACGGTGCATACTCAGGGAGAACACCTTTATCCTAAAATTTAGTGAGAGATCATCTTATAATGCTACCGTCAATCAAGCAGAATAAGATGCATAAAGGATAAACATCACATGCAATCAATATATAAGTGATATGATATGGTCATCATTATCTTGTGCCTTTGATCTCCATCTCCAAAGCGCCACATGATCAATGATACGTCTCCAACGTATCTATAATTTTTGATTGCTCCATGCTATATTATCTATTGTTTTGGACTATATTGGGCTTTATTTTCCACTTTTATATTACTTTTGGGACTAACCTATTAACCGGAGGTCCAACCCAGAATTGCTGTTTTTTGCCTATTTCAGTGTTTCGAAGAAACGGAATATCAAACGGAGTCCAAACGGAATGAAACCTTTGGGAACGTGATTTTCTCATCAGATAAGACCCAAGAGACTTGGACCCTCCGTCAAGAAAGCCACGAGGCGGCCACGAGGGTGGAGGGCGCCCCCCTACCTCGTGGGCCCCTCGAGGCTCCACCGACGTACTTCTTCCTCCTATATATACCTACGTACCCCCAACAGATCAGATACGGAGTCAAAAATCTAATTCCACCGCCGCAACTTTCTGTATCCACGAGATCCCATCTTGGGGCCTGTTTCGGAGCTCCGCCGGAAGGGGATTCCACCATGGAGGGCTTCTACATCAACATCATAGCCTCTCCAATGAAGTGTGAGTAGTTTACCTCAGACCTTCGGGTCCATAGTTAGTAGCTAGATGGCTTCTTCTCTCTTTTTGGATCTCAATACAATGTTCTCCCCCTCTCTCGTGGAGATCTATTCGATGTAATCTTCTTTTTGCGGTGTGATTGTTGAGACCGATGAATTGTGGGTTTAAGATCAAGATTATCTATGAGCAATATTTGAATCTTTCCTGAATTCTTTTATGTATGATTGAGTTATCTTTGCAAGTCTCTTCGAATTATCCGTTTGGTTTGGCCAACTAGATTGGTAGTTCTTGCAATGGGAGAAGTGCTTAGCTTTGGGTTAATTCTTGCGGTGTCCTTACCCAGTGACAGAAAGGGTTGCAAGGCACGTATTGTATTGTTGCCATCGAGGATAACAAGATGGGGTATTTATCATATTGCATGAATTTATTCCTCTACATCATGTCATCTTGCTTAAGGCGTTACTCTGTTATCATTAACTTAATACTCTAGATGCATGCTGTATAGCGATTGATGAGTGGAGTACTAGTAGTAGATGTAGGCAGGAGTCGGTCTACTTGTTTCGGACGTGATGCCTATATACATGATCATACCTAGATATTCTCATAACTATGCTCAATTCTGTCAATTGCTCAACAGTAATTCGTTCACCCACCGTAAAATACCTATGCTCTTGAGAGAAGCCACTAGTGAAATCTATGGCCCCCGGGTCTATTTTCATCATATTAATCTTCCTACGCTTTATTATTGCTTTGCACTTTACTTTGCATTTTTATTTTACTTTGCATCTTTATACCAAAAATACTAAAAATATTATCTATCATCTCTATCAGATCTCACTCTCGTAAGTGACCGTGAAGGGATTGACAACCCCTATTCGCGTTGGTTGCGAGGAGCTATTTGTTTTGTGTAGGTACGAGGGACTTGCGCGTGGCCTCCTACTGGATTGATACCTTGGTTCTCAAAAACCGAGGGAAATACTTACGCTACTCTGCTGCATCATCCTCTCCTCTTCGGGGAAAACCAACGCAAGCTCAAGACGTAGCAAGAAGGATTTCTGGCGTCGTTGCCGGGGAGTCTACGCAAAAGTCAGCATACCAAGTACCCATCACAATCCCTTACCTCTCGCATTACATTATTTGCCATTTGCCTGTCGTTTTCCTTTCCCCCACTTCACCCTTGCCGTTTTATTCGCCCTTTTTTCCGTTCGCCTTGATGTCTTTCTTGGCTCGTTTTCTCGCTTGGTTGAAATAGTTGAGTATTTATTCCTAAACAAAGAAGCTAATATCTATGGATCCTCATCCGCTTGCCAATCTTTTTAAGATATCCAATTATGTTGAACCAATTCCTAGTGATTTGGATGCACTAGATTATCTTTATAAGGTTTTGCCTGAAATCCGTGAATCTAAAAATTGTGATGAAGTGCTTTATGAAGTGATTCACGATAGATCTTTGAATAAAAAGCGTGATTGCAATGATTTTATTATAAATTCTATGGATGTAAATTATGCCAATAATATGCAAAACCCTAAGCTTGGGGATGCTAGTTTTGCTATGTCCAATAGTCATGATTGGGGAGATTCTTCTTATGATCTTGAAAATTTATTTAAGCCCCATGATGAATATAAGATTGATAATATTGTTTGCAATAATATTGAAAGTGGATTTGGAAGAGTGTCAACTTTAGATCCCACATATTTGGATAACATTCAATCTTACGAAATTCTTGATAAAAGTGGGCTTGGAGAAATCATGACTTTAGTTAATGATAATCCCACTATTTTTGAAGAGTGTCAACTTCGCATGCATGTGGATCGTGTTGAGAATATGTTATGTGATAGCTATATTGTTGAATTTTATTATGACCCTAAATGTAATTATTATGAGAGAGGAAAATATGGTTATAGAAATTTTCATGTTACTAAATTACCTCTCGTTATGTTGAGATTGCTATTGTTCCTTTCCGCTTCCTTGTATATGCTAGTTTTTGCTTGCTACGATAATTTGTTTGCCTATAATATGCCTATGCATAGGAAGTATGTTAGACTTAAGTGTGTTTGTCACATGTTTTATGATGCTCTTTTTATGCCTCAATTCTTGTCTTTCTTGTGAGCATCATTGAAATCTCAATGCCTAGCTAAAAGGCTTTAAAGAAAAGCGCTTGTTGGGGAGACAACCCAATATATTTCTTTTCTGTAGTTGAATAAATAATCTATATACCTTCTGTTTAGATGTGGTTTTATGTTTTATTTAGTGTTTGTGCCAAGTTAAACCTATAGGATCCTTTTGGATAATAGTTATTTAATCTTGCTGTAATTTCCAGAAACTTTCGGTTCACGAAAACAATTGTTAAAAATCACTAGAACATGATAAAATAGTGATTCCAATTGATGATGATCAATAAAAAAATTTCCTAGGTCGTCCTATTGTTGCTGAATTTTTGGAGTTCCAGAAGTTTGCGTTAGTTACAGATTATTACAGACTGTTCTGTTTTTGACAGATTCTGTTTTTCGTGTGTTGTTTGCTTATTTTGATGAATCTATGGCTAGTAAAATAGTTTATGATCCATAGAGAAGTTGGAATACAGTAGGTTTAACACCAATATAAATAAAGAATGAGTTCATTACAGTACCTTGAAGTGGTCTTTTATTTTCTTCCGCTAACGGAGCTCACGAGATTTCTGTTGAGTTTTGTGTTGTGAAGTTTTCAAGTTTTGGGTGAATTTTTTTGATGGATTATGGAACAAGGAGTGGCAAGAGCCTAAGCTTGGGGATGCCCATGACACCCCCAATATAATCCAAGGACACCAAAAAGTCGAAGCTTGGGGATGCCCCGGAAGGCATCCCCTCTTTCGTCCACTTCCATCGGTAACTTTACTTGGAGCTATATTTTTATTCACCACATGATATGTGTTTTGCTTGGAGCGTCTTGTATTATTTGCGTCTTTGCTTGTTAGTCTACCACAATCATACTTGCTGTACACACCTTTTGAGAGAGCCATACATGAATTGGAATTTGTTAGAATACTCTATGTGCTTCACTTATATCGTTTGAGCTTGATAGTTTTGCTCTAGTACTTCACTTATATCTTTTAGAGCACGGTGGTGGATTTGTTTTAAAGAAACTATTGATCTCTCATGCTTCACTTAGATTATTTTGAGAGTCTTAAATAGCATGGTAATTTTCTTAATAATAATATGCTTGGTATTCAAGATTTGTAAAACTTTCTTTTGAGTGCGTTGAATACTAAGAGAAGTTTGATGCTTGATAATTGTTTTGAGATATGGAGGTAGTACTATTAGAGTCATGCTAGTTGAGTAGTTGTGAATTTGAGGAATACTTGTGTTAAATTTTGTGATTCCCGTAGCATGCACGTATGGTGAACCGTTATGTGATGAAGTCGGAGCATGATTTATTTATTGATTGTCTTCCTTATAAGTGGCGGTCGGGGACGAGCGATGGTCTTTTCCTACCAATCTATCCCCCTAGGAGCATGCGCGTAATACTTTGCTTTGATAACTTGTAGATTTTTGCAATAAGTATATGAGTTCTTTATGACTAATGTTGAGTCCATGGATTATACGCACTTTTCTCACCCTTCCACCATTGCTAGCCTTTCTAATACCGCACACTTTTCGTCGGTATCATACACCCACCATAAAACATTCCTCAAAACAGCCATCATACCTACCTATTATGGCATTTCCATAGCCATTCCGAGATATATTTCCATGCAACTTTCCACCATACCGTTCTTCATGACACATTCATCATTGTCATATTGCTTAGCATGATCATGTAGTTGACATAGTATTTGTGGCAAAGCCACCGTTCATAATTCTTTCATACATGTCACTTTATGAATCATTGCATATCCCGGTACACCGCCGGAGGCACACATATAGAGTCATATTTTGTTCTAAGTATCGAGTTGTAATTGTTGAGTTGTAAGAAAAATAGAAGTGTGATGATCATCATTTTTAGAGCATTATCCCAAGTGAGGAAAGGATGATGGAGACTATGATTCCCCCATAAGTCGGGATGAGACTCCGGACGGAAAAAAAAGAAAAGAGGCCATAAAAAAAAGAGAGAAAAGGCCCAATGAAAAAAAAGAGAAATGAGAGAAAATGAGAGAAGGGACAATGTTACTATCCTTTTACCACACTTGTGCTTCAAAGTAGCACCATGATCTTCATAATAGAGAGTCTCTCGTTTCGTCACTTTCATATACTAGTGGGAATTTTTCATTATAGAACTTGGCTTGTATATTCCAATGATGGGCTTCCTCAAATTGCCCTAGGTCTTCGTGAGCAAGCGAGTTGGATGCACACCCACTTAGTTTCATTTGTTGAGCTTTCATATACTTATAGCTCTAGTGCATCCGTTGCATGGCAATCCCTACTCACTCACATTGATATCTATTGATGGGCATCTCCATAGCCCGTTGATACGCCTAGTTGATGTGAGACTATCTTCTCCCTTTTTGTCTTCTCCACAACCACCATTCTATTCCATATATAGTGCTATATCCATGGCTCATGCTCATGTATTGCGTGAAGATTGAATTTTTTTTGAAAATGTCAAAAGTGTGAAACAATTGCTTGGCTTGTCATCGGGGTTGTGCATGATTTAAATATTTTGTGTGGTGAAGATAGAGCATAGCCAGACTATATGATTTTGTAGGGATAACTTTCTTTGGCCATGTTATTTTGAGAAGACATAATTGCTTAGTTAGTATGCTTGAAGTATTATTATTTTTATATCAATATGAACTTTTTCCTTGAATCTTTCGGATCTGAATATTCATACCACAATTAAGAAGAATTACATTGAAATTATGCCAAGTAGCACTCCGCATAATTTTTTTTTAATCATTTACCTACTCGAGGACGAGGAGGAATTATGCTTGGGGATGCCTGACACGTCTCGAACGTATCTATAATTTTTGATTGCTCCATGCTATATTATCTATTGTTTTGGACTATATTGGGCTTTATTTTCCACTTTTATATTACTTGTAGGACTAACCTATTAACCGGAGGCCCAGCCTAGAATTGCTGTTTTTTGCCTATTTCAGTGTTTCGAAGAAACGTAATATCAAACGGAGTCCAAACGGAATGAAACCTTCGGGAACGTGATTTTATCATCAGATAAGACCCAGGAGACTTGGACCCTCCGTCAAGAAATCCATGAGGCAGCCACCAGGGTGGAGGGCGCGCCCCCCTACCTCGTGGGCCCCTCGAGGCTCCACCGACGTACTTCTTCCTCCTATATATACCTACGTACCCCCAACAGATCAGATACGGAGCCAAAAATCTAATGCCACCGCCGCAACTTTCTGTATCCACGACATCCCATCTTGGGGCCTGTTCCGGAGCTCCGCCGGAAGGGGATTCCACCACGGAGGGCTTCTACATCAACATCATAGCCTCTCCGATGAAGTGTGAGTAGTTTACCTCAGACCTTCGGGTCCATAATTAGTAGCTAGATGGCTTCTTCTCTCTTTTTGGATCTCAATACAATGTTCTCCCCCTCTCTCGTGGAGATCTATTCGATGTAATCTTATTTTTGCGGTGTGTTTGTTGAGACCGATGAATTGTGGGTTTATGATCAAGATTATCTATGAGAAATATTTGAATCTTTCCTGAATTCTTATGTATGATTGAGTTATCTTTGCAAGTCTCTTCGAATTATCCGTTTGGTTTGGCCAACTAGATTGGTAGTTCTTGCAATGGGAGAAGTGCTTAGCTTTGGGTTAATTCTTGCGGTGTCCTTAGCCAGTGACAGAAAGGGTTGCAAGGCACGTATTGTATTGTTGCCATCGAGGATAACAAGATGGGGTATTTATCATATTGCATGAATTTATTCCTCTACATCATGTCATCCTGCTTAAGGCGTTACTCTGTTTTCATTAACTTAATACTCTAGATGCAAGCTGGATAGCGGTCGATGAGTGGAGTAATAGTAGTAGATGCAGGCAGGAGTCGGTCTACTTGTTTCAGACGTGATGCCTATATACATGATCATACCTAGATATTCTGATAACTATGCTCAATTCTGTCAATTGCTCAACAGTAATTCGTTCACCCACCGTAAAATACCTATGCTCTTGAGAGAAGCCACTAGTGAAATCTATGGCCCCCGGGTCTATTTTCATCATATTAATCTTCCTACGCTTTATTATTGCTTTGCTCTTTACTTTGCCTTTTTATTTTACTTTGCATATTTATACCAAAAATACCAAAAATATTATCTATCATCACTATCAGAACTCACTCTCGTAAGTGACCGTGAAGGGATTGACAACCCCTATTCGCGTTGGTTGTGAGGAGCTATTTGTTTTGTGTAGGTACGAGGGACTTGCGCGTGGCCTCCTACTGGATTGATACCTTGGTTCTCAAAAACTGAGGGAAATACTTACGCTACTCTGCTGCATCATCCTCTCCTCTTCGGGGAAAACCAACGCAAGCTCAAGACGTAGCAATCATCATCGTCACCGGCGCGACACCTTGATCTCCGTTGTAGCATCGTTGTCGTCTCGCTAACTATTGCTTCTACGACTATCGCTACTGCTTAGTGACAAAGTAAAGCAATTATAGGGCGATTGCATTTCATACAATAAAGCGACAACCGTATGGCTCCTGCCAGTTGCCGATAACTCCGTTACAAAACATTATCATCTCATACAATAAAATATAGCATCATGTCTTGACCATATCACATCACAACATGCCCTGGAAGAACAAGTTAGACGTCCTCTACTTTGTTGTTGAAAGTTTTTACGTGGCTGCTACGGGCTGAGCAAGAACAGTTCTTACCTACGCATCAAAACCACAATGATAGTTCGTCAAGTTAGTGCTATTTTAACCTTCTCAAGGACCGGGCGTAGTCACACTCGGTTCAACTAAAGTTTGAGAAACTGACACCTGCCAGCCACCTGTGTGCAAAACACGTCGTCAGAACCTGTCTTGCGTAAGCGTACGCGTAATGTCGGTCCGGGCCGCTTCATCCAACAATACCGCCGAAACAAAGTACGACATGCTGGTAAGCAGTATTACTTGTATCGCCCGCGGCTCACTTGTGTTCTACTTGTGCATATAACATCTACGCATAAACCTGGCTCGGATGCCACTGTTGGGGAACATAGTAATTTCAAAAAAATTCCTGTGCACACGCAAGATCATGGTGATGCATAGCAACAAGAGGGGAGAGTGTCGTCTACTGATGACCCGCAAGTATAGGAGATCTACCATAGTCCTTAGTCCTGTGCACACGCAAGATCATGGTGATGCATAGCAACAAGAGGGGAGAGTGTCGTCTACTGATGACCCACAAGTATAGGGGATCTACCATAGTCCTTACGATAATTAAAAGTGTCAAACCCAACGAGGAGCAGAAGGAAATGATAAGCGGTTTTCAGCAAGGTATTCTCTGCAAGCACTGAAATTATAGGTAACAGATAGTTTTGTGATAAGATAATTGGTAAGGAGCAACAAGTAACAAAAGTAAATAAAGTGCAGCAAGGTGGCCCAATCCTTTTTGTAGCAAAGGACAAGCCTGGACAAACTCTTATAATAGGAAAAGAGCTCACGAGGACACATGGGAATATCGTCAAGCTAGTTTTCATCACGCTCATATGATTCGCGTTCGGTACTTTGATAATTTGGTATGTGGGTGGACTGGTGCTTGGGTGCTGTTCTTACTTGAACAAGCATCCCACTTATGATTAACTTCTATTGCAAGCATCCGCAACTACAACAAAAGTATTAAGGTAAACCTAACCATAGCATGAAACATATGGGCCCAAATCAGCCCCTTACGAAGCAACGCATAAACTAGGGTTTAATCTTATGTCACTCTAGCAACCCATCATCTACTTATTACTTCCCAATGCCTTCCTCTGGGCCCAAATAATGGTGAAATGTTATGTAGTCGACGTTCACATAACACCACTAGAGGCTAGACAACATACATCTCATCAAAATATCGAACGAATACCAAATTCACATGACTACTAATAGCCAGACTTCTCCCATGTCCTCAGGAACAAACGTAACTACTCACAAAGCATATTCATGTTCATAATCAGAGGGGTATTAATATGCATATAGGATCTGAACATATGATCTTCCACCAAATAAACCAACTAGCATCAACTACAAGGAGTAATCAACACTACTAGCAACCTACAGGTACCAATCCCGGACTTAGAGACAAGAATTGGATACAAGAGATGAACTAGGGTTTGAGAGGAGATGGTGCTGGTGAAGATGTTGATGGAGATTGCCCTCTCCCGATGAGAGGAGCGTTGGTGATGACGATGGCGATGATTTTCCTCTCTCGGAGGGAAGTGTCCCCGGCAAAACAGCTCTGCCGGAGCCCTAGATTGGTTCCACCAAGGTTCCGCCTCGTGGCGGCGGAGTCTCGTCCCGAAAGCTTGCTTATGATTTTTCTTTGGACGAAAGACTTCATATAGCATAAGATGGGCACCGGAGGGCCAACAGGGGGCCCACGAGGCAGGGGGGCGCGCCCCCACCCTCGTGAACAGGTGGAGGCCCCCCTGATGTAGATTCTTCTTCCAGTATTTTTTATCATTTCCAAAAATAACTTTCGTCGAGTTTCAGGACTTTTGGAGTTGTGCAGAATAGTACTCTAATATTTGCTCCTTTTCCAGCCCAGAATTCCAGCTGCCAGCATTCTCCCTCCTTATGTAAACCTTTTAATATAAGAGAGAATAGGCATAAGTATTGTGACATAATGTGTAATAACAGCCCATAATGCAATAAATATCGATATAAAAGCATGATGCAAAATGGACATATCAACTCCCCCAAGCTTAGACCTCGCTTGTCCTCAAGCTGAAGCTGATAACGATAAATATGTCCACATGTTTAGAGGTAGAGGCGTCGATAAAATAAAATACGGACATGAGGGCATCATGATTATTCTCATAACAACAACATATATGGATATTGTCATATGATCTATTATGCTCAAGTAATAATCCATTCACAATGCAAAGTATGAATCAGAAACTTTATTGAGAACTGACAAACTATAATCTCAGTCATTGAAGCAATTGCAATTTATCATAACATCAGAAAGAGTCTATGTCAGAGCTTTCTAGCTAGTCCACATACTCAACTATCATTTAGTCTTTCATAATTGCTAACACTCACGCAATACTTGTGGTTACGGAGTTTTAACCGGACACAGAGAAAGATAGGGGCTTATAGTTTCACCTCCCAACCTTTTACCTCAAGGGTAATGTCAACAATAATAGTTCATGCTAACCCATATCCAATTATATATATATATATATATATATATATATATATATATATATATATATATATATATATATATATATATATATATATATATATATATATATATATATATAGATCTTTCCAACACACTGTGCTTGCCAAAGGATAATATATAAAAAGGAAAGGTGAAGATCATCATGACTCTTGCATAAGGTACAAGGTAATAATAAAAGATAAGCCCTTCGCAGAGGGAAGTAGAGGTTGCCATGCGCTTTCACGGTTGGATGCACAAAATCTTAATGCGAAAGAACGTCACTTTATATTGCCACTTGTGATATGAACCTTTATTACGAAGTCCGTCGCTTTTATTTCTTCCACATCACAAGATCGTATAAAGCTTATTTCCTCCACACCAGACAATCATACATATTTAGAGAGCAATTTTTATTGCTTGCACCGATGACAACTTACTTGAAGGATC
This sequence comes from Aegilops longissima, assembly GCA_021605205.1. NCBI lineage: Eukaryota > Viridiplantae > Streptophyta > Magnoliopsida > Poales > Poaceae > Aegilops > Aegilops longissima. The sequence continues at coordinate 33,620,414 of CM038676.1, forward strand.
TTACTCAATCCATTGGTAGATATAGTGGACTCTCATGGCAAAAGTGGTTTAAGGGTTTTTGGAAGCACAAGTAGTATCTCTACTTGGTGTAAAGAATTTGGCTAGCATGAGGGGGAAGGCAAACTCAACATGTTGGATGATCCATGACAATATACTTTATCTCAGATATAAGAAAACATAACCCATTACGTTGTCTTCCTTGTCCAACATCAACTCTTTAGCATGTAATATTTTAATGAGTGCTCCCAATCATAAAAGATGTCCAAGATAGTATATTTATATGTGAAACCTCTCTTTCTTTATTACTTCCTATTAATTGCAACGATGACCAAAGCTATGTTTGTCAACTCTCAACAATTTTTAATCATCATACTCTTTCTATGTGAAGTCATTACTCTCCATAAGATCAATATGATCTATTTATTTCTTTATATTCTTTTCTCTTTTCTTTTATTCACTCAAGATCATGGAAAAATAATCAAGCCCTTGACTCAACACTAATCTTTATTATATAGCTCACGGACTCGATTACATAGAGGGATCATAAAGCAAAACTCAAAACTAGATCATACTAAAAACTTTGTTCTACTAAAACAAGATATTACTAATAGGATCAAACTAAGAAAAACTGTAAAGATAGAAGATGTGGTGGTGATACGATACAGGGGCACCTCCCCCAAGCTTGGCAGTTGCAAAGGGGAGTGCCCATAACCATGTGATTATGTCTCATTTGCTGGTGAAGGGATTGTTGATGATGTAGGCTTGCCGTCCATATTCCAAGGCATAGGCTCACCATCATAGAAGGATGATCGAGTCTCTGGGATCCTTAAATCTGCAGCCAAACTCATCCTTTTGAATCTATATTCATACTCATAGTTTTGGTTTTGCAGGTCATAGATTTGAGCTTGGAGGTGCTCGATTTTCTCGTGGAGCTTGAAGATGGCCTCCCCAATGTCCTTGGCATCCAGATTGTGGTTGTTGGTGAACTCCGTGATCATTATGTGATTGGAGTGAAGTCCACGCTCCACCATCTCCTGGCACTTGAAAACTTGTTGCTCCATTGCTTCAAGCCTTGTCTCCACGCTTCCGGTCCTCCGTGGTCCCTCAACATCGCGGATGTGCAGCAACCCCTCCCGCATCTCAATGGTTTGAGGGTGTTGCAGCACCTCCGCGAGGTAGGGGTTGATGACCTTCTCGAAGAACTTGTCCATGGGGGAGCTTGGACACGGCATGATGATCTAGACCTGTCAGAGAAACAGCTCGAAACGAAAATAGAGGATATTTGTGTGATACAGGAGTCAAAACATTCGGGAGATTATATAATGAATTTTTACCGACCAAAATACGTATCCTGCAAGAAAACGGTGTCCGGAGAGCGCACGAGGTGCCCACGAGGCAGGGGGCGCGCCCAGGGGGGTAGGGCACGCCCTCCACCCTCGTGGAGGCCTCGTGTCCTTTCCCGGACTGCTTCTTATTTTTCTAAATATTCCAAAACGGAGAAATATTGCCATTAGAACTGTTTTGGAGTCGGTTCACTTACCGTACCACATACCTATTCCTTTTCGGACTCTGAAACATTCCGGAAAGTGTCCCTTATGTATTCCTCCGGGGTTACGGTTTCAATAACATTGGTTTCAACATTTATGGGATTACCTGAGATATAATGTTTGGTTCTTTGACCGTTCACCACCTTCGGATTTGTGCCTTCGAAGTTGTTGATTTTTATGGCACCGGAACGATAGACCTCCTTGTTAATGTAAGGGACTTCCCATTTAGAGAGAAGTTTTCCTGCAAAAAATCTTAAACAAGAGTTGTATAGAAATACATAATCACCTACATTAAACTCACGCTTTTGTATTCTTTTGTCATGCCATCTTTTAACATTTTCTTTAAATAATTTGGCATTTTCATAGGCTTGTGTTCTCCATTCATCAAGTGAGCTAATGTCAAATAACCACTTCTCACCGGCAAGTTTGAAATCATAATTGAGCTCTTTAATAGCCCAATAAGCCTTATGTTCTAGTTCGAGAGGTAAGTGGCATGCTTTTCCATAAACCATTTTATATGGAGACATACCCATAGGATTTTTATATGTCGTTCTATAGGCCCATAATGCATCATCCAGTTTCTTGGACCAATTCTTTCTAGATCTATTAACAGTCTTTTGCAAAATTAATTTGAGCTCTCTGTTACTCAATTCTACTTGACCACTAGACTGCGGGTGATAAGGAGATGCAATTCTATGATTAACATCATACTTTGCAAGCATTTTACGAAAAGCACCATGAATAAAATGTGAACCACCATCAGTCATTAAATATCTAGGGACTCCAAACCTCGGAAAAATAACTTCTTTAAGCATTTTAATAGATGTGTTATGATCAACACTACTAGTTGGAATAGCTTCTACCCACTTAGTAACGTAGTCAACAACAACTAAAATATGTGTGTATCCATTAGAGGCAGGAAAAGGTCCCATATAATCAAAGCCCCAAACATCAAACGGTTCAATAACGAGTGAATAGTTCATAGGCATTTCTCGGCGTCTACTAATATTACCAATTCTTTGACATTCATCACAAGATAAGACAAACTTACAGGCATCCTTGAGGAGCGTAGGCCAATAAAAACCAAATTGCAATACCTTATGTGCAGTTCTATCTCCAGCGTGGTGTCCTCCATAAGCCTTGGAGTGACACTTGCGTAGGATCTGTTCCTGTTCATGCTCAGGTACACAACGTCTAATAACACCATCTACTCCTTCTTTATAAAGATGTGGGTCATCCCAAAAGTAATGTCTCAAATCATAGAATTTTTTTTGCTGGTATGAGAAACTAGGTGGTATAAATTTAGCGACGATGTAATTAGCATAATCAAAATACCATGGAGCAGTACGAAAAGTATTTATGACATTTAGTTTCTCATCAGGAAAGCTATCATCAATAGGTAGTGGGTCATCAAGAACATTTTCTAACCTAGACAAGTTGTCTGCAACGGGGTTCTCAGCTCCCTTTCTATCAACAATATGCAAATCAAATTCTTGTAGCAGGAGAACCCATCTAATAAGTCTAGGTTTAGCATCTTTATTTTCCATAAGATATTTAATAGCAGCATGATTAGTGTGAATAGCTACTTTAGAATCAACAATATAAGGCCTGAACTTATCACAAGCAAATACAACTGCCAAGAATTCTATTTCAGTAGTAGCATAATTTCTCTGAGCATTGTCTAGAGTTTTACTAGCATATTGAATAACATTTAATTTCTTATCAACTCTTTGCCCTAGGACAGCACCTACAACATAATCACTAGCATCACACATAATTTCAAAGGGTAAATTCCAATCAGGTGGCTGAACAATAGGTGCAGAGATCAATGCTTTCTTAAGTATTTCAAATGCTTCTACACAATCATCATCAAAGACAAATGGTATATCTTTTTTGCAATAAATTAGTCAGAGGCCGAGAAATTTTTGAGAAGTCCTTAATGAACCTCCTATAAAAACCGGCATGACCAAGGAAACTTCTTATACCTTTGATGTCCTTGGGACATGGCATCAACCTTGGCTTTATCAACTTCAATACCTCTTTCAGAAACTTTATGCCCCAAGACAATACCTTCATTAACCATAAAGTGGCACTTTTCCCAATTCAAGACAAGATTAGTTTCTTCACATCTCTGCAAAACTCGATCAAGGTTGCTCAAGAAATCATCAAAAGAGGATCCATAGACGGAGAAATCGTCCATGAAAACCTCACAAATATTTTCACAAAAGTCAGAGAATATAGCCATCATGCATCTTTGAAAGGTAGCAGGTGCATTAGATAAATCAAAAGGCATACGTCTATAAGCAAAAGTACCGAAAGGGCAAGTAAAAGTGGTCTTTGATTGATCATCGATTGACACAGGTATTTGAGAGAAACCAGAGTAACCATCTAGAAAGCAGAAAATGTGTATGTTTAGATAATCTTTCTAGCATTTGATCGATAAAAGGCAAGGGGAAATGATCCTTTTTAGTAGCCTTATTTAATTTGCGGAAATCAATTACCATCCTATAACCTGTAATAATTCTTTGCGGAATCAATTCATCTTTATCATTAGGAACGACAGTAATACCTCCCTTCTTAGGGACACAATGGACAGGACTTACCCACTGACTATCAGCAACGGGATAAATTATACCTTCCTCAAGGAGCTTTAGTATTTCCTTTCTTACCACTTCTTTCATCTTAGGATTCAGCCGTCATTGATGATCACGAACTGGTTTGGCATCTTTCTCCAAATTTATTTTGTGTTGACATAGAGTGGGACTAATGCCCTTAAGATCATCAAGAGTATATCCAATAGCAGCGCGGTGCTTCTTCAGAGTTTTCAATAATCTCTCTTCTTCATGCTCTGAAAGGTTAGCACTAATAATAACAGGATATATCTTCTTCTCATCAAGATAAGCATATTTAAGAGTATCAGGCAACAGTTTAAGCTCAAACACGGGATCACCCTTGGGTGGAGGAGGACCCCCTAGGATTTCAACAGGCAAATTGTGTTTCAGGATAGGTCCGTGTTTAAAGAATACTTCATCTATTTCCCTTCTTTCAATCATAAACATATCATTTTCATGGTCTAGCAAATATTGCTCTAAAGGATCACTAGGAGGTACGACAACAGAAGCAAGACCAATAATTTCATCCTTACTAGGCAATTCCTCTTCACGGTGTTGTCTACTAAATTTAGAGAAATTAAACTCATGAGACATATCACCCAAGCCAATAGTAACAACATCCTTTTCGCAGTCTATCCTAGCATTAACTATGTTCAAGAAGGGTCTACCAAAAATAATGGGACCAAAGCTATCTTTTGGGGAACCAAGAACAAGAAAATCAGCAGGATATTTAGTTTTGCCACACAAAACTTCAACACCTCTAACAATTCCCATTGGTGATATAGTATCTCTATTGGTAAGTTTAATTGTGACATCAATATCTTCTAACTTAGTAGGTGCAATATCATGCTTAATTTCTTTGTATAAGTCATGTGGTATAGCACTAGCACTGGCACCCATCTCACATAAGCCATGATAACAATGATCTCCTATTTTAACAGAAATAACAGACATGCCTACCACAGGTCTATGTTTATCTTTAGCACAAGGTTTGGCAATTCTGGCAGTTTCATCACGGAAATGAATAACATGCCCATCGATATTATCAAAGAAGAGATATTTAACAATAGCAATATTAGATTCAACCTTAATTTGCTCAGGAGGTGTATTAGTTCTAATATTGCTTTTACGGACCACAGTTGAAGCTTTAGCATGATCCTTTATCCTAACAGGGAAAGGTGGTTTCTCAACATAAGAAGTAGGAATAATAGGATCATTATAACTTATAGTATTTTCTTCAACTTTAATAGGTGTGACTACTTTTACTTCTATGGGAGGATGATATTTAAACCACTTCTCCTTAGGGAGATCAACATAAGCAGCAAAAGATTGAAAGAAAGAAGCTACTATCTCAGAGTCAAGTCCATATTTAGTGCTAAACTTACGGAAAACATCAGTATCCATAAAAGATTTAACACAATCAAACTTAGGTGTCATACCTGACTCCTTACCTTCGTCGAGATCCCAATCTTCAGAGTTGCGTTTAATTCTATCCAATAAATCCCATTTAAATTCAATAGTCTTCATCATAAAAGAGCCAACACAAGAAGTATCGAGCATGGTGCGATTGTTATCAGAAAGCCGAGCATAAAAACTTTGAATAATTATTTCTCTTGGAAGCTCATGATTGGGGCATGAATATAACATTGATTTAACCCCAAGCTTGAGTGATGCTTTCTCCTTCGCGAGGCCAAAATTTTTATATATAATTGCGATCATGATGAACAAGATGCATAGGATAAAACTTCTGATGAAATTCCAATTTCAATCGTTTGTAGTTCCATGACCCCATATCATCACATAGCCTATACCATGTGCATCTCCCTTCAAAGATAAAGGGAAGACCTTCTTCTTAATAATATCACCGGTACACCTGCAAGCTTAAATAATCCACAAACTTCATCCACATATATTAGGTGCTCATCAAGATGCTTTGTTTCCATCTCCTGCAAAAGGATTAGCTAGCAGTTTTTCTAACATACCCGAAGGAATTTCAAAGTGGACATTTAATTTTCAGTAGGTTCAGTAGGTTGTGGAGCAACTGTTTGCTCTACTGGTCGGGGTGAAGGTACCCCGAACAAGCCCCTCAGAGGATTACTTTCCATAGAAACAAGTGACAGTAAATTTCAGCACACTATATAATTTTTTCCTTACCAAATTCCACCTACCAAAGGCGCTTCACTCCCCGGAAACGGCGCCAGAAAAGAGTCTTGATGACCCACAAGTATAGGGGATCTATCATAGTCCTTTCTATAAGTAAGAGTGTCGAACCCAACGAGGAGCAGAAGGAAATGATAAGCGGTTTTCAGCAAGGTATTCTCTGCAAGCACTGAAATTATAGGTAACAGATAGTTTTGTGATAAGATAATTAGTAACGAGCAACAAGTAAAAAAAGTAAATAAAGTGCAGCAAGGTGGCCTAATCCTTTTTGTAGCAAAGGACAAGCCTGGACAAACTCTTATATAAAGAAAATCGCTCCCGAGGACACATGGGAATTATCATCAAGCTAGTTTTCATCACGTTCATATGATTCGCGTTCGGTACTTTGATAATTTGATATGTGGGTGGACCGGTGCTTGGGTGATGTTCTTACTTGAACAAGCATCCCACTTATGATTAACCCCTATTGCAAGCATCCGCAACTACAAAGGAAGTATTAAGGTAAACCTAACCATAGCATGAAACAAGTGGATCCAAATCAGCCCCTTACGAAGCAACGCATAAACTAGGGTTTAAGCTTCTGTCACTCTAGCAACCCATCATCTACTTATTACTTCCCAATGCCTTCCTCTAGGCTCAAATAATGGTGAAGTGTTATGTAGTCGACGTTCACATAACACCACTAGAGGATAGACAACATACATCTCATCAAAATATCGAATGAATACCAAATTCACATGACTACTAATAGCCAGACTTCTCCCATGTCCTCAGGATCAAATGTAACTACTCACAAAGCATATTCATGTTCATAATCAGAGGGGTATTAATATGCATATAGGATCTGAACATATGATCTTCCACCAAATAAACCAACTAGCATCAACTACAAGGAGTAATCAACACTACTAGCAACCTACAGGTACCAATCCCGGACTTAGAGACAAGAATTGGATACAAGAGATGAACTAGGGTTTGAGAGAATATGGTGCTGGTGAAGATGTTGATGGAGATTGCCCTCTCCTGAAGAGAGGAGTGTTGGTGATGACGATGGCGATGATTTCCCCCTCCCGGAGGGAAGTGTCCCCGGCAGAACAGCTCTACCGGAGCCCTAGATTGGTTCCGCCAAGGTTACGCCTCATGGCGGCGGAGTCTCGTCCCGAAAGCTTGCTTATGATTTTTATTCGTACGAAAGACTTCATATAGCAGAAGATGGGCACCGGAGGGCCAACAGGGGGCCAACGAGGCAGGGGGCGCGCCCTGCCCCTCATGGACAGGTGGAGGCCCCCCTGACGTAGATTCTTCTTCCAGTATTTTTTATTATTTCCAAAAATAACTTTCGTGGAGTTTCAGGACTTTTGGAGTTGTGCAGAATAGCTCTCTAATATTTGCTCCTTTTCCAGCCCAGAATTCCAGCTGCCGGCATTCTCCCTCCTTATGTAAACCTTGTAAAATAAGAGAGAATAGGCATAAGTATTGTGACATAATGTGTAATAACAGCCCATAATGCAATAAATATCGATATAAAAGCATGATGCAAAATGGACGTATCATCTACGTACCCTTGTAGACCGTAAGCGGAAGCGTTATAATAACACGGTTGATGTAGTCGTACATCTTCACGATCGACCGATCCTCAGCACTGAACGTACGGCACCTTCGCGTTCAGCACACGCTCAGCTCGGTGATGTCCCGCAAACTCATAGTCCAGTAGAGCTCGAGGGAGATTTTCGTCTGCACGACGGCGTGGTGACGATGTTGATGAAGCTACCGACGCAGGGCTTCGCCTAATTGAGGGAGTCCTGGATTAGGGGGTATCCGGACAGCCGGACTATATACAGCGTCCAGACTATTGAAGCGTGAGATACAAGACTCAAGACTTGTGTCTCGTGTCCGGATGGAACTCTCCTTGGCATGGAAGGCAAGCTTGGCGATCCGGATATTGTATTTCCTTCCTTGTAACCGACTCCATGTAAACTCTAGCCCTCTCTGGTGCCTATATAATCCGGAGAGGTTGGTCCTTAGAAGGCCGATCACATTTAAAATCATACCATCATAGTCTAGATTCTAGGGTTTAGCCTCTACGATCTCGTACTACCCATATCATCAATATTAGAAGCTAGCCTATGGTATGATTGTTGTTCGTCCTACGGACTAAAACCCTCCGGTTTATATAGACACCGGATAGGGTTAGGGTTACACAGAGTCGGTTACAATGGTAGGAGATCTATGTATCCGCATCGCCAAGCTTGCCTTCCACGCCAAGGAAAGTCCCATCCGGACACGGGACGAAGTCTTCAATCTTGTATCTTCATGGTCTAGGAGTCCGTCCAACGGTGATAGTTCGGCTATCCGGACACCCCCTAATCCAGGACTCCCTCAGTAGCGCAGGGAGAACTACTGCGATTGTGTCCCGGATCTGCCGGACGAGCACCTCAGTAGAGAAAGCCGAAAACCGACTATCATGATACAACGAGAGCTGGTCAGCTGTTCGAGAGGTTGTAAAATCCTTAAAGATTTATTCCGCATAACGCCATTATAAATGCAGAGTGCGACGGATCGGTCTTCCGATCAGGCGCCAATAGAGCCCCTAGTCCGGCTTTCCGAACACTAGGGGCTGCGCCGACCATACTCGAATTCCTATGGCTAAGTGAGAGTGGTAAAGCCCTATAGTCCGATTGCCTGGTTCGCGGTGAGGAACACCTCCTGAAAAGAACCCAGCCATGGGATAAAGAGTGTCCAGGTATGACCCGAACACCCCCGAATTTCTTTCGTGGGGGCAGAAGCCGACGACTGGCCAACTCTCAGTATTTATACACATTAAAACAGCCGCACAGGAAGAACATGCGTTCAAACTAAACATGCAATTACTAGTATGAAGTGCCAACATGATAGCTTGCTTTGCTTCTTGATGGTTTCCTAACCAAATGCGGTCATTGTACTTGATAACACCATCATGCAAAGAGTAACCTTGAGCATCAGGGCTAGATATACTCAATTGGGTCAATAATTGTTTAGCCTGAGGGTCCTGCAAGTAGCTCTCAACGACGACCTCCAACCACTTAGGCTTACTGACCGAAATTGCTATTAATTCTTGGGAGCCTTGACAACGAGATAATGCATCGACAACCGAATTGTTGGAGCCTTCCTTATACTTGACTTTGTACTGCAATCCCAAAAGTTTGCAGAATGCCTTATGCTGAATCGAATTGGTCAATTGTTGAGTCTCGAGGTGAACCAATGTTTTATGATCGGTGTAGATAGTAAATTCACGATGCTGTAAATAAGGTTTCCATTTCTCCACTGCCATAATAAGCGCAAGACACTCTTTCTCATAGGTGGATAAAGCTTGTGTGCGAGGGCACAAGGATCTACTTAGGTAAGAAATTGGATGGCCTTTCTGAGAAAGAACTGCACCAATTCCCGTCCCTGAAGCATCGGTATGAATATCAAAGGACACCTTAAAATCTGGCAAAGCCAAGACAGGGGCTTGCATGAGGGCTAATTTCAAGGCTTGAAAAGCTGCACCCCTTGTGCTAGTCCATGTGAACTGCACATTCTTCTTTAGTAACTCAGTGAGAGGACGACTTATTGTACCATAGTGAGCAATGAATTTTCTATAGTATCCAGCAAGGCCAAGAAATCCTCGTAATTGCTTCACATTGGATGGTGTTGACCAATCCTTAATAGCTTGAATTTTAGCTGGGTCGGTGGCTACTCCATCTGCACTAATGATATGCCCAAGATATTCCAAAGATGGTTGTGCAAAGGAACACTTAGAGACCTTGAGGTATAATTTGTTCTGTTGTAGGATCTGAAACACTTGCTTTAACAACATATTATGAGTGTCCAAGGTAGGTGCATATATCAAGATATCATCCATAAAGATAAGAACTCCTTTGCGTAGAAGATGTGCAAATAAGACATTCATAGCCTTCTGAAAGGTAGCCGGGGCATTTGTAAGGCCAAAGGGCATAACCCTGAATTCCCAATACCCATGATGTGTCTTGAAAGCGGTTTTATATTCTTCCCCATCAACTAGCCGGATTTGATGATAACCACTGCGAAGTTCAAGTTTGGTGAAATACTGCGCACCACAAAGCTCATCCAATAGCTCATCAACAATAGGTATTGGGTATTTATTTTTCACTGTCAATTCATTGAGGTAGCGATAATCTACACATAAACGCCACCCTCCATCTTTTTTCTTCACCAAGATTACTGGAGAAGCATACGGGCTAGAACTGTGTGTAATGACACCACGATCAAGCATCTCTTTGATTTGTCTTTCCAATTCATCCTTCTGTGATGGAGCATACCTATATGGTTTCTTCTGCACTAGAATAGCACCCGGAATCAATGGAATGGAGTGATCGAAAGAACGTGCTGGTGGCAAGTCAGTGGGCTCTGTAAATGTTTCAGCATGCTCATCAAGTAAGGCCTGTGTAGATGGAGGTACAACAAAAGCTCCCTTGACATAAGTGGCAGGAGACAACTGAATAAGCTGGGCCACAACACCTTGGTTCACCATTTGATATAATTGTTTGGTGGAAACTGCAGGGCAATAGGTAGTGTTATCATTAATGCCACGCAATGTAATGCGCTTTCCTTCATGATTAAATCTCAGCTTCTTGCGCCTCCAGTTAACCCACATTTCACCATTGCCAATGTCCTCTAACCAGTCCATACCTAAAATGATGTCATATCCTTTCAACGCCAACACGCGCATATCAGCTGTGAACTTATGTTGTTGGATGCCCCATGTTAGCCCTGAAATGCCAGTGTTGCTTAGCATAGTGGAGCCGTCAGCAATAACCACTCGAACATGAGATAATTGTTGTACAGGAATTTGAAGAGCTTCAACCACATTTGAATTAATAAAATTTCCAGAACTTCCTGAGTCGACCAAAATCAGTACTTGGCACTTGCCAAGATAGCCTTGCAGACGAAGTGTTTTCTTTCCAGTAGTACCTTGTGTCGCTGCAGCTGACAAACTGAAAAATTCCTCACTAGTATCACTATCTGACTCTATGGGCTTTGCATCACTTTCAGACTCAGCTTCCACTTGCAAAGCTTGACATAATTCTTCAACAACCGATAAAGACACTTGTTGAGGGCATTTATGACCTGGTGCATATTTCCCTCCACACTTGAGGCACTCACCACGGGCACGTCGCTGAGCTTTCAGTTCGGCAAGCTGTACAGTAACAGCTTTAGCTTCTGTCCGTTTTGCAGCCCCTTCACTAACATGTGCTTCAGCAGGATGAGGTCCCAATTTTCCTGCTCCAGCCTGGTTATGCCATTTCTTAGGTTCATAATGAGGACGGCGGTAATCATTTAACCGAGCTTCCTGCAATAAGGCTAGAGAAATAGCCGCATCAAATGTCCTTGGTTTATGCAAAACCAGAGCAGAACTAATTTCCTTTTTCAATCCTTTAAGAAACTTTGTTACAAAAAAGGTATCATCAAGAGCAGAGTTGTGTGTAAGCAACTGATGCATGAGTAACTGAAATTCCCTATGATAACTCTCGACATCACCTGTTTGTCTAATTTCTAGTGTTTTAGTCATATTGGTGTAGTACAAATCCTTACCAAATTTCTGACACACAACAACACACAATTGAGGCCAACTATTGATGTCATGATTGGCTTCATAGGTCTGAAGCCACATAGCTGCTGTATTAGTGAAATGTAATGTTGCATAGTCCACTTTATAGTCTTCAGGGACATGAAACATATGGAAATACTTTTCAGCCTTATCTTTCCATATCTTTGGGTCTGTACCATCAAACTTAGGGAATGAAGTTTTGGGCATATGAAAATCACGATACTGATCTCTAGTATTCCTACCATGCCTAAAACCCAAACTATCCTCATGAAGTGCAGTACGGAGATGAGATGGACCAGATTCATGCTGGTTTTGAGGGAGGCGAAACGCACCATTGCCCAGGACATGCCCTTGAGCAGTGTCCTGGTTCGCAAATTCTTCACGGTGCCCACCTGGGCCAGGAGTTCGTGTAGCAGTAGCTATAGTGCCTTCCAATGAGGTAAGACGCACACTGAACCCCTCGACTTGAGTCTCCAAGCCGGCCACCTTGTTGGAGACATTTTCATTAGCCTTGAGAAGCCGCTCGGTGGTGATTTGCAGCGCTTGACAGCTCGTCGCCGGTTGGGTTACCGTATCAGCTGTCTTGTTAAGCGTTTCTGAGGTCTTGTTGAGGCCAATAATGAGATCACCAAGGGTGGACTGCATCTGCTCCATCGTCATTGTCGCCGTAGCGACCTGGCCTTCGATGATAGTCATCCGCTGCGTCAGCGTCGGGGGACGAGGTCCACGCGCCGTGGTGTCGAAGCTCCAGACACCAAGGTCTATTGCCGTCTAGACCAACGAGTACTCAGGTTGTGTCCCTTTTCCTCTACCAATTGGTCTGATTACGCCGCCTGAACCACGCAAATCCGGCAGATCGACAGGAATTTTACAACCTGTGCAAAGGGACGCACAGGGAACCTTCAATCATCGTCGAATTCGTAGCCGAATGTATCTCCGCCGCCACGAACGCCGCCACCGGTGCCGCTCGAAAATCACCGCAGCCACCACACCGCCGCCGCGAGAGATGAGCGGGTTTGGGGATTCTATGGGAGATCCCAACCCAACCACCTCAAACCTTCGATTCGCCGCCACAGCCGCCGGATTTGGGACGAAATCAGGAGGCTGTGCACAGAAAAAATTTCTGGCTATTTTTGTGGATTTTCTCTAAAATTGGGGATAACTGATCCGAAGATCGAAGGCTCTGTATACCATTTGATACGATCAAACTACAACTGGCAGCACACCAAGTAGAGTTTAGATCAATTCATCTCAGAGTAAGAAGGATTGAAGATACATGGTAGCAGCCAGAGAGGGGAAAATAGAGTTTACAACTCAGTTCTTTTCTTCTTATCTCTACTGCGGCCCTTTTTCCTAAGGACGCCGATAACTGTCACACGTGTGGCATATATGACATGCGCCCACACACCGTGTGTGGTGTACGCAGGAGGCAGCCCACACGGGCTGTGTGTGGGCGGACATTAGAATTGCCCACACGTGTGGGCGCGGCTATTTCGTGCCACACGCCCAACAAGTACTACTCATCTTCACCCCGTGTGTGTGGCACGAAGCAAAAATGCCCATACGTCCTGGCGCAGCTACGTTAAGTACTCCGCGGGATGACGGTTTAGTTGCCATCCTGGTTGGCAGATGTAGTTATCCGGGATGGCAAGTGTAGTTATAAAAGCATGGCAACTCTATCTGTTTTGGTTAAACATAGTTGCCATGTCTAATGTATGATAGTTGCCGCGTGTAATCAAACCGTTGTTGCCGTGTGTGATTAACTACTTGCCATATATGGTCAAAACAGTAGTTGCCATGTGTGTTTACCTAGTTGCCGCGTGTGGTCCAATCATACTTGCCATGTATTGTTAAGCACAGTTGCCATGTGTGTTTATCTGATTGCCACATGCGCGCAACTGCAGTTGCCGTGTAGCAAAGAATCACAGTTGCCATGTGTGTGTACCGAGTTGCCACGTTCGCGTAACTGCAGTTCAGTTGCTATGTGTGTACCGAGTTGCCACGTTCTTATAACTGCAGTTGCCATCCACAAGGTAGGAGTGTCGTGTGGGCAAAAAGCAGTTCGCCCACACGCGCATAACCTAGGTGGTGGCTGTGTGGGCGAAAAGCAGTTTGCCCACACAGCTCAGCTGGCAAACAGCGTGATGCGGGTGTATGGGCAAACTCTCCAACGCCCACACATCAGCCCCGTCCTACGTGGCGCACCAAATCCACCTTTTCGTGTCAAGATTCGTGCAAAAGACAGTGAACGATGATTCAGACGTGTGGGCGAGTTGGGTAGCGCCCACACGTGTGGGCGCTAATGTTTTCGTTTCCTAATACATAGCCAAGCTGCTGGAATCTGGACGCAGCCAGCTCACGCACGCGCACCACACGTGACTTCACTTGGGCTCATCTTGGGCTCGTCTCGTTCCTGTCGGCCTGCTTCTATACTGGACGATGTGGGCTGGTCCATATCCGTGACAAGGGAGTACATGAAAAGGTATACTCATGTTAATAATCGAGTCCTTGGCAGAATTGTTCAAATAATGGTGAGAATGTGGATGCCTCGGGTGCATAGGCGTAGTAGTAGGCACAGGGGCGCTAGCATAAGCATACACTGATCTTCTGATCTATGCATATCTCCAATTCCCCGGTACCTACCATGCCTACAAATATATCTTTGTTGCTGTATGACCCGTGTAGCTAGATCAGTCGGCTCCTATACCAAAAGACATTCACCATGGGATCTAGTGCCATGAGTAGAATTGTTAGCGGTGGAAGCAGTTCCAAATGCTAGATGGTCGCTTAAATAGTATTGGCATGTCACTCATCAGTACACGGGTGCGTTCCTTACAAGAGTGCTGCATCACGTGGAGAAAATCTTTTCAGTACAATACAACTGTTATGATAAATTATATACGTGCGGCACAGTCAGAGACCATGTATCTCTAAGGGTGCCGAGAGAGAGAGACAGAGAGGGCCTAGCTATTTTGATAAAAGTAATTGAATTAGACGTCTCATCAAGACAATACAACTGCAATGAGTTCATGCCCGATGCACATATCCCAAACCATTTAGCTGATTTTGTTTTCAATAGAAGGAGTTGTTAGAGCATCTCCAACAGACGCTTTTAGGAGCCGTGTGCTAAAAAAAATTTACAGCACCAAAATAGCGTTTTAACGCGCCGAATGACCGAGTATCTCCAGCGGACGTCAAAATATACTGCCCAGCTAGCAACAGTAGCATTTTTAACAGGCGCACAAAATTACCTAGGCGTGCCCGTACCTAGCTCGCCGCCCGTGGCCTGCTTGCTCCATGGTCTGGCCATGCCACGCCGCCCGTGGCTTGCTCGCCGCCGTGGACGTGGCCCGCCGCCCGTGGCCTGCTCGCCGCCATAGCCGCGTTTCGCCCCGTCGTGGACGTGGCCCGCCGCCCGTGGCCTGCTCGTCGCCGTAGCCGCGCTTCGCCCCACCGTGGTCGTGGCCGTGGCCGGCCCCGCCCCGCCACTGCCGTGGCGCGGTCCGCCTCGCCGTGGCTGTGGCCGTGCCGCGCCAGCTCCGATCTGTCGTGGCGCGCTCCGCCCGTGGCTGTGGCCGCGCCTGCCACGCCCGCCGTCGTGGCGCCGCCACGCCTGGGCTTGTCCACGCCCCGCCGCTGTGGTCGTGGCGCTGCCGCTGCCCGCCTCCCACCGCCGTGGCGCGCTTACCGCCCGCCGTGGCCGTGGCCGTGGCAGCAGCGTCCCGCCGCCATGGCGCGCCGCGCTTCTTCCTCCCGCCGCCATGGCGCGCTCGCGCCCGCCGCCGTGGCGCGCTTGGCTCGCCTCGCTCCCGCCGCTGTGGTCATGGCGCGCCCGCCCGCCCGCCCGCCACCGCCGTGTACGCCCTGCCGCCCGCCGTGGCCGTGGCCATGATCGCAGCGCCCCGCCGCCATGGCGGCGTCGCGCTTGGGCTCGTCCCTGCCCGCCGCCGCCGTGGCTGTGGCTGCGCACGCGAGGACGACGACGGTGGGCGCACGCGAGGAGGCCAACGGGCTGCGGGCGCACGGGGCACTTTCCACGTGCGCGAGAAGTTCAGCGCGCTGAAGCTCACGTGCCAAATATACGACTTGCGATCCAGTTTCGTCCGACGCGCTGAACACTTTTTACAGCGTGCTCTATTATGCAGCATATGCTGGAGTGCTATTTTCAACTCTGCGCGTGCTAAACTTGCGAATTTTTAGGCGCGGCGCTAATATTAGGCGTATGTTGGAGATGCTCTTAGTGACCGAAAGCATTGTATCAAATTGATACACCTAAGAGTAACTGACCGGTGTATGTACATAGCAGTAAACCAGACTATGAAATTTGCACACATATATGTTCCGATCATCACCAACCAACTCGATCAAGACAAAAGTCACAAATCAACAAGTCTCCGTTCATCGATCTTAGCACCAACTATGACCACTACATAAGCCCATAATCTATATAGTACTCGTTAGATAATCACGGGATTGGTTTTTATTTAGGCATTGGTTTTTTTACGGTGCATAATGTGTATCAAGATATACAGTTGTCGCATTTGGGATTTGAACAAATTTGCTGGTGCAATATGATTGCTAGGATTTCTAGAAATGCCTCCACACTCTTGTTTAATAGGTTCCTCGTTTCCCTTTTGCTATGCAATTTGGTCTATCATCTACTCCCTCCATCCCATAATACAAGAGTGTTTTTACACTAGTATAGTGTAAAAAACACTCTTATATTATGGGACAAGTGTTTTTACACTAGTGTAGTGTAAAAACACTCTTATATTATGGGATAGAGGGAGTAATTCAGAGAAATGCAATTTTTTGTTTCTTTGTGGTTGAACATCAATAGCAGTTTCTCAGAGTTCATGTCAGCTATCGTGTATTACTACAAATAGTGTTCTATGATATATCAAATATATTTCTTTATGTTCTAAAATTCTCACAGCAACATGCGAGGCATCATCTAATTAAACAAAAAACAGAAGTAGTAATGTGTTAGATGGGCTCTAACAGGGAAGATGGCATCAAGCTGTACACTATGTTGTTTCATTGCTGCGGCAAGGGGCTGTTCTTTAGGGTCGCATAACCCAGTTGCTTTTTGTAAGACCGGTGAAGCGATGCAAGAAGATGCTGAAGCGGCGTCACTGACCATTATCAGATGGAAATACCGATGCGACTAGGCCCGTTAGATAATCCAATATATTTTGAAGTGGGACGGGATTACAAAGATGCAAGACACAAATACAAATTTGAATAAAACTCAGTAGATCCATTCTCTCTCTGAAAATACTTCTTCCGTTCCATAATGTAAGACGTTTTTTGACACTACATTAGTGTCAAAAATCGTCTTACATTATGAGACGGAGGGAGTAGTATATAATTGGTTCATGAAAGC
The DNA here is from genome assembly GCA_021605205.1 of Aegilops longissima. NCBI lineage: Eukaryota > Viridiplantae > Streptophyta > Magnoliopsida > Poales > Poaceae > Aegilops > Aegilops longissima. Next base: position 33,637,727 of record CM038676.1, read on the forward strand.
ATTTTGGTTATTTTGTTGATCTAAATATATGTATTCAAATATCATCGATACTTTTTTTCCTGCTAAAGTACTTCACAACTCTTAGGAAAATATTTCAGTCGAAATGGCCATCCCTCCATGATAAATTCACAAGAAACATCTGTCTCTGCCAGAAAATCCAAGATCTCAATCTCCAAAAAAAGCTTAGATGCCACATGTCGGCACCGGAGGATGCACCAACATGATGGAGAAGAGGCCGCAACACCAAACTGCAAAGCAAAGCCACTGCGCTGCCACACCAACAAACCCTACAAACCCTAACCTCGCACATTCCACTTCAATTTTCATCTTAATGGACAAAGGTGAACCTATGGCGCAAGTTTACAGACTCCTATTGTATTTTTCTCCTTTTTCCAGTACAAATGCTATTATTAGATTAGATGTACCAATGATACAGAGGACGTCTAGTAATGTGTCAGATGGGCTCTAACAGGGAAAATGGCATCGGGCTATACACTATGTTGTTTCATTGTTGCAGCAAGGGGCTGTTCTCTAGGGTCGCATAACCCAGTTGCTTTTTTTTTAGGACCGGTGAAGCGATGCAAGAAGATGCTGAAGCGGCGTCACTGATCTTATCTTCCACGGGCGTTTATTAAAGAGAGTATGTTTTAGGTGTTTCTTGGGGTGTCCTATGTTGGGACTGCTTCATGATAGGACCTTGATGTTCTCAATCCTTCTGGTGATCTGCTTTTATGAGCCGCACATGCTTTCAACCTAGGGTGTCACCTAGGGTGTATTACAGTTCTAGCGTTGTATTCCCGTTATTAATTTGGATGTTTCGTTCTTCTGGATAAGCTGATGTCCTAGATTTGTTGCTATGAAAACCAGATGATGGATGCCTTTAGTCTAAAACAGGGAACAAAGCATCGGAAATTCGTAGGGGCACCCACGTGTCTAGCGTGCTTGGCCACACGATTGTCTCACGATCCACAAAGTCGTCGGATTCCGCACGAGGTCACACCATATTCAAGTTTTAGTTTATGAAACATGTGATTTTTTTTGCCGTTCTTTGCATCAAGTTCAGCAGCTAAAACTTAAAGGCGTTTTTAAAACCCATCAATAACATATTCATAACGGGTCTTATTCAAAAGTCCTCATCACAGAAAACATGAATATGAAAACAGAAGTAGAAAGGTACGAAATATTGAAAATCAAAAGCCAATGAAAAATAGGGTCAGTGCCTCCGCGTCCACATGCTGCCACAAGTCCTCTTCCAACAAAGCATGCATCACTGAGGCACGATGTATGTGGTGAGCGTTTAGGTGACCCGTAGAGAGAACGTACGTGCATACAAGATTCAATCAAATTACAGTGAGTTTTGTGTTAAAAAAATTTGCAGCGAGTTTTTTTATTTGCCAGAAACGGTAGACGCACACAACAGACCACACTTACGTGGATCAAGACGCACCTGTGGCACCTGTGAGTGGGCATCTTCTACCAACGCAATGCTAATGTGGCCATAAACAAAGTTTGCTTCCTCAGGATATCTCGGATTCCCAGATGCCTTCCATGCCTATCAACATCTCTGTTTTTTTCCACTTATACAACTATCTCCCTCGTAAACAAACACGCTTGTCATGCACGCCAGTGTTAGTGAATAGAACTCTGTTGGTTGAGGTAGAGCTGGGCGCTAGATAATCACTTAAATAGTATTGACACGAGCTTGAGCTGTGCTCTGCTTATAAGGGATTGACCTCGGACCGCATAACTACACAAGCCATTCGGATATCGTGCATTGATTTGCATATCGTAAGGCTCCATGTAGGATTTGGGAGAGATGGCTCCATGTAGAACATGTGGACTCTATGTATGCTGGTGGAATACTTCCCCTGCTGTTGCATTAACTCCTTTATTCATGGTTCCTTACATACTTCCCCATAGTTTTCCTTTGTTTAATTTGGATCCAGATTGGGATTGGATGCTAGCTGCCTTGGCCCCATTCACTGCTTTGCAATAATGATCCATTTGAGCACACTATCCAAGAGGAAAACACAAATATTCTGATTTTTTATCCTTGTTTGGTGGATTATTTATAGTGACAGTGTAACAAGTGATCCAGTTTTCCTTTGATCTTTTTGTTTCATTTCATTCTTGTGTCATTCATTGCATACAATGTTCAGTGACTCAGTTCAGTTACACGGACAAGACAATAAGCGAAATCAAAATCTGAGCCACCGCTGTTTTCTGGCGGAAGGCACTTTATTATGTTGCTAAGCTAAAGTAGCCCCAGCTTAAGGCTGGAACAGTAGCGGCATGACTACAGTTATCAAAGCTAGGCATAACTTGTTTCTTGCCCTCAACAGTATCCTTGGCATTCGTGAAGTGTGCACAAATGTACATAAAAAAGGTATACTCATGTTAATAACCGACTCCTTGGGCCCGCTTGGAATGGGTGTAAGTTTTTACACCTGTATTTATCTTACATGTGTAAATTACTGGTCGTCTCTTGATTCCAGCCTGAAATTAAAACGACGGGAGGAGGTCCGCCTAAACCGGCCAAAAACGAGCTGAAACACTAATCCAAGCAGGGCCTCGGCAGTACTATTCAAACGATGGTGAGAATGTGGATTAACGTATACTCATGTTAATACTTCACACAGAAGGGGTTTATTGCTTCGTATGGAATTAGCACGACCAGGGTTTATTGATTCGTTACGAATTAGCTCGACCAGGCGATCAAATTCTTGGAATCCTAGTGAACCGAGAAAAAGAATACAAGCCAAGAAAAATTACCACTTCTCAAGAACCTTTTAGAAGTTCTACCCATATGTGTTCAGCGTTTTGACTGTCAATTCGTATTGATATATGAAATCCAACATCTCGAAAATTCAAGACGGAGATCAGGCCCATGCTCCTGGTCCGTTTAGGTCTGCGAGTTTGAACTGGTGTATGGCGGCTCAGTTTCATCGGTCTGCCTATTGAGTTTGAACTGGTGTATGGCGGCTCAGTTGCATCGGTGTAGCAGTAGGCACAGGGGCGCTAACGTAAGCGTAAACTAATCTGTTGCCTTCATCGTATCACCAATTCCCTGATGCCTACCGTGCCTAGAAATATATGTTTGTTTCTTTATGACCCATGTAGCTGGATCCATCTTCTCCTCAGAAGAAATTTACGATGGGTCTAGTGCCGCGAGTAGAACTGCTAGATATGGAAGCCGAGGCAAGTGCCAGATGGTCGCTTAAATAACATTGGCATGCACTCATCAGTATATGGTGTGCTCCTTACAAGAGGACTGCATCACGTGGAGTAAATCTTTTAAGCACACTACAACTGCGATAAATTATCTACGTGTGGCACAGATCATATATCTCTACGGATGCAGAGAGGCAGAGAGGGCCTAGCTATTTTGGATATATAACACTAACTCAAATGTCGCATCAATGAGTTCATTGTTAAAGTATGATTTTGTATAGCTAACCACGCGTATTCCGTTTGTATATGGTTGTACATATACGCGTATAGGATTCTTTTTTGGTCTCCAAGACTTGTAATCTTGCTATAAATATATGAGCCGACCGTCCCTTGAGAGCCGTCTTCCCTCAAACTGATTCTCGTTTATATGGTATCAGCCTTTCTTTCCTAAAACCCTAGCTTTCGCCGCCCCACCCCCAACCGCCGCCGGCCCAAACCCTAGGCGCCGCCACGGTCCCTCTTCCTTCCCAGATCGCCGCCATGTCCACCTCCGCTTCTTCGTCGTCCATGCTCGGGGCGCAGACCTCCGGGGCCCTCACCAACTCCACCTCCGCCGCCACCGCCGCTGCCCCCGCGCCCGCCCTCACGTCGCCGGCCTCCCAGGCCATCCACGTTGACAGCGTCAAGACGCACGTCCCCGTCGTCCTCAACCTGCAGCAGTCCATCACCGCCTACTGCCACCGCCTGAAGGCCCTCTCCGACGCGCTGGCGGACGTGGGGCAGCCCGTGCAGGACCAGACTTTGGTCCTCACATGCCTTCGGGGCCTCAATCCGCGCTTCTCCGACATCACCACCCTCGTCACGATGCAAGTTCTGCCTCCGACGTTCCTGCAGACGCGCTCCATCCTTCTTCTGCGCGAGAACCAGCTCGCCAACGCCGTTCCCGGTGGTTCCGTGCCGTCTCAGGTCGCTCTCTACGGCAACACCGCAGGTTCCTCCACCGGCGGCAACCCAGGCGGCCACGGCAATGGCGGCCGCTGATCGAAGAAGAAGAAGAACGCCAGCGGGGGTGGGGCCAACTCCACACAACTCACCCCCCCCCCCGCGGCACCCGGCCCGTGGATCTGCTTCAACCCGTACACCGGCCAGACCCAGCAGATGCAGCCCGCTGGCGCCCTCGCGCCCGGCTCCTCCGCCCGGGCGCTGGCCTCCTGGGCGGCCCATGATCCGCCGCACCAGCGCCGCCGCCCCCTCAGTCAACCTGGGTTCCCCCAGGACAGGTCGCTTACACGACCCAACTGGCACCGCTGCACGGTCAGGCCTGGGGCACTAACCCGCCTCCACCTGCGGCGCCGTACAACCCCGGTCCGGCATGGGACTGCTCCGCCCTCGTCGCCGCCCTGAACGCCACTGCCGCTCACCAGCTGCCGACCCTTCTACACCAGGCACATGGGTCATGGACTCCGGCGCCACTTCGCACATGGTCTCTGACCCTGGTATACTCTCCACCTCCTCATATCCTCCCCCTCCCCTCCGTGTAACTGTTGGCAATGGCGATCTCCTTGTTGGAAATATGCCCTAGAGGCAATAATAAATTAGTTATTATTATATTTCCTTGTTCATGATAATTGTTTATTACCCATGCTATAATTGTATTGATAGGAAACTCAGATACATGTGTGGGTACATAAACAACACCATGTCCCTAGTAAGCCTCTAGTTGACTAGCTCGTTGATCAACAGATGGTTACGGTTTCTGACCATGGACATTGGATGTCGTTGATAACGGATCACATCATTTGGAGAATGATGTGATGGACAAGACCCAATCCTAAGCCTAGCACAAAGATCGTAGTTCAGTATGCTAAAGCTTTTCTAATGTCAAGTATCATTTCCTTAGACCATGAGATTGTGCAACTCCGGATGCCGTAGGAATGCTTTGGGTGTACCAAACGTCACAACGTAATCGGGTGGCTATAAAGGTGCACTACATGTATCTCCGAAAGTGTCTGTTGGGTTGGCACGACGAGATCGGATTTGTCACTCCGTGTAACGGAGAGGTATCTCTGGGCCCACTCGGTAGGACATCATCATAATGTGCACAATGTGACCAAGGGGTTGATCACGGGATGATGTGTTACGGAACGAGTAAAGAGACTTGCCGGTAACGAGATTGAACAAGGTATCGGCATACCGACGATCGAATCTCAGGCAAGTACAATACCGCTAGACAAAGGGAATTGTATACGGGATTGATTGAGTCCTTGACATCGTGGTTCATTCGATGAGATCATCGTGGAACATGTGGGAGCCAACATGGGTATCCAGATCCCGCTGTTGGTTATTGACCGGAGAACGTCCCGGTCATGTCTGCATGGTTCCCGAACCCGTAGGGTCTACACACTTAAGGTTCGATGACGCTAGGGTTATAGGGAATAGATATACGTGGTTACCGAATGTTGTTCGGAGTCCTGGATGAGATCCCGGACATCACGAGGAGTTCCGGAATGGTCCGGAGGTAAAGATTTATATATGGGAAGTCCTATTTTGGCCACCGGAAAATGTTCGGGATTTTTCGGTATTGTACCATGAAGGTTCTAGAAGGTTCCGGAGTGGGGCCCACCTGCATGGGGGGACCCACATGAACGTGGGTAGTGGGGGCAAGGCCCCACACCCCTGGTCAAGGCGCACCAAGATCCCCCCTTAGAAGGAATAAGATCATATCCCGAAGGGATAAGATCAAGATCCCTAAAAAGGGGGGATAACAATGGGTGGGGAAGGAAATGATGTGATTTCTTTCCTCCCACCTTTGCCAACGCCCCAATGGACTTGGAGGGCAAGAAACCAGCCCCCTCCACCCCTATATATAGTGGGGAGGCGCATGGGAGCTGGACCCTTGCCCCTGGCGCAGCCCTCCCCCTCTCCCAAGTCCTCCTCCTCTCCCGCGGTGCTTGGCGAAGCCCTGCAGGATTGCCACGCTCCTCCATCACCACCACACCGTCGTGCTGCTGCTGGATGGAGTCTTCCCAACCTCTCCCTCTCTCCTTGCTGGATCAAGGCATGGGAGACGTCACCGGGCTGTACGTGTGTTGAACGCGGAGGTGCCGTCCGTTCGGCACTAGGATCTCCGGTGATTTGGATCACGACGAGTACGACTCCTTCAACCCCGTTCTCTTGAATGCTTCCGCTTAGCGATCTACAAGGGTATGTAGATGCACTCTCCTTCCCCTCGTTGCTAGTTTCTCCATAGATAGATCTTGGTGACACGTAGGAAAAATTTGAACTTCTGCTACGTTCCCCAACAGTGGCATCATGAGCTAGGTCTATTGCGTAGATTCTATGCACGAGTAGAACACAAAGTAGTTGTGGGCGTTGATTTTGTTCAATATGCTTACAGTTACTAGTCCAATCTTGTTTCGACGGTATTGTGGGATGAAGCTGCCCGGACCGACCTTACACGTACACTTACGTGAGACAGGTCCCACCGACTGACATGCACTTGGTGCATAAGGTGGCTAGCGGGTGCCAGTCTCTCCCACTTTAGTCGGAACAGATTCGATGAAAAGGGTCTTATGAAGGGTAAATAGCAATTGGCATATCACGTTGTGGTTTTGCGTAGGTAAGAAACGTTCTTGCTAGAAACCCATAGCAGCCACGTAAAACATGCAAACAACAATTAGAGGACGTCTAACTTGTTTTTGCAGGGTATGCTATGTGATGTGATATGGCCAAGAAGAATGTGATGAATGATATGTGATGTATGAGATTGATCATGTTCTTGTAATAGGAATCACGACTTGCATGTCGATGAGTATGACAACCGGCAGGAGCCATAGGAGTTGTCTTTATTTATTGTATGACCTGCGTGTCATTGAACAACGCCATGTAATTACTTTACTTTATTTCTAACCGTTAGCCATAGTAGTAGAAGTAATAGTTGGCGAGACAACTTCATGAAGACATGATGATGGAGATCATGATGATGGAGATCATGATGTCATGCCGGTGACGATGATGATCATGGAGCCCCGAAGATGGAGATCAAAAGGAGCAAAAACGATATTGGCCATATCATGTCACTATTTGATTGCATGTGATGTTTATCATGTTTATGCATCTTATTTGCTTAGAACGATGGTAGTAAATAAGATGATCCTCATTAAAATTTCAAGATAGTGTTCCCCTAACTGTGCACCGCTATGAAAAGTTCGCTGCTTTGAAGCACCACATGATGATCGGGTGTGATAGATTCTTACGTTCACATACAACGGGTGTAAGCCAGATTTACCCACGCGAAACACTTAGGTTGACTTGACGAGCCTAGCATGTACAGACATGGCCTCGGAACACAAGAGACCGAAAGGTCGAGCATGAGTCGTATGATAGATACGATCAACATGAAGATGTTCACCGATGATGACTAGTCCGTCTCACGTGATGATCGGACACGGCCTAGTTGACTCGGATCATGTAATCACTTAGATGACTAGAGGGATGTCTATCTGAGTGGGAGTTCATAAGATGAACTTAATTATCCTGAACATAGTCAAAAACCCTTTGCAAATTATGTCATAGCTCGCGCTTTAGTTCTACTGTTTTAGATATGTTCCTAGAGAGAATATAGTTGAAAGTTGACAGTAACAATTATGCGGACAGTAGAAGGATTATGTCCTTAATGCACCGCTCGGTGTGCTGAACCTCGAACGTCGTCTGTGGATATTGCGAACATCTGACATACACGTCTTGATAACTACGTGATAGTTCAGTTAAACGGTTTAGAGTTGAGGCACCAAAGACGATTTCGAAACGTCGCGGAACATATGAGATGTTTCGAGGGCTGAAATTGGGATTTCAAGCTCGTGCCCATGTCAAGAGGTATAAGACCTCCGACGATTTTCTTAGCCTGCAAACTAAGGGAGAAAAGCTCAATCGTTGAGCTCGTGCTCAGATTGTCTGAGTGCAACAATCACTTGAATCGAGTGGGAGTTGATCTTCCTGATGAGATAGTGATGTTTCTCCAAAGTCATCGCCACCAAGCTGCTAGAAGCTTCGTGATAAACTGTAACATATCAGGGATAGATATGATGATCCTTGAGCTATCCGCAATGTTCGACACCGCGAATGTAGAAATCAAGAAGGAGCATCAATTGTTGATGGTTAGTGAAACCACTAGTTTCAAGAAGGGCAAGGGCAAGAAAGGGTACTTTATGAAACGGCAAATCAGTTGCTGCTCCAGTGAAGAAACCCAGGGTTGAACCCAAACCCGAGACTAAGTGCTTCAGTAATGAGAGGAACGGACACCAAGTAGGATTACCCTAGATACTTGGTAGATGAGAAGGCTGGCAAGGTCGATAGAAGTATATTGATATACATTATGTTAATGTGTACTTTACTAGTACTCCTAGCAGCACCAGGGTATTAGATACCGTTTGGTTGCTAAGTGTTAGTAACTCAAATAAAAGCTACTGAAATAAACGGAGACTAGCTAAAGGTGACTGACGATATGTGTTGGAAGTGTTTCCAAAGGTTGATGAGTTCAAGCATCGCTGCTCCCTCTACCATCGAGATTTGTGTTAAACCTAAATAATTGTTATTTGGTGTTTGCGTTGAGCATAGACATGATTGGATTATGTCTATCGCAATACGGTTATTCATTTAAGGAGAATAATGGTTACTCTATTTATTTGAATAAAACCTTCAATGGTCTTGCACCTAAAAGAATGGTTTATTGAATCTCGATCGTAGTGATACACATTTTCATGCCAAAAGATATAAGATAGTAATGATAGTACCACTTACTTGTGGCAATTTGCCATGTAAGTCATATTGGTGTAAAACGCATGAAGAAGCTCCATGTTGATGGATCTTTGGACTCACTCATTTTGAAAAGTTTGAGACATGCTAACCATTTCTATTGGTGTATACGCATGAAGAAACTCCATGCAGATGGATCGTTTGGACTCACTTGATTTTGAATCACTTGAGATATGCAAATCATACCACATGGGCAAGATGACCGAAAAGCCTCGTTTTCAGTAAGATGGAACAAGATAGCAACTTGTTGGAAGAAACACATTTTGATGTGTGCAGTCCAATGAGTGCCGAGGCATGCATGAATATCGTTATGTTCTTACTTCACCGATGATTCGAGTAGATGTTGAGTATATTTACTTGATGAAACACAAATCTGAATTATTGAATGGTTCAAGTAATTTCAGAGTGAAGTTAAAGATCATCGTGACAAGAGGATAAAATGTCTATGATATGATCATAGAGATGAGTATCTGAGTTACGAGCTTTGGCACGCAATTAAGACATTGTGGAAATTGTTTCACAATAAATACCGCCTGGAACACCATAGTGTGATGGTGTGTCCGAACATCATAGTTGCACCCTATTGAATATGGTGCGTACCATGATGTCTCTTATCGAATTACCACTATCGTTCATGGGTTAGGCATTAGAGACAACCGCACTCACTTTAATAGGGCACCACGTAATTCCGTTGAGATGACACCATTTGAACTATGGTTTGGAGAAACCTAAGTTGTCGTTTCTTAAAAGTTTGGGGCTGCGATGTTTATGTGAAAAAGTTTCAGGTTGATGAGCTCGAACCCAAAGCGAATAAAAATGCATCTTCATAGGACACCCAAAACAGTTGGGTACACCTCCTATCTCAGATCCGGAAGCAAAAGTAATTGTTTCTAGAAACGGGTCCTTTCTCGAGGAAAAGTTTCTCTCGAAAGAATTGAGTGGGAGGATGGTGGAGACTTAATGAGGTTATTAAACCATCACTTCAACCAGTGTGTAGCAGGGCACGGGAAGTTGTTCATGTGGCACCTACACCAATTGAAGTGGAAGCTGATGATAGTGATCATGATGCTTCGGATCAAGTCACTACCGGACCTCGTAGGTCAACAAGGACGCGTACTACTTCAGAGTGGTACGCAATCTTGTCGTAGAGGTCATGTTGCTAGACAACAATGAACCTACGAGCTATGGAGAAGCGATGGTGGGCTCGGATTCCTACGAATGGCTCAAGGCCATAACATCCGAGAGAGGATCCATGACTTTGGAAGAAATACTTGATGGTCGTAAGGACGTTGGGTAAAGATGGATTTTAAAAGGAAGACAGACAATGATGGTAAGTATCACCATTAAGAAAGCTCGACTTCTCGTTAAAGATGTTTTCCGACAAGTTCAAGGAGTTGACTACGGTGAGGCTTTCTCACTCGTAGCGATGCTAAGAGTCTGTTGGAATTGGATTAGCAATTACTGCATGATTGATGAAATCTTGCAGATAGGATGTTAAAACATTGTTTCCTCGACGTTATACTTGAGGAAAGGTTGTATGTGATACAACCAGAAGGTTTTGTCAATCCTGAAAGATGCTAACAAGTATGCAAAGCTCCAGCAATCCTTCTAAGGACTGGAGTAAGCATCTCGGAGTTGGAATGTACGCTTTGATGAGATGATCAAAGATTTTGGGTTTATACAAAGTTTGTGAGAAACTTGTATTTCCAAAGAAGTGAGTGGGAGTACTATAGAATTTCTGATAAGTATATGTGAAAGACATATTGTCGATCAGAAATGATGTAGAATTTCTAGAAAGCATGTAGGGTTGTTTGAAAAGTGTTTTTCAATGGAAAACCTGGATTAAGCTACTAGAACATTGAGCATCAAGATCTATGAGGATAGATCAAAAACGCTAAATGGTACTTTCAAAATGAGCACATACCTTGACATAATCTTGAAGGTGTTCAAGATGGATCAGTTGAAGAAGGAGTTCTTGCCTGAGTTGTAAGGTATGAAGTTAATAGTTAAAGCTCGACCACGACAGAACAGAGAGAAAGGACGAAGGTCGTCCCCTATGCTTCAGACGTAGGCTCTATAGTATGCTATCTTGTGTACCGCATCGAAGTGTGCCTGCCATGAGTCACTCAAGGGTACAAGAATGATCCAGAATGGATCATTGGACAGCGATAAAATTGTCCTTGGAGTAAATAAGGACATGTTTCTCGATTATGGAGGTGATAAAGAGTTCGGCGTAAAGGGTTACGTCGATGCAAGCTTTAACACCTATCCGAATGACTCTGAGTAGCAAACCGGATATGTATAGTGGAGCAACCATTTGGAATAGCTCCAAGTGGAGCATGGAAGCAGCATTTACAATATGACCTAGAGATTTGCGAAGTACATACGGATCTGAATGTTGCAGACCCGTTGACTAAAACCTCTCTCACAAGCAAAACATGATCAAACCCCAGAAATCATTGAGTCTTAATCACATGATGATGTGAACTATTTTAGTGACACTAGTAAACTCTTTGGATGTTAGTCACATGGCGATGTGACCTGTGAGTGTTAATCACATGGCGATGTGAGCTAGATTATTGACTCTAGTGCAAGTGGAAGACTGTTGGAAATATGCCCTAGAGGCAATAATAAATTAGTTATTATTATATTTCCTTGTTCATGATAATTGTTTATTACCCATGCTATAATTGTATTGATAGGAAACTCAGATACATGTGTGGGTACATAAACAACACCATGTCCCTAGTAAGCCTCTAGTTGACTAGCTCGTTGATCAACAGATGGTTACGGTTTCCTGACCATGGACATTGGATGTCGTTGATAACGGGATCACATCATTTGGAGAATGATGTGATGGACAAGACCCAATCCTAAGCCTAGCACAAAGATCGTAGTTCGTATGCTAAAGCTTTTCTAATGTCAAGTATCATTTCCTTAGACCATGAGATTGTGCAACTCCCGGATGCCGTAGGAATTCTTTGGGTGTACCAAACGTCACAACGAATCGGGTGGCTATAAAGGTGCACTACATGTATCTCCGAAAGTGTCTTGGGTTGGCACGACGAGATGGATTTGTCACTCCGTGTAGCGGAGAGGTATCTCTGGCCCACTCGGTAGGACATCATCATAATGTGCACAATGTGACCAAGGGGTTGATCACGGATGATGTGTTACGGAACGAGTAAAGAGACTTGCGATAACGAGATTGAACAAGGTATCGGCATACCGACGATCGAATCTCGAGCAAGTACAATACCGCTAGACAAAGGGAATTGTATACGGGATTGATTGAGTCCTTGACATCGTGGTTCATTCGATGAGATCATCGTGGAACATGTGGGAGCCAACATGGGTATCCAGATCCCGCTGTTGGTTATTGACCGGAGAACGTCTCGGTCATGTCTGCATGGTTCCCGAACCCGTAGGGTCTACACATTAAGGTTCGATGGCGCTAGGGTTATAGGGAATAGATATACGTGGTTACCGAATGTTGTTGAGTCTGGATGAGATCCGGACATCACGAGGAGTTCGGAATGGTCCGGAGGTAAAGATTTATATATGGGAAGTCCTATTTTGGCCACCGGAAAATGTTCGGGATTTTTCGGTATTGTACCATGAAGGTTCTAGAAGGTTCGGAGTGGGGCCCACCTGCATGGGGGACCCACATGAACGTGGTAGTGGGGCAAGGCCCCACACCCCTGGTCAAGCGCACCAAGATCCCCCTTAGAAGGAATAAGATCATATCCCAAGGATAAGATCAAGATCCCTAAAAGGGGGATAACAATGGGTGGGGAAGGAAATGATGTGATTTCTTTCCTCCCACCTTGCTAACGCCCCAATGGACTTGGAGGGCAAGAAACCAGCCCCTCCACCCCTATATATAGTGGGAGGCGCATGGGAGCTGGACCCTTGCCCTGGCGCAGCCCTCCCCTCTCCCAAGTCCTCCTCCTCTCCCGCGGTGCTTGGCGAAGCCTGCAGATTGCCACGCCCTCCATCACCACCACACCGTCGTGCTGCTGCTAGATGGAGTCTTCCCAACCTCTCCTCTCTCCTTGCTGGATCAAGGCATGGGAGACGTCACCGGGCTGTACGTGTGTTGAACGCGGAGGTGCTGTCCAGTCGGCACTAGGATCTCCGGTGATTTGGATCACGAAGAGTACGACTCCTTCAACCCCATTCTCTTGAACGCTTCCGCTTAGCGATCTACAAGGGTATGTAGATGCACTCTCCTTCCCCTCGTTGCTAGTTTCTCCATAGATAGATCTTGATGACACGTAGGAAAATTTTGAATTTCTGCTACGTTCCCCAATACTCCTTCCCATCACCGCCACCGGCCACGTTACTGTCCGCACACCTAGCCACACTTTCCATCTTAACAATGTTTTAGTTGTTCCCGATATCATCAAAAATCTTTTTTCTACTCGTCAGTTTACCATTGATAACTCAGTTTCTGTTGAGTATGACCCGTGTGGTTTTTCTATTAAGGATCTTCACACTCGGCGCGAGATTATTCGCTGCAGTAGCCCCGGTCCACTCTACGAGTTCTCCACTAACACCAACACCAACACCTCGCCGTTTGGACTCGTCGCCACCACCACCTCATCGGGGCTATGGCATTGTCGCTTAGGGCATCCGGGTCGTGACTCTATGTCACATTTATCTTCAGAATGTGCTATCCCATGTAATAAAAGTACTCAAGTGTGTCATGCATGTCAACTTGGCAAGCACGTGCATATACCGTTTTCTAGTGTTGGAAATATGCCCTAGAGGCAATAATAAAAGGATTATTATTATATTTCCTTGTTCGTGATAATTTTCTTTTATTCATGCTATAATTGTATTATCCGGAAGTCGTAATACACGTGTGAATACTTAGACCACAACATGTCCCTAGTGAGCCTCTAATTGACTAGCTCGTTGATCAACAGATAGTCATGGTTTCCTGACTATGGACATTGGATGTCATTGATAACGGGATCACATCATTAGGAGAATGATGTGATGGACAAGACCCAATCCTAAGCATAGCACAAGATCGTGTAGTTCGTTTTGCTAGAGCTTTTCCAATGTCAAGTATCTTTTCCTTAGACCATGAGATCGTGTAACTCCCGGATCTTGTAGGAGTGCTTTGGGTGTACCAAACGTCACAACGTAATCGGCTGACTATAAAGGTGCACTACAGTATCTCCGAAAGTGTCTGCTGGGTTGACACGGATCAAGACTGGATTTGTCACTCCGTATTACGGAGAGGTATCACTCGGGCCCACTCGGTAATGCATCATCATAATGAGCTCAAAGTGACTAAGTGTTTAGGCACGGATCATGCATTACTGTATGAGTAAAGTGACTTGCGATAACGAGATTGAGCGAGGTATTGGGATACCGATGATCGAATCTCGGGCAAGTAACATACCGTCGACAAAGGGAATAGTATACGGGTTGCTTGAATCCTCGACATCGTGGTTCATCCGATGAGATCATAGAGGAGTATGTAGGAGCCAACATGGGTATCCAGATCCGCTGTTGGTTATTGACCGGAGAGCCGTCTCGGTCATGTTCAGATGTCTCCCGAACCCGTAGGGTCTACACACTTAAGGTTCGGTGACGCTAGGGTTGTATGAATATGAGTATGCAGCAAACTGAAAGTTGTTCGGAGTCCCGGATGAGATCCCGGACGTCACGAGGAGTTCCAGAATGGTCCGGAGGTAAAGAATTATATATAGAAAGTGCTGTTTCGGCCATCGGGAAAGTTTCAGGGTCACCCGGTATTGTACCGGGACCACCGGAAGGGTCCCGGGGGTCCACCGGGTGGGGCCACCTATCCCGGAGGGCCCCGTGGGCTGAAGTGGGGAGGGAACCAGCCCCTGGTGGGCTGGTGCGCCCCCCACTTGCGCCCCCTGTGCCTAGGGTTTGAAGCCCTAGGGTGGGGGCGCACCACTTGCCTTAGGGGGCACTCCACCCCCCTGGCCGCTGCCCCCCTTGGGAGATTCAATCTCAGGGCGGCGCCCCAGGGGGCCTATATAAAGGAGGGAGGCAGCCGCACCTGAAGTCTTGGCGCCTCCTCCCCTGCTACACCTCCTCCTCCTCCCGTAGTTGCTTGGCGAAGCCTGCCGAGTCTCTGCTGCATCCACCACCACGCCGTCGTCTTCTGGATCTTCATCAACCTCTCCTTTCCCCTTGCTGGATCAAGACGGAGGAGACGTCATGCTGACCGTACGTGTGTTGAACGCGGAGGTGCCGTCCGTTCGGCGCTAGGATCTCCGGTGATTTGGATCACGACGAGAACGACTCCCTCAACCCCGTTCTCTTGAACGCTTCCGCACGCGATCTACAAGGGTATGTAGATGCATCTCTCTCTCTCTCGTTGCTAGATGAACTCATAGATGGATCTTGGTGAATGTAGGAAAATTTTTATTTTATGCAACGTTCCCCAACATCTAGATCATCCACATTTTGTGTCGTTCCGTTCCAATTGCTTCATTGTGACATGTGGACATCATCTGTTGCTAGTAACTCTGGCTTCAAATGTTATTTGGTCATTGTTGATGACTTTTCTCATTTTATGTGGAACTACCCACTCCGTCGGAAATCCGACACATGTGATATTCTCGTTAACTTTGTCGCTTACGCACGCACACAATTCAACCTTCCGGTCGTGTCTTTCCAAACCGACAACGGCACTGAGTTCGTTAACTCCACCTTTGTCGAGTTCCTTGCCCGCAACGGCATTCACCTACGTATGTCTTGCCCGTACACTTCTCCTCAAAACGGCAAGGCTGAGCGTGCTATCCGCACACTCAATGACATAACCCGCACCCTCCTCTTCTAGGCTTACATGCCTCCTTCCTACTGGAACGAGGCTCTCACTGTCGCCACCTTCCTACTTAATCACCGTCCTAGCCAAGCCCTGCAATTCCGCATCCCATATACCCTCCTCTACCAAGAAAAACCCTCCTTCTCCGATCTTCGCGTTTTCGCGTGCTTGTGCTACCCGAACCAATCCGCCATGACACCTCACAAACTGGCTCCGCGCTCTATTGCGTGCGTGTTCCTCGGTTACCCTACCTCCCATCGCGCTCCACTTGTCATCCCTCCGCGTCATTATCTCCCGTCACGTCGTCTTTGATGAACACACCTTTCCCTTTGCCACAGATCGCACCGATGCATCCCCGGACGATCTAGACTTTCTGCTCGACCTAGCCGCCATGCACCCGGCTCCCGCGGTCATCGCCACCCCACCGGGCCAGCCCAGCATGGCGCCGGCCGCCCCGGCGCAGCCCGCTATGCATGGCCCGGCCTCCCCCACGTGCATCATTGACGCACCTGTCTCACCCGCGCCAACGCCACCTGCGTCTCCCGGCCGGTCCCCTTCACCCCCACCACCGCCACCCCCTCCCCCTCCCCGTCGCTCCTGTAGTAGCACCGCTCCTACCGTCAACACTCACACTGTGCTCACGCGCGCCAAGCGTGGTATCGTCCAACCGATTGACAAACTCAATATGTCGGCCAAGCACTCCATCATCTCACCCATTCCTAAAACCTATCGCTCCGCCCTTCAGGACCCGCTTTGGCGTGCTGCTATGTCCGAGGAGTACGTTGCTATCATTCAGAACCGCACTTGGTCTCTGGTTCCTCGTCCGGTTGGTGCTAACGTTGTTTCAGGCAAGTGGATCTTCAAGCACAAGTTTGGCGCTGATGGTGATCTTGCTTGGTACAAGGCCAGGTGGGTGGTCCGTGGATTCTCTCAGCAGCCTGGTATTGACTACGACGAGACTTTTAGTCCTGTTGTCAAACCGGCTATGATCCGCGTTGTGCTCAGCATTGCCGTCTCCCATGGATGGCCGATTCGTCAGCTGGATGTCAAGAACGCTTTCCTCCATGGCGATCTTGATGAGGTGGTTCATTGTGAGCAGCCACCCGGCTTCATCGATCCCACGCGGCCTCAGCATGTCTGCCTGCTCCACAAGTCCCTCTATGGGCTTAAGCAGGCGCCCCGCACGTGGTACCAGCTGTTCGCTCATCATGCTCATCGCCTTGGGTTCGTGGCTTCCCAGAGCGACGTGTCTCTGTTCGTGCTTCGGCACGGTACCGAGATGGCCTACCTGCTTCTCTACATTGATGCCATCATCCTCACCGCCTCCAGCGCCGGGCTTCTCCTACACATCACCGACAAGTTCCACCGCGAGTTCTCCATGACCGATCTTGGGGATTTGTCTTACTTCCTCGGGATCTCGGTCTCCTGCTCTACTTCGGGGATGCTTCTCTCGCAGCGTTAGTACGCCATCGACCTTCTTCAGCGCGCCGGTATGATGGACTGCAACCCGTGTGTGACGCCCATCGACACACGTTGCAAGCTCACTACCGATGAGGGTACACTCGTCACCGATGCTACTGAGTACCGGAGTTTTGCCGGGGCGCTTCAGTACCTGACACTCACCCGTCCCGACATTGCTCATGCCGTTCAGCAAGCGTGCTTCTACATGCACGCCCCTCGGGAGCCACATCTCAACCTCATCAAGCGCATTCTTCGGTATATTCGTGGCACTCTCGACCTCGGCCTTCAGCTTCACTCCATGCCGGCCTCCTCGCTCACCGCCTACTCTGACGCCGATTGGGACGGCTGCCCCGACACACGACGCTCCACCTCTGGCTACTGTGTCTACCTTGGCAACAACCTGGTGTCCTGGTCCTCCAAACGCCAGGCCACGGTGTCGAGTACAGAGCCGTGGCTCATGCCGTGGCTGAGTGCTGCTGGCTTCGCCAGCTTCTTCTCGAGCTTCATCGTTCCCTTCCGTCCGCGACTGTTGTCTTATGTGATAATGTAAGTGCTGTTTACATGGCCTGCAACCCGGTCCAGCATCGCTGCACGAAGCACATCGAGATCGACATCCACTTCGTTCATGAGAAGGTGTCTCTCAGTCAGATTCGGGTTCTTCACGTGCCGTCTTCGCAGCAGTTTGCCGATATCATGATGAAGGGCTTGTAGTCTCACCTCTTCAAGGATTTTTGGTACAGTTTATGCGTTCGACCGACGCACAAACTACGGGGGGATGTTAAAGTATGATTTTGTATAGCTAACCACGCGTATTATGTTTTTATACGGTTGTACATATACGCGTATAGGATTCTTTCTTGGTCTCCAAGACTTGTAATCTTGCTATAAATATATGAGCTGATCGCCCCTTGAGAGGCGTCTTCCCTCAAACTGATTCTCGTTTATATTCATGCCTGCCATTGGCAAGATGCACACATCTCAAAGTAGCTAACTGCTTTTTTATGATAGGAGGTTTTATTGACTCAAAGCATTGTATCAAAATGATACAATCCAAAAGAATAGCTACCTGGTGTATGTATATAGTACTCCCTCCGTCCCAAAAATATAAGACCATTTTTAACACTAACGTAGTATAAAAAATGGTCTTACATTTTGGGACGGAGAGAGTAGTAAACTAGACAACAAATTTGGACACATCCATGTCCCGATCATCACCAACTAACTCGATCAACAAAAAAGTCATCACTCAACGAGTCTCTAGTCATCAACCTTAGTACCAACCATGACCACAACATAAGCCATATAGTTATTATTAGATGGGAAGATCGATGCGACTAGGGTCGTTAGATAATTAACTGAATTTTCAAGTGGGAGATGATTACAAACATACAAGATACAAATACAAGTTTGAATAAACCTCAATGAGATCTATTCTCTCTCTAAAACTAATATATAATTGATTCATGAAAGCATTTTATGGTTATTTTGGTGATTTTTATCTATATATGAAAATATCATTGATGCGATTTTTGTTGAAGTCCTTCAGAACTCCTATGAAAATACTTAAGTTGAAATGGCCCTCTCTTCATGATAAATTCACAAGAAACATTTGTCGCTGCCGGAAGATCCAAGATTCGCAACTCGAAAAAACACTTACATGCCCCATGCTGGCAGAGGAGGATGCACCAACGTGATGGAGACGAGGTCGGAGCACAAAACTGCAAAGAGGAAGCCGCCGTTGCAGTCGGGGAAGATGACGGTGGCCGGGGAGACCCTCACAAAGCGGCTGCGGTGGTAGCACCAGTAGGAGACCGGGGATGATGCCATCGAGAGCGAGAGCCCCGCAACAAACCCCCCGGACGAATCGAACCGCGGGCCGGTCAGCTCTGACGGCAGTCGCAGACGCAGGGCAACCGGGCGGCCGTTGCGCGCCTCTGCCTTGCATCACAGACCAGCCGCTCCTCCCCGCGTCGTGCCGGCCGGCGATCCCCTGCTATGCCTCGGCTCGTCCCCCTCCTCCCATTCCCCTCTCTCTCCCCTGCTTCTTCTCCCTCTAGTCCTTTCTGATCTAATCTCGGCTAATTTTTTTTAAATAATACATTTTTTATTAATTTTCATAAATATTACGCTGGGTAAATTTTTTCAAAATAATACACCGTCGGCCCGCTGCAGGCCGACTGAGCCTAATCGGCCCACAGCAGGCGATTATTCCAGTCGGCCTACAGCTGGCCGACTGGCCCCTACCGCCCACTGTGGGCTGATTGGGTCCTGTCGGCCCACTGTGGGCTGACTGGAGCTAATTGGCCCGCTGTGGGCTAATTGTTTTACAAAAATATGCATAAAAATATATGTTTAAAAATGTTAATCATGTAATTAAAAATGTTAACGTGTATAAAAATGTTCCTGATGTATACAAAAATGTACAATATATATGCAAAATGTTGACATAAAAAGTATGTTTTAAAAGTGTTAATCATGTATTTAAAATTGTTAAATGTGTGTATAAAATGTTCCTTATTTATACAAAAATATAGAATGTGTATGAAAAAAGTTGACACCAAAAATTATGTTGGTGAGTTGGTGACAAAAATAAATCAAGGTTGTGAAAAAATATGATTGGTTGCTCTTTTGTATGGAACTGGAACATTTTTTCAAACATATTTTTTGGTGTCAACTTTTTTCATACACATTCTATATTGTTTTTATAGATAAGGAACATTTTTATACACACATTTAACAATTTTTAATCATGTATTTGAAAAATGTCAACTTTTCAAACATAATTTTTGGTATCAACTTTTTTCATACACATTTTCTATTTTTGTATAAATAAGGAACATTTTTTATACACACATTTAACAATTTTTAAATA
This sequence comes from Aegilops longissima, assembly GCA_021605205.1. Classification (NCBI taxonomy): domain Eukaryota; kingdom Viridiplantae; phylum Streptophyta; class Magnoliopsida; order Poales; family Poaceae; genus Aegilops; species Aegilops longissima. Next base: position 33,657,862 of record CM038676.1, read on the forward strand.
CATGCTTAACACTTTTCAAAACATATTTTTTATGTCAACATTTTTGTATATATATTGTACATTTTTTGTATACATCAGGAACATTTTTTTATACACGTTTTACATTTTTTAATTACATGATTACCATTTTTAAAAAAATATGTTTTTTATGCCAATTAGCTCGAGTCGGCCCACAGTGGGCCGACAGGACGCAATCAGCCCACAGTGGGCCGACAGGGGCCAGTCGGCCAGCTGTAGGCCGACTGGAATCCAATCGGCCTGCTGTGGGCCGACTAGGCCCAGTCGGCCTGCAGCGGGCCGACGGTGTATTATTTTTGAAATTTTTTTTATCCAGCGTAATATTTATGAAAATTAATAAGAAAAATGTATTATTTAAAAAAAATTAGCCTAATCTCGAATCCCTCATTTACGGTTGACGAAACAACAAACCGATTGTGTGAATGAAACCATGACATCGATGTACATCTTTTCCGTATAGACATTATCCCGAATCAAAGTACCATTGTGTAGATCAGAAAGGGGCTTTAGGAAGAGTTTAGTGGAGGTAGGAGAAGAAACCAGGTACAAGCTTGTATCCCTGGTGTATTGTTCCGTGCAACGGGACCCATCGCGTGCGCTTGAGTTGGCTCGACCCAGGCTGGCTCGCTGAAAACGGCCGATTCGGCAATTCCTAGCGGGCCTGACTAGGGAGTGCTTTAAGTTTCATGCGGGCCAACATTTGTATGCGATGCAGCCAATCAAACAACCCAAAAACATCACGCGCGGGCCTAGCCGAACCTAATGCAGGTAACCAAACAGCCCAAAAAACCACTTGTCGGGTTTCTCTCACGTCTCTCTCTCTCTCTCTCCACGTCGGATCCGCCGCCGCCCAAAGGAGCTCGCCCCAGCCGATCCAGTCCCGAGCCACCCGCGCCCCACCTCCCTGACCGCATCGCCCAAGAGCTGCCACCCTCTCCCCGCCATCGCGCGTCTGCCAGAGAGTCCCACCATTGCCCGCCGCGCTGCTTACCCAACCGGCCACGCCATCCCGCCGCCTTGTGAGCCCGCCTCGAGTACCCACCGCCGGTGGTTGCCACCACCGCCTCGACCCCGTGAGCCACTGCCTCCTGCCGACCCCACCTGGCCCTGCTCTGTTCGCCAGCGGGTGTAGCGGTAGCTCTATCCCAGCACCACCGGACAAGGGGACCCACCCAGGTCAAAATCGCCGTTGACTAGTGCCACATCAGCACCGGGTGGAGAAAAACAAGCCGGGGGGGTGTTTTGTTAGGTTTGGGTTTGTTTGGGGGTAAAAGAAGCAGAAAAATAGATTCGGGGGTAAAGTGAACCACCTACTTTATTTAGGGTACTAAAATGAACATTTTTTTCAAAAATATTGAACAAGTATTTGAAAAATGTTGAATAAGTATTAAAATATTAAACAAGTATTTTCAAAATATTGAATAAGTGTTTGGAGAATGTTAAACGTGTATACGGAATTATTTTGGTCACTTATTAAATTTTTTATTGACATATACGAAAATGAAGAGTGAAAACGAAAACAAACTTAAGACAAAAATAACAGAAAAACCAAATTTAGAAGAAAAACGAAAAACAAACAAAAAATGGAGAAGAAAAAAAGAAAAGCAAAGTAATAAAGAAAACCAAAAAAGAAAGGAAAACAAATGAAAAACCGAATAAAGCAGAAGAAATGGAGAAAGAATAGAAAAAGGACCAGTAAAAATGGAGAAAGAACGAACAATAACCAATGAAAAACAAAAACCCGTAAAACAAATGAAAAACCGACTGTTTTCTCTATAAGTAGACTGCACCCTGGTATTTTACAAGAATGCAGATTTTTGTTTTTGAGGGAAACACGAATGCAGATGAGAATCGATGGTGTGAAGCGAAGCTAGCCACCTATTAATGATTAATGGGCCGGCCCGATCCGTGGATTCTTCAGGCGATTGTTCCCTGCGAGATGAGAAATAGCTCTCGCGCGTGCTGGCTTCGTGCGTTGAACGGTTAGAACAGTACGTTCCAGATAAGAGGGGAGTAACTAATTAACGAGCGTTTCTTCGGGAGCCTCGCAACGATCAGCTTCACTTGGCGCGCTCTCAGTCATTTGCCACGTGTCACGTTCTGGGTGCTTTTGGATTTTTTTTTTGCACGTGTTTTTTGCTTTTTAAACGGGTTTTTTTCCGGCTTATTTTGACATTTCGGTTTTCCACCGGTCTTTTCTAGCTTTTCGACCAATTTTTTTTCGAAACAAAAATTTGTTTTGCGGAAAAAACGCATTTTTTTCGAGCGAGTCACGGTTTTGTTTTCACGAGAGGCAGGGTTGTGCTTTCGCGAGAGGCACGGCCGTGCCTCTTGGAAATAAAAAAAAAACATGTTTTTTCTTTTTTTTCTTTTGCGAGAGGCATTCGTCAAAACTTATCAACATGGATCTAGTTTTGAAGATCTCGACACGAGGAATCCAACGGTGAAAGCGGTTCGACATTTGGACGCACGGTTTAAGAGATAAAACATTTCGAATAAACGGATTTACGAAAAAAGGGAAAACTCCCAGGTTGCGACAAGTGACGCACATGCAGTGCGCCACTTGTCGCAACATGAGGAAGTTGGAGTGATCTCCGCAAGGAGTACTCCTTAATTAGTGATTTCGTGAGATAAGGTTAAAGTGGCTGGCTGCCTTTGCCGTTTTCTTATTAAATTTGCTATTTCACATCTAGACATGATATAGCTATCACACATCTAATCTCAGAGCTGTTGGATCTTGTCGCGCAAACTAGGTGTGTGGCTGGCGCGCGCTCGCGGCGTGTTGTCTCGCTGTGTTCAGATGCGTTGTCTCGCGGTGCATTGCCCGTGTCCACCTACTACTAGTGGGGGTTGGGGAGCCGAAAATTGCTTGGCGTGGATGAGCTCGCAGGTGAGCTGGGTTCGTCAATGTGCAAATTCTGCAGCACATAGTTTGGCTAGGGAGGGTTGCTTAAATAGATTGTATAAGACGTGGTTCGGATGTCCACCGGATTGTATTTGAGACACAGTGGACTCAGAGATCCCAGGAGTGGAACAAAAAGCAACGAATTTCCCTGCTAAGAAAAAGCTTGCCTGTAAATTAAGAAAGGCGCTGATCTAGTGTTGGAGATGAAGATGAGTACGTTTGCTGGTACTGAAGCTTTGCCTTGCTAGATGCTTTTGTTAGATTTGTAGATCGGAGTAGGCTAGAGACTCCCGGTAGTCCTACCTTCGCCTTGAGTCAATGAACCCGCCGAGGTGGCCATGGTGGATGGCTACATCGGTGATGGCAGAGTGGGCAGTGGTGACGGCGGAGCTTCCCGTCAGCGGACCAGCTCGCCTGCTCCCGCTAAACCTACCAATCCAACAAGGACGCGTCGGCCGTGACATTGAAAGCGATCACAGAGGGCAGGTGCAGGCTACGTAGCCTGGAACAGCTGTATACAGTGACTTCGACATTCAATATGACGATGCCGTCACTGCAAACTGTACATATGTTCCAACGGTACATGATACCAGAGCTGGCCTTCTGCCGTTTAGCCAGTCTGAAAATCACTACAGTGTTATATTAAGAGTTAACCAGACTGGACATGAACCTTCTCCTTTAGACTCGATGAGCTAAAAAACATAGCTTTATTAATATTGCGCGAGTACACATACATCATACAGCATGACAGTTAACTTGATGGTGCCAAAAGTACATCGTTTGGGACTAGATAACTGCTACCATTTGCTACTTGACTGCTCAATACACACATCATAAACTTAGTTTAAAGGTTTTTCTTTAGAATATAAGGAAGGCAAAAACCCGCCGGTTCCATTGCTAGAACGAAACCAAAGTTACATACGTCCAAAAACACGGCTCGGCATGTCCAGAGATACAGACATAAAGTCTTAAAAACTTCAGCATCACTTGTTATTACAGGCCAAATGGTTCTCCAACCAGAGCACTAAATTGAGATATAAAAAGCTAATCCTGAATAGACTCCTACAATGGAAAGCTGTTAGGTTGATCTCCTCACGTGTGGGCCCAACGGCCCACCGGGCCCTTAGATCCGCAACCTGATCGAGGGTGGGACTATGGTTGACGGCCCCTGTCACCTGCGCCATATAAAAAGGTGGGGGCCGGCGGCTCGCAACACGAGGTTTCTCCTTCTAGTATTTGTTCTGCATTTGTTCAATTGTAGTCCACATGTGCAGATGCTATTTGCATTCTCTCTATTAAATTACATGACTTGTTTCATCTCTACTATAATAGTCATGTTTTATCTACTATTTCTGTTAATAAAACCATATCGTAAATTGCTCATATTTCCAACAATAGGCCCCTTATTGCACACGTTTTTTCCTAATGAACCACTTGTAACATTGACCACATCATTAACGGTGTTTTTTTCATGTCCACTATCAGTATGACTTAGGACCGCGAATTGCATATAACTGCTTTTAGAAAGCTGTCATAGCACTCTATCGCAATTGGTTTTCTATTGCAAGGTGATCTTTCGACACTCCTTGTGCGATAGGGGTTTTGAACCATGTGCCCTGACCTTAAATGCACTAGTGCTTGATATGCAAATTAATGTACACTATCACAATGGCTTAGAGTCAAGTACAATAGCAAGCTTATAGCATGCTTACATGATACTTTTGTCTATGTGAAGAAGAGAGACATCAAAAGTAAGAGCAGTGAGCTCTTATGAAATAGTCAGCCTCTGCACATGATCCTAGATTCGTGCAATAAATATGAGGAAAGAGACAGAGAGGAGGTGAAAAAAGTAGGGTTAGTACTCTTATAGCAAACCCTATTGTATGAGTTATTACAAATGATAGCTTTATATGACATGACAACATCGCCAACAGCTGGCTATATTGTTAGCCATGCTCTTACGTAGGTCGATAAAACCTATAATGCGGTTGTAGATAAATCCTTTATAGCTCGTGTCGACCCTATTCAAGTGACTTGCTAGCTCTTGGCTTTACTCCAATCAATGGTAGTTCTGTTTGGCTAAAAAATAGATAGTACTTCTTTTCACTGACACTGGCCACCATGACATGAAAAGGGCCTTTGGTTTAGAGGGAGCTAGCTATATATGTTAAAACAAAGCAGAGATACTGATAGGCTTGCAAGGCATCAGGAAACTCTGAGATAGGTTGTGTTGTGAGATCTCGAGTGGAAGCTTCGCGCTTTGGCACCACCGCTAGTAACGTCCATGGGCGCCGCTTTCCTCTTGAGGACGTTGTCGGGTGTCCCTCTCCAAGGCCAGGGTTATGGGTGAAAATCTTGGTCTTTTCGGATTTGGCGGTGGTGACACGTTGTATCCTGAACCTCGCTTGGCGTTGTTGTGGACCCTAGGCGCCGGCGGCCGGACTGTGACATTCGATTCAGGTCACGGGTGCTCTCATTTGTAGAGTCCTCATTTCGTTTTCTTTCTTTCTTTTGTCTGTTTGATTTCGCTTGTCTATATCTTTTTTGACCTGCTTTGTTTGAGGGTCTTGTCACTACCTTAGAGCAAATCTAACAAATACCGTAAAAAGGGGCATACTCAAAATAAACTACTGTTTATGTTTTGTGGCGAAAATATGACCGGAGATACCATAAAAGAGGGTGCCTTGTAATTGTTTTGGCGCTAAACTCAATACTGAGCCTCCCGCACCTCATATCTAGCGTACGTGCAGGCTTTTTTTGTGCATACCCTATACGCGCGATCCGAATTCGGAAGGAAAGTTTCGCACTTCCTCGTCCAATCCCCGCGCCTCCGCCAACACCGGCCTCGCCGTTCCTTCACCATCGCACCTCCCTCCGCTCCATGTCATAAAAACGTTTTAGGGTACTAGATAATTACACGTGCGTTGTAACGGGATTATAAACATTCTAATAGATTAGCCCGTGACTGCACGTCTATTATTATATTAATGCGCTAAAATCTTAGCAAGTATGTGTATGCAATCGCCACAATTTATCTACCCTCTTATTGATAAGCACTTATTTGGTAAGAATTTCTTGACTTACCAAAGAAAATATGGTTTTTCTTTGGTAATTTAATAAAACATGAGACATTTTATTCCATTTTAAGGAAAATTGACGGGAGAAAAATCAGAAATGGGAGAACAAAGTCAAAGAGAAGAATGATAGAGGGAGACGTACATAAGGAAGGTTTGACGAAAGAGAGGTGAAATGTGAATCTTCTTTTTAAGTAGTATAGAGATATAGAGATACTCCTACCTTCAATTCTTTTTACAGTACACGATTTTAAGGTATCTGCTTGAGTTGTTGTTATATTGTTCAGCCATGTACTATGTTCGTTGGTTTGTATATAAAGCGGGGCAAAGTCTATTTCAAGCAACTCGAGATACGTAGACAACAAGATTCATGTATACGGCCACATTGGCGTTGCTCTGGGTACTTCAGTCGCCACGTACTTCGCGACCTCATCAATAGATGCATGTTCACTGTTTTAGACTTGTGGCGTTCATGTTGCTCTTTAGATAAAGAATCATATTTTACACCAATGGATGTCGATGTGATCCAAAATATTCCTAAAATAAATTGTCCTCAGCTACAGCTAAACCCCAAACCTGTTCCTCTAGCTCAGATCCGTTCAAATTCCTATAGGAGCAACTCGAGATATGTAGATAACAAGTTCTGTTAGGCTCAACAACAAATAGTATTTCTGTTCGCTAATACTGCCCTCCATGACATGAAAAGTGCCTCTGTTCATGAGGGAGCTAGCTATATAGGTGCAAAAAAGCAGGGATATTGATAGGCTTGGAGGGCATCAGGAAATTCAGGATACACAGAAAATAAGATTCTACTTTACAGCTTCATTAGCATTACAAACTATCTGTTCAAGCACAAAGTGATAGCATTAATCTTTGACTTAGCGCGTGCGTTGGCGGACGTGGTTGTGCCGTTGTGGAGATCCACGGACGTGGTGCGTGTAGTTAGTTAGTTAGCATATGCATAGGACTAGATGTGATCGTGTGCATGCATAGTTGTTAGCTGGTTAGCTTGTGTGTGGCCGTTGCGTGAGGTTAGGCCAGGTAGTGTTGAACGTGTGCGTGCGTGGCCAAGAGTGGCAGGTGTGCGTGCGCCCGTGTGCTAGCCTGGGTATAAATACCTTTCCGTGTACTACTTGTACGGGGAGAGCCAGCGATGTAGTCATTGAAAAGATAAAGAAGATTAGGGTGGGCGTGCGCCCACGGCGACGTTCGTGAGCCTGCTCGGAATTTCTTGTGTCTTGTGTCTTCTTCTACCTCTAGCCGAGAGTGAGAGAGGGCTGCGGTTCCAACAATTGGTATCATGAGCTTGGTGTCTTGCGCGTGCTTGCCGTGTTGGAGGCGTGGCAGCGATGGCGGCGCTCACCGGCGGCTGCGCGATGGAGCTCCGGGCCGTGTGTCGGCCCATGAAGGTGGGCGGCGCTGTGGCTGACATGGCGCGTGGCAGATGCGGCGGGTGGTGACGTCGTACGTGTGGCGACCACGGAGGCCGCCGAGGCGCTGCGTGGTGGCGCGGCGGCGCAACACGGTGTGGCGGCGTGGAGGCACTGCATGGCGGCATGGAGGCCGCGGCGGTACAGGGCAATAAGACGCGGCGGCGAGCCGGGCGCGACCGGTGCGTGTTATAGGTGCGCAATGGACGCGTCGGGCGCGTCGGGACCGCGGGCGCGCGTACGAGCGTGCGGTTGACGTTGGGAGGAGGCGTATGTCGCCGTGGTGCTCGAGTCCGTGCTTGAGTTCGGCTACATCCTTCTGGCGTTTGTCGTTGGCGGCTGCCATGGCGGACGCGGAGGCGGCACGCAATGAGCGTCTGGTGCTGTCGGGCTCGTCGGGCGCGTCGGATGTGCGCGGGACGTGCAAGACGCACTGGTGCGGTCGGGCTCGTCGGGCGCGTCGGGTGCACGCGGGACGTGCGGGGCGTGAAGGGACGCCAGACGTGTGTCGCCGGCGGAGAAGGAGCTCGGCATGTGTCGCCGGAGTCGTGACGGAGCATGGTGCTACCGGCATCGGTGCGCCAGGTCGGATCCACGGGCTGGCTCACGGCTGTGACGACGACAACGACGCGGGCTGCATCAACTCTGGCGACGGCAGGCACACGGCATGTCGCAGCAGGCACACGGCATGTCGCAGCGGGCACGGAGGCGCGTGATGATGTCAAGCGAAGGCGTTCAAGACGACGGTTGACGGCAATGCATGTCAAGATTAGGAAGGAAATTGATAGCATTAATCTTTGACTTAGCGCGTGCGTTGGCGGACGTGGTTGTGCCGTTGTGGAGATCCGCGGACGTGGTGCGTGTAGTTAGTTAGTTAGCACATGCATAAGACTAGATGTGATCGTGTGCATGCATGGTTGTTAGCTGGTTAGCTTGTGTGTGGCCGTTGCGTGAGGTTAGGCCAGGTAGTGTTGAACGTGTGCGTGCGTGGCCAAGAGTGGCAGGTGTGCGTGCGCCCGTGTGCTAGCCTGGGTATAAATACCTCTCCGTGTACTGCTTGTACGGGGAGAGCCAGCGATGTAGCCATTGAAAAGATAAAGAAGATTAGGATGGGCGTGCGCCCACTGTGGCGTTCATGCGCCTGCCCGAGATTTCTTGTGTCTTGTGTCTTGTGTCTTCTTCTACCTCTAACCGAGAGTGAGAAAGGGCTGCGGTCCAACACAAAGAAAACAAAAACTTGCATTTCTTCAAATTAGGTGATAGACCAAATTGCATAGCAGAAGGGGAAACAAAGCCCTACTAAACGAGGGTGTAGAGGCATTTCAGCAAATCCTAGTAATCATATTGCACCAGCAAATTTGGTCAAATCCGAAATGCGCCAACTATATATCTTGATACATGTTATACAGTGTAAAAGATAATACCCAAGGCCTAGCTGAAATATAGAAGTACTGACACTCAACTGTTGGGCCTTGGATGGAGCTGAAAGAAAACAATTAATATAGTTGAATCACACCAAATTATTTATTTCATATCATCTCTATTGTCGGTCTGTATAAGGTACAGTTCTCATTTCATATCTAAAGTAAGAACCGTGTAGTACCATGTTTCTAGATGTGCCAAAATTTCTTCCAAAGAGCAACTGATTGTGCATAAAAAATTTCACCATTTCAACTAAAGCAGGTTGACGCAAGCACACATCATCACCAAAATTATTGATCCATCCTTCCTCTATGTCATTGGTACATGTAATCGATTCATAGGGTTTGTAGTAAAAAAGAGCAAACTTATCCGCAATATGAGTCCACAAACTTTCGTCGTAGATTTACTTTTGTCCATTAAATTAAAATTAAAGTGGAATGGATGAGGGGTTTGCAGGATTAGTTCGTGTGGTGGCGGGTGTAGCTTTGCTTTCCAGTTTCGTGTTTGGGCCTCTTCTCCGTCATCTTGGTGCATCCTCCGGTGCCGGCATGAGGCATGTAAGCTTTTTTGAAGATTGGTATCTTGGATCTTCCGGCAGCGACAAATGTTTCTTGTGAATTTATCACGGAGGGAGGGTCATTTCGACTCAAGTATTTTTGTAGGAGTTCAAAAGGACTACAGCAAAAAAGATCGTATTGATGATATTTGGATACATAGATTAAGACCACCAAACTAACCATAAAATTCTTTATGAACCAATTATATATTATGATAATGGAGTTCATTGAGGTTTATCAAAAAATTGTATTTGTGTCTTGCATGTTTGTAATCACCTCGCACTTCAGTATATTGTGGTTATCTAACGAGCCAAGTCACATCGATCTTCCCATTTGATAATAACTATATGGTGGCTTATGTAGTGGTGATAGTTGGTACTGAGATTGGTGACTAGACACTCGCTGAGTGATGACTTTTGTCCTGATCGAGTTAGGTTGTGAAGATCGGCACAAGGATGTGTGCAAATTTCATAGTCTAGTTCACTACCCTATACATAACCAGCTAGTTTATTTTTATGTGTATCAATTTGATACGATGCTGTCACTAAAAACTCCTCCTATCGGAAAAATATAAATCAGCTACCTGGTTTGGGATGTGTGCATCCTGCAATGCAGTGATCGGGAATGAACTCGTTGCAGTTGTATCGTCTTACTACAACAGACAACGTCTCAGTCAATTTCTTTTATCAGAATAGCTTGGCCTCTCTGCCTCGATGCATCAATAGAGATACATGATATGTGCCGCACCTAGATAATTTATCATAACAGCTGTGTTGTACCAAAAAGATTTTCTGCAGTACTCTTGTAAGGAGCGCACATTGAACTGACGAGTACCATGCCAATGCTATTTAAGCGGCCTTTGGCACTTGCCTCTGCTTCCCTCGCTAACAATTTTACTCGCAACACTAGACCCGTGGCGTGAACATCTTTTGGTATAGTTGACAATGGATCTAGCTACTCGGGTTATAAAGAGCAAACATATATTGGTAGGCAATGGTAGGTATCGGGGATTTGGTGATATGTAGAGACTGGACGATTTGTTTAGGGTTATGTTAGCGCCCCTGTACCTACTTCTACCATTGGTATGTTACGGTGCTCTCCCTAACTTGTTTTCCAGCCAAAAATCCTACGTATATGGTATGCTGTGAAATCAGTCGCTGGTTGCTGGAAAAAGTCGCTTCGAGAGGAAACCGGCAAAGGCCAAAGTATGGCGTTCGCGCTTTGTTGTTTCTTTATCCGAATGCCTCTTATCTTGACCTTGTAACTGAAATGAGTCACTGAACATTGTATGCAATGAATGACAAACAAGAATGAAATGAAACAAAATGATCAAAGTAAAACTGGATCACTTGTTACACCTACAAATAATGCACCAAACAAGGATAAAAAATCAGAATGTTTGTGTTTACCTCTTGGATAGTGTGTTCAACTGGATCATTACCGTCAGGCAGCATCCAATCTCAGATTTAAATCTAAAATGAAGGAAAAACTATGGGAAATTTTGTAATAGAGACGTGTATAAAGTTGTTAATGCAACAGCAGGGGAAGTATTCCACCAGCATACATAGAGTCCATATGTTCTACATGAAGCCATCTCCCCCAAATCCTACATCGTAGTAACCCGACTCGCAAATAAGTAATTTGCAGCAGGCTATGTACATTACCTTGTCAAATATCTCAACAACTACAGGTCACAGACATAGAGATTTAGTTGATATGCGACACGAGTTCGGCCAGAAGCTCTTCTAGAATGCCGTCACGTATCATTTCAGCAATGTCTGCTCCGAGCATTTGAAGTTCGGGGTGATGGTCCAGCCTTCCAGGGGCAAAGGCTCGACACTGTCCAAAACAAATGGATTGAGTTAACGAGATTGAAAAGAAGCTTCCTATCCTACCTCGACCACAGGAGCAGCTTGTTGTACTTGTTTTCCAGCCATACGAATCATCTCTGCATGTATTGTTGCACTTTTGACCTAGGAACATTTCTTGATTTTCAATAGAGGATGGGTTTTATTAACTCAGAATGAAGCATCAATCGGATACAAACACAACGAGAACACACCTGAACTTTGCATAATTAGGATGTACAAAGCCAACAGGAACACGCGTACACACGAAAACCACGTCAGCAAAGAGCAAAGTCGTAGAAGACCAAAGTTATGCTGAGGCGAGAAAAGAAAGAAATCCCAAAGCGACTAGAACAACGATCGACAAACTATAACAACGACCATATCTGCACCGACCATGTTTTAACGGCACAAGGACAGCGATGTTATTCAACAACAACATCTTCAAGAAGGAATGGCGCTCAAGCGTCACCATCACCGGATCCAACCGCCATAAGTCAGATTCAAGATTTTCACGCTAAAGAACAAGTCCGAGAATATCCGAAGAATGCCTTCAACAAGGTAACAACGTAAAAAACATCGTCATTGCCAGGTATAACTCACACGGTCAGACCTACGGTTTTTACCCCAGAGATCGAGACTGGGTACTGAAAAAACCACAATCAAATCGAAATCAATCATGTATTGTCATCACCACTTTTCCATAATCTCACCAGTTCAATCGATACGCTGATTTTGATCCAGGGAGAGCACCCCGCAACCGCCGCCGTCCGATGATCGCCGCTAGTTGCCGCCGGGGATCTGCCATCCGCCGCCTCGGTGCTACATGCGCCACCGAGGTTCCTCTTCCACGGGGGGAGGTCGTGGATATGCCTGGCAAAGCGACGGGTCTGCTGAGAGACCGTTCCTCGGCCCGGCAGGTGGATTTGTCGAGGAGGCCTCCGGCCCGGATCACCGTCAGAGAGGAGGCTTTCGTGGCCATGGTGGTGGCCGGGGTAGGGGACGTGGGAGATTTCGCCGACCGCCCCCGCCCAGGACTGTTGTTCCTACGGCTGCTACAGTGGAGTCTGACCCTACTTCCACCGAGATCCCTCCTCGAGCGATGGAAGTGGTGGCGCCTTGGCGGTGTTGAGGTTCTGCGGGTGGGGCGGCAGATGAGGCTAACGACAGGTCTGATGCCGAGAGGGCGTCCAAATATGCTCGTAAGAAGGACATGATGATTTGCTACCGTTGTGGTGAGAAGGGCCATTTCATTGCTGAGTGTGTGGCCCAGCTGTGTGAGTCGTGTGGCAAGCCTGCACATGACTCGGGGACTGCCGTTGTTGCGTGACCTGCCTCCGACGCTGAATATTTATGGTGTCTCTGTGCTGAGCTCATGTTTTTGAGTCCCGAGGCGAGAGAGGTCCGGAGGAGACCCCGAGCTTGACTACAGGATTGTGAGAGCGACCAGGGAGAGGTGGTGAGGCACAGATTGTGAGGAGGCTTGGGAGCTGGCACCGGGATTTTAGTTGGGAGTTGGTGCCTATCGAGGACAGGGCTTTTAAGGTTGATTTCCCATCTGTGGATGATTTGCGAGATTGTTGAGCTTTGGCATGTGTAAAGTCCCGGTACTAAGTGTATCCTGGAGTTTAACGAGTGGAAGCAGGTTGAGCCTAAGGGAAAGCCGCTTACACAGGTCTGGTTGCGGTTTTTAGGGGCTCCATCTAAGCCTCTGCAGGATGCTCGTGTGGTAGCCAGTATGGGCATCATGGTTGGAAAGACTGAACAAGTGGATATGGCATTCACACGTGCCCATGGGGTGGCCCGGCTTTTAGTTAGTGTTCTGGATATTGAGTTCGTGCCTGATAGGGTCAACTGGACCTATAGGGGAGAGGTGTTCTCGCTAGAGATCGAGTTTGAGGACACCGATTTATTTGCTGAGGCGATTAATGGCAACGATGTAGACATGCACGACAGGGATGGTAATGCGGGGGCCAAGGGGGCACCGTCAGATGGGCCTACACGAGAGGGGTCTAACGGCTCGCACCCAGCCTCTCAGTCGCCTGGGGATGGGACCGGGGTTGAGCCCGCAGTTTCACCAACAGTGCCCATGACTACGCTGCGTTTTGGGTCTTTTGAGCCAGCTTCAGCACCTCCCAGACTATGGAGTGACCGGGTAGAGTCTGGTGATGATCTTGAGCACACGCTCCCTCCGTTGGAGTTCGAGGGGGCTGCTGGCTTGTTTGCTGGACGGCCGGTAAGGCCTTTGGTTGGTGCTACGGAGAGGAGGCCGGAGGGTGCTTCTCTTCTCCTGGCGCCTCACGTGGACGCGACTCCGGTGACGGCGACTGCGGGGGGGATGGGTTGTGGAGGAGGAGGTTCGGGGCAGGTGGCCTCGTCTTCTCCCATCCCGCACCGATCCCGGGCGTCGGTGGCGTCGGCCCGAGGGGGCGGCTCTTTGGGAGAGGAGCCCGAGGCGGCGGCCTCGGCTCTGTTACTCGATGGTGGCGGTAACCACCGCGCAGCAGCTATGCGTTCGGGGGCGCCGGGCAGGAGGCCTGTCTCCTCCCTCTTCGCCGATGGTCGGGAGGACCGCTTCTCCCTCGCCGAGGCTCCTTCGCTGAGCCCGCGGTTGGGGTGGGAGGAGGTGCGGGCAGGCGGCCCCGCTCCTCTCTTCGCCCCTACCTATGGCGGGGTCCCTGGTGTGGGGCACCCGTCTTTGGGGTTCGGGAGCCCTTGACGCCCTCTCTGGTAACCTCGGCACCACCTCGAGGGTTTCGGTGCAGGTGTTACTAGGGAGGAGGTTATCGCGTTTGGTGGGATCCGGACCCTATCTCCGAAGGGAGACGGATGAGTGCTCGCATTCTCGACATCCCCGAGGTGGATGATATCAGCAGCGGTGCGCTATGAGGCGGCCAAGCTTGGGAGGCTGCTTTATCTTCCGGTATGTCACCAACTTATCTAATTCCTTATTGCATTTTTCTAATGAGGACATTATAAATAATGCAAACCAATTAGGAGTCTCACTAGGTGCTACGGATAGTGAGATTACCAATTCGGTGAATGATCTATTAGATTTGGAGGTGGAGCGTGCTTTAGAGACTATTCGTAATCTTGCAGCAGTTAAACCAATGAATGCTGATGACATTGATGCGTTAGGGGTTAGAGTGCTTGATAATCGTAATGCGGATCTAGCACCCCCAATAATGACTCGAGGAAGATGATGTACCCTAGAGAATGATGCTAGTAATTTTTGCGAACCCGGTCATGAGGACTGGGGGCGTGAGCTTAGTAAACCTAAGCGTAAGTGGAAGCGGAAGATCTATCCCGATTCCGCTGTCCGTAGGAGTGCTAGGATTGAACCACTAAAAATTCCATGATGAATTATGAGAGGAATTTTTGGAACAGAGAGGTCTGAAGGACTTGGCTAAAGAAGATTCCTAGCTGAGGCAGCTTTAGAGCAGCAGTTAGATTTTGTTGCTCTATCGGAGGCGGGAGAGATAACTTTGTGCCCCAGTTTCTCTCTTCTCTTGTAGGTGGTATTGATTTCGATTGGCATTGCCTCCCTCCGCGAGGAAGATCGGGTGGTATCTTACTAGGTGTGAGATGCGATTAAGCTTGAAGTCGAAGTGTAGTGATGGGCGACTTGGCGGTGAAGTTTGAGTTAGGTCTAGGATAGATGGTTTTAACGGGCTTTGGTAGCGGTTTATGGTGCCGCACAGCCCGAGCTTAAACGGAGTTTCGGCGGACCTTGTTCGAATCTGTGGGTCAGAACAGCTGCCGATTTTAGTGGGAGGTGATTTCAATATCATCAGGAGGAGAGAGGAGAAGAACAATGATAACTTTGACGGCAGAAAGATTGAGCGGTTCATGTTCAATACCATTATTGAGAGCTTGGATCTGAGAGAGATTGAGCTTTCTGGTAGAAAGTTCACCTGGGCTAATGCGCTGCCAAATCCAACGTATGAAAAACTTGATCGAGTTCTTGCGAGCGTGGAGTGGGAACAAAAGTTTCCTCTGGTTACGGTGCAAGCTCTTTCAAGAGGAATTTCTGATCACACCCCATTGTTCGTGGACTCAGGGGAGCCGAACCACGTGGGTAACAAGAACACCTTCTCCTTGAGATGTCATGGTTTGGCGTGAGGGTTCTTGGACTTGATTGCTAGGGAGTGGGTTAAAGGTGTTGGTGGCAATCTGCGATTGGCGTTGGCGAGAATAAGATTAGACATCTGAGAAGCTTCTTACGGGGTTGGGCTAAGCACCTCGATGGCGCGTATAAGATTGAAAAGGATAGACTCCTCAATCTTATACAGGCCACTGAACATCAGGCGAATCAATATTTTATTGCCGGTGAGCTTGAGGCTAAAAATGAGGCGGAGAAGAGGTTAAAAGAACTGCTCCGCGAAGAAGAATTGAAGTGGGCTTTGCGTGCTAAAGTCCGCAAAGTGGTCGAGGGGACGCAAATACTCAGTTCTTCCACTTGATAGCTAATGGCAAGCACGAAAAAGCGTATCTTTCAGCTTGAGCAAGGCGAGGCACTATTGTAGGGCAGGATAACCTAAAGACATATATTACCGAACATTATAAGCAGTTATTTGGACCTCCGGAGGATAATTGTGTGTCCCTCGATGAGTCGGGGCGGAGGATGTACCTCAGCTATCGGCTGCCGATAATGATATTCTGGTTGCCCGTTTTGGAGAAGGAGGTGTTTGATGCTATTGCACGATGAAAAACAATAAGGCTCCCGGACCGGATGGATTTCGCAGAGTTCTATAAAAGTGCTGGCACATTATTAAGGGGATTTATTACCTATGTTCCATGATCATTCTCTGGACAGCTTCAATTATTTCACTTGAATTTTGGGACTATCACACTGCTTCCTAAGAAGAGGATGCTGTGAGAATTGAGCAATTCAGGCCGATCTGTCTCCTCAATGTTAGTTTCAAAATTTTCACAAAGGTCGGGACGAACAGACTCACACAGATTATGCATCTTTGTGGTGCAACAGTCCCAAACCGCTTTCATGCGGACGAAATATCCTTGAAGGGGTGGTAGTCCTGCATGAAGCGCTCCATGAAATCCATTCTAAAAATTAGATGGAGTAATTTTTAAGGTGGATTTCGAGAAAGCGTATGATAAGGTCAAATGGCCATTCCTCCAACAGTCATTGCGTATGAAAGGTTTTGATGCAGCTTGCGCCGACAAAGTTGAATCATTTACATAAAAAGGTAGTGTGGGAATTAGAGTTAATGATGACATCGGTCACTATTTCCGACACATAAAGGCCTAAGACAAGGAGACCCGATGTCCCTATCTTGTTTAACATTGTGGTGGATATGTTAGCAATTTTGATAGGAAGGGCTAAGGAAAATGGTCAAGTAGGTGGATTGGTACCTCATCTTATTGATGGAGGTGTTTCCATCCTTCAATACGCGGATGATACAATCATTTTATGGAGCATGACTTGGCCAAGGCGAGAAATATGAAGCTTGTGTTATGCCTTTTGAACAATTGACGGGTTAAAGATTAACTTCCATAAGAGCGAGCTGTTACTGTTTTGGTAGGGCCAAAATTGAACAGGATGCTTATAAACAGTGTTTGGGTGTGAGTTGGGAGAGCTGCCCTTCTCTTATTTGGGGATTCCAATCCACCATCGTAGGTGACAAGCGAGAGAATGGAAGTGCATCGAGGACCGATTTGAGAAGAAAATGAGTTGCTGGAAGGGTAAGCTCATGTCATACGGAGGCCGCTTAATCCTAATTAATTCGGTGCTCATGAGTATGCCAATGTTTCTCCTCTCGTTCTTTGAGGTCCCAGTTGGTGTTAGGAAGAGACGGACTTCTATCGATCGCGTTTCTTTTGGCGGGGTGATGAGCTTAAAAGAAAATATCGGCTTGCTAAATGGGATATCATCGTGAGACCGAAAGACCAAGGGGTCTAGGTATTGAGAACCTAGAAGTTAAGAATAAATGCCTTCTTAGCAAGTGGTTGTGGAAACTCTCATCGGAGAATGATGCTATGTGGGCTCAAATCCTTCGCAGCAAGTACCTCCGGACAAAAACTTTGTCCCAGGTTTGGTCGAGCCCGACCGACTAGCCCATACGGAAAGGCCTGATGAAAGTTAAACAGAGCTTTCTTTAATAGGGCGAAGTTTGCTATTGGAAGCGGCTCGAGTACACGTTTACGGGAGGATACTTGGCTCGGCGAGACACCCTTGGCCATCAATACCCATCTTTGTACCGCATTGTTCAACGGCGTGAGGTGTTAAATAAACCGGTACTTCAATCTACCCCCTTAACATTCAGTTCCGACGAGCGCTAGCGGGCAATCGTTGGGAAGAATGGCTCCGTCTAGTTAGGAGGCGGTGGAAATCCAGCTTTCACAACAACCCGATGAATTCTGCCGGAAGTTGACTAGGTGCTGGAGCATTCACGGTTAAATCAATGTATATTGATGTTATTAATTCGAACTCCATTCCTACGTCCAAACATGTTTGGGATGTCAAAGTTCCTTTGAAAATAAAAGTGTTTATGTGGTTTGTTCATAAACAAGTTATTTTAACTAAGGACAACTTGATTAAGCGTGAATGGATAGGACCTACTAGGTGTAGTTTCTGCGATCGGGATGAGACTATCAAACACCTCTTTTTGATTGCCCGTTGGCCAAGGTTCTTTGGCGACGGTCCACATTGCTTTTAACATCAATCCACGAACTCATTAATGCGTTATTTGGGAGATGGCTTAATGGGATTGAGCGACTTAGCGAAACATATTCGGGTTGGAGTTTGTGCTTTCTTGTGGACTATCTAGAATTGCGAAATGATCGGTTTTAACAGAATATCATGTATACATTTTTGCAGGTCTTATTCGAACTACGGCACTGATCTGTTCGTGGTCGCTACTCACCCAGACGGAGGCCGGGGAGCATATAGTTCTTGGGTCTTTCATTTGGGAGATGGTAACTCGGGATATCTTCAACGGTTTGGATGGTGGTCATGTAATAGGATAGGCATTTAGTATCCCTATCTAGTTTTAGCCAGCCGGTTGTGGCGTTGTTTCTTGGCTAGTTGATGTTTCTAGCCCTCTTTGGCTCTGTGTGAGCTTTACGTGCTTTTATTACTTTTGGAGACCTTTGAACCATGTTGGCACTACTTTATGCGGTTAATAAGATGGCGTATGCATCTTTCGATGCGAGGCCGGAGTCCTTTTTCGAAAAAAACCAGCCAAGACCGACGGCGGCCATCCGCCATCGCGTCGCCAGCACAGAGAGGCCCACTTCTTGAATTATCCCCACGGTAAATCCCTGTCTTCCAACCAACTTTTCTGCTAATCCCAGTTCCCAGGAGGGCTAGTAGGATCTGCTGCGCATTTTTTGCATCTGCTTTTCGGATCTGACAAGTTCTTGTGGGTGGGACTTTTGTTGCATATCTACCAGTCATATGGGGTATTGAATGATATCCTCATGTATTGCAGCAGCTCCCAACTCCTTTTCTTTCTAGCTCTCGACGGTTCTCCACAGAAACCAATGAACCTCCACGCTTGTACTTTCATTAGTTATCATTACATCAGTGTGTGAACTGCTGAAAGACTCTAGAGCCACCACCGAGCCGTTGTTCCAGATCAACAGTAATCCGCCACTGGGACCTTCAGCTTTGACCCCGAAAGCATTTACGAACCCGAAACCGCATATCTCTTATCTGACACTTTTGTAGAAAGATCTTTCGGGAAACGCACCCTATGCCGACGGCCAGGGCCGTCGGCATAGCCCTGACTAGCCGTCGGGACAGGCTTATGCCGACGGCCCCCGTCGGCATAGGGCCGTCGGCAACATATCCGTCGGCGTAGCCAGGATGACCGTCGGCATAGAACGGCCGTCGGCATAGACCCTAAGCCGACGGTGGCCGTACATCTATGCCGACGGTGGCGTAGCCAGGAAACGCACCCTATGCCGACGGCCAGGGCCGTCGGCATAGCCCTGACTAGCCGTCGGGACAGGCCTATGCCGACGGCCCCCGTCGGCATAGGGCCGTCGGCAACATATCCGTTGGCGTAGCCAGGATGACCGTCGGCATAGAACGGCCGTCGGCATAGACCCTAAGCCGACGGTGGCCGTACATCTATGCCGACGGCACTGGCCGTCGGCAAATCCATCGCCTAACGGCGGCTGCCGTCAACTGCTGAACAACGGCGGCTCGCCACGTGGCACCTCTATGCCGGCGGCCGGCCGTCGACATAGAGGTGCCACGTGGCGAGCCGCCGCTGTTCTGGTGCTTGCCTATGCCGACGGCGGGCCGTCGGCTTAGTTTAAACGATGCCGACGGCTGGGCCGTCGGCATAGACGTCTGCGATGTCGACAGCAATCGGGCACCCACAGCGAGAACTAAGCCAGCGGCCTGGCCGTCGGCATAAGCGACCACGTGTCGACCATCGGGAGCTCACGCCGAACTGTCTTGGCGGCTGAGGCCGTCGGCATAGTTTCTGTCCAGATTTTTTTCTTTTTTCTTTCTTTTCAGCTCAATTCATTTGAATATCAACAGGATATATAAGAAGCAGCATATATAAGAAGCGACATCACGTAACGATGAGGAGCAGCATAGCACAACAATATATGCATAAGCATCATCACAATCATAAGCATAAGCACAATCATAAGACATAAGCACAATCATAAGGCATAAGCATATAGAGAAGCACACAAGTCATCTAAAGGATCATCACCACACAAGTCATCTAAAAAACATAAGTATAAGCACACAAGTCCCGAATGGCTTAAGCGCCAGGGGCGTCGAGCACCGCGGAGGTCGTCGCCGCCAAGAGCGCCGAAGCCAAGGTCGTCAGTGCTTCCGCCAGCGCTACCGCCAAGACCGCCTCCACCTCCGCCTCCGCCTCCGTGGATCGGAGTGGTCGGGCTCCGTGTCTCGGAGTGCTGCGAAGACCACCGCCAACGTAGATCCACCTGTTCCTGGATGTTGAAAAGACATATTAATGGGATATATGACTATGTTGAAAGGCATGACATGCTTGGGGTGAATAGATTGGGGATGAACTAACGGCGAGGGCCAGCGTTTTGTGCCACAAACTCCTCAAGGTCGGCAGACCTGGTTGTGCTCGAGGGCATTGTCTTTGGCTGCAATCGAGGACACCGCCGCCGCCATTTCTGAAAAGCCTGCTCGGTGGCGATCCCTCTACACTTGGTGTTCATGAAGCCTCGATGCCACGCCATGGTCTCTGGCGTGTGTACTCAGTGAGCCTACGGTATGACATGATGGAACTCATAAAACTACTAGATGCGGAAAATAAAGTGAGCAATGAAGATAAGAGGAAAATACTTACAGATTGTTGCTCTGAAAGAGGATTGTGAATGGACCTTGGCTGGCTCATGCGCTGGCTCGGGCTCGGGTCGATCCGACGAAGCTGTGTGTAGGAGATAGTCGAAGTGACCACAAGATCGAGAACCGCCTCCCGACCGTGCTCCTTGGGCCCCATGCTCACCACCGCCTGTCTTCCAGATCCGCCACAATGGGGTCGGTGTGTCGGATGTAACCAGATCTGCTGGAGTAGGCCTCCTTCCTCCACGCGTCTTCTTGCCGTAGTACTTGGGCTCGCCAGCTTGGGGTCCTTCCGCGTATGGGCGATCTCCCACTTTGCATGTCCGAGAGCAGCCGCTTCAGTTTCTCCTCCTGCACCACCAAACAGATGTTAGTCATACATAAGAAAGTGATGGTAAATAGAAGAAGAAGAATGTTTAATGGGATTAGTCATACATTAACTGCCTTGTGGAGATAGTGGTTTCGGTTTCCCTGAGCATGTACTCCCTCATTCCCTCGGTTAGCCTTATTTTTGATTCTCATAGCCGCCCAGGCTCTAGCCCCATCACACCAAAGATCCACCAATGCCGCCCAGGACTCGTCTTTTCCATAACACCAATTTGGACACACCTACATAATAAAAGCATAATGGCATGTCAACATGAAACGGTGAAATGTACCACATGGTAATGAAAGCATAATGAAAGCATAATATATGAAATCATAATGAAAAATCTTTTATACTTACCGCCAAGTACTCGTGCTTCTCCAAGGTAATGCCCATCATCCGCGCTTCTTCCTTGGTCATCTTCACACCAAGAACATCGTGGTAGTATGTCGAGATGGCCACATAGCGCACTCGTCTTCGCATCTGGCGGGCCTTCTTCTTGCATTGGCGCAGCACGATCTGGTCCGCTCTAGCCATGCTCGGAAGAACTCGATAGAATTTCTACAATCATGCATGAAACAAGAATGGAAGAAGCCATGAGTTAAATCATTCATGAAACTAGAATGGACTTGTGCTTCAAGAGAACTCACCCGTAAAGTAGTGGTTACGGCCTTGGCATTGGTCTCATGGTCCGCGTGGAGGGCCGCTTCCCGATGGTCCCAGCTCGTGGCCAAAACCCGACGGTCCGGCTGCTGGACCGATCCGGACAGTACAACCCGGCCAAGATAACTTCAGCAAGGCGGTGATGAGGCCGTTGGGAATCGGACCCCTTTAGAATATATCCGTTGCTGTAAAAGAATGAACTATTAGCATGTGACAAGCAAAATAAATAACAACCGGAATATGCATGTGACAAGCAAAATAAGGAACCGCTTACTCTTTTCCCGTGGGCTCAATGAGCCACTTCGCTCCTCGATGGCAGGAACCTGCTTTGGTAGCTTTATGTTGCCACGCAGCCATCCCTTGTTGTCAACCCCTTCCGTCACCACCATCATCCCGCCACCACCCCCTCCTCGCCTGCCTCTCCTCCCAACCTCCTCCTCCTCCTCCTCCTCCTCCTCCTCGTGTGCCTCCTCCACCTCCTCCTCCTCCTCCTCCTCCTCCTCCTCCTCCTCCTCCTCCTCCTCCTCCTCCTCCTCCTCCTCCCTAGAGTGTACCTCACTAGAGGAGGGTACCTCACTAGAGGAGGGCCTCAAGACAACACCCCTAAGTCGGTGAGGTGCGCTCTTTCTGCGCGACCCCTCAGTAGTGGCTCTCCCCGGCACCTCGTCCTCTAGAGGCTCTCCCCACCCCTCCTCCTCTAGGGGCACCTCTCCCTCGACCTCCTGTGAGGAGTCATCGTCAAGTAGCCGAGGGGAGGATTACGTGCTCGACCACTCCGACTAGGCAGGCCGACGACCTTGCGTGGAAACCCACGCCGTCGGCCTTCCCTTGCCCATGTTCCATGAACCTGCATTGAAAAGAGAAAAGCAATTAGTAAATTAATGAAGTGAAGAAAAGGCATGATAATAAACACATTAATAAAAATGCATAAAAGGCATATTCCTAAACTTGAAGCGTACATCTGCTAGAACCCATATGAATCATCACTGTTGTAACCTCTTTCTCGGTCCGTCTCATCATCACTATCAATCATATCATCTTCGTTGTCCGACGGAGGTGGAGGCTCTTCCTCCTCGTCAACGTCTTCATTTAACTTTTCTAGCATAAGTATGTCATTTTCATTGACAATGGTCTCACCATCATTCCGTGCATCGTCGATGTTTGGGTCCACATCATCATCACCCAATGGTCTAGCGTCATCGTTTCTAACCACATCATCATCATCATCATCAGGTTGCTCTTGATAGAACACTCCCTCGTATGTCATGGGGTTAATGTTGTAGTAATCGTCTTCATTCGGGTCTGGTAGCTTACCATGTGGCGACACCTTGAACACAACTTCCCAACCCTTTAGATACACTTTCTGGCATGGGTAAGGCAGATAATATACTTGTGTAGCTTGGGTAGCCGCAATGAAGAGATCGGCTCCGGCATAGACGGTTGATGGTTTAACTTCGACCAAACCAATGGAAGGCGTATGTTTTACCCCCTCCCGTGGATCGAACCATCGGCATTTGAACACGAGCAGACTTAGGGTCTCACGCCTTGGCGGAATTTAACCTCGTATATATTTTGTACCCTTCCGTAGTAGTCTCTGAATTTTGACCGGGGTGTACACTCCGGTATTTATAGTTTTCGGATCGGGCGGCTGTTTTGGTGCTCCTCTGTATGGAAGCGATACCCATTCACATCATACTTTGTACATGTCATGACGGCAGGTCAAAACCCATGGAAACCCATCTCAATTCATCATCCATAGATATGTTCGGATCTTTTCCTACAAGTATAATGGAAATTGTTGCGTGCATTAGTTCGGTTAACTAATAAATGTTGAAGTAGGTATTTAATAGGGAGTGTGGAAATTTACTTTCTCCATGAACCAAGCAACAAATTTTTACGTCCGGGGTTTCCATGACGGAGAAGAGTAAGTGCCTCAGCCTCGAGGGAGGATTCACTCCCGTCCATTCCTCTTGAGCGAAATCACTAAAAAAGATAAGCGGTGTTAGACCGGGACTAAGTGAACATGAAACATGATGATGTGGAAGACATAAAGGAATGGTGTAGTGGTATTACCTCATCCACACTTCCTCAACTTCCTTGATGTTGTGCAAGATATAGAACATGAGGTCCTCCCACTCTTGTCGTGGCATGTTATAAGATTTGAGGCCCCAGCCCTCCCACTTCTTGCGCGCTGAATAGATCGAGCATGGGTTGATACTTGGGCTCTTCTATATTGTATCGAGGCACCTTGTTATGAAGATGGGGAACGTGGTCTGGATAGTATGATGTCCTGAGGTCTGACACCTCCTCTAGGATAACTGCCTCAGCTATGGAAGCTTCAATCTTAGCTTTGTTGGCTTCTATTGAATCGAGAAATTGGATTGTACATCTTTCATCTTTTTGATTTCCACATTTCCGTCGGAGATGCTTGTTCTGCCTCTCAGGGCCGTACTGCCACCGATTTTGCACAGGGCCCCCCAACAATACCTCGTTCGCGAGGTGCAGAATGAGATGTGTCATCGGAGTAAAGAAGCCTGGTGGAAAGATCTTATCTAACTTGACTATCAACTCCGGTGCCTTCTTATGCAATTTTTCAATCACCTCTTTACTTACTTCTTTAGCACAGAGCGTGCGGAAGAAATGGCTAAGCTCGGCAAGCACTCGCCAGACATGCTCGGGGACATAGCCTCAAACCATCACCGGCATTATCCGCTCAATCCATACATGGTAGTCATGACTCTTCAGGCTGGTCACTTTGCCCGTTGAAAGATATTCCCTTACTTATAATGCATAACCATCGGTGAACTTCAAATTTTGTTTCAGCCAGATAAGTTTCTTTTTTTTCTGGCGGTTTAAGGACAAAGTCAGCATCTGGCTTGAACCAGTTTTTTCGACCGCCTGTGGGAGGCTTCATGTTCAGGCGTGGTCTATCACAAATTCTCTGTTGATCGGCTCTAGCTTTTACGTTATCCTTCGTCTTATCAGGAATGTTGAGGATCGTGTGGAAAGGGACTCTGCCACATTCTTTTGATGTGCATCACATCAATATTGTAAGGAAGTTTGAGGTCCTTGAAATAGGGAAGCTGCGAGAAGGGGGTAATGTGAGTCCAGTTGTGCGTCTCACCATATCCCTCGAAGCCTTTGTCTTTGGCTTTGCCTTTGCCTTTGACTTTAGGCTTCAGAGCTTTTAGCTGAGCAAGAACATCTGCCCCCGAAAATGTTGGAATCTCGGTTACTTCATGAACAACCCGGCCTTTCGTGAAGTTCTTCTTGTCTTCCCTGTCGGATGGTGCGGAGGGAGGAACTGTCGATGCAGGTCAAAGGCTACATACTTGCCACCCTTACTCAGCCAAATCATTCAGAGCCTGCATGCACACTGGGCATGGCATCTTACCACTTGTACACCATCCGCAGAATAGAGCATAGCCGGGAAAGTCATGCATGCAATAGTGCAACCAAACTTTCATCAAGAAATTTCTCTGCAGATCCCGGTCGTATGTCAACCTCGGAAAGTACCAAGAATGGTGCAAAGCATCCTGGCGGCTGCATAAACACACCCAATTGCTTCCCGGGTAGTCGGGCCCGGAATGATGAGCGACAAGAACATGGTCTTCCATTGCATTAGGGCACCGGAGGAAGATTGAGCGGAATTACAAACACAGGCCAGCAGCTGTATGGATTGGACGACATACCATATGGATTCAACCCATCACCGATATGGCTATTCGACATTCCCAGCCTCGGCTGCTTCCTCGGGTATTCTTCATCGAATGACTTCCATGCTTCCCTCCCGATGGATGTACGATTTTTTGGATTGTACCTTATACCTTCCTTGTGCCACTTCATCATTTTGGCAGACTCCTTCGTGATGAAAAGGCGCTGCAGTCTTTTATAAAATCAAGATACCAAGAACCTTAATGGGGATGGTTAGCTGCTTTTCTCACCATCCTCACCGACCACCTCAATGTACCGAGACGAACCGCACTTCCTACAAGACTTGTCATCCGCATACTGCGCCTAAACAAAAGGCAATTCTTGAGGCAAACATCTATTTTCTCATAATCCATAGAGAGTGCCTTCATGATTTTCTTTGTATCGTACATGCTTTTGGCAGTTCATGACCCTCGTGGAGGCTGTTAGCCCATACTCCTAGGAATGCTTGAAGCATTTCTGCTACTGCACCGTACTCAGCCTTGACTGCAATCGATTGCGAGATAGCATCCAGCTGAGATATTTTCGCACCCGCATAAAGAGGTTTCTTCGACGAGGCCAAGACCTCCAAGAAGGCCTTTGCGGTTGCCTCCGGCTCCTCCGGTTCATTCTCTGAAGGTGTCGCATTTGCCGTTTCTGCAACAATGACATCATCTAGCATGTCCCTGACCCCGTCGTCCTCATATCCATCGATGCGTTGTCGCATCACCTCCTCTCTACCACGGTCCTGATCGGCTATGTTTATCGGCGGCATGTCAAAGTTTGGCATATATCCGTGCGTGCGAAGGTGCTCACTCATGTCCGTCTGATTTCTACGGTGACGTCTGGCACATCTCGCACAGGGGCATGGTGGGATAATTCTCATTGGACGACGGAATATCTCCTTCAAATACACATCGGTTTTCGCGATCCACTCGATGTTACTCGATTCCGACGGATAAAACCACTGTACATCCACCGATTATCTGCCATCCTCTGCTATTTTGCAAACCACACAACATAATTAAGGATTCACTTAAATTAATCACATCAAATTTTCAGTTTCTACGCGTTGAATCCACCTACATCTCTAATAGGTAAAGATGGGTCCTAATCCCACCGAGGATGTGTACATTGAGTCGTTCTCCATTCTACCCGTTCGAGACAAAATTTGGCAGCACCTCCCCTTGTTCTCCGGATACACGTCTCGTCAAATAGCCGAGAGAATGTGCTCCGGAGAACAATGGGGAGGCGCCGTCAAATCTGTCTCGGGCGGGTAGAACATGGAGAACATACCCAATCTACACATCCTCGGGCTGTCCATGGAAAACGCTGGACAATCCGAATAGCTATGGTGATAAATATGCAATTGAATGCATATTTATCGATGCAACCCTTCGGACGGAGACGCCTAGGTTACGCCAGTTGACTTGAGAATGAAATCTAGTGACATGATTCGTAGCTCACCCTCGGTTGTAGAGGAAGTAGTCGAACAGCGGAGGGACAATCGGGGTCCAACAGATCCTACGACGATCACTCCACCGAGATGGAACACCACAGAACCTGCACCGTATCATCATCAATATCATCATCATCATCATCTATCATCATGTAACAATCATCGAAGCATAAAAAAATCATCATCATCATCATTTATCATGATCCAACAATCATCATCATTTATCATCTCTTCCGCAAAAAAAATGGAAATCTATCATCATCATCATCTAAAAATTATCAAGGCAAAAAAAAACATTATCATCTATCATCAACATCATCATCTATCATCATCAACATCATAATCTATCATCATCAACATCATCATGTATCATCTAATTTTTTTTGCATTTCTCACATTTCTAACTATCATCATACATAATGCATGCATCCATCCATCTAACCATCTATCATCATACATAATGCATCCATCCATAAATCATCTAACTAAATTAAAAAAATTGCTTCAAAGAGGGAGGGAAGGAGCTCACCGTGTGGGAGGGCCGGCTCGGGGAGGCACGGAGGGGAGGTGGAGGGGAGCTCGGGCTCGGGCTAGGCCGACCAGAGCAGCGGCAGAGGAGGGCCGGTGCAGACTAGCCGCCGGCCGGAGCGACGATCGGGCGGCGGTGAGGGAGGAGTGGGCTCGGGGAGGTCCGGCCGGACCGAGCTTGACGAGGGCGCGGCCGAGGGGTGGCCGGGGAGGAGTCCACGCGCCCCACTGCGGCAAGGTAAGGGCGGCGGCGGCGCGAGCCGAGATGACGAGGCCAGGGCGGAGCACGGGTGGGGCGGCTGCGGCGAGTGGCGAGCGAAGGGCGGCGGCGGCCTAGAGCGCGGTGGGGCGGCGACGGAGCAGGGCGAAGGAAGGGTGGCATATCAGCATATCTCAATTTTTTAATTTTTTTTAATTTTTTTAATTTTTTTGTTTATATTATTTATTATTTTTTGTTTTTTCACAACATAGATGTGCCTTATCTAAACAAAAAACATACCCCGATGATATATCGATTGCCCCCATCACGACCGTTGCTGCCGTCGTGCCCTGGGGGGAGCAATGCCACCCGAGCGTCTCACCGGGCCCTCATACATGCCGTACGGTTTGGCCCGGATGTTGCTCCCGGGTGTCCTTATGGGCCGAACTGACACAACCGGGTGGAGAGGTCCACTGGTCAAAGCCCGTCCGTGCAAAGTCAAAGGGCTAGATCGCGTGGTCAAACGCTTCTGAGGTTAGGCGGACGGGGCACTGGGGGGTAGCAATGCCGCCGGCCCGTCGTACCAGGCCCTCATACATGCGGGGTGGTGTGGTGGCATGTGTGACGAGGCGGCACGCGTGTCCGGGGTGTGCCCCCCCACACGGACGGCGCCGCCGCCGCACCTCGAGGGGGCAGACGCGTCGGGTCTACGGAGGGGATCTTGCTGTGGGTCTGCCCGGATGTTGCTCCAAAGTGTTCCTATGGGCTGACCTAACACAACCGGGTGGAGAGGCCCACCGTCAAATCCGTCCATGCAAAGTCAAAGGGCTAGATCCGGTGGTCAAACGCTACTGGGTTAGGCGGGGCGGGGCCCTGGGGTAGCAATGCCACGGAGGCGTCGATCGGGCCCTCATACATGCGGGGTGGTGTGGTGGCATGTCCGAAGAGGCGGCACGCGTCTCCGGGGTGTGGCCCCCCTCACGGACGGCGATGACACGGTAGTAGACGTTCTGCGGAAACGATGCAGCGTGAATATTATTAAATACTCGGAGCGCGATAAAATCATGAGTTTTTTACATGACGTGGGCACATGTGCTATAGGACCGATGGTAATTTTTCATAATTTTTCGTGATGGAGAAGTATCTGAACACTTCCCTCTACGCGGATTGCTCTTCGCGCGTCTATGACTGCGGCCGGCGGCCTCCGGGGGCTAGCATACCGTCAAATCTTGCGTAGGTGGCCTCTCACAAGTGGAAGTGTTGTGGCGGTTGCCCGGCACGCGTCTCCGGGGTGTGCCCCCCCCTCCCTCACGGACGGCGCCGCCGCCGGCACCTGGAGGAGGGAAACGGACGCGTCGGGTCTACACGGAGTGGATGTAGCTGTGGGTTTGGCCCGGATGTTGCTCCCGGGTGTCCCTATGGGCCGAACTGACTCAACCGGGTGGAGAGGTCCACTGGTCAAAGCCCGTCCGTGCAAAGTCAAAGGGCTAGATCGCGTGGTCAAACGCTACAGGGTTAGGCGGGACGGGGGCACTGGGGGGTAGCAATGCCGCCGGCCCGTCGTATCGGGCCCTCATACATGCGGGTGGTGTGGTGGCATGTCTGAAGAGGCGGCACGCGTGTCCGGTGTGCCCCCCCTCACGGACGGCGCCGCCGCCGCACCGGAGTGGGGAAGCGGACGCGTCGGGTCTACGGAGGGGATCTTCTTGTGGGTCCGCCCGGATGTTGCTCCAAAGTGTTCCTATGGGCCGACCTAACACAACCGGGTGGAGAGGCCCACCGGTCAAATCCCGTCCGTGCAAAGTCAAAGGGCTAGATCCGTGGTCAAACGCTACTGGGTTAGGCGGGGCCGGGGCCCAGGGGTAGCAATGCCACCGAGCGTCCGCATCGGGCCCTCATACATGCGGGGTGGTGTGGTGGCATGTCCGAAGAGGCGCACGCGCCTCCGGTGTGGCCCCCCTCACGGACGGCGATGACACGGTAGTAGACGTTCGCGGAAACGATGCAGCGTGAATATTATTAAATACCGGGCGCGATAAAATCATGAGTTTTTACATGACGTGGGCACATGTGCTATAGGACCGATGGTAATTTTTCATAATTTTCGTGATGGAGAAGTATCTCAACACTTCCCTCTCGCTGGATTGCTCTTCGCTGCTTCACGATCGCGGCGGCGGCCTCCGGGCCAGCATACCGTCAAATCTTGCGAGGCGGCCTCTCACAAGTCCGGAAGTGTTGTGGCGGTTGCCCGCACGCTGCGTCTCCGGTGTGCCCCCCCTCACGGACGGCGCCGCCGCCGCACTGGAGGAGGGAAACGGACGATCGGGTCTACACGGAGTGGATGTAGCTGTGGGTTTGGCCCGGATGTTGCTCCCGGTGTCCCTATGGGCCGAATCGACACAACCGGTGGAGAGGTCCACCGTCAAAACCCGTCTGCAAAGTCAAAGGCTAGATCGCGTGGTCAAACGCTGAGGTTAGGCGGGGCGGGGCACTGGGGGTAGTAATGCCGCCGCCCGTCGTCACGGGCCCTCATACATGCGGGTGGTGTGGTGGCATGTCTCAAGAGGCGGCACGCGTGTCCGGTGTGCCCCCCACGGACGGCGCCGCCGCCGCACCGGAGGGGGAAACGGACGCGTCGGGTCTACACGGAGGGGATCTTGCCGTGGGTCCGCCCGGATGTTGCTCCAAAGTGTTCCTACGGGCCGACCTAACACAACCGGGTGGAGAGGCCCACCGTCAAATCCCGTCCGCGCAAAGTCAAAGGGCTAGATCCGGTGGTCAAACGCTACAGGTTAGGCGGGGCGGGCCCCGGGGGTAGTAATGCCACCGAGCGCCGCATCGGGCCCTCATACATGCGGGTGGTGTGGTGGCATGTCCGAAGAGGCGCACGCGCCTCGGGTGTGGCCCCCCTCACGGACGGCGATGACACGGTAGTAGACGTTCTGCGGAAACGATGCGGCGTGAATATTATTAAATACTCGGAGCGCGATAAAATCATGAGTTTTTTACATGACGTGGGCACATGTGCTATAGGACCGATGGTAATTTTTCATAATTTTTCGTGATGGAGAAGTATCTGAACACTTCCCTCTACGCGGATTGCTCTTCGCGCGTCTACGACTGTGGCGGCGGCCTCCGGGGGCTAGCATACCGTCAATTCTTGCGTAGGCGGCCTCTCACAAGTCTGGAAGTGTTGTGGCGGTTGCAAATGCCCGGCACGCGTCTCCGGGGTGTGCCCCCCCTCCCTCACGGACGGCGCCGCCGCCGGCACCTGGAGGGGGAAACGGACGCGTCGAGTCTACACGGAGTGGATGTAGCTGTGGGTTTGGCCCGGATGTTGCTCCCGGGTGTCCCTATGGGCCGAACTGACACAACCGGGTGGAGAGGTCCACTGGTCAAAGCCCGTCCGTGCAAAGTCAAAGGGCTAGATCGCGTGGTCAAACGCTACAGGTTAGGCGGGGCGGGGCACCGGGGTAGCAATGCCGCCGCCCGTCGTGCACGGCCCTCATACATGCGGGTGGTGTGGTGGCATGTCCGAAGAGGCGCACGCGTGTCCGGTGTGCCCCCACGGACGGACGGCGCCGCCGCCGCACTGGAGGGGGAAGCAGACGCGCCGGGTCTACACGGAGGGATCTTCTGTGGGTCCGCCCGGATGTTGCTCCAAAGTGTTCATATGGGCTGACCTAACACAACCGGGTGGAGAGGCCCACCGTCAAATCCGTCCGTGCAAAGTCAAAGGCTAGATCCGGTGGTCAAACGCTACTGAGGTTAGGCGGGGCCGGGGCCCAGGGGTAGCAATGCCACCGAGCGTCGCATCGGGCCCTCATACATGCGGGGTGGTGTGGTGGCATGTCCGAAGAGGCGGCATGCGTCTCCGGGGTGTGGCCCCCCTCACGGACGGCGATGACACGGTTGTAGATGTTCTGCGGAAAGGATGCGGCGTGAATATTATTAAATACTCGGAGCGCGATAAAATCATGAGTTTTTACATGGCGTGGGCACATGTGCTATAGGACCGATGGTAATTTTTCATAATTTTTCGTGATGGAGAAGTATCTGAACACTTCCCTCTCGCGATTGCTCTTGGCGTCTCTGACTGTGGCGGCGGCCTCGAGGCTAACATACCGTCAATTCTTGCGTGGCGGCCTCTCACAAGTCTGGAAGTGTTGTGGCGGTTGCAAATGCCGCACGCGTCTCGGGTGTGCCCCCCCCTCGGACGGACGCCGCCGCACCGGAGGGGAGAAGCAGACGCGTCGAGTCTACACGGAGTGGATGTAGCTGTGGGTTTGGCCCGGATGTTGCTCCGGGTGTCCCTATGGGCGAATCGACACAACCGGGTGGAGAGGTCCATTGGTCAAAGCCCGTCCGTGCAAAGTCAAAGGGCTAGATCGCGTGGTCAAACGCTTCTGAGGTTAGGCGGGGCCGGGGCACCGGGGTAGCAATGCCGCCCGACCCGTCGTGCCGGGCCCTCATACATGCGAGGTGGTGTGGTGGCATGTCGAAGAAGCGGCACGCGTGTCAGGTGTGCCCCCCCTCACGGACGGCCGCCGCACGGCGGCACTGGAGAAGCAGACGCGTCGGGTCTACGGAGGGATCTTCTGTGGGTGCAGCCGGATGTTGCTCCAAAGTGTTCATATGGGCTGACCTAACACAACCGGGTGGAGAGGCCCACCGGTCAAATCTCGTCCGTGCAAAGTCAAAGGCTAGATCCGGTGGTCAAACGCTTCTGAGGTTAGGCGGGATGGGGCCCTGGGGTAGCAATGCCACCGGAGCGTCGCATCGGGCCCTCATACATGCGGGTGGTGTGGTGGCATGTCGAAGAAGCGGCATGCGTCTCGGGTGTGGCCCCCCTCACGGACGGCGATGACACGGTTGTAGATGTTCTGCGGAAAGGATGCGGCGTGAATATTATTAAATACTCGGAGCGCGATAAAATCATGAGTTTTTTACATGACGTGGGCACATGTGCTATAGGACCGATGGTAATTTTTCATAATTTTTCGTGATGGAGAAGTATCTGAACACTTCCCTCAACGCGGATTGCTCTTCGCGCGTCTATGACTGTGGCCGGCGGCCTCCGGGGGCTAGCATACCGTCAAATCTTGCGTAGGCGGCCTCTCACAAGTCTGGAAGTGTTGTGGCGGTTGCAAATGCCAGGCACGCGTCTCGGTGTGCCCCCCCGGACGGCGCCGCCGCCGCACCGGAGAAGCAGACGGACGCGTTAGGTCTACACGGAGTGGATGTAGCTGTGGGTTTGGCCGGATGTTGCTCCGGGTGTCCCTATGGGCGGCCCGACACAACCGGGTGGAGAGGTCCATCGTCAAAGCCCGTCCGTGCAAATCAAAGGGCTAGATCGCGTGGTCAAACGCTTCTGAGGTTAGGCGGGGCGGGGCACCGGGGGGTAGCAATGCCGCCGGCCCGTCGTACCGGCCCCTCATACATGCGGGGTGGTGTGGTGGCATGTCCGAAGAGGCGGCACGCGTGTCCGGGGTGTGCCCCCCCTCACGGACGGCGCCGCCGCCGGCACCTGGAGGGGGGAAACGGACGCGTCGGGTCTACACGGAGGGGATCTTGCTGTGGGTCTGGCCCGGATGTTGCTCCAAAGTGTTCCTATGGGCTGACCTAACACAACCGGGTGGAGAGGCCCACCGTCAAATCCGTCCGTGCAAAGTCAAAGGCTAGATCCGTGGTCAAACGCTACAGGGTTAGGCGGACGGGGCCCGGGGTAGCAATGCCACCGAGCGCCGTGATCGGGCCCTCATACATGCGGAGTGGTGTGGTGGCATGTCCGAAGAGGCGCACGCGCCTCGGTGTGGCCCCCCTCACGAACGGCGATGACACGGTAGTAGACGCTCGCGGAAACGATCGCGCGTGAATATTATTAAATACTCGGAGCGCGATAAAATCATGAGTTTTTACATGACGTGGGCACATGTGCTATAGGACCGATGGTAATTTTTCATAATTTTTCGTGATGGAGAAGTATCTCAACACTTCCTCTCGCGGATTGCTCTTCACGCGCTCACGACTGTGGTCGGCGGCCTCCGGGGGCTAGCATACCGTCAAATCTTGCGTAGGCGGCCTCTCACAAGTCTGGAAGTGTTGTGGCGGTTGCAAATGCCCGCACGCGTCTCCGGGGTGTGCCCCCCCTCATGGACGGCGCCGCCGCCGGCACCTGGAGGGGGAAACGGACGCGTCGGGTCTACACGGAGTGGATGTAGCTGTGGGTTTGGCCCGGATGTTGCTCCCGGGTGTCCCTATGGGCCGAACTGACACAACCGGGTGGAGAGGTCCACTGGTCAAAGCCCGTCCGTGCAAAGTCAAAGGGCTAGATCGCGTGGTCAAACGCTACAGGGTTAGGCGGGACGAGGGCACTGGGGTAGCAATGCCGCCGGCCCGTCGTACCGGGCCCTCATACATGCGGGGTGGTGTGGTGGCATGTCCGAAGAGGCGGCACGCGTGTCCGGGGTGTGCCCCCCCTCATGGACGGCGCCGCCGCCGGCACCTGGAGGGGAGGAACGGACGCGTCGGGTCTACACGGAGGGATCTTGCTGTGGTCCGCCCGGATGTTGCTCCAAAGTGTTCCTATGGGCTGACCTAACCCAACCGGGTGGAGAGGCCCACCGTCAAATCCCGTCCGCGCGAAGTCAAAGGCTAGTTCCGTGGTCAAACGCTACAGGTTAGGCGGGGCCGGGGCCCTGGGGTAGCAATGCCACCGAGCGTCGCGATCGGGCCCTCATACATGCGGAGTGGTGTGGTGGCATGTCCGAAGAGGCGCACGCGTCTCCGGGTGTGGCCCCCACGGACGGCGATGACACGGTAGTAGACGCTCTGCGGAAACGATGCGGCGTGAATATTATTAAATACTCGGAGCGCGATAAAATCATGAGTTTTTTACATTACGTGGGCACATGTGCAATAGGACCGATGGTAATTTTTCAAAAAAAATCATGATGGAGAAGTATCTGAACACTTCCCTCTACGCGGATTGCTCTTCGCGCGTCTACGACTGTGGCCGGCGGCCTCCGGGGGCTAGCATACCGTCAAATCTTGCGTAGGCGGCCTCTCACAAGTCTGGAAGTGTTGTGGCGGTTGCAAATGCCCGGCACGCGTCTCCGGTGTGCCCCCGCCACGGACGGCGCCGCCGCCGGCACCTGGAGGGGTGAAACGGACGCGTCGGGTCTACACGGAGTGGATGTAGCTGTGGGTTTGGCCCGGAAGTTGCTCCCGGGTGTCCCTATGGGACGAACTGACACAACCGGGTGGAGAGGTCCACTGGTGAAAGCCCGTCCGTGCAAAGTCAAAGGGCTAGATCGCGTGTTCAAACGCTACGGGGTTAGGCGGGACGGGGGCACTGGGGGGGTAGCAATGCCGCCGGCCCGTCGTACCGGGCCCTCATACATGCGGGGTGGTGTGGTGGCATGTGTGACGAGGCGGCACGCGTGTCCGGGGTGTGCCCCCCCCCCTCACAGACGGCACCGCCGCCGGCACCTGGAGGGGGGAAACGAACGCGTCGGGTCTACACGGAGGGGATCTTGTTGTGGGTCTGGCCCGGATGTTGCTCCAAAGTGTTCCTATGGGCTGACCTAACACAACCGGGTGGAGAGGCCCACTGGTCAAATCCCGTCCGTGCAAAGTCAAAGGGCTAGATCCCGTGGTCAAACGCTACAGGGTTAGGCGGGACGGGGGCCCTGGGGGGGTAGCAATGCCACCAGAGCGTCGCACCGGGCCCTCATACATGCGGGGTGGTGTGGTGGCATGTCCGAAGAGGCGCACGCGCTCCGGTGTGGCCCCCACGGACGGCGATGACACGGTAGTAGACGCTCTGCGAAACGATGCGGCGTGAATATTATTAAATACTCGGAGCGCGATAAAATCATGAGTTTTTTACATGACGTGGGCACATGTGCTATAGGACCGATGGTAATTTTTCATAATTTTTCGTGATGGAGAAGTATCTGAACACTTCCCTCTACGCGGATTGCTCTTCGCGCTCACGATCGTGGCCGCGGCCTCCGGGGCCAGCATACCGTCAATTCTTGCGTAGGCGGCCTCTCACAAGTCTGGAAGTGTTGTGGCGGTTGCAAATGCCCGGCACGCGTCTCCGGGGTGTGCCCCCCACGGACGGCGCCGCCGCCGGCACCTGGAGGGGGGAAACGGACGCGTCGGGTCTACACGGAGTGGATGTAGCTGTGGGTTTGGCCCGGATGTTGCTCCCGGGTGTCCCTATGGGCCGAACTGACACAACCGGGTGGAGAGGTCCACTGGTCAAAGCCCGTCCGTGCAAAGTCAAAGGGCTAGATCGCGTGGTCAAACGCTACAGGGTTAGGCGGGACGGGGGCACTGGGGGGGTAGCAATGCCGCCGGCCCGTCGTACCGGGCCCTCATACATGCGGGGTGGTGTGGTGGCATGTCGAAGAGGCGCAGCGTGTCTGGTGTGCCCCCCCTCACGACGGCGCCGCCGCCGACACTGGAGAAGCAGACGCGTCGGGTCTACGGAGGATCTTGCTGTGGGTCCGGCCTGACCCACAGCAAGATCCTCCGTAGACCCGACGCGTCCGCTTCTCCAAAGCCGGCAGCAGCGCCGTCTGTGAGGGGGGGCACACCCCGGAGCCCCAAGACGGGCGCCTACGCATGCATGAACACTTTCACATATGCATCAGGACCCGTGCGATGTTTTGGTGACATAGCTACACCCCGAATCCCCCCACCAACCAGAATTCCTTCCGTGTCGGTTTCCCCCTCCGTGACACGGCGATAGCGACGCTCAGAACGGGGCAATTGATATACTATCGGGTATGTTTTTTAGATAAGGCATAATTATCTTATACAAAACAAAACTAAAATAAAGTAAAAATAACAAAACAGAGTAAAATAAAAAAATAAAGTAAAATACACGTATGCCGACGGCCAGGCCGTCGTCATATCTGTGCACACACGGAGGTTGTCCCACGGATCTCTGACGTGGCGTGGCACACGGATCGCTGACGTGGCAGAAGGGCCTATGCCGACGGCTTGGCCGTAGGCATACCTCTCCATCGATATGCCGACGACGCCGCATCGCCTGCCGTCGGCGTAGGGTCAACGTCGTCAAATGGTCAGCGCTGACCGGGCAGGTGGGCCACGGATATGCCGACGGCCTGCCCTATGCCGACGGGCCCCGTAGGCGTACCTCGAGCGGTCCCGACGGCCTTGTCTATGTCGTCGGCCCCGTCGGCATAGATGGATGTATGCCAACGGCTTTTCTACGCCTACGGCCTTTCCGTGGCCGTCGGCATAGGTCCATAGATGCCGACGGGGGCCGTCTGCATAGATGTGGCCGTCGGCAACCCCAGTTTTTCTGGTAGTGAGACCATCCTGGGACGGTGCAATCTTTCTAGATTGTAGATTTCTTGAACTGTCTCGGACCGCCCATACCCGCGAAAGTCCAACACCAGCTGATTCATTGCTCCCGGTGGAACTCCCCGAGGAGCCCCTCCCGCCGATTCTGAGTGTGACAATGTTACCGAAGTACCACTGTTAGTTTTGTACCTTTTGTATCTGATTGTGACAAGCCAAGGCATCCCCCACCATGCTTGTTTCATGGACAATTTGGAATAAGCGAAACACACGAGTTTTCAGGCAAAGTGTGCCCCTCCGACAGTGTTGCTTTCCTCCATCGCCACCTAGGCTAACATTTGCATCACCGCCGGTGCTAAAAAATTAGGGTCTTTTGTTATTGCGCGAGTAATCCGCATGCCATGTACTTGGGTTGTTTGTAACTAACTCTATTCTCTCTTATTTAATGGATGAAGCAAAGCTTTTGCCTTCGTTTAAAAAAAAAGTCTGCGCACTATCTACAGGGTTCAAGTCATCCCAGCCTTTCAATATGCAAATTAATGTACAATATTAGAATGGCTTGTGTAGCTATGCGGTCTCAGGTCTATCCCTTATAAGCAGAGCACAGCTCAGGCTCGTGCCAACACTATATAAGTGACCAGCTAGCGCCCGTCTCTACCTCGATCAATAGTACTTCTGTTCACTAACACAGGCCTCCATGACAAGTGTATTTGTTTACGAGGGAGATAGCTATATATGTGGAGGGGGGAGTAGAGATATTTATAGGCACGGAAGGCATCCGGAAATTTAAGATATCCTGAGAAGAAAGAGCTTGTATATGGCCAGATTAGCATTGCATTTGTAGAAGATGCCCACTCACAGGTTTGATATGATCAGCATAAGTGCGGTGCGTCGTGTGCCTCTATGGTCTGTCAAAAATAAATAAAAGCTCACTGTAATTTTCATATATGCATGTCCGTTGTCTCTGAGGTATACGTATGCACTCGCCGCATACTTCGCGACCTCGGCGATGCATGCTATGTTCCCTGTTTTAGACTCAAGGCATCCATTCCCTGTTTTTTTTAGAATAAAGGCTCGAGACGAGCCCGACTTTGAATTAACAAAGCCATCAACCGACTAGGATTAAATCATCAACCCACGAATAGGAACAGAAAAAAAAACAGCTAAGAAAACATAGTGCTCTGCAACAGCTAGCAAGCTTCATACAACCTACAAGCAAAGATGAAGAGACTAAAGCCCAAGAGCAGCTTGAAGAAGGATGAAGCCCTCCACCGATCGCAGTCCACCACTCAGTGGCACCAAGAAGGCCTTGAGGAGACACAACTAGCAGACTGAAAGTATCACATTGTCAGCTCCATGGGCTGCGGCCAAAACGGATACACCCTCCTCCATCTCCAAAAGGGGCTCCCTGCCCCCTCGCCTGGCACGAGGCGCCGATCCGTCGGAAGATACAAACGCTCTCCCTAGAGCTAAGGGGAGAAACCGCCACCGTTGCCACCAGGAAGACCAAACCAGATCACTGCCAACATGCAGCTCCGAGCTCAACAAAGCGGAACCTGGGTACTGAGTGGGGACTGCACACGAGGAGAAGCAAATGCACGGCGAGGCTGTTGATGACAAAGCTGCCATGGAGGGAGCCCAATGCGGAGCAGAGAGATGCCGCCCAGTTCGCAATTAAAGGCGAACGCAGCTAGAAGCGCCTCCGAGACACCGCAGACTCCAACCACGTAGCCGCCAAACGCCTACCAACGGAGTGTGCTCGCCATCGCCCCAGAACTCACCAAAGGCGGCACCTTCATGAAGGTGACAACGCCATGGGCGTCGCTGCCGCCCAATCCAGAAGGATTTGGGCTTTTGCCCGGGCAAAAAGGGGGAGGGGAGTGCCATAACGGTGCCTACAGGTAGGGGACGGCGCCCGCGGGCGTCGCCGCCGTCGTGGCCGGCTGAATCGGCCTGAATTTCTTCGGGCACTACACCCCCCACCTGCCCCATCTTCGAACCCAGCGCCGGCAGCCTGGGACGACCGAAGACCGGATCTGAAAGGGGACCCGAGCGTTGGAGGCGAAGCCGTCAGATCTGGACGGGCGCCCCCACGGCCCGGCGTCCAACAGCCTCAACCCACCGCCGCCTTGCCGCCCGCCAAGGCAGCCAGCCAGCACCCGCGGCCGCCGTTTGCTGAGGACGGCGTCGCGCCACCACCCGAGGCCGCCGCCTCAGCTCCAGGGCCCCCCATGCGGCCACCTTCCCGGCGGTCACACAAGGCGTGCAGCGACACCTTCGTGGCGACGAGGTGGAGGAGAAGGGGAGGGAGGCCGGAGGCGGGCTAGGGTTGGCGCCGCCCGAGTCGCGACGCGGGGGCTAAGGGGTTAAGGAGGAACTTGATATGATTCCATCCCCTGTTTTTTACAGAAAGCAAATCCGGAATTTCACTGGTGAGACCAGCTTATCAAGAAGAAACCTCCAAACGAACAACATGATTACAAATACTAGAACCGTATTACACCCTAGGTGACACCCTAGAGAATCATTATGAACAGAATGTGATGTTCATAAATGCTGATGAGCAGAAGGATAGTCAACATCAAAAACTGCCGTCATAAAACAGTCCCGACATTGGACACTCTAGCGGACCCCAAAAATATACTTCTCTCTTTAATATACGCCTGCAGAAGCTAAGATCGGTGAGGCCGCTTCAGCCTTCACCGGATCTTAAAAAAAAGCAACTGGGTTTTGTTACCCTAGAGAGCAGCCCTTTGCTACAACAGTGAAACAACTTAGTGCACAGCATGATGCCATTTTCCATGTTCACGCGCATCTGACATATTATTGGACATTTCTTTTTGTTTGATTTGAAGTTGTCTTGCACGTTTCTGCGAAAAAATTAAAACATAGAGAAATAGAACTGGCATATCATTGAAGATTATTTGTAGTACTACAAGATAGATGAGATGAAATATGAGAAACTGCTACACGTATTCAACCACGAAGAAACAAAAAAAATTCTGAATGAGATGATAGAGCAAATTTCGCAAAAAAAGAGAGCAAATGGCATAGCAAAGGGGAAACAAAGACCCAACTAAACAAGGGCATATAGGTATTTCAGGAAATCCTAGCAATCATATTGCACCGGCAAATTTGGTCAGATCCGAAACACACCAACTATATATATCATGATATACATTATGAACCGTAAAAACAATACACAAGGCCTAACTAAAATCTAGAGCTTGGATGGAGCTGAAAGGAAATAATTAAAATAGCTAAATCACAAATTATCTATTTTATATTGAATAATAGCATTTGTAGTGGGGAAAATAGTAAATTACACTAGGAGTCTGTAAACCTAAGCTGTATGTTCAGTTTTGTCCATTAAATTGAAAATTCAAGTGGAGTGGGTGAGGTTATGGTTTGATGGGTTTGTTGGTGTGGCAATGACGGTGGCTTCCCTTTGTAATTTTGTGCTCATGCATGCCTCTTCTCCATCACGTTGGTGCATCATCATGTTCCAGAATGGGGCATGTAAGCGTTTTTGGAGTTCGGGATCTTGGATCTTCTGGCATCGACAAATGTTTTTTGTGAATTTATCACGAAGAGAGGGCCATGTCAACTTAAGTATTTTCATAGGAGTTCTGAAAGACTTCAGAAAAAAAAATCGTATCGATGATATTTTAACATATATAGATTAAGATCACCAAAATAACCATAAAATGCTTTCATGAACCAATTATATATTATTTTTAGAGATAGAATAGATCTCATTGAGGTTTATTCAAACTTGTATTTGTGTCTTGCATGTTTGTAATCCTCTCCCACTTGAAAATTTAGTGGATTGTCTAATGAGCCTACTCGCATTGATCTTTCCATCTGATAATAACTATATGGCTTATATAGTGGTCATGGTTGGTACTAAGGTCGACGACTAGAGATTCGTTGAGTGATGACTTTTGTCTTGATCGAGTTGGTTGGTGATGATCGGCACAAGGATGTGTGCAAATTTCATGGTCTAGTTCACTACCCTGTACATAACTAGTTAGTTATTCTTATGTGTATCAGTTTGATACGATGATGTCACTAAAAACTCCTATCGAAAAGAAAAATCAGCTATCTGGTTTGGGATGTGTGCATCCTGCCATGCAGTGGTTAGGCATAAACTCATTGCAGTTGTATCGTCTTATTGCGACGTTTCTGTCAATTTCTTTTATCAGAATAGCTAGCCCCTCTCTGCCTCAATGCATCAATAGAGGCACATGATATGTGCAGCTCGTAGATAATTTATCATAACAGCTGTGTTGTTTGTACCGAA
The DNA here is from genome assembly GCA_021605205.1 of Aegilops longissima. Classification (NCBI taxonomy): domain Eukaryota; kingdom Viridiplantae; phylum Streptophyta; class Magnoliopsida; order Poales; family Poaceae; genus Aegilops; species Aegilops longissima. The sequence continues at coordinate 33,698,970 of CM038676.1, forward strand.
AAGATTTTCTGCAGTACTATTGTAAGGAGCGCACATTATGCTGTCGAGTGTCATGCCAATGCTATTTAAGCGACCATCTGGCACTTGCCTCTGCTTCCATCGCTTGCAATTCTAGTCGCACCAATATGAGTGTCTTTTGGTATAGAAGACAATGGATCTAGCTACTGGGTCATAAAGAGCAAACACATATTGGTAGGCACGGTAGGTATCAGGGAATTGGTGATATGCACAGACTGGAAAATTTGTTTACGGTTATGTTAGCGTCCCTGTGCCTACTTCTAACCTTGGTAGGGTATGGCGCTCGCCCTACCTTATTTTCCAGCCAAAAATCCTACGTGTATGATATACGCATGCCTGTGCAGTTAGATCAGTTGCTGGTCGCTGGGAAAAATCGCTTGAATAAAAATCAGCTATCTGGTTTGGGATGTGTGCATCCTGCCATGCAGTGGTTAGGCATAAACTCATTGCAGTTGTATCGTCTTATTGCGACGTTTCTGTCAATTTCTTTTATCAGAATAGCTAGCCCCTCTCTGCCTCAATGCATCAATAGAGGCACATGATATGTGCAGCTCGTAGATAATTTATCATAACAGCTGTGTTGTTTGTACCGAAAAGATTTTCTGCAGTACTATTGTAAGGAGCGCACATTATGCTGTCGAGTGTCATGCCAATGCTATTTAAGCGACCATCTGGCACTTGCCTCTGCTTCCATCGCTTGCAATTCTAGTCGCACCAATATGAGTGTCTTTTGGTATAGAAGACAATGGATCTAGCTACTGGGTCATAAAGAGCAAACACATATTGGTAGGCACGGTAGGTATCAGGGAATTGGTGATATGCACAGACTGGAAAATTTGTTTACGGTTATGTTAGCGTCCCTGTGCCTACTTCTAACCTTGGTAGGGTATGGCGCTCGCCCTACCTTATTTTCCAGCCAAAAATCCTACGTGTATGATATACGCATGCCTGTGCAGTTAGATCAGTTGCTGGTCGCTGGGAAAAATCGCTTTAATAAAAAAAGGGGTCTGTCTATTAACATCTAGATGAAGTTGTGACATCAGCAGATGTTATCTTTCGTTCAGCACAAAGAGTCGTTTGCTTTTTGTTTTTCTTTCACATGACCGTGACAAAAAACGCAAGTGAAGAAGTTGCGCTGCCTAGGTATCAAACCAGGCCCACAATAGTGGGAACAGCAGCTCCTACCACTCTAATATGTAACAATTGTTGCTTTTTGGAAGGCTGGAAATATATAAGAACATAGTACAGCTTCCAGATTAAAAGACATGTTTAGAATTTTCTTAAACTTTTTTATTTCCGGTTGTGAACAATTTTGAATTTCGAATATTTTTAAAACACACACAATTTTAAATTTCGAAAAGTAAATTTTTAAATGTGAATAATTTTTATAATTCCAAACATTTTTTGAAAAACAAAAACAAAATTTGGTATTCCGTACAACTTTTCATGAACAAATTTTGAAACACAGACAACTTTTTGAAAATCCCTGAACAGTTCTTAAAGTGTGGCCATTTTAGAAAATTCTGATTTTTTGAAAAACATGAATATTTTTTAATTTTAATTTTAGCATATTTTTTCAAGAAAAATATTTTTTGCACCATTTAAAAAATATTGACATTTGAAAAATGTTCATGTATTTCAAAAGAATGTTGGTGATGTTTAAAAAACAACATTAAAAAAATCATGGCATTTTCTTGAAAAAACATTTATGCAGTGTAAAAGAATGATCACGTAATTTTTTTAAAGTTCCATACCATTTAGAAAATGAACAGCCAGAATTATTAAAAAATGTTTACCATGTACTCTAAAAAATGCTCGGGCCTGTATTTGAAAAAATATTTATCATGTATTTTTTTTAAATGTTCAACATGCGTTAAAAAATGCTTCATGTGTATACCGAAAAATATACAACGTGTATGACAAAAGTTGACATGTATTTACTCTCTTGAAAGCATGTAGAGTGGCCTATGTCGATGGGACAAAGACTCTAGTGTGTGCATTACAAGGCAACTAGTATTTTGTTATGGAAGTTCGTTAAAGAATGTTCTTGTTCTTCGTTGAAAGAAATGTTGGACATGCAATTAACCTTCAACAACGCCAATCCCGTAACCCGACCCAACCACGCCCAGTTGTGGTAGTATGGAAGATGTGCAATGCAGCCAGGGGGTAACACTAGTAGTTGCAAAATCGAGGGTGGGATGAAACAAACTATGGGACCAGTTGCGAGTCGAAGGTGGAATTGCAACTGAGATGAAAAACAAAGCATATGCCTAGTTGCGAGTCGAGGGTGAGCTTGCAACTAGGCGAACTACGAGCGAGTTGCAAGTCAGATGGGCTTACAACTGGGACAACGACAAACTACGATCCCAGTTGCGAGTCAAGGGTCGACTTGCAACTAGGATAAAACAAACTACGGTCCCAGTTGCAATTCAAGAGTGAACTTGCAACTGGGATAAAAGACAAAACACATGCCTAGTTGCGAGTCAGGGGTAGTCTTGCAACTAGGATAAAACAACCAACATGCTCAGTTGCGAGTCGAAGGTGGACTTGTAACTAGGATAAAAAAAACTACGATCTCAGTTGTGAGTCAAAGGTGGACTCGCAACTGAGATAAAAAACTAAAAAACATGTCCAGTTGCGAGTCAAGGGTGAATTTGCAATTGGGACAACCAAAAAACTATGGACCCAATCGCGAGTCGAGAGTGGACTTGCAACTGGGACATCAACAAAACTATGATCCCAGTTGCGAGTTGAGGATGGACTTGCAATTAAGATAACCATGAAACAATGAGCCCCGTTGCGAGTCAAGAGGCAACTTGCAGTTGGGGTAAGACAAACTACAGTCTCAGTTGCGAGTCAATGGGTGGATTTGCAACTGGCATAAAAAACGCATGCGTAGTTATGAGTCGAGGGTGTGTTCGCACCTGGGAGAACTATGAGCCCGGTTGCGAGTCGGTTGTGGACTTGTAAGTGGGACAATTACGAAACTACAAGCCCAGTTGCGAGTCAAAGGACGACTTGCAACTGGGATGAAACAAACTACAGTCCGAGTTGCGAGCCAAAGGTGGACATGCAACCGGGATGAAAGACAAAATGCGGGCCTATTTGTGAGCCAAGGGTGAGCTTGCAACTAGGATAAACCAAACTACGACCTAGTTGTGAATCGTGGGTGGACTTGTAACTAGGACAACTAGGAAAAACTACGATACGAGTTGCAAGTCAAGGGTGGACTTGTAACTAGGACAACAACAAACTATGAGCCCAATTGCGAGTTAAGCGTGGCCTTACAAGTGGAATGAAAAACAAACCATTGACCCAGTTGCGAATCAATGGTGACCTTGCAACTAGATGAAACAAACTACGGGCCTAGTTGTGAGTCAAATGATGGACTTGCAACTAAAAATTACACAAAACTACGACACCGGTTGCGAGTAGCGGGCGGACTTGGAGCCGAGACAAAAAAGGCGCCCCCATAATTGCATGTCGGGGTGGAGTTGCAACTGGGGACAAAAATGGGCCACCTCCCGCTAGTTGTGTGTCGATGGACTTGCAGCTATGTCAGATGGACTTGCCACTGGCACAAAAGGGTTTGGCTCTCCCTCCTCCCCGATTACATATCCAGGATGGACTTGCAACTAGGAAAATACGGGCATAATAGCATGTCGGGAGTGGAGTTGCAACTGGGAAAGAAATATTTTACCCCTCCCAAAGTTGCATGTCGAGGGCGGACTTGCAACTAGGACAAAAATAGTGGCCCCGCAATTGCATGTCGAGGCTGGAGTCACAACTGGAGACAAAAGTGGGTCTCCCCTATCGGTCTCAAAACCGGCAGATCTCGGGTAGGGTGTCCCGAACTGTACTCTAAGGATCGAAGGTAGCAGGAGGCAAGGACACGATGTTTACCCAGGTTCGGCCCCTATTAATGGAGGTAATACCCTACTTCCTGCTTGATTGACTTTGATGAGTATAGGGGTTACACAAGTTGATCTACCTCGAGATCGTAATGGCTAAACCCTAGATGTCTAGCTTGTATGATTGTGATCGCCCCTAAGGACTAAACCATCCGCTTTATATAGGCACCGGAGGGGACTAGGGTTGTACAAAGTCGGTTTACAGAGGAAGGAAACTACACATCCGGACGCCAAGCTTGCCGCCCACCCAAAGGAGAGTCCCATCCAGACACGGCAAAAACCCTTCTATCTTGTATCTTCACGGCCCTTCAGTCCGGCCCATGTCACATAGGCCGGCTCCCTGAGGACCCCATAATCCAGGACCCCCTCAGTAGCCCCCGAACCTGCCTTCAAAGACGATGTTGTATCCGTCTTCATGTCTTTGGATTTGCAAGGCGAGTTCCCCATAGTGCTCCATATAGTTCGGCCTTTACATTTAAACATTACACCCTTCAGCCTCTGTGCTGCCATCGCCTCGGCTTCCACGTGTCAGACGAATATGAAGGGTCTAAGTATTTTTACAGGTAGCCCTTCGACCACGTAGGGAAGGCGCTTATTTAAAGAGATTGAATCTCAGATGCCATTCCTCACCAGGCGAAAATCCTTTAGAGCTTGCCATAGGAAACCAACCAAAGATGGCCAACGCTCCTAGTTCTTCCTCGCGCCCCCATGGCCCTCAAGAAGGCAACTGGGAGAGCTGCTCGGTGCCCCACGCCCAGTTGACCAAGCTTCAGGCACAGGGATACCTCCCTCCATCGTATCTAGTCCCCGTTCGGGCGGAATTAACTACCTTCAACAACGAAGACCTGGCGGAGAACTTCCCCAATCCCAATAAAGGGGAGCGGGTATGCTTCGTTTCCTTGCTGGTGAGGGGCGTGGGATTTCCAATCCACCCTTTCCTCAGAGGTATTCTGGAGTATTACGGTCTCCAACTGGACAACCTCACGCTAGGCTCCATTCTACACATCATGGGCTTTCTTGCTCTTTGCGAGCTGTTCCTAAGCTGCGAGGCTCATTTCGAGTTATGGAGGAAATATTTCTGCCTCGTCCCCTGCTCCCAGAAGGGATCCATATTCGAGGTGGGCGGTGCCGAAGTATGGCGTATAGGCGGAACAGGATACCTGTCCGGCACTCTGAAGAAGGCATCCGAAGAGTGGCCCTCCGTGTGGTTCTACAGCGAAGATGTTGTCCTCTCGGACCCAATTCGGCAAGGTCTTCCTGAATTTCCCCCCGCTCCTTTAAGAAGCGCGCCAGTTGGCGTCCCCGAAGCTATGAAGAAGAAGACAGTGCCGAGATTAAGAGGCTAGCGAACAAGATCAGAATAATTGCCCACTCCAGACTATCTATAGTCGAGGTAATGGCGATCTCAATAACGCGGTGCGTTCAGCCGCTACAATCCAGAGGGCTTCCCATGTGGCATTACAACAGGGAGGACGACACATCACGCTATGGGCACAAGGGTCCGGCCAATTTTGCCGCTTTGGCCGCCACGTTAGCTGACCTTTTCAAAGGAGAAAAGGAAGACTTTACTCGCCTGAAGTGCCGAGAAGGCTTCTCCATGTATAACCCCATTGACTGGGTGAGTCTTTGATCACAAGCCTTACTCAGCCATTTTCCTTAACTATGCTTTTAGCCAAACTTAATCCGGCTACCTTTAGCTGGAATGGAGAAAGGTCGTCGCGGGGATCTACAGCCCCGCTCCGTAGCCGGAGGACCATAATCAAGACCTTGGTCCTGGATTTGAAGAGGATCCAAATATATTTGTAGATTTTAAGGATGGAGTCTTTTATCAGACGAGCTATGACGGCACGGAAGTGGCTATTATAGCCAATTACCCTGGCCTTCTCCCTTCCTCTCATGTAAGTACCCAGGAGAAATCTCCTAAAAAAAAGTTTTCCCGTCGCGACTCACCCACCATAGTACATCGTGCTCCCAAGGGGCGATGCTCGCTCCATCGTACTGCAGCAAAGGCATCCTCTAAGAAGACGACGCTTGCAAAGGGTGCGTCTCTGAAAAGAAAGGCGAACGATGATATAGCCAGGCCCTCTCCTTCGTCGAAGAGGTATAGTCCTTTAACACGCACTCAGTGGACAGATCGGACGATGATGTTTCCTGCCATGCCATATTGCAGGAGGAGTGTACGCCGGACTGTATCCGGAGACATGGCCAGCTCTGCACAGACTAAACTAGCCCCGGACCCTGCTACGTCTTGAGCTTGCGTTGGTTTTCCTTGAAGAGGAAAGGGTGATGCAGCAATAGTAGCATAAGTATTTCCCTCAGTTTTTTAGAACCAAGGTATCAATCTAGTAGGAGGCTCCTCAAAAGTCCCACACACCTACACAAACAAACAAAGAGCTCGCAACCAACACAATAAAAGGGGTTGTCAATCCCTTCACGGCCACTTGCGAAAGTGAGATCTGATAGAGATAGTATGATAAGATAAATATATTTTTGGTATTTTATAATATAGATCGATTGGAAAAGTAAAGATGCAAATAAAAGTAGATTGAAAGCTTATATGATAAAAGATAGACCCCGGGCCATAGGTTTCACTAGTGGCTTCTCTCAAGATAGCATAAGTATTACGGTGGGTGAACAAATTACATTCGAGCAATTGATAAAAAAGCAAATAATTATGATATTATCTAGGCATGGTCATGTATATAGGCATCACGTCCGTGACAAGTAGGCCAACTCCTGCCTACTGATACGTCTCCAACGTATCTATAATTTATGAAGTATTCATGCTATTATACTATCCTTCTAGGATGTTTTATATGCATTTATATGATATTTTATATGATTTTTGGGACTAACCTATTAACCTAGAGCCCAGTGCCAGTTTCTGTTTTATCCTTGTTTTAGAGTATCGCAGAAAGGAAAACTAAACGGAGTCCAATTGACGTGCCACTTGACGGAGATCATTTTTGGACCAGAAGAAGCCCACGGAGTACCAGAAGCAGGCCAGAAGAGTACTGGGATGCCACGAGGGTGGTGAAGGGGAACGTAGTAATTTCAAAAAATTTCCTACACACACGCAAGACCATGGTGATGGCATAGCAACGAGAGGGAGAGTGTCCGTCCACGCACTCGTGAGACCGAAAGCGAAGCGTTATAACAACGCTGTTGATGTAGTCGTGCGCCTTCACGATCCGACCGATCCAAGCACCGAACGTACGGCACCTCCGAGTTCTGCACACGTTCAGCTCGATGACGATCCCCGGACTCCGATCCAGCAAAGTGTCGGGGATGAGTTCCGTCAGCACGATGGCGTGGTGACGATGATGATGCTCCACCGATGCAGGGCTTCGCCTAAGCTCCGCGACGATATGACTTCTCCGGCGCAGGGCTTCGCCTAAGCTCTGCGACGATATGACCGAAGTGGAATATGGTGGAGGGGGGCACCGCACACGGCTAAGGAACGATCCGTAGATCAACTTGTGTATCATGGGGTGCCCCCTGCCCCCGTATATAAAGGAGCCAAGGGGGGGTGCGGCCAGCCCTAGGGGAGGCGCGCCTGGAGGAGTCCTACTCCCACCGGGAGTAGGACTCCCCCCCCTCTCCTAGTTGGATTAGGATTGGAGGAGGGGGAAGAGGGAAGGGGGCGCCGCCCCCCCTCTCCTTGTCCTATTCGGACTAGAGGGGGGAGGGGGGCGCGCGGCCTGCCTGGCCGGCCCTTCCTCTTCTCTCTTATGGCCCATCAAGGCCCATAGACCCCCCGGGGGGTTCCGGTAACCTCCCGGTACTCCGGTAAATTCCCGATTTCACTCGGAACCTTTCCGATGTCCAAATGTAGGCTTCCAATATATCAATCTTTATGTCTCGACCATTTCGAGACTCCTCGTCATGTACGTGATCACATCCGGGACTCCGAACTACCTTCGTACATCAATACTTATAAACTCATAATGAACTCGCATCGAACGTTAAGCGTGCAGACCCTACGGGTTCGAGAACTATGTAGACATGACCTAGAACCATTCTCGGTCAATAACCAATAGCGGAACCTGGATGCCCATATTGGTTCCTACATATTCTACGAAGATCTTTATCGGTCAAACCGCATAACGATATACTTTGTTCCTTTGTCATCGGTAAGTTACTTACCCGAGATTCGATCGTCGGTATCCAATACCTAGTTCAATCTCGTTATCGTAAGTCTCTTTACTCGTTCCGTAATACATCATCTCACAACTAACTCATTAGTTGCAATGCTTGCAAGGCTTATGTGATGTGTATTACCGAGAAGGCCCAGAGATACCTCTCCGACAATCGGAGTGACAAAACCTAATCTCGATTCATGCCAACTCAACATATACTTTTGGAGACACCTGAGAGTACCTTTATAATCACCCAGTTACGCCAGACGTTTGGTAGCACACAAAGTGTTCCTCCGTAAACGGAGTTGCATAATCTCATAGTTGCAGGAACTTTGTATGAGTCATGAAGAAAGCATAAGCAACATACTAAACGATCAAGTGCTAAGCTAACGAAATGGGTCATGTCAATCACATCATTCTCCTAATGATGTGATCCCATTAATCAAATGACAACACATGTCTATGGTTAGGAAACATAACCATCTTCGATCAATGAGCTAGTCTTGTAGAGGCATACTAGTGACTATCTGTTTGTCTATGTATTCACACATGTATTATGTTTCCGGTTAATACAATTCTAGCATGAATAATAAACATTTATCATGATATAAGGAAATAAATAATAACTTTATTATTGCCTCTAGGGCATATTTCCTTCAGTCTCCACTTGCACTAGAGTCAATAATCTAGATTACACAGTAATGATTCTAACACCCATGGAGTCTTGGTGTTGATCATGTTTTGCTCGTGGAAGAGGCTTAGTCAACGGGTCTGCAACATTCAGATCCGTATGTATTTTGCAAATCTCTATGTCTCCCACTTGGACTTGGTCCTGAATGGAATTGAAGCATCTCTTGATATGCTTGGTCCTCTTGTGAAATCTGGATTCCTTTGCCAAGGCAATTGCACCAGTATTGTCACAGAAGATCTTCATTGGTCCCGATGCACTAGGTATGACACCTAGATCGGAAATGAACTCTTTCATCCAGACTCCTTCATTTGCTGCTTCGAAGCAGCTATGTACTCCGCTTCACATGTAGATCCCGCCACGACGCTTTGTTTAGAACTGCACCAACCGACAGCTCCACCGCTTAATAAAAATACGATCCGGTTTGCGATTTAGAATCGTCCGGATCGTGTCAAAGCTTGCATCGACGTAACCATTTACGACTAGCTCTTTGTCACCTCCATATACGAGAAACATATCCTTAGTCCTTTTCGTATTTCAGATGTTCTTGACCGCTGTCCATGATCCACTCTGGATTACTTTGGTACCTTCCTGCCAAGCTTACAGCTAAGCATACGTCGGTCTGGTACACAGCATTGCATACATGATAGAGCCTATGGCTGAAGCATAGGAACATTTTCATTTTCTCTCAATCTTCTGCTGTGGTCGGGCATTGAGTCCGACTCAATCTTACACCTTGTAATACGGTAAAAACCTTTCTTTGCTCGATCCATTTTGAACTTCTTCAAAACTTTATCAAGGTATGTGCTTTGTGAAAGTCCAATTAAGCGCCTTGATCTATCTCTATAGATCTTGATGCCCAATATGTAAGCAGCTTCACCGAGGTCTTTCATTGAAAAACTTTTATTCAAGTATCCTTTTATGCTATCCAGAAATTCTATATCATTTCCAATCAACAATATGTCGTCCACATATAATATCGAAATGCTACTGAGCTCCCACTCACTTTCTTGTAAATACAGGCTTCTCCAAAAGTCTAGATAAAACCATATGCTTTGATCACACTATCAAAGCGCTTATTCCAACTCCGAGAGGCTTGCACTGCACCATAAAATGATCGTTGAGCTTGCACACTTTGTTAGCACCCTTTGGATCAACAAAACCTTCTGGTTGCATCATATACAACTCTTCTTCTAGAAATCCATTCAAGAATGCAGTTTTACATCCATTTGCCAAATTTCATAATCATAAAATGCGGCAATTGCTAACATGATTCGGACAGACTTAAGCATCGCTTCGGGTGAGAAAGTCTCATCGTAGTCAACCCCTTGAACTTGTCGAAAACCTTTTGCAACAAGTCGAGCTTTGTAGACAGTTACATTACCATCGGCGCCAGCCTTCTTCTTAAAGATCCATTTATTCTCAATAGCTTGCCGATCATCGGGCAAGTCTACCAAAGTCCATACTTTGTTCTCATACATGGATCCCATCTCAGATTTCATGGCTTCAAGCCATTTTGTGGAATCTGGGCTCACCGTCGCTTCTTCATAGTTCGTAGGTTCACCATGATCTAGTAGCATGACTTCCGAATAGGATTACCGTACCACTCTCAGTGCGGATTTTATTCTGGTTGATCTACTGAGTTCAAGTGACAACTTGATCTGAAGTTTCATGATCATTATCATTATCTTCCTCGCTAATCTGGTGTAGTTGTTACGAAACTGATTTCTGTGATGAACTACTTTCCAATAAGGGAGTTGGTACTATTACCTCATCAAGTTCCACTTTCCTCCCACTCACTTCTTTCGAGAGAAACTCCTTCTCTAGAAAGGATCCATTCTTAGCAACGAATGTCTTGCCTTCGGATCTGTGATAGAAGGTATACCCAATTGTTTCCTTTGGGTATCCTATGAAGACACATTTTTCCGATTTGGGTTCAAGCTTATCAGGTTGAAGTTTTTTCACATAAGCATCGCAACCCCAAACTTTCAGAAACGACAACTTTGGTTTCTTGCTAAACCATAGTTCATAAGGCATTGTCTCAACAGATTTTGACGGTGTCCTATTTAACGTGAATGCGGCCGTCTCTAAAGCATAACCCCAAAATGATAGTGGTAAATCGGAAATAGACATCATAGATCGCACCATATCTAGTAAAGTATGATTACGACGTTCGGACACACCATTACGCTGTGGTGTTCCCGGTGGCGTGAGTTGCGAAACTATTCCGCATTGCTTCAAATGTAGACCAAACTCATAACTCAAATATTCTCCTCCACGATCAGATCGTAGAAACTTTATTTTCTTGTTACGATGATTTTCAACTTCACTCTGAAATTCTTTGAACTTTTCAAATGTTTCAGATTTATGCTTCATCAAGTAGATATACCCGTATCTGCTTAAATCATCTGTGAAGGTGAGAAAATAACGATATCCGCCACGAGCTTCAACATTCATCGGACCACATACATCTGTATGTATGATTTCCAATAAGTCTGTTGCTCTCTCCATACAACCGGAGAACGGTGTTTTAGTCATCTTGCCCATGAGGCACGGTTCGCAAGTACCAAGTGATTCATAATCAAGTGATTCCAAAAGTCCATCCAGTATGGAGTTTCTTCATGCGTTTACACGATATGACCTAAACGGCAAGTGCCACAAATAAGTTGCACTATCATTATCAACTCTGCATCTTTTGGCTTCGACATTATGAATATGTGTATCACTACTTGTCGAGATTCAACAAGAATAGACCATTCTTCAAGGGTGCATGACCATAAAAGATATTACTCATATAAATAGAACAACCATTATTCTCTGATTTAAATGAATAACCGCCTTGCATCAAACAAGATCCAGATATAATGTTCATGCTCAACGCCGGCACCAAATAACAATTATTTAGGTCTAAAACTAATCCGAAGGTAGATGTAGAGGTAGCGTGCAATCGCGATCACATTGACTTTGGAACCATTTCCCACGCGCGCCGTCACCTCGTCCTTTGCCGTGCTCGTCTATTCCGTAGTCCCTGCTTCGAGTTGCAAATATTAGCAATGTAACCAGATCAAATACCCAGTGCTACTACGAGCTCTAGTAAGGTACACATCAATAACATGTATATCACATATACCTTTGTTCACCTTGCCATCCTTCTTATCCGCCAAATACTTGGGGCAGTTCCGCTTCCAAAGGTCGATCCGCTTGCAGTAAAACACTCAGTTTCAGCTTAGGTCCAGACTTGGGTTTCTTCTCTTGATCAGCAACTTTCTTGCTGTTCTTTTGAAGTTTCCTTCTTCTTTCCTTTGCCCTTTTCTTGAAACTAGTGGTCTTGTTGACCATCAACACTTGATGCTCTTTCTTGATTTCTACCTCCATGCTTTTAGCATTGCGAAGAGCTCAGAATTGTCTTAGTCATCCCTTGCATATTATAGTTCATCACGAAGCTCTTGTAGCTTGGTGGCGTGATTGGAGAATTCATCAATGACACTATCATCCGGAAGATTAACTCCCAGCTGAATTAAGTGATTATTATACCCGGACATTTTGAGTATGTGCTCACCGATGTAACTATTCTCCTCCATCTTGCAGCTATAGAACTTATTGGATACTTCATATCTCTCAATCCGGGCATTTGCTTGAAATATTAACTTCAACTCCTGAACATCTCATATGCTCCATGACGCTCAAAACGTCGTTGAAGACCCGGTTCTAAGCCGTAAAGCATGGCACATCGAACTATAGAGTAGTCATCAGCTTTGCTCGCCAGACGCTCACAACTTCGGCGTTGCTCTCGCAGCAGGCTCGCACCCAGCGGTGCTTCCAGGGCGTAATTCTTCCAGGCAGCAATGAGGATAATCCTCAAATTACGGACCCAGTCCGTAATTGATACCATCATCTTTCAACTTTGCTTTCTCAAGGAACGCATTAAAATTCAACGGAACAACAGACGAGCCATCTATCTACAGAAACATAGACAAGCAAAATACTATCAGTACTAAGTTCATGATAAATTTAAGTTCAATTAATCATATTAAAAACTCCCACTTAGACAGACATCTCTCTAGTCATCTAAGTGTTTACGTGATCCAAATCAACTAAACCATGTCCGATCATCACGTGAGATGGAGTAGTTTCAATGGTGAACATCACTATGTTGATCATATCTACTATATGATTCACGCCGACCTTTCGGTCTCCGTGTTCCGAGGCCATATCTGCATATGCTAGGCTCGTCAAGTTTAACTCTGAGTATTCTGCGTGTGCAAAACTGGCTTGCACCCGTTGTAGATGGACGAGAACTTATCACACCCGATCATCACGTGGTGTCCGGGTACTACTTAACTTTTAGCAACGGTGCATACTCGTGGAGAACACTTCTTGATAATTTTAGTGAGAGATCATCTTATAATGCTACCGTCAATCAAAGTAAGATAAGATGCATAAAGGATAAACATCACATGCAATCAATATAAGTGATATGATATGGTCATCATCATCTTGTGCTTGTGATTCCATCTCCGAAGCACCGCCATGATCACCATCGCCACCGCGCGACACCTTGATCTCCATCGTAGCATCGTTGTCGCCTCGCCAACTATTGCTTCTACGACTATCGCTATCGCTTAGTGATAAAGTAAAGCAATTACATGGCTTTTGCATTTCATACAATAAAGCGACAACCATATGGCTCCTGCCAGCCACAATAACTCGGTTACAAAACATGATCATCTCATACAATAAAATATAGCATCATGTCTTGACCACATCACATCACAACATGCCCTGCAAAAACAAGTTAGACGTCCTCTACTTTGTTGTTGCAAGTTTTACGTGGCTGCTACGGGCTGAGCAAGAACCGTTCTTACCTACGCATCAAAACCACAACGATAGTTTGTCAAGTTGGTGCTGTTTTAACCTTCGCAAGGACCGGGCGAGCCACACTCGGTTCAACTAAAGTGAGAGAGACAGACACCGCCGTCACCTTTAAGCAACTAGTGCTCGGAGCGGTGAAACCAGTCTCGCGTAAGCGTACGCGTAATGTCGGTCCGGGCCGCTTCATCTCACAATACCGTTGAACCAAAGTATGACATGCTGGTAAGCAGTATGACTTATATCGCCCACAACTCACTTGTGTTCTACTCGTGCATATGACATCAACGCATAAAACCTGGCTCGGATGCCATCAAGGGGAACGAGTAATTTCAAAAATTTCCTACGCACACGCAAGACCATGGTGATGGCATAGCAACGAGAGGGAGAGTCGTCCGCCCACGCACTCGTGAGACCGAAAGCGGAAGCGTTATAACAACGCTGTTGATGTAGTCGACGCCTTCACGATCCGACCGATCCAAGCACCGAACGTCACGGCACCTCCGAGTTCTGCACACGCTCAGCTCGATGACGATCCCGGACTCGATCCAGCAAAGTGTCGGGATGAGTTCCACAAGACGACGGGTGGTGACGATGATGATGCTCCACCGATGCAGGGCTTCGCTAAGCTCCGCGACGATATGACTTCTCCGGCGCAGGGCCGCTAAGCTCCGCGACGATATGACCGGTGGAATATGGTGGAGGGGGCACCGCACACGGCTAAGGAACGATCCGTAGATCAACTTGTGTATCATGGGGTGCCCCTGCCTCGTATATAAAGGAGCCAAGGGGTGCGGCCAGCCCTAGGGAGGCGCGCCGAGGAGTCCTACTCCCACCGGAGTAGGACTCCCCCTCTCCTAGTTGGATTAGGATTGGAGGAGGGGAAGAGGGAAGGCGCCGCCCCTCTCCTGTCCTATTCGGACTAGAGGGGAGGGGGCGCGCCCTGCCTGGCCGGCCCTTCCTCTTCTCTCTTATGGCCCATCAAGGCCCATAGACCCCCGGGGTTCCGTAACCTCCCTGTACTCCAAATTCCGATTTCACTCGAACCTTCCGATGTCCAAATGTAGGCTTCCAATATATCAATCTTTATGTCTCGACCATTTCGAGACTCCTCGTCATGTCCGTGATCACATCCGGACTCGAACTACCTTCGTACATCAATACTTATAAACTCATAATGAACTCACATCGAACGTTAAGCGTGCAGACCCTACGGGTCCGAGAACTATGTAGACATGACCTAGAACCATTCTCGGTCAATAACCAATAGCGGAACCTGGATGCCCATATTGGTTCCTACATATTCTACGAAGATCTTTATCGGTCAAACCGCATAACGATATACTTTGTTCCCTTTGTCATCGGTATGTTACTTACCCGAGATTCGATCGTCGGTATCCAATACCTAGTTCAATCTCGCTATCGTAAGTCTCTTTACTCGTTCCGTAATACATCATCTCACAACTAACTCATTAGTTGCAATGCTTGCAAGGCTTATGTGATGTGTATTACCGAGAAGGCCCAGAGATACCTCTCCGACAATCGGAGTGACAAAACCTAATCTCGATTCATGCCAACTCAACATATACTTTTGGAGACACCTGAGAGTACCTTTATAATCACCCGATTACGTTGTGACGTTTGGTAGCACACAAAGTGTTCCTCCGGTAAACGGGAGTTGCATAATCTCATAGTTGCAGGAACTTTGTATGAGTCATGAAGAAAGCATAAGCAACATACTAAACGATCAAGTGCTAAGCTAACGAAATGGGTCATGTCAATCACATCATTCTCCTAATGATGTGATCCCATTAATCAAATGACAACACATGTCTATGGTTAGGAAACATAACCATCTTCGATCAATGAGCTAGTCTTGTAGAGGCATACTAGTGACTATCTGTTTGTCTATGTATTCACACATGTATTATGTTTCCGGTTAATACAATTCTAGCATGAATAATAAACATTTATCATGATATAAGGAAATAAATAATAACTTTATTATTGCCTCTAGTGCATATTTCCTTCAGGTGGGGGGCGCGCCCACCCCCCTAGGGCGCGCCCCCTACCTCGTGGACAGCCTGGAGACCCCCCTGACGTGAAATCAACGCAAAACTCTTCTATATATACCCAAACTTCCGAAAGAAACCTAGATTGGAAGTTCCGCAACAAGAAGCCTCTATAGCCACGAGAAGTCAATCTAGGCCCTCTCCGGCACCTGCGGAGGGGGCCATCATCATCGGTGGCCATGGAGGAGTATCCTGAGGGGCCATCATCACCATGAAGGCCAAGGACCAGAGGGTGGAGGCCATGGAGGAGGAAGCACAAGGGGGAGAACCTCTCCTCCTCTCTTCATGTGGCGCCAGTAGTGCCATCGGGGAATCATCACCACTGTGATCGTCTTCATCAACATCACCATCATCATCACCATCCTCATCTCTTTTACGCGGTCCACTCTCCCGCACCCCGTTGTAATCCCTACTTGAACATGGTGCTTTATGCCACATATTATGATCCAATGATGTGTTGCCATCCTATGATGTTTTGAGTAGATATCTTTTGTCTTTGGGTTGATTGATTATCTAGATTGGTATGAGTTGTATGTTTTACTTTGGTGCTGTCCTATGGTGCTCTCCGTGTCGCGCAAGCGTGATGGATTCCCGCTGTAGGGTGTTGCAATACGTTCATGATTCTCTTATAGTGGGTTGGTGAGTGACTGAAACACAAGCCCGAGTAAGAGGGATTGTTGCGTATGGGAATAAAGAGGACGTGATGCTTTAATGCTATGGTTGGGTTTTACCTTAATGATCTTTAGTAGTTGCGGATGCTTGTTAGAGTTCCAATCGTAAGTGCATATGATCCAAGTAGAGAAATTATGTTAGCTTATGCCTCTCCCTCATATGAAACTGCAATAGTGATTACCAGTCTTGTTAACAATTGCCTAGGACAATTCCGCACACCGATCCATCATTATTCCACACTCGCTATTTATATTATTTAGTAATATATTCTAACTTTATGATAACAGCACCTACTTTTATATTTTAGCTCACCGATATCATACCAAGTTATCCTCTTCATACCCACAACGTAGTTTTATTTCTCGTTTCTAGTTTGAAGCAACCGTTCGGTGTACGTAGAGTCGTATCAGTGGCAGATAGGGCTTGAGAGAATATTGATCTTACCTTTAGCTCCTTGTGGGTTCGACGCTCCATACTTATCACTTCCACCTTTGGAAAGTGCTACGATGATTCCTTGCACTTGGGGATTATCAAGCTCTTTTCTGGCGCCGTTGCCGGGGAGCAATAGCGTGGGGTTGATATTCTCGTGTGTGCTTGTTTGCTTTCTTCACTAAGTAGATTTTGTTTTTCCTTTTTGTTTATATTTAGTTGTGGGTGAAACATACAAAAAAATTTAAAAGATTGAAAATACAAAAAAATTTACTTGCCTTTATGCCTAAAAAGTTTTTCGAAAAGAGAAGTGGCTGGAAAGTTATGCATTGAAGAAGTGAGGGTCGACCATGAGCACTTGTGTTCATGCTCACGGAAAAAATGTAGAATTTTTCATGGAATTTTCTCTGTAAATAATTATCCCCTTGTATATATACATTGTATTATAAAAATAATGTGCCAAGCTTTGGTTTTAGGATGATTAGATTGTTTGTTTACTATGTGCAGTACAAAAACAGAAACTTTGGCTGTAGTGCATGAATTTACATTTTTTACTGGAAAGTCAAATGGGTCTGAAACTTTTTGCGTATTACTTCTGTACAAATTGTTCATAAATTTAGTTCATAATTTTAGGAGTTACAGAAGTTTACCAAACTTCCAGATTACTACAGACTGTTCTGTTTTTAACAGATTCTGTTTTGCGTGTGTTGTTTGCTTATTTCGATGAATCTATGGCTAATATCGGGGGGTATGAACCATAGAGAAGTTGGAATACAGTAGGTTTAACACCAATATAAATAAAGAATGATTTCATTACAGTACCTAAAGGTAGTGATTTGCTTTATTACACTAACGGATCTCACAAGTTTTGTTAAAATTTTGTGTGGATGAAGTGTCCGAAGGTCGAGGAACTATCAATATGAGAAGAATAAAGAGAGGCAAGAGTTCAAGCTTGGGGATTCCCAAGGCACCCCAAGTAAATATTTCAAAGGATACTCAAGCATCTAAGCTTGGGGATGCCCCAGTTGGCATCCCATCTTTCTTCTTCAACAATTATCGGTATACCTCGGTTTTTGTTTTGTTCACATGATTTGTGTCCTTTGTGTTTTTATTTTTCTTTAAGAACCATGCTAGTATGATATGTCCCTTCATCAATTTATATAATAATTCATGTGCTTCACTTAAATCTTTTAAGTATGATCTTATAGAATTGCTCTTTGTGCTTCACATAAATCTTTTGAGTATGGTTTTATAGAATGGTTCATGTGCTTCACTTATATATTTTGAGCTTGGATATTGGTTAGTCTATGTTAATTGTAGAATGCTCCATGAACTTAACTTATATATTTTGGAGTATGAATAATGCTATCATTTAAAGTGGGTTTGGAAGAGTGTCAACTTTAGGAATTAGTTATCCCACTATTTTGGAGGTGTTGAATCTTAGTGTCATATTTATGAAAGTGGATTTGGAAGAGTGTCAACTTTAGCTAGTAATTATTCCACTATCTCGGAAGAGGTTCAAATTGAGTATGAGAACAAAGTTGCTATCCATGATACTACTGAAAATTATTATGAGGGAGGAATACATGCTTGTAGGAGTTACAATAATATCCAGTTTCCTTTCTAAGTGCTTAAAGTTTTGAAGTTATACTTGTTTTGCCTTCCTATGCTAGTTGATTATTGTTCCCATAAATTGTGTGCTCACAAAATCCCTAGGCATAGTAAGTTGGTTAGATTCAAATGTTCTAGTCATATTCTTCATGATGCTCTCGTTATGTTTCAATTCTTATCTTTTATGTGAGCATCATTGAAATCATCATGCCTAGCTAAAAGGCATTAAAGAAAAGCGCTTGTTGGGAGACAACCCAATATTTACCCTTACTGTTTTTGTGTGTGTACATGATTAAGCTACTGTAGTAATCATGTTTTTTATATTTTGTTTCAATAAAGTGCCAAGTAAGACCTTTGGGAAGACATGGGTGCAAGTTCATGTGATCTTGCTGTAAAAAACAGAAACTTTGCGCTCAGGAGATTAGCTGTCATTTTTACAGAAGAGTGCTTTTTAGTTGATTCTTTTTGCAGAAGATTAATAGACAAATTCCTCACGTCCACCAATTTATTTCATAATTTTTGGAGTAGCATAAGTATGGTTATTGTTCATATCATTACAGACTGTTTTGTTTCTGACAGATTCTGTTTTCATTGCATAGTTTGCTTGTTTTCTAGTTTCTATGGCTTATATTCCTCAATATAAATTGTAGAAATGATATGGTACAGTAGGCATTGTGTGAGAAAAATTATGAACCTTGTCTTTAACAATACCAAAGTGAATGGTTTGCTCTTTATCATACTAACCTATCTCACGAAGTTACGTTAAGTTTTGTGTGATTGAAGTTTTCAAGCTTTGGGTGAGATATCGATATGAGGAGAATAAGGAGTAGAAAGACCCTAAGCTTGGGGATGCCCAAGGCACCCCAAGGTAATATTCAAGGAAGACTCAAGCGCCTAAGCTTGGGGATGCCCCGGAAGGCATCCCCTCTTTCGTCTTCAAAACTATCGGTATACCTTACTCGGAGCTATATTTTTATTCGTCACATGATATGTGTTTTGCTTGGAGCGTGTTTTCAATTTTACTTGCTGTTTGAATAAAATATTTTGATCTGAATTATTGAATGGAAAGAATCCTCCCATGGCTAGTTAATTATTTGACCACTCAGTGTTCTTCACTCATATCTTTTGGAGTAGTTTGTCATTTACTCGTGTGCTTCACGTATATCCTATGAGTAGATGGTTGAATAAATTGAATGTCATAAACCTGAATTTATATATGTTTCATATGCTTATAACTTGGGGAGTAATGACTTATATAGGTAGTAAACTTATTAAAAGTTAGCAAACATAGAATTCGTCACTTGAACAATTCATGAAAGAATATTGAAGGAAGAGAGGTTTCACATGTAAATATACTATCTTGGACATCTTTTATGATTGGGAGCACTCATTAAAATATGACATGCTAAAAGAGTTGATGTTGGACAAGGAAGACAACTTAATGGGTTATGTTTTCTTATATCTGAAATAAAGTATATTGTCATGGATCTTCCAACATGTTGAGCTTGCCTTACCCCCTCATGCTAGCCAAATTCTTTGCACCAAGTAGAGATACTACTTGTGCTTCCCAAAACCCTTAAACCAGTTTTGCCATGAGAGTCCACCATATCTACCTATGGATTGAGTAAGATCTTTCAAGTAAGTTGTCATCGGTGCAAGCAATAAAAATTGCTCTCTAAATATGTATGATTGATTGGTGTTGTCAGGACCCCGATTCCAAGTTACATCGATCTAGCCGGTAACACCTCATATCACTTTGCGGCCTCACGCACGGTATTCCCACGGGTGTCGCCTTACCATGGCCCGGGACTGTTTGCGCCTTTTGGCTCACGTATATGATAGTGTCGCTACCATCCATATAACAGAGAACCCGCGTCGACATAACTAGTCGTGAACCCAAAGTCGCACTAACTTATAGGGACAGGCATACATGAATCAACATCGAGCATGTCGGTCAGCAGCGTGCGAATCCGGGCTGTAGCACTGGGCTAACAGGACTCCGGGAACCCGGGCTGTAGCAGGTTAGGCAGGACTCCGGATGTCACCGCATGACATTTCCCCGAAGGGACAGACACAGGAACGAAGTGAATCACATGCCGGCCAGTCAGTGTTCCGAGCAGAGTCTGGGCTAGCAGGACTCCGTGAACCGGGCTGAAGGGACTACTATGGCTCATGGAAGCACAAGACTACATTTCCCCATAAGAGAGGCTACCAAGGATAAACAACTAGGTTGTCGGATCCCACACATACCAAGCATTTCAATCATACACACAATATGCTCGATATGTGTAAATACAACATGGCATCACAACATAACTCTACGACTCAAGTATTTATTCATTAGGCTCCGAGGAGCGAGATATTACAAACATGGGTCTCATGACCCAACATTCAGAGCATACAAATCAAAGCACATGCGGAAGCTTAACATGTCTGAGTACAGACATCTACAAATGAAAAAGGCTTAGAAGCCTGACTATCTACCAGATCCTGCCGAGGGCACAAGATCGTAGCTGAGGTATCAAGCTAAACATCGAAGTCCACATGGAACAACTAGCGAGACTGACATCTCTCTCCAAAACATAAAATAGGCAAACGTGAGTACAAATGTACCCAACAAGACTTACATCAGAACTAGCTACATATGCATCGGTATCAATAAAGGGGTGGTGGAGTTTAACTGCAGCAAGCCAGCTTTGACTCGGTGGCTATCCTAAACTACGACTGCAGGTAACTCTTTTGAGGTGGCGCACACGAGTCCACATATTCATCATATCAATACACCACTATGGATCCGCTCCCGTCTTCCTACGAGAACGCCATCCATAGCACTCACGCTTATCTTGCGCATTTTAGAGGATCCACTTTCACTTGTCTATGAACTGATATAGGTAACCCAGAAGTCCTTTATCGCGGACACGGCTATTCGAATAGATGATGTTAACCCTGCAGGGGTGTACTTCTTCACACACGCTCTCACCACTTACCGCCGTTTACACGACATGTACACGGCAACCTTCAAGCGGAAGCCCAACGTGGGTGTCGGCCACAGCCTACCTAAACACTCAAGTCTCTAGTCCAGGTTTATCGCTTATTCAGGTTCCATCCGCAGGGAGTCCGGCCGAGGTTTCCACATACGGCCCCGAACGATGTGTACAGGGTTCCGCGACACCAAACGGGCGCCCGACATACCCGGCCACGTGCCTACCGCATCACAGCCCACCCCTCGGGTCAGCGCTGCCCACGGCCTCCAACATACTACAAACACCAGAAACTACTTGCAACTCCTGGACATAGGACAAGGGTGATTAAGAAGCCGAGAGGGTCCATTGGTTTCGGGCCCAATGCGTGGTATTAGCTGTTTCATGGATCACAAACACAGAACTCAGTTCCTGAGGACGGCTTCAATGAGACAGCCCACCATGTACTCCTACATGGCCTCTCACCACTACCTTTACCAAATCGTGTTCGCACACTTAGCTCACACACAGTAGGACATGTTCACACACCTCTGATTCATCCCCGATGAATCAGACCTGACTCAACTCTAAGCAGTAGCAGGCATGACAAACAATCATGAATGAGTAGGCACTACAGGGCTCAAACAACTCCTACTCATGCTAGTGGGTTTCATCTATTTACTGTGGCAATGAAAGGTCATGCAGAGGATAAAGGGGTTTAGCTACCGCAGCAACTAACAGATGAATCGTTGTTGTCCTAATGCAGTAAAAGAAAGCAGGAGCGAGAGAGTAGGATTTTATCGGAATGAACAAGGGGGTTTTGCTTGCCTGGCACTTCTGAAGATATTATAGCTCTTCATCAGTGTCATCGATCTCATCGTCGAAACCACATCTATCGAGAGGGGACAATTATCGGCAAACAAAGAGGGACACAATCAATGCAATGCAACAATTATGATGCATGATAATGTCATGGCAATATGCTGTTGATTGAGCTAATGCAACTAGCAACCATATTAAATGAAGTTGGTTTGAACCAAGGGTTCAAATTCAAACTCCATATGTGCTTATTTAAATGTCAATTATGCAATTGCCATGTACAGAAACCCTAGGTTGTTCAAACATGCATGCAAATGCAATAAACATATTCCTTGAATTTTTCTGATAATTTTTCATATATAATTTATTTCATTCTGAGCTATAGATTAATTTTTATGAATTTTTTAAGTTAGCACTATTTTCTGAAATTCCCTGGATAAGAATAAATCCAGAAAAGCCTATTACACACAAGATTATGTCCACGCTGACCTCAAGAGTCAATCGACCGGTCCAGGTCAAACCTGTCTTGGGTCCCGTGTGTAAGTACTTAGTTAAACTAATTAAGTTTAATTAGCATTAAACTAACACTAACCTAGTTTAGTTAGCGGCCTGGGGCCCACACGTCAGTGACCCAGGGGGGTCAAACTGGGCCCACCCAGTCAACGGTCCGCGGGTCAACTTGCCGGCGTTTAGCCGCCGGCGAGTCCAGACGCGGCGGTGCGCTGCGGGATCCGCCTACAGGGCGCCGTTTGGCGCGCGGAGCACAGCTACGGGATGCGGACGCTCGTCCGCATCCAACCGTGGTGGTGGCGCGGCCGGGGAGTGGCCGGAGTGGTGCCGGCGACGAGGTCGGCGGCGGCCGAAGCTCGGGTGCAAGTGGGGATGCGGCTGTGGTGCGCAAACGAGCGCGGCGAGGTGCTACGGAGGCTCTACACGATGCGGGGAGCGCGTTGGGCGCATGCCCGGGACCAAATGGTCACCGAAGCATCACCGTTGATGAGTGCGGGCGGCGGCGCTTGCGGGTGAGCGCGGTGTGGTCGCTACGGTGCGCGACAGAGCGAACGGAGAGGGGGAGGACGGGCAGAAGCTCACGGTGATCGTCGTGGGGTGGACGGCGAGCTCGGGGGATGACCGGAGCAAACGGGGCGGTGGAGGCGATCTCGGCGGCCGCAGGTTGAAGACGACCACGGTGAAGACGAAACAGAGCATCCCGACTCACTTGGCACGGTGAGGAGGAGGAGAAGGTCGAGGAGGAGCTCTGGGATGCGTCGGGGACGTGGGGCAATGGCTGTGGGCGCGGGGTTACGGCGGCGCGTCCATGGAGGCTTCGGCCATGGCGGGGAACGGGCGAGGGAGAGGCTATGGGGGCGAATGGAGGGGTCCAGGGGGTCGGGCGACGACGTGGAGGTCGTCCAGACGTCCAGGGGCGCGGGCGGCAAGCAGGTGGCGCCGTGGCGAGCTCAGGCACGCCGGCGCTCACCTCTCTGCCTACGTGGCGAGAGGAAGCAGCTGACTGGCCATGGGCCAGCACAGTGCTGGGCCGCCAGGTGAGCGCCAGGCGAGTGCCTAGGTAAGTCTCTCTCTCTCTCTCTCTTTAATTTGTTTCTGTTTTCTATTTTTCTTTCTTTGTTTTGATTTGATTTACAAACCAAACCATTTTAAAACTTTCTGTAAATTTTTATGTGAGCTCAGGGAGCTACCAAGGTCACATGCAAACTTAAAAAAATACTTGAACTTTATTTCTTATATAACAGAAATAAATTCAACTCAAATATGTTATTGATTTAATTCAAAGGCCCAAAACAAATATCTCTGAGATTCCAAAAATATTGTTTTGAGTTTTACCTCTTGCCAATATTTTCAGAGACTAAGAGGAACATTTTCTTCGACTTCCTTGAAAAGATTTTAATGTTGATTATTTTTTAAGTGATTTCTGAGGGTTTCAACTAACCTCAATTCAACTTTCAGAAATTATAGACATGATGCATGAGTGCAAATGCAACTATTTCACTCAGGTATTCTAGGGCTGTGACAGGTGTGGAGGAAATAAGCTTTGTACGAACTTGTGATGTGGAAGAAATATAAGCGACAGATTGCATAATAAAGGTTCATATCACAAGGGGCAATATAAAGCGACATTCTTTCGCATTAAGATTTTGTACATCCAACCCTGAAAGCGCATGGCAACCTCTGCTTCCCTCTGCGCTATCTTTTATTATTATCTTCTACCTTATGCAAGAGTCATGGTGATCTTCACCTTTCCTTTTTACATTTTATCCTTTGCCAAGCACAGGGTGTTGGAAAGATCCTGATACATATATCTAATTGGATGTAAGTTAGAATGAGCTATTATTGTCGACATTACCCTTGAGGTAAAAGGTTGGAAGGCGAAACTATAAGCCCCTATCTTTCTCTGTGTCCGATTAAAAATCCATAACCACAAGTATTGCGTGAGTGTTAGCAATTGTGAAAGACTAAATGATAGTTAAGTATGTGGAGTTTGCTAAATCAAAGCTCTGACATAGACTCTTCCTGAAAATAAGATGAATTGCAATTGTTTGATGACCGAGAATATTGTTTGTTAGTTTTCAAGAAAGTTTATGATCTATACTTTAACATGTGAGTAGCTTGTTACTTTATCGTGAGAAGTTTTATGAGATGAGCTATTGTTATGACATATAATGATGCTAGAAAAAGTGATTGGAATTATCATTGATCAAACTTATGCACTTGGTAGCATTCACACTTCTTAAATTATTTCTTTTATCATTTACCTACTCGAGGACGAGCGGGAATTAAGCTTGGGGATGCTGATACGTCTCCAACGTATCTATAATTTATGAAGTATTCATGCTATTATACTATCCTTCTAGGATGTTTTATATGCATTTATATGATATTTTATATGATTTTTGGGACTAACCTACTAACCTAGAGCCCAGTGCCAGTTTTTGTTTTATCCTTGTTTTAGAGTATCGTAGAAAAGGAAAACTTAACGAAGTCCTATTGACGTGCCACTTGACGGAGATCGTTTTTGGACCAGAAGAAGCCCACGGAGTACCAGAAGCAGGCCAGAAGAGTCCCGGGCTGCCCACGAGGGTGGGGGGCGCGCCCACCACCCTAGGGCGCGCCCCCCTACCTCGTGGACAGCCCGAAGAGTCTCCTTTGATGTTCTCGGGGTACGTGGGTATATATAGGAGGAAGAAGTACGTCGGTGGCCATCCGAGGGGCCCACGAGATAGGGGGTGCGCCCAGTAGGGGGGGCGCCCTCCACCCTCGTGGCCGCCTCGGCTGCTTCTTGACTTGCACTCCAAGTCCTCTAGATCACGTTCGTTCCAAAAATCACGCTCCCGAAGGTTTCATTCCGCTTGGACTCCGCTTGATATTCCTTTTCTTGAAATACTGAAACAGGCAAAAAACAGCAATATGGGCTGGGCCTCCGTTAGTAGGTTAGTCCCAAAATGATATAAATGTGTAAAGTAAAGCCCATAAACATCCAAAACGGGTAATATAATAGCATGGAACAATCAAAAGTTATAGATACGTTGGAGACGTATCAAGCATCACCAAGCTTAATTCCTGCTCGTCCTCGAGTAGGTAAATGATAAAAACAGAATTTTTGATGTGGAATGCTACCTAGCATAATTCTCAATGTAATTTTCTTTATTGTGGCATGAATGTTCAGATCCAAATGATTCAAAATAAAAGTTCATATTGACATAAGAAATAGTAATACTTCAAGCATACTAATCAAAGCAATCATGTCTTCTCAAAATAACATTGCTAAAGAAAGTTCATCCCTACAAAATCATATAGTTAGGCTATGCTTCATTTTTGTCACACAAAAATGCTCCCAAATTATACACCCCCGATGACAAGCCAAGCAATTGTTTCGTACTTAAATAATCTCAAACTTTTTCAACTTTCACGCAATACATGAGCGTGAGCCATGGATATAGCACTATGGGTGAAATAGAATATGATGATGGGGATTGTGTGGAGAAGACAAAAAAGGAGAAAGTCTCACATTAACGAGGATAATCAACGGGTTATGGAGATACCCATCAATTGATGTCAGCATGAGGAGTAGGTATTGCCATGCAACGGATGCACTAGAGCTATAAATGTATGAAAGCTCAACAAAAGAAACTAAGTGGGTGTGCATCCAACTTGCTTGCTCACGAAGACCTAGGGCATTTTGTGGAAGCCCATCGTAGGAATATACAAGCCAAGTTATACAATGAAAAATTCCCACTAGTATATGAAGTGACAACATATGAGACTCGCTACATGAAGAACATGGTGCTACTTTGAAGCACAAGTGTGGAAAAAGAGATAGTAACATTGCCCCCCTTTTTTTATTTTTTTTCTTTGGCCTTACTTTTTGGCCTTTTTTTCTTTGGCCTTTCTTTTTTTCTTTAGGGACAATGCTCTAATAATGATGATCATCACATTTTTAATGATTTACAACTCATGAATTACAACTCAAAACTAGAACAAGATATGACTCTATATGAATGCCTCTGGCGGTGTACCGGTATGGGCAATGAATCAAGAGTGACATGTATGAAAAATTATGCATGGTGGATTTGCCACAAATATGATGTCAACTACATGATCATGCAAGGTAATATGACAATGATGATGTGTGTCATGATGATAAACGGAACGATGGAAAGTTGCATGGCAATATATCTTGGAATGGCTATGGAAATGCCATAATAGGTAGGTATGGTGGCTGTTTTGAGGAAGATATAAGGAGGTTTATGTGTGATAGAGCGTATTGTATCACGGGGTTTGGATGCACCGGCGAAGTTTGCACCAACTCTCAAGGTGAGAAAGGGCAATGCACGGTACCGAAGAGGCTAGCAATGATGCAAAGGTAAAAGTGCGTATAATCCATGGACTCAACATTAGTCAAAAGAACTCATATACTTATTGCAAAAATCTACAAGTAATCAAAAACCAAGCACTACACGCATGCTCCTAGAGGGATAGATTGGTAGGAAAAGACCATCGCTCTTCCCCGACCGCCACTCATAAGATGCACAATCTAAGAACACCTCATGTTTCAAATTTGTTACACAACTTTAACCATACGTGCATGCTACGAGACTTTCTAACTTCAACACAAGCATTCTTTAAATTCATAATCACCCAACTAGCATGACTTTAATATCACTACCTCCATATCTCAAAACAATTATCAAGTATCAAATTGATTATAGCATCCAATTCACTTCCTATGATAGTTTTTATTATACCCAACTTGGATGCCTACCATTCTAGGACTAATTTTATAACCATAGCAAATACCATGCTGTACTAAGAGACGCTCAAAATAATATAAGTGAAGCATGAGAGACTAACAATTTCTACAAAATAAAGCCACCGCCGTGCTCTAACAGATATAAGTGAAGTACTAGAGCAAAAACTATGTAGCTCAAAAGATATAAGTGAAGCACATAGAGTATTCTAATAAATTTCAGTCAAGCGGGCTTCTCCCAAAAGGTGTGTACAGCAAGGATGATTGTGGTAAAATAAAAAGAAAATACTAATCTCATACAAGACGCTCCAAGTAAAACACATATCATGTGGCGAATAAAAATATAGCTCCAAGTAAAGTTACCAATGAACGAAGACGAAAGAGGGGATGCCTTCCCGGGGCATCCCCAAGCTTAGGCTTTTGGCTATTCTTGAATATCTTGGGGTGCCATGGGCATCCCCAAGCTTAAGCTTTTGCCACTCCTTATTCCATAGTCCATCAAATCTTTACCCAAAACTTGAAAACTTCACAACACAAAACTCAACAGGAAATCTCATAAGCTTCGTTAGTGAAAGAAAGCAAAACCACCACATAAGGTACTGTAATGAACTCATTATTTATTTATATTGGTGTTAAACCTACTGTATTCCAAGTTCTCTATGGTTCATACCACTTAATACTAGCCATAGATGCATCAAAATAAGAAAACAACACACGAAAAACAGAATCTGTCAAAAACAGAACAGTCTGTAGCAATCTCTAACTCTCGAATACTTGTGGAACTTTACAAATCCTACCAAAATAGGAAGTCCTGGGAAATTTATCTATTGATCTACGGAAAAACGAATCAACGCAAAATCACGTTTCTGTGAATTAACAAAATTATTTTCGTGCGCACAAAGTTTCTGTTTTTCAGCATAATCAAATTAACTATCACCATAGGTTATCCTGTAGGTTCTACTTGGCACAAACACTAATTAAAACATAAAAACACATCTAAACAGAAGGTAGATGCAAGATTTATTACTATACAGAAGCAAAGACAAAAAACACAAAAGTAAAATTGGGTTGCCTCCCAACTAGCGCTATCGTTTAACGCCCCTAGCTAGGCATAAAAGGTAGGATAGATCTATGTAGTGCCATCCTTGGCACTTAATTCATAAGTAGCTCGCATGATAGATTCATAAGGTAATTTAACTTTCTTACTTGGAAAGTGCTCCATGCCTTTCCTTAATGGAAATTGGAATCTAATATTCCCTTCCTTCATATCAATAATCGCACCAATCGTTCTAAGGAAATGTCTGCCAAGAATAATAGGGCAAGTAAAATTGCAACCTATATAAAGAATGATAAAATCTACGGGCACCAAATTTCTATTTGAAATAATGAGAACATCATTGATCCTTCCCATTGGCTTTTTAATGGTGGAATCTGCAAGGTGCAAATTTAAAGAGCAATCATCAAGATCATGGAAACCTAGAATATCACATAAAGTCTTCGGAATCATGGAAACACTAGCACCCAAATCACATAAAGCATAACACTCATGATCTTTAATTCTAATCTTTATAGTAGGTTCCCACTCATCATTAAGTTTTCTAGGTATAGAAACTTCCAAATTAAGTTTTTCATCAAAAGATTGCATCAAGGCATCAACAATATGTTTGGTAAAAGCTTTATTTTGACTATAAGCATGAGGAGAATTCACAACGAATTGCAACAAGGAAATACAACCTTCTAAAGAACAATTATCATAATTAAATTCCTTAAAATCCAAGATAGTGGGTTCAATTCTATTTAAAGTCTTGACCTCTCCAATCTCACTTTTACCAAATTTAGCATCAAGATCTAAAAACTCCGGATCATTGGGACGCCTTTTAACTAAGGCCCTGTTTGATAGCAAAGTATTTTCTAAGTATTCTAAGAATACTACAGTTTTTCCAAATATCATAGTTTTATTTACTGTGACCTGTTTGGTTAGCACTAAATATTGTGTTATTAAAACTAGACTATTCTCGAAACTGTAGTAATTTCTCTGCATAAAAAAAAGAACCCTGGACCTCTTTTTTTAAAATAGAGCAAGGGAAAGAAACGAGCTAGCTAGGCTGGGTACATACGTACCTTGTGGTGGATGGTTGGTACGTACCTTGCCTGTTCAGTTTTTGCATTCTCCTGTTCTTATGCACGCGTATGGTATGGTAAGGGCTACCTAGCTAGCTGCCGGGAATAACGCACCAGAAATTGTAAAGAAGCCAGCTAGGCGTGTTTACCCTGCTAACGGTAAGCTATATGCTAGCTAGTTGCATGTGCATCGCAGATTAGTTGAATTCAACAGAAAAAATATATTCAAACGGCCAGCTAGCTGCGCCTGTTTGCACTGCTAACACAATGGCTAGACAGCAAAATTTAGAGCGGTGTGCGACAACAACCGAACAGGTTCTATGTATTGTGAATACTTCAAAATATTGTGTTTTGATGAAACCATGGTATCTCATACCTACTAGCAAAATTACTTCAGTTTTGGATACTTCAGTTTATTTCACCATTTGCTATCAAACACAGCCTAAAGTTGACTCATCTCCAGTCCCATTAAGATTAATATTGCAAAAC
Organism: Aegilops longissima; assembly: GCA_021605205.1. Classification (NCBI taxonomy): domain Eukaryota; kingdom Viridiplantae; phylum Streptophyta; class Magnoliopsida; order Poales; family Poaceae; genus Aegilops; species Aegilops longissima. Next base: position 33,729,034 of record CM038676.1, read on the forward strand.
AAAGATATAATAGGGAACACATCAATAACTTTAAGATCTTCATCATTATTTTCATGGAAACTAGAAGAACACGCCTTTATAAAGCAATCTTTCTTTGCACGCAATCTAGCGGTTCTTTCTTTGCACTCATCAATGGACACTCTCATTGCTTTGAGAGACTCATTGATATCACGCTTAGGAGGAGTAGATCTAAGTTTCAAAGAATCAACATCAAGCGAGAGTCTATCAATGTTCCTAGCCAAATCATCAACTTTGAGCAATTTTTCTTCAAGCAAGGCATTAAAATTCTTTTGAGAGATCATAAATTCTTTCACACTGTTCTCAAAATCATAGGAAAATTACCATAAGAATTATTGTAGGAATTTCCATAATATTATCGGAATTACTAGGGGACGGTCTAGGATTAAAATTTCCCCTATAAGCATTGTTTCCGAAACTACTCCTACCAACAAAATTCACATCCATAGATTCATTATTATTCTCAATCAAAGTAGACAAAGGCATATCATTGGGATCAATAGGAGAACTCTTAGTAGCAAACAATTTCATAAGTTCATCCATCTTTCCACTCAAAACATTAATTTCTTCTATACATGCAATTTTTTACTAGTAGATCTTTCGGTGTGCCATTGAGAATAATTAGGCATAATGTTATCAAGGAGTTTAGTAGCTTCTCCTAAGGTGATTGCCATAAACGTGCCTCCCGCGGCCGAATCTAAAAGATTTCTAGAAGCAAAGTTCAATCTGACATAAAATTTTTGTATGATCATCCATAAATTCAAACCATGAGTAGGGCAATTGCGAATCATCAATTTCATTCTTTCCCAAGATTGGGCAACATGCTTAAAATTCACAATATCGTTCCTAAGAGTGATGATCTTAGCGGGAGAAAAATACTTAGAGATAAAAGCATCTTTGCACTTTTTCCATGAATCAATACTATTCTTAGGCAAAGACGAAAACCAAACTTTAGCACGATCTCTAAGTGAAAACGGAAATAATTTGAATTTAATAATATCATTATCCGTATCTTTCTTCTTTTACATCTAATACAAATCAACAAAGTTGTTTAGATGGGTAGGGGCATCTTCATTAGGAAGGCCGGCGAATTGATCTTTCATAACAAGATTCAACAAAGCAGTATTGATTTTACAAGACTCAACATCATTAAGAGGAGCAATCGGAGTACTAAGGAAGTCATTATTATTGGTATTGGAGAAATCACACAATTTGGTATTATCTTACGCCATCGCGACAAGTAATCCAACACATAAGCAAACAGAAAAAAGGAAAGCGAAAGAGAGAGAGGAGAATGGGAAAGAGAGGGCGAATAAAATGGCAAGGGTGAAGCGGGGGAGAGGAAAACGAGAGGCAAATGGAAAATAATGTAAATGCGAGGGAGATGAGTTTGTGATGGGTACTTGGTATGTCTTGACTTGAGCGAAGACCTCCCCGGCAACGGCGCCAGACATCCTTCTTGCTACGACTTGAGCTTGCGTTGGTTTTCCTTGAAAAGGAAAGGGTGATGCAGCAATTGTAGCGTAAGTATTTCCCTCAGTTTTTGAGAACCAAGGTATCAATCCAGTAGGAGGCTCCTCAAAAGTCCGACGCACCTACACAAACAAACAAAGAACTCGCAACCAACACATTAAAGGGGTTGTCAATCCCTTCACAGCCACTTGCGAAAGTGAGATCTGATAGAAAAAGTATGATAAGATAAATATATTTTTGGTATTTTATAATATAGATTGGAAAAGTAATGATGCAAATGAAATTAGATTGAAAGCTTATATGATAAAAGATAGACCCGGGGCCATAGGTTTCAATAGTGGCTTCTCTCAAGATAACATAAGCATTACGATGGGTGAACAAATTACTGCCGAGCAATTGATAGAAAAGCGAATAATTATGAGATTATCTAGGCATGATCATGTATATAGGCATCATGTCCATGACAAGTAGACCGACTCCTGCCTGCATCTACTACCATTACTCCACACATCGACTGCTATCCAGCATGCATCTAGGGTATTAAGTTCATAAAGAACAGAGCAACGCATTAAGAAAGATGACATGATGTAGAGGGATAAACTCATGCAATATGATATAAACTCCATCTTTTTATCCTCGATTGCAACAATACAATACGTGCCTTGCTTCCCCTGCTGTCACTGGGAAAGGACACCGCAAGATTGAACCCAAAGCTAAGCACTTCTCCCATTGCAAGAAAGATCAATCTAGTAGGCCAGACCAAACTGATAATTCGAATAGACTTGCAAAGATAACTTAATCACACATAAAAGAATTCAGAGGAGATTCAAATATTTCTCATAGATAAACTTGATCATAAACCCACAATTCATCGGATCTCGACAAACACACCGCAAAAAGAGTTACATCAAATAGATCTCCAAGAAGATCGAGGAGAACATGGTATTGAGATCCAAAAATAGAGAAGAAGCCATCTAGCTAATAACTATGGACCCAAAGGTCTGTGGTAAACTACTAAGAACTCATTGGAGAGGCTATGGTGTTGATGTAGAAGCCCTCCATGGTCGATTCCCCCTCCGACGGAGCGCCGGCGAAGGCCCCAAGATGGGATCTCGCGGATACAGAAGGTTACGATGGTGGAAATAGTTTTTCGTCGTCTCCTTTGATGTTCTTGAGGTACGTGGGTATATATAGGAGGAAGAAGTACGTCGGTGGCCGCCCGAGGGGTCCACGAGATAGGGGGCGTGCCCAGTAGGGGGGGCCCTCCACCCTCGTGGCCGCCTCGGCTGCTTCTTGACTTGCTCTCCAAGTCCTCTGGATCACGTTCGTTCCAAAAATCATGCTCCCGAAGGTTTCATTCCGTTTGGACTCCATTTGATATTCCTTCTCTTCGAAACACTAAAATAGGCAAAAAAACAGCAATACGGGCTGGGCCTCCGGTTAGTAGGTTAGTCCCAAAAATGATATAAATGTGTAAAGTAAAGCCCATAAACATCCAAAACAGGTAATATAATAGCATGGAACAATAAAAAATTATAGATACGTTGGAGACGTATCAGACCCTGCCACAAGGACTCGAGGGGATGCGGGAACAATGCCGGATTGTCATCTCCCAAAGGATTCAGATAATGTATCTGTCACGAACTCTGAAGTGGAGAGTGCGATGAATCATCGGAGGTGGAGAGCGGCCTTCAGCTCAACGGATGCTTACATCCGAGCTGCTCGGGATGGACTTGCTGGAGCCACTCACCAGCTTTCAAAGGATAAGCGGGTAAGTACTTTGGTGCAGATTCAATAATCATATGCCAGTAGCCCCTGGGTCTTGAAGCAGTTGGCCCAACTGATTTAAGGGTCGTTACATTGTCAGGTACTCATGGCGAGAAATAACACATTATCCAAGGAGCTAGAAGAATGTCGAACTAAGCTAACTGTTGCCACCGCCGAACTGGAAAATTTAAAGAAATCCAAGAAGGCACCTGATGGTAAGTACAACAGTAGCTCGGAAATAAGATTCCGTGCCTACAACGATGTTGCTTAACTATGCACTATTTCGTTGGTAGGGTTGACAGATCAACTAGAGGAGAGGCTAATGGCTGCTCAAGCGGACAAACAACATGCTAACGACCCACAAGTGTAGGGGATCTATCGTAGTCCTTTCGATAAGTAAGAGTGTCGAACCCAACGAGGAGCAGAAGGAAATGACAAGCGGTCTTTAGTAAGGTATTATCTGCAAGCATTGAAATTATCGGTAACAGATAGTTTTGTGATAAGGTAATTCGTAACGGGTAACAAGTAACAAAAGTAAATAAGGTGCAGCAAGGTGGCTCAATCCTTTTTGTAGCAAAGGAAAAGCCTGGACAAATTCTTATATGAAGGAAAACGCTCCCGAGGGCACATGGGAATTATCGTCAAGCTAGTTTTCATCACGCTCATATTATTCGCGTTCGTTACATTGATAATATGATATGTGGGTGGACCGGTGATTGGGTGCTGCCCTTTCTTGGACAAGCATGCCACTTATGATTAACCCCTATTGCAAGCATCCGCAACTACAAAAGAAGTATTAAGGTAAACCATAGCATGAAACATATGGATCCAAATCAGTCCCTTACGAAGCAACACATAAACTAGGGTTTAAGCTTCTGCCACTCTAGCAACCCATCATCTACTTATTACTTCCCAATGCCTTCCTCTAGGCCCAAACAATGGTGAAGTGTAATGTGGTCGACGTTCACATAACACCACTATAGGAAAGGCAACATACATCTAATCAAAATATCGAACGAATACCAAATTCACATGACTACTTATAGCAAGACTTCTCCCATGTCCCCAGGAACAAACGTAACTACTCACAAATCATATTCATGTTCATAATCAGAGGGGTATTAATATGCATTAAGGAACCGAACATATGATCTTCCACCGAATAAACCAACTAGCATCAACTACAAGGAGTAATCAACACTACTAGCAACCCACAGGTACAAATCTGAGGCTTTGAGACAAAGATCGGATACAAGAGATGAACTAGGGTTTGAGAGGAGATGGTGCTAGTGAAGATGTTGATGGAGATTGACCCGCTCCCGATGAGAGGATCGATGGTGATGACGATGGTGACGATTTCCCCCTCCCGAAGGGATGTTTCCCCGGCAGAACAGCTCCGCCGAAGCCCTAGATTGGTTCCGCCAAGGTTCCGCCTTGTGGCGGCGGTGTTTCATCCCAAAAGCTTGATTATGATTTTTTCCAGGGTAAAAGACTTCATATAGTAGAATATGGGCACCGGAGGCCTGCCGGGGGGCCCACGAGGCAGGGGGCGTGCCCAGGGGGGTAGGGCGCGCCCCCACCCTCGTGGATGGTGGGTGGCCCTCCTCTGGTTGATTCTTTCTCCAGTATTTTTTATTAATTCCAAAAACTGCCTCCGTGAAGTTTCATGACTTTTGGAACTGTGCAGAATAGGTCTCTAATATGTGCTCCTTTTCCAGCCCAGAATTCCAGCTGTCGGCATTCTCCCTCTTCATGTAAACCTTGTAAAATAAGATAGAATAGGCATAAGTATTGTGACATAACGTGTAATAACAGCCCATAATGCAATAAATATCGATATAAAAGCATGATGCAAAATGGACGTATCAACTCCCCCAAGCTTAGACCTCGCTTGTCCTCAAGCGGAATCCAATATCGAAAAACATGTCCACATGTGTAGAGATAGAGGTGTCGACAAAATAAAATACAGACATGAGGGCATCATGATCATTCTTATAACAGCAACATATATAAATATTGTCATATGATTTCTTATACTAAAGTAACAATCTATTCACAATGTTAAGTACGAATCAGAAACTTCATTGAATACTAACAAACTATAATCTCGGTCATTGAAGCAATTGCAATTTATCATAACATCAGAAAGAGTCAATATAAGAGCTTTTCAGCAAGTCCACATACTCAACTATCATTTAGTCGTTCACAATTGCTAACACTCACGCAATTCATATGGGCATGAAGTTTTAATCGAACACAGAGAAAGATAGGGGCTTATAGTGTTGCCTCCCAACCTTTTACCTCAAGGGTAATGTCAACAATAATTGTTCATGCTAACTTACATAAAACTGGATATATATATATATATCAGGATCTTTCCAACACAATGTGCTTGCCAAAAGATAAAATGTAAAAAGGAAAGGTGAAGATCACCATGACCCTTGTATGAAGGTATAAGATAAAAATAAAAGATAGGCCCTTCGCAGAGGGAAGCAGAGGTTTTCATGTGCTTTTAGGGTTGGATGCACAAAATCTTAACGCAAAAGAACGTCACTTTATATTGCCATTTGTGATATGGACCTTTATTATGGAGTCCGTCGCTATTATTTCTTCCACATCACAAGATCGTATAAAGTTTATTTTCTCCACACTAATAAATCATACATATTTAGAGAGCAATTTTTATTGCATGCAACAGGACAACTTACTTGAAGGTTCTTACTCAATCCATAGGTAGATATGGTGGACTTTCAAGGCAAAACCAGGTTTAAGAATATTTTGGAAGCACAAGTAGTATCTCTACTTGGTGCAAAGAATTTGGCTAGCATGAGGGGGAAAGGCAAGCTCAACATGTTGGATGATCCATGACAATATACTTTATTTCAGATATAAGAAAATATAACCCATTAAGTTATCTTCCTTGTCCAACATCAACTCCTTAGCATGTCATGTTTTAATGAGTGCTCACAATCATAAAAGATGTCCAAGATAGCATATTTATATGTGAAAACCTCTCTTTCTTTATTACTTCATATTAATTGCAACGATGACCAAATCTATGTTTGCCAACTCTCCACAACTTTCATTCATCATAATCTTAATATGTGAAGTCATTACTCTCCATAAGATCCATATGATCTCTTTATTTATTTTTATTCTTTCTTTTTCTTTTATTCCCTCAATATCATAGCAAGATAGCAAAGCCCTTGACTCAAGAGTAATCTTTATTATATATAGCTCACGGACTCAATTAAATAGAAGGATCATAAAGAAAAACTCAAAACTAGATCATTCTAAAACTTTATTCTACTAGATCAAGATATTACCAAAAGGATCAAACTAAGAAAAACGGTAAAGATAGGAGTGGGATGGTGATACGATACCGGGGCACCTCCCCCAAGCTTGGCAGTTGCCAAGGGAAGTGCCCATACCCAATACTCAGTTCTCCTTTGCTGGTGAAGAAGATGGTGGTGATGATGGATAGTTGAACATCGAGCATAGGAGATCCTCCAATTTGCGGATAATGCCCTTGAGTGCGGTGATATGCTCCTTCAACAAAATATTTTCACGTGTGAGATACTTATTTTGTATGCGAGCTAACTCAATCATCTTGAAAGCTTCAATTTTTGTTGGGGCAAGAAGATTGTAATGAGGTTGGAGGATGTCTTCATCTTCTGCTGCCGGAGCTTGATCCTCCATGGCCTTCTTGATCCCATCATCCTGGTTGATCTCCCAGGGTTCTTCTCTCTTCAGCTCTATCTTCATTAGCCAAGCACTAGTCCTCAACCCGTGCACCTGCACGGGCTAGCAATTTAATTTTACATTTTTCAAGAAATATTGTTTTCATATATGCATCAATGATAATCTTTATAGAAGAGAAAGAATTATGTTAAGGTATCCAAGAAATATGCTCTTTGTGTTCAAAACCAAGTAGCATGAGTGAATTAACATTATTGGAAACTGATAGAAACTAATGAAATTATGTATTAGTGCATGTCGGAATTGTTTGCAGATCTTTTCCTTGAATGAACATGTCCAAAAACCTGCAGAAAATAAAACATTCAAAATCTGAACCCTGAAAATATCAATGCATCATGAGGAAATTAAGTAAATCTATTATCCATTTCTTACATCATGACATTAGGCAGAACATTATGATTTGGATATTGTAAATTGCCAGGCCAACATAATAGAAACTATATCTCATTCAGTAAGATACTATTACTATGGAAGTATGAATATTCAAGAATGTAAGTGACATTTATTACTATGTCATCAGAACCTTGTTATGATTAGGGTTATTTAGTAGTACTCCAAAAGAAAAATTATGTTACCTAGTTACCATCTTTGCTTCAGAAAATGTACTCTGTACATGGATCTAATGCTAAGATGGTAAACTGTACAAATATATACCAACCATTTCTTCCCTATATGTAGCCAGCAGCATCTGCAGATTAATGACCAAGTAACAACTGACGGGTAAACATGCATGTACCTTTGTTTGAGTTTATTCAAATGGAGGACAATAATGTGCATAATTTAGTTCTCAAGTAGATCATCAGATTACTTGAGTATTGTACTTCGATCATCTGATATTGTCTTTCAGTTGGACGCCTACTTACTGAGATTAATGACCCAAATATAAAAAAAATACCACCTCTATAAAGAAATATAAGAAGTTTAGTGATCTAAGATGTCTTATATTTCTTTATAGAGGGACTACCTTTTTAGCAGGAAATAATACTTTCTCCAAGTGGCACAAATAAAGAACATCTATCTTAAGCCCTTTCCCGAAGACAACCTCACCTTGCAAACCTGAAGTGTTCTATTAAAACTCTACCATTCATGTCAACAGAAACAAAGAGAGAAACGTGAGGTTCTAGCATGAGATTACCTCAGATATATCGCAATTGTGTTCTCATCAAAAGATCACACTTTTGTTCTCTGATTGCAAAAACTGAAGACTATTTCTTTAATATTCACCTGCGAGACACACCTTAGATTTTTCTGTCAAATTCGAGCTTGGCATATACTGAAAATAATCAGAAAACTTAAGACTTGCAGATGATACTATGGAACCAATCAAGGCACGGTAAATTATACAAAGAAAATTCACTGCCTTAACTGTGTAATCACCTAAAGGAAAATTGGCTCTGCTGCTTGGATAATTCTGCTAGTACTACTGCAGCACTAAGAGTATAATCTTGTTGTTTTCATTAGAATAAAAAACGCAAACCATCATGAGGCCCTATGGAATCAACACATAATCATGTACCTGATCTTCTATAAGATTTATCCTTAAAGTCCTAATATCTAGATCTCGCATGCGGGAAAAACTCAACGATGTATGCATGACAGAAACATAACATTACTATTATCTAAAAAATCATGGGAGGAACATACAAAATAAGTAAACTCCGGAAGGAATCGATCAAATCTGTGGAATCCATCTATTTGCTAGCTAGCATTGGCTCTTCGAATAGCACTTGCTGGTAGATTGAATCAGCCACGATGTGTGCTAGTAGCTTGCGCTTGCGCATTTTGTAGTCGTTGTTGCTGGCGGCATGTGAGAGGCTGTGCAAACAACAACATAAATAAAACCTGGAAATATAAGAAGAATATTCACTGCTTAAATGATCGAAGGCATATTGACCGTGGGCCTGAATTTTCGTAATTTCTTTAGGAGCACATGTCAGTTAATTTACCACGGAAATCACGTACAATGTTTGTGGCATGTTTCAATAATCAATTTAATCTCACCCTAGATCGTAATTAGCAAACCTTTTAACTTATGATGTGACAAAGATAGCGACACCGGGCGGTGAACGGCGACGAAGCAAGTTGGCCTGATTCCTTCGCCACGCCATCGTGCGGAAGCTCATCTGGCGAGATGCCATGTGCGCGTTGGCTCCTCGTTTGAACATTACACAAACCTTGATCGGAGCACACACACTTGATCAATCTCTCCGGCTGGACATGTACGCAACGCAGATGTCATTAGAGGTGCACGTACACTACCTTGATCTGGCATGCACTTGATCAATCCATCCGGCTGGAACGCAACATAGATCTCGTTAGAGGATGGAGAGAGAAGAGATGGAGGAGGATGCGGCATGACATGGAGACATGGGGAGGAGAGAGGTAGCCAGTGCAGAGAGATTGATTCTCTATCGAGAGGAGAGAGGTAGGCTAGGTCGGAAGAGATCAATTATTTGGTACCTTCCGGACTCTAGAAAAAATCACGATGCAAGGATCTATCTTGACTATTGATTTTTTAATCCAACGGCAAATAACTATTTAGACGTGAGGATTAACGTGGAGACTCGTATGGTGCATCCAATTAGTAAATATAAAGATCGTTGCCCTCATTGTTGGAGGAGGGGGACGACATGATGCCTGGCCTTGACAACTCTGGCAGAAAACAGCTTGAAACAAAAACAAAGGATATTCGCATGGTACGGTGGTCAAAACCTTCAGGAGATTATATAATGAATTTTTACCGACTAAAAGAAGTATCGTGCAAGAAAACGGAGTCCGGAGAGCACAAGAGGTGCCCACGAGGCAGGGGGCACGCCCAGGGGGGTAGGGCGCGCCCTCCACCCTCGTGGACGCCTCGTGTCCTTCCCGGACTACTTCCTATTTTCCTATTTTCTTCAATGTTCCAAAACGGAGAGAAATTGCCATTAGAACTGTTTTGGAGTCGGTTTACTTACCATACTATATACCTCTTCCTTTTCGGAGTCTGGAACGTCCTGGAAAGTGTCCCTTATGTATTCCTCCGGGATCACGGTTTCAATAACATTAGTTTCAACATTTATTGGATTACCTGAGATATAATGTTTGATTCTTTGGCCGTTCACCACCTTTGGATTTGTGCCTTCGAAGTTGTTAATTTTTATGGCACCGGAATGATAGATCTCCTCGATAACGTAAGGACCTTCCCATTTAGAGAGGAGTTTTCCTGCAAAAATTTTTTAAACGAGAGTTGAAAAGCAACACATAATCACCTACATTAAACTCACGCTTTTGTATCCTTTTGTCATGCCATCTTTTAAGTTTTTCTTTAAACAGTTTGGCATTCTCATAGGCTTGAGTTCTCCATTCATCAAGTGAGCTAATGTCAAATATCCTCTTCTCACCGGCAAGTTTGAAATCATAATTGAGCTTTTTAATGGCCCAATATGCCTTATGTTCTAGTTCGAGAGGTAAGTGACATGCTTTTCCATAAACCATTTTATATGGAGACATACCCATAGGATTCTTATATGCAGTTCTATAAGCCCATAATGCATCATCAAGTTTCTTGGACCAATTCTTTCTAGATCTATTAACAGTCTTTTGCAAAATCAATTTAAGCTCTCTGTTACTCAGTTCTACTTGGCCACTAGACTGTGGGTGATATGGAGATGCAATTCTATGATTAACATCATATTTAGCAAGCATTTTACGAAAATCACCATGAATAAAATGTGAACCACCATCAGTCATTAGGTATCTAGGGACTCCAAACCTCAGAAAAAATAACTTTTTTAAGCATCTTAATAGAGGTGTTATGATCAACACTACTAGTTGGAATAGCTTCTACCCACTTAGTAACGTAAATAACAAGAACTAAAATATGTGTATACCCATTAGAGGAAGGAGACGGTCCCATATAGTCAAAGCCCCAAACATCAAATGAATCAATAACAAGTGCATAATTCATAGGCATTTCTTGACGTCTACTAATATTACCGATTCTTTGACATTCATCCCAAGACAAGACAAACTTACGGGCATCTTTGAAGAGAGTAGGCCAATAAAAAGAAGATTGCAATACCTTATGTGCAGTTCTATCTCCAGCGTGGTGTCCTCCATAAGCCTCGGAGTGACACTTGCATAGGATATGTTCCTGTTCATGCTCAGGTACACAACGTCTAATAACACCATCTACTTCTTTATAAAGGTGTGGTTCACCCCAGAAGTAATGTCTTAAATCATAGAAAAACTTTTTCTTTTCCTGGTATGTGAAACTAGGTGGTATAAATTTGGCAATAATGTAATTAGCATAATCAACATACCGTGGAGCAGTACGAGAAGCATTTATGACAGCTAATTGTTCGTCAGGAAAGCTATCCTCAATAGGTAGTGGGTCATCAAGAACATTCTCTAACCTAGACAAGTTGTCTGCAACGGGGTTCTCAGCTCCCTTTCTATAATAATATTCAAATCAAATTCTTGTAGTAAGAGAACCCATCTAATAAGTCTAGGTTTAGCATCTTTATTTTCCATAAGATATTTAATAGCAGCATGATCAGTGTGAACAGTTAATTTAGAGTCAACGGTATAAGGTCTAAACTTATCACAAGCAAATACAACTGAAAAATTATTTTTCAGTAGTAGCATAATTTCTCTGGGCACTGTCTAGAGTTTTACTAGCATATTGAATAACATTTAGTTTCTTATCAACTCTTTGTCCTAGAACAGCACCTACAAAATAATCACTAGAATCGCACATAATTTCAAAGGGTAAATTCCAATCAGGTGGCTGAACAATAGGTGCAGAAATCAAAGCTTTCTTAAGTATTTCAAATGCTTCTACACAATCATCATCGAAGACAAAAGGAATATCTTTTTGTAAGAGATTAGTCAGAGGCCCAGAAATTTTATAGAAGTCCTTAATAAACCTCCTATAAAAACCGGCATGACCAAGGAAACTTCTTATACCTTTAATGTCTTTAGAACACGGCATATTTTTAATAGCATCAACTTTAGCTTTATCAGCTTCAATACCTCTCTCAGAAATTTTATGCCCCAAGACAATGCCTTCATTAACCATAAAGTGGCATTTTTCCCAATTCAAGACAAGATTAGTTTCTTCACATCTGTGCAAAACTCGATCAAGGTTGCTCAAGCAATCATCAAAAGAAGATCCATAAACCGAGAAATCAGCCATGAATACCTGAACAATCTTTTCACAAAAGTCAGAGAATATAGCCATCATGCATCTTTGAAAGGTAGCAGGTGCATTACATAAACCAAAAGGCATACATCTATAAGCAAAAGTACCGAAAGGGCTAGTAACAGTGGTCGTTTCTTGATCCTCTTTTGACACGGGTATTTGAGAGAAACCAGAGTAACCATCTAGAAAGCAAAAATGTGTATGTTTGGATAATATTTCTAGCATTTGATCAATAAAAGGCAAAGGGTAATGGTCCTTTTTAGTAGCTTTATTTAATTTGCGGAAATCAATTACCATCCTATAACCTGTAACAATTCTTTGCGGGATCAATTCATCTTTATCATTAGGAACGACAGTAATACTTCCCTTCTTAGGGACACAATGGACAGGACTTACCCACTGACTATCAGCAACGGGATAAATTATACCTGCCTCCAGGAGCTTTAGTATTTATTTTCTTACCACTTCTTTCATCTTAGGATTTAACCGTCGTTGGTGATCAATAACTGGTTTGACATCTTTCTCCAATTTTATTTTGTGTTGACATAGAGTGGGACTAATGCCCTTAACATCATCAAGAGTATATCCAATAGCAGCACGGTGCTTCTGCAGAGTTTTCAATAATTTCTCCTCTTCCTTCTCTAAAAAGGTTAGCACTAATAATAACAGGATATATCTTCTTTTCATCAAGATAAGCATATTTAAGAGTATCAGGTAGTGGTTTAAGCTCAAACACGGGATCACCCTTGGGTGGTGGAGGATCCCCTAGAATTTCAACAGGCAAGTTGTGTTTCAAAATAGGTCCCTGTTTAAAGAATACTTCATCTATCTCCCTTGTTTCATTCATAAATATATCATTTTCATGGTCTAGCAAATATTGTTCTAAAGGATCATTAGGAGGCATGGAAATAGAGGCAAGACCAATAATTCCATCTTTACTAGGCAATTCTTTATCATGGGGTTGTCTACGAAATTTAGCAAAATTAAACTCATGAGACATATCCCCCAAACCAATAATAAAAACATGCTTTTTGCAGTCTATCCTAGCATTAACAGTATTCAAGAAGGGTCTACCAAATATGATGGGACAAAAGTTATCTTGTTGGGAGCCAAGAACAAGAAAATCAGTAGGATATTTAACTTTCCCACACAAGACTTCAACATCTCTAACAATCCCAACTGGTGAAATAGTATCTCTATTGGCAAGCTTAACTGTAACATTGATTTCTTCTATCTCAGCAGGTTCAATATCATGCATAATTTCTTTGTATAAGGAATCAGGTATTGCACTTGCACTAGCACCCATATCACATAAGCCATGATAGCAATGATCTCCTATTTTAACAGAAATAACAGGCACGCCTACAACAGGTCTATGTTTATTTTTAGTATCGGGTCTAGCAATTCTAGCAGCTTCATCACAGAAGTAAATAACATGCCCATCAATATTATCACAAAGAGATCTTTAACCATTGCAATACTAGGTTCAACTTTAATTTCCTCAGGTGGTGTAGGTGCTCTAGTATTACTCTTACGAACCACAGTTGAAGCTTTAGCATAATCATTTATCCTAATAGGGAAAAGTGGTTTCTCAATATAGGTAGTAGGAACAATAGGATCATTATAAGTGATAGTCTTTTCTTCAACTTTAATAGGTGAAACTACTTTTACTTCAATGGGAGAATTATATTTAAACGACTTCTCCTTAGGGAGGTCAACATGAGTAGCAAATGATTCACAGGAAGAAGCTACTATCGCAGAGTCAAGTCCATATTTAGAGCTAAATTAACGAAAAGCTTTAGTATCCATAAAAGATTTAACACAATCAAACTTAGGTGTTATACCTGACTGCTTACCTTCGTCGAGATCCCAATCTTCTGAGTTGCGTTTAATTCTTTCCAATAAATACCATTTGAATTCATTAGTCTTCATCATGAAAGAGCCAGTAGAAGAAGCATCGAGCATGGATGTGATGCCCGGATAATTAAGCTACATTAATCCCTCGTTGATGGTGCCATGTCATCACTTTCACTATTGCTAACCCCCCCTTTGTTTCAATCTGGTTCAAATTCAATTTTCAAATTCTAAGTGAAATCCAAAAGTTCACAAACACGAAAACTAAAATGTTGATCATGTGACAAATATTCATTTGTTAGTATTGGTGGTTAACCAGAATTCTTGAAAATTGGTCGAATGCCCTAAACTAAATAAACAGAAATAAATAAATTAATAATAAAAAAGAGAAAAGCAGAAACCCCCACCCCTTCCCAAGGCCTCGTGGCCCAGCTGGCCATTCAGTCGGCCGGCCAGGCCGCCCACACGACCCTCCCCCCGCATAACCCCCCACGCCCCACGAACCCTAGACACTAACCGCATTCCCCACCCCCTCCCACCACGAACTGGATCGGGGGCGCTGGCCCCAGATGCCTGAGTCGCCCGTCGCCGCGCTGGCGCCCGCCTCCTAAACCCTTTGCCCCGCATGGATCCGATCGGGGGCAGCCGACGCCCTCGACGCCCCGTGCCTCCGGTCACCTCCCCGACACCTTCACCCGATGTTGCGGGACCGCACCACCGTCACCGGACCGCCCCGCACTTCCCGAACCCACTGCCGCCTCCATGCAGCTCCATGTGAGCCTCTCCTTCGTTCTCCCCCTTCTCCTCTGCTCCCGTCGCCGTAGGTCGTCCCCGCCGACACGCCTGAGCTCCCGAGGAGCTCACAGTTGCCGCACCCGTGTGAACCGCCGTCGTGCGCTGGCCACCTCCCTGCGCTGCCTCCCCCGTCATGCGCCCGTCCTTTGCCGCTCGCGCCCCGCGCCTCCGGCCGCCGCCGCCTCCGCTTCCGCCCGCCGCTAGTCCGCCGGCAGCCAGCTGTGGCTGCCGGCGCCTTGTGCCCGCGCGAGCCTAGACGGCGAGGCCACTGGCCTGTGCCTGGGCCGACCCCCCTGCTCGGTTAGTGGGGATAACCCCTCGCTAACACTAACCAGTCCCCTAACCACTCACTGACCCGTGCGCCCAAGGCCACTAACTTAATCTGAGGCAATAACTTATTTTATTTATAAAAAACCCAGTTAAAATATGTGTCACTTACACACGGGCCCCACCAGTCAGTTTGACCAGTCAACAGTCAACTGTTGACTATGCTGCTGACTCAGCCCCTCCTGGACCCACATGTCAACCGGAGTACACTTATGTGTACATAGTGTTGTGTGCACTTAGCAATTCTGCATTTATTTTCGGATTAAAATTAATTCCTATATATAAATAAAACTTTGGAAATTAATAAAAAAATAAACCGTATCTCGGATGAAAAAGTATTCTACATGAAAGTTACTCAGAACGATGAGACAAATCCTAATACATGGTCCGTTCGTTTGCCACATGTCCCTAGCATAGAAAACATTCAACAATCCCCCTCCGTTTCATCTGTCCAAAAATGCCAAACTCCGGGAAAACTTTCCCGGATGTTATCCCACTTCACCGGTATCGCGTAGCACTGCGTTGGAACACCTCTAGCACCGCTTATTGTCTTGTTGTGCATATATTTGCGTGTATTTACTGTTTCTTCCCCCTCTTCTCTCCGGTAGACCCCGAGAACGATGATGCCACTGTGATTGACTACGTCACCGACGACCCTCCTTCTCGCCTGAGCAACCAGGCAAGCCCTCCCTTTGATCATCCCGATATCGCCCATTCCATTCTCTCATGCTTGCATTAGATTTTGCTATTGTTATTGTTTTCTCCTATTCTGATGCATAGCCTGCTTTTGTAACCTGCTCATTGTACCTTACCTGCTTATCCTAAACTGCTTAGTATAGGTTGGTTAGTGATCCATCAGTGACCCCCACATTGTCCTTGTTACCCCTGCTTCATCTTCGACGACTCGATCAACGTGATCGATGAACAGAGCCTGACACCTCACATCACATCATGCCCCTTTTGTTGCTCGACTCTGCAGAGCTACTGTCGGTGTCAAAACCAGCGGATCTCGGGTAGGGGGTCCCGAACTGTGCGTCTAGGCGGATGGTAACATGAGACAAGGGACACGATGTTTTTACCCAGGTTCGGGCCCTCTTGATGGAGGTAAAACCCTACTCCTGCTTGATTAATATTAATGATATGGGTAGTACAAGAGTAGATCTACCACGAGATCAGAGAGGCTAAATCCTAGAAGCTAGCCTATGGTATGATTGTTGTTATATATCTTCTATCGACTAGCCTAGCCTTGGTTTATATAATGCACCAGAGGCCTAGGATAACAAGAGTCCTAGCCGAATACGCCAGTGGGGAGGAGTCCTTGTCTTGACCGCCAAGTCTTGTGGAATCTTCCTTGTATGCGGCAGCTGTCCGGACTGGCCCATGAGTATACGGCCATGGGGGTCCTCGGCCCAATCTAACAGATTGGGAGATGACATGGTGAGTACCCCCTAGTCTAGGACACCGTCAGTAGCCCCCTGAACCGGTCTTCAAGTTTAGGGACGCGCCTCGATTCTTCCAAACCATTCTTCATCTTCAGTCGTCGGTCTTGAAAACTGGTTCAACAAATCTTCTCATCTTCGATCTTGAGGATCGCCGAAATGCATTCGACGAGTTTACACGTCGGGTATCCGAGGAGCCCCTTTAAGTTTCCGGCCTTTATCAATGCCTTGTTATTTTTATGCCACACCTCGGGTTTGAAGTTGTTCCCGGGCGGCAGCGTCCTCTTGCGTCCGAGCTCCAACGCCGGACTGCATTCGAGGTATATTTTGCAGCCGAGCACCAACGCCGGACCGCTTCCCAGCTCTAACGCCGGAATGTATTCGAGCTCCAACGCCGGACTATGTATCCGAGCTCCAACGCCGGACTATGTATCCGAGCTCCAACGCCGGACTGTATCCAAGCTCCAATGCCGGACTATGTATCCGAGATCCAACGCCGGATTGTATCCGAGGTGTCGTAAATCACCTTGGTTCAAAGAAGTTTGAAGGAGTTTAGCCGATCTTAATGACGGAAATGCCCTCTATGGAGCCAGCCACTAGCACCCGAGCTCTATGCCGGACTGCTTCCGAGGTGGTGCACCACCCCGAATGTGGGCCGATTTTTGTCAATATTTTTTATTGTTGCAATTTATTCTCTGCCAGATACATAGCCAGTAGCCCTCAAGGTGGGTATCGGTCTAAAACCCGAGATGCACATGAAGGATGACATAAGATGCTGATCCCCGTAGCCGCTGAGACTCAGGTTGATTTGCATAATCGGTCTGGGGATCAAGTCCTAGCTTGGTAGAATACTTCGGGACACAAAAAGCGGCGTGCTCAGTCCTCAAGACTCAGGTTGGGTGCGGCCGACCAACCTGAGGATCAAAATCTCCTCGGAACTGTATTACACTTAAAATTTTCTGCATTGGACAGCAATGCAAGAGCCCCGAGACATCGGTCGGGTGGCAACATCGATCGGGATCGATGTGCCCTTTAATATTTGTAAATAATAAGCCCGAAGCCCAAGAGCCCCGAGCCTTAATGCGGCACGGATGGCCGAATTAAGGATTGATATCCATAGTAAAATCACAAATTATGTGTAATGACTCTATGTATCCAAGTACTTTACGTCATTAATGCTCGGATCCGCATTGTACAAAACTTTGTTGATCGACCATCGGCTTCCACCTCCTCGGCCAATAGCCTACGAGTGTTTGTCCTACTTTATAAAGCCTTTATGAGGGCAAAGATTTACAACAAACAAGGCCATACGGTTTTATAAACAAAGGTACGCAGAGAGATATGTTATATTACTGTTTAACAGAAGAATGTCTTCCAAAGAAAATAGTCCCGCTATCGGTTCCTTTCTTTGGGTTGTCATGCTAAGCCTGATCATGAAACCTCAGCTCCAATGTAAGAGCAAAATATCGAGGATTTAGTTTGGGAGGCCAGTTAATAGCCCCCGGTAGTGTTCGGCGACAGTCGAGGTCAAGCCGTAAACACTTCGGCCATTGTTATGAATGGCATATCGTTTAACACCGTCATTGGATCGCTGACCACTTTACGCTTATTGTGACAGTCAGTTTTCGGCTTTCTCCACTGAGGTGCTTAACCATGTGAGCTGGAAGCACAATCGCAGTGGTTCTCCCTTTGCACACCTAGACGAACAAAGCGGAACGTAGGAGGCAAGCGCAGGAGCCGGGCAACCCAACTATTGACCGAAGACACAATTCCAAACCGATGCATATATAGCAATATCCGAGAATGTTTTTGCCAAATATCTAAAGGTGTCCGGCGTTGCACTGCGAGACTTGTGCTGAAAACACAAAAATAGTTTAAAAAGTGCCATAAGCTTGGAAAACCAAAAAACGTCAGTAAAAACTTGACGTCCGAACTAGATCAAGTGTTCGGTGCCAATCCGAAAATTGGCCTTAGCAAAAGAAGTGCTTCTGTCGTGCTTTAACATTATACATCATATCTCAAGACTTCAAGCGGGTCAGCCTACGGCTTCAACCTCCTATCCCGAGTGCGGAGTACTTCTCATTAGGCCAGTATAGAAAAATAAACACTAGCGGCTTGAGAGAAATTAGGCTCCCCGGCTAGTGACCACACGCTCGTGTCGAAAAAAGGAGTGATAGATAATAATAATAATAATAAAACTTTGCAACGACTAAGAAGAAGAACACTTATCATAAAATGGCTCATATAAATTTAAGAGCCCCCAAGTGACTTGGGTAAAAGAATGATTGCATGTACCGAAGTACTTATATCATATCTATGTTCAACCGAACTTTAAACGCGTCTTAACCGATCGTCGGCTTCTCCCTCTTCGGTCAAGGACCGAAAAGTGTTATGTACTCCATCTGTCGAGAATATCGACGGTGTTTCCAATAACTAGGCAATCAGGCCATAAGGATGTAACAGACAAAGCGCGCTCAGGGAACTTATGCTATATTACTGCGAAGTGTAAGAAGCATCTTCGAAGAAAATAGTACCCCCACTGATACCTTTCTTCGGCGCTCATTGTTATTATGAGACTTGTGCAATAGATTTTTTGTACTCATGAGTTTCGTTGTGTGCCGACCATCATTGAAAACTATAAGAGCGCTAGCTTTCGGCTTCACCCAGTCTGAGGTCCGGCTCGGATGACCCGATCGTGACAATCGCAGAGGTGCTCCCTTTACTCCCTAGCCGAACAAACGGGAACGTAGGGGTAAACACAGGAGCGAGGCAACCCAGCTTGCAAATCGCTTAAGACAATATGGTGCATATTGTGGTGTAATACACGAACAAGGAACGAAGCCGTACAAGTATAATTATATGCAAGAGGAAAAGCTTCATCAAGGAAGCCCCCAAATGAATTGGGTATTTGAACTTATGCATCACAAACAAAGTTTGGACAAGAAATTTTTTTACAAGCAACATTTTTCCAAAAAAGTATAATGCTTGGTCGAACCGAACACAAGTTAGAAATTAAAGCTTTGAGCATGAAAGCGACTTAGCTGGTTAATGTGTTTGGTATTGATGACGCGGTCCGAGCTTGATACGGGACAAGGTTCCATCCCCCAAGCCGGTCCCGAGGTGGCGGAGCGGAGAGCTCGACACGCCGAAGTGGTGACATAGCACGGTCAATGCAGACCGGCAAAGTGACGCCGAAGTCCCCGGATCATTTTCCTGTGCACAAAAAATGGTGCAAACCGGAGATAATAGTAATAATGATAATTAAAAAAATCGTTGCATAATAAATAATTTATGCAAAGTGAGTAATAAAAGAAATATGGCCTAGCGCCGAAGTCAATGTCGATGCAGGGCGTCGGCGTGATGCGGTAAAGGCGTGGCAAAACCTGAATTCACAGGTCGGTCCGAGCTCCAGATGCGGCGTTCGCCGAACTATCTACGAAAACTGACCGAACCACCATGCGACTGTCGTTAATGCGGCCACCATTTGATAGACCTGGTTTATTTGCTGTAGCAATCCGAAGGAAGGTGATTCCCAAAATTGGGACTCGATCCGCGCACCCATTGCCTGATGGGCGATAAAACAACGGCATGGCAATGCTGGCAAAGGTTGGCTCGCCGAGGCAAATCCCTCGGTCCAGCTAACGTGACGGAGCTGGTCGGCTAGCGACGCCGAAGTGTCTGGAGTAGGTTGATGAAGAGATGGCGAAGCCTCCGGTCCAGCCGAGATGTCGAAGTAGGTCGGCGTGATGGACACCAGCTTGAAGAAGCAATAGTGAGGCCCTGCCGATGCAGGTCGTGACGTGGTCGACGCC
The DNA here is from genome assembly GCA_021605205.1 of Aegilops longissima. NCBI lineage: Eukaryota > Viridiplantae > Streptophyta > Magnoliopsida > Poales > Poaceae > Aegilops > Aegilops longissima. The sequence goes on from CM038676.1 coordinate 33,749,460, forward strand.
GGCTTGATGAAGCGACCGTGCGGCGATACCGGTATTCCCGCTCCGTGTAATCCGTGGGGCAGCGATGTTGGTGATGATTTATCCTTCGCGATGTCGGACTCTTGTTCGGCTTGCCGAGATGATGATCCGAAGAAGTTGAGCTCGGCTCAACAAAGTGACGACGTGTCTAGCGCAGGTCGGCAGCCATGGAGCAATATTGCCGGACTGGTTTGACACCAGCATGATATTGAAGATCATGTCAAAAGATTTTAAAGTTAGTGGGATGTGTTCGGGAACAAAACACAATACCCCATACAAAACTTCTTCAAAAAGGATGTCCGAAATCCCGTTCGTAAAAAGGACGAACTCGGGTCGGATTTGTTTTCGCGCAGAAAACAGATCCGAAAAGTGATGCACTAATCGGAAGGTTCCCGGAGTTTGGACGATCGGATCGAGCTGAAATTTTGAGGGGTGGTAGATATAGGAATTCCGCAGTAGATCAACGGTTGGATCTTCCAAAGGAGGTCCGAGCTAGAAGCTGTACACCACGCCCTAAACTCGTCCAGATTTGACAGGGCTCCGGTATATCGTAGATTGTCGGAGATTCCTCCATCAGAACTCGATGAAATTTAGCGTGACTGTTGTAGACGTAATTCTGCACTATTCCATCAAAGCAATCGTCAAACCGACGCTCGAGGAGGCGGTGACGGCGGATACAAGTTCGCTGTCCAGAAAAACAGCACGGTCGCCCGAGGGCAATGTTGACGTTGAGCCCCCGGGCTCCCTGGATGATTCCTCTATGATCTTGATAGAGATCGGAGCTGAAGTTGATGATGGCCCTCATCCGAACATGACGATCGGAGATAGGGCGCAGTCCTTGGTCGAACCAAGGTGACCAGTCGAGCTGGTGACGAAGATGCTGAAGTCGCAGTTGATCTGCAGGCGAGCCATCGACCTTTTGCCGAACACACAGCGGAACTCTCAATGAAAGCACCAATGTCGGTGTCAAAACCGGCGGATCTCGGGTAGGGGGTCCCGAACTGTGCGTCTAGGCGGATGGTAACAGGAGACAAGGGACACGATGTTTTTACCCGGGTTCGGGCCCTCTCGATGGAGGTAAAACCCTACTCCTGCTTGATTAATATTGATGATATGGGTAGTACAAGAGTAGATCTAATACGAGATCAGAGAGGCTAAACCCTAGAAGCTAGCCTATGGTATGATTGTTGTTGTATGTCTTCTATCGACTAGCCTAGCCTCGGTTTATATAATGCACCAGAGACCTAGGATAACAAGAGTCCTAGCCGAATACGCCGGTGGGGAGGAGTCCTTATCTTGACCGACAAGTCTTGTGGAATCTTCCTTGTATGCAGCAGCTGTCCGGACTGGCCCATGAGTATACGGCCATGGGGGTCCTCGGCCCAATCTAACAGATCGGGAGATGACGTGGTGAGTACCCCCTAGTCCAGGACACCGTCAGCTACTATCGAGTGCCGAGGGTGATCCCTCATAACGCACTCCTGATGATAATTTTGTAGTGTAGCTACTCGGTCGTGGTCATCGAGGGTGATTTCCTCTTTCACCTTTCCCGATACGGCTCTGTCGTTCAACACCTCAAGTGTGAACCTTGAGGGTGGTCCCTCTTACGTTCACCTTGATGATTACATTGAGTGGAATCCACCGGAGGTGATTCCTCGGGTTTTCTTCCTTGATGTTTTGGACACACGGTTACCTTGACTTTACTTGAGACCATTGTTGAAGTCGGGTCAGCCCTGAGGGGTACCCGCGAGTTGATGTGATAGTCAAGCGGGCCCGTAGAGCACCCACGAGTTTTCCACGTGGCACGGCCGGGCAGTCTGGGCCCTTGCCATAAGTCCATGAGACGGGGCGACGGGTTCACCTTATCGTGAGTCTGCTCGTTTCCGCGAGCCCCCAATGCACTAACAGGTTTGGGTATTTGTTCTGAGTTGGACTCTGGCCTTTACGCACTAACCACCACCCGAGAATAGATATGGGCCTCGGCACCGTGGTATCAGCCGAAGCTTTGTCAGACGTCCAGTTCAGCAGTGCGGCACGGCTGGGCCGGCACCATCCTGTAGTGGTGGAGCCTGGACCCGCGCTGTACGCAACTATCCGGAGTGCAACGGGCGATGGGCCCAAATCCCGGAGTGCTTAGGATGTAGACCGGCGGGGACCTCTCTGTTGAGCCTAGGTAGGGCTGCGACGTGTTGATCTTCCGAGGCCGGGCATTGACCCTAGAAGGGTGTGTACGGCTAGAGTGATCGAGCGTGTTGGGTAATGTGGTGCACCCCTGCAGGTAAGATATATATTCGAATATCGTGTCCACGGTAATGGATGTTCAGACTTGTATCCGGATCTTATTTAACTAGAAATGGATACTTGAGATATGTGATGGATATGTGGCTCCGGGATTGTTTCTCGTAGGGAGTCGAGGAAGGATCTCTGGGCGTTGATACTACAACATGTTTGTTAAATATTAAACTGCTATTCTTTACTCTTCTACATGCTGCAAGATGCTTGGAGCTGCTTGAAGATGCTAGTCTTCGTTAGGCTAGGCCTTCCCCTCTATTCTGGCATTCTGCAGTTCAGTCCTCAGATACAGTCCTTCCATTTGATACCAATGCATACTTAGTATAGATCTGATGCTTGCGAGTACTTTGGATGAGTACTCACGGTTTCTTTGCTACCCCCTTTTCCCCCTTCTTTCTTCTTTCCGGTTATTGCAACCAGATGGTGGATCCCTGGAGCGAGATGCAACTGCCGATGGATGCTACCACATGGAGACCGCCAACGACCAGGAGTAGTTAGGAGGACCCAGGCAGGAGGCCTTGCCTCTTCGATTGTGTTGCTTTTGTGCTAGCCTTCTCAAGGAAGTCTTGTTTAACTTATGTCTGTACTCAGATATTGTTGCTTTCGCTGACTCTTGTGTATCGAGCTTTTGTATTCGAGCCCTCGAGGCCCCTGGCTTGTAATATAAAGCTTGTATCCTTTTATTTGTGTTTAGAGTTTGTGTTGTGATATCTTCCCGTGAGTCCCTGATCTTGATCGTACATATTTGCGTGTATGATTAGTGTGCGATTGAATCAGGGGCGTCACAATTTGGTATCAGAGCCGACTGCCTGTAGGATCCCCTTTCCAACTCCTTGGCTGAAGTTGAGTCTAGTCTTTGAAAAACGGTTTTACTAACATGGTTGTGTGGCTTACGGGCACGCGTCGCCAATTGGGTGGTATTAGGATCTTTTATTCCTCGTCTATACTCTGGGAATCTGATCTCTCTTGTATTCGGGTTAAATGGTTTTGCAAACTATAACTCTAGGTTCTCGTAAATACTTCTCCCGGAGAGACCCTTCATTCTAGATGATGGCCCGCTTCACCAGAAGATTCTGAAGATACTCTCTGATGCTTTCTCGAGACCCTTGTGCCCTTCGCCATTGCGATCCCTACCACCGATAAGTCCTTATGAGTAGCTACCTACATTGTCGTTGATACAATCATCCCCAGTTGCTCTTGTTATTGCAAGATGACATGAAATACTCTCCGATGTTCCGAGGATCCTTTATGCTTACTACCTTGTAGTCCTTTGCCACATGAATACCCCTATGGTAATTACTCGCACTTGTCGAGTATCCGTTCATCCACAGTTGTTCATGTGTTTCACAAAATTCTTTGCAATACTATTCGATCTTCCAAAAATCCTCAGTAGCCTATTGCTCTTGTTCCTCCTTATCTGCTTGCATTATGGTTACTTCCATATGGCTAGCAATACTCATTAGCATCCTTTGTCATCGTGAATTTGGCCATTTGATTTGATTTGTTTGTGAATGCTCGTGATCACCAGTCCTATTTAAAATCCTTCCCTTGGTTCAGACGTCACTCCGGACATGAGCTGGTGTTCGGTGAAACAAGCCTTGCTTGATTTTCTATCTATGTCTATTCAACTTACTTGTCTTTGATCAGAGCCTCTGCTTCTGATCCACCGTTTTGGAAATCATAATTTCTTTGCATTTGAGCTTTGAATTTGTCAGTTGTTTCTATAACCCAGCCTCCTTGCATTCTTTCTTCTTCTGTTTGAGTACTGATACTCACATCAGATCCATTGTGGACCTCCAAGTCTTTTGTTGGGTTTTATCCGACAGCATCCTTCATATTCAGTAACCTTGTGAGCCTTTCCTAGGATACACAATACCTTTGGTAAATTGTATCCCACCCACTCTCGTCAGCCATACTCTGCTTCCGGGCTTGAGTTATTTACTCGTGAAGTTTGTGGTATATGTTCCTAGTATGTGCCTATGGGTGGAATCTATGTCTTCCCCAAATCTGTGTGAACCCTACGACTCATACTCTACTGGTGTTATGCCAGATAAAATCTCAACAGTACTACTTCGTTGAAAATGAGAAGTGAATGGAAAGTTGTGCATTAGAGAAGTGGGAGTCGACCTTGAACCTTTGTGTTCATGCCCATGGACCCGATGTGGAACTTATCATGGAAGCTTCTTGTAATAATAATAAACCCCTTGTGATAAGTTCATCTTGTATCTATGTTTGGTCCTTTGCATCCGTGGTTCTGACCCTGATTGTTCTCCTTTGATTTCATTTCTCGGACAAGTTGAAGTACTTGTCTTCTTAGATCATTTCACCTGTCCAACCTCTATTCTGCTCTACCCTCGAGTATTACCCTCTAGTATCTCGAGAATATCATGGAACTACATAAGATTTCATGAGTTCTTCATGAACTATTAATTCTCGTTGATTCCAAGTTTCTACGGGTTCTAAGATGTTAGACACTCGAGAACGTCGATAACTGATTCGATGTAACGTAACATATATGGGCAGTGGTAATTCGCTGCTTATGTATGCCTCGATGTACAACTCTGTCAGTAAGACCTTGTTACTATTGTTGATGACATTCCGGTAGCCACCGATGGACGAGAACTTTGCCTATTGGTCCGCCTCGTCTTAACGAGCAGGAAAATGGTTCTCTTCATCCCTCGCCCTTGGTACCAACATTGTTGCCAACATAACTGACAGTTTGTCCTCTGACTTGCCTTTCCATCATGACCATGCAAAATGAAATGCCTTCTTGCTTTGAACGCACATGGTGGGCCCATAACCCATAGTTCCACAGGATCGAAACCTGACTCTCTTGTACATCCCTGTTTTCCAAAATTGTTCCTCATGCTTGGCTTCATATGTAAATCACGAGCCACTTTATTAGAGATGATCTAATCTAGTATCAGACGCAACAATTATTTTTGTTGTTCTGAATCCCTCTCGCTCTCTGTTCAGGCAATAAACGATTGCCTACCCGGTTGAAGCTTCTTGTTGCTCCTCCTTACCTTTCTCTCGATGACTTTCTTGAATTTCAACTCGAGAGATGTCTCTATGTCGCGTTCATCGAAACCTCCCCCAGGTACCTATCTTGTGTTGACCACCGTCCTTCCTGAGTCTTTCCCCCTTACTCCACCCCTTAAATCTCGGGACGAGATTTCTTGTAGTGGAGGAGAATTGTGACGCCTGGATAATTAAGCTACATTAATCCCTCGTTAATGGTGCCATGTCATCATTTTCACTGTTGCTAACCCCCCCCCCCTTTGTTTCAATCTGGTTCAAATTCAATTTTCAAATTCTAAGTGAAATCCAAAAGTTCCCAAACATGAAAACTAAAATGTTGATCATGTGACAAATATTCATTTGTTAGTATTGGTGGTTAACCAAAATTATTGCAAATTGGTTGAATGCCCTAAACTAAATAAACAGAAATAAATAGATAATAAAAAGAGAGAAAAGCAGCAACCCCCCCCCCTTCCCAGTGGGCCTCGTGGCCCAGCTGGCCATTCGGTCGGCCGGCCAGGCCGGCCCACACGGCCCTCCCCCCTGCATAACCCCCCCCCCCCCCCCCGAGGGAGTCCTGGATTAAGGGGTCCTCGGACAGTTGGACTATATACTTTGGCTGGACTGTTGGACTATGAAGGTACAAGATTGAAGACCTCGTCCCGTGTCCGGATGGGACTCTCCTTTGCGTGGAAGGCAAGCTTGGCAATTCGGATATGTAGATCTCCTTCTCTGTAACCGACCTTGTGTAACCCTAGCCCCCTCCGGTGTCTATATAAACCGGAGGGTTTAGTCCGTAGGACGATAATCATACTCATAGGCTAGCTTCTAGGGTTTAGCCTCTACAATCTCGTGGTAGATCAACTCTTGTAATACTCATATCATCAAATCAATCAAGCAGGAAGTAAGGTATTACCTTCATCGAGAGGGCCCGAACCTGGGTAAACATCCTGTCCCCTGTCTCCTGTTACCATTAGCCTTAGACGCACAGTTCGGGACCCCCTACCCGAGATCCGCCGGTTTTGGCACCGACATTGGTGCTTTTATTGAGAGTTCCACTGTGCCGTCGCGATAAGGCTTGATGGCTCGCCTTGTTCTCAAGGACAACATCACCTACGGAGGATCCCTGGCTGTAGGCCAGACTCTCCGGCTGGGCGGTTTCGTCATGACCGCCCGTTCGGCTGCCACGCCGACGATGACTTCCCAGGTCATCAAGAAAAGCCTCCACGTCGGCTCAGAATTCACCGAGCGGATGGATCCAATTGAGCTCTCCTCCCTGAACGAGCTCTTGGATCGCATCGCCGCCTTGGTAGTCGCTACGGACTATTATCGGATCGGGCTTAAACCTGACAAAAGGGAGATTAACTCTCCCTCGGTCACCCACCAGATAGCGGTGGTGGAGGAAAAAAACAGCGATTCTTCCTCTATTTTGAGGACGAACTATGTCCGGATTCCCGAGCTCTCCGAGACGGATACCCGTCTACGGGAGGACATGGCCCAGGCTCCAAACATAGAATCGGGAGCACCTTTTCCCCTGGGTCTCAGATTGGGTCAGGATGTGGACTTAAGTCTACCCACCCACCCAGACACAAGTGATCTTTCCCACATCAGACAAGAGCCCCAAGAGACAGTACACCACTTCTGGGCCAGATTCCTCCTTGTAATGAGCAAGGTTAAGGACTGTCACGAGGAAGACGCAATCTCGTTCTTTTGCAAAAATTGCACGGACAAGGGAATTCTCAACGCCATAAGTCGCCGTGACATAGCACACTTTTCCGACTTGGCGGCCATAGTACAGAAGTACTGTGCGATGGAAAAGCCTGGAAAACCCAAACAAAATTCTGGGATCCTCCGGCCCTAACTAAACCCCTCGTCCGAACTAAAAGGGTCCACTCTCTTAAGTCACCCAATCCAATTACAAAGAAGCCAAAGCCCTCTACAGGGCATGGAACCGTATTGGTGGGATGGCTCAACAGGCCATGCAAAATTCACAGCAAACCGGGCATAATACCAACGCACAGCCTTAGAGCATGTTGGATACTCCGGCAGGTCGCCAAGAGCAGTGACGACCTTCTCATCAACAATACCGCGGAGCACCATCCCGCAGAGAATAGCAATAAGTACTGATAGTCTTCAAGACTTTCGCCTCTGCCTGAATTCATGAGCTGTGCCTCCATGTTGTACCTATTTTTTTTCCCTGATAATGTTCAACTGGCATGAAATTTCCAGTTTGACCTTTCGAATGTTATATTTTTGCGGTGGTACTGTCCTATGAGCTTTTCCAAAGAACTGATCTGTATGTGTCTTGGGTGGACTTAGTATGGCTGCGGTTCGCTTGAGTGCAAGTGAGCTGAATCAAATGATCGTTTAAACTAGAAGTTGGTATTTTTCTTAAGAGGTAAATACACTAGAAGTCCCAGAACTTGCACGCAACGTTCTGTTTAGTGCATAAATTTGTAAAATACGTGTTTCTGGTCATTTAACTTGTCCTCTTGTTCATATACGGTGCTTTCTACGGTATCCAGACATATCCCTATGAGTGCCACATGGAGGGGCCACTTTCAATGGCTGAGATGGAGGTAATCCGCATGCACTTCTTTAGATAGCACCCTTGTATTTTATTTATTGACGTAAAAAATTCTGAAATAAATGGAAAATGTTGGAACATTTGTGGGATTTGAACCCACGACCTACTGTGACTCGCACAGAATAGACAGCCACTCGACCAGCTGAAGTTTTACAATTTGCTTTATATAACATAGACCATACGAATTAAAGTAAAAATTAAACCGGGAAAAAACAGAAACCCCACTTCAAACCGGCGACCTGTTGCACTAAAGCGGGCATCCTAACCAACCACCTAATGTTACTTCATGTTTATTTGAGACTACTAAGATATATATCCAAGTGTAAAAGTACACGTCCCGAACTATATTTCCTCTTATCTAGATTATTAATTTAAAATTATTTGAATTCAGACAAAATTCCCGTTGTTTTGTCCGAATTATTTCATTACTAAAACCGAAGTTACTTGGACTACTATTGTGAAAAAGTTCAGACCTCGGCATTGAGGACGTAGTCCGAAAGAAGTTTGTAAACATTCATTCTCTGAACAATATTTTCTTTTATCTAGATATTCACATTCAAGGATTTTTTTAATGATTTGTCACAAAAAAATTATGTGCATTCATTTTGACCTATATTTTTCTTTATCTAGACTTTAAAATTTCAAATTATTCAAATTCAAAACACAATGTCGTTGATTTATCCAAAAGAATTTAGGTACATTCATTATGCAGTATATTTTCTTTGATCAAGATTTTAAAATAAAAATTGTTCCATTTCAAAAAAAATGATTTGTCCGAAAAATTAACGTACATTCATTCTACACTATATTTCCTTTTATCTAGATTTTAATTTTTAATTTTTTCGAATTCAAACAAAATAATATTTGATTTGCCCAAAAGAATTTATGTACATCCATTCTGCACTATATGTTCTTTTATCTAGATTTTTTAATTTACATTTATTCAATTCAAGCATAAATTGAGATTATTTGTCCGAAAAAACAAAAATTCCGTTGATTTTTCCAAAAGAATTTACGTATATCCATTCTACATTTTATTTCCTTTATCCAGACTTTAGAATTTTAGAAAATCAAATTCAACCAAAATTTTCGTTGGTTTGTCCAAAATAATTTGCATTCATTCATTCTGCATTATTTTTTGCGGGAATATACATTTAAAGTTAGGTACTATGTGCAAAAAAAAAACTATCTTTGCGTAAGAAAATTAAACATAGCTTGCTGCCACTGGAATACATAAATTTTATACTATACAATACATAGGATTTTTATCTTTTTTATCTCTATTTATCACTGATAAACTGAAATCAAATCTATCTTACATAGAAAAAAACAACACATAGGTAAAATTGGTTTATGTTATTAAGTGTAGTTGTGGCCTGATGGTTGGCACTTGTACACGATGCCATAGTATCAAACTGAGGCTTTCCCTTTTCAGCAAACCCTTTTGCCGTTTTAATTTCTATTTTTATTTATGCAGTACATGTTAAATAGCTTTTACTGTGCATTTTAGCGTCAACTGTTAGTTGGTCTAGTGGCTCTCTATGCTAGGCGGATCGTGCTAGCTCCTCGGTTTGAATCCCATCATGCGCTGCAGCTTCTTTCATTTTATTTGAGGATTTTTTGTGTAAAAATAAATAGAATGTATGGGTCCTTTCTTAAAAAACAACCAGCCTCAGCCACTAACGGTGGCCCTGCCATGTTGGCACGCGTAGGGATATGGTAGGAAGCACCGTATATGAACAAGATGACAAGTTAGATGACTAGAAACATGTATTTTACAAGTTTATGCACTAAACTAAACGTTACGTGCAAGTTCTGTGATTTCTAGTGTATTTACCTCTTTTCTTAAAGCAGACCGCATTCAGTACTTCATAGAGTGAGCATTAAATGCTACTGTTCACCCATACGTATACCTTGAGTTTAAAAAAGGGGAGCGCTAGGCATCAGACTAGTGATGTTTTGCCTCTCATCAGACTAGTAATTGGCCGTTCGATCAAAAGTAGGCTGGCCGTCCGATCTGTTACTAACCTCTCGCGTGATTTGCTGGATCCAGTCGTTAATTGACTGCTCCATGCATGGCTATTACTACGTGTGCATGTGGCCATATATTTGTTGCTTCCAAGATTTGCTCCCAAGAATCATTTGTTTCTGCTACTTGTTGCTTCCGAGATTTGCTTCAAAGAATCATTTTTTGATGTCACAGTAATATGGATTTTAATTGATTTCTTTCTTTTGTTGCTTCCCAGAGTTGCTTCCATGAATAATTTGTTTTTCACTCCAATATGACTTTTCAAACCAGATAAATATTTATGTTTGATGCTGCTGGGGTATAATTTTAAGTCATATGTTTCTCCTGATTGTTGCTTCCAAGAATAATTTGTTTGATGTCACAGTAATGTGACTTCTCTTTTTAAACTAGTGGAAACATACACTTAAATAGTTATGATAAATATTTATTTATTTTCAGACGCATTTTTACTTCGATGGTGACATAGCTTTTCTGCCATGGAAACATTCCTTTTGACCGATGAAAGCATACTTTGTGATCAGCAGAAACAGGTTATTCAACGGAAGCATCTGGTTTATGCTATATTTTTTAAAAGCTTCGGAAACAATTTATTGGTATAAAGGAAACTTATTTTTTTGTGAATGGAAACATGTGCTTGACAAGAAAGCACATTGAAGCACAGCAACAAAGTTTAAGCTTCAAAACAAACTAATCGGATATGATAAAAAATTATAACTCATTTTACAACAAAATAAAAGAGAACTAAAATAGCCCTGTTTACAAGTTGATTATGGACAAGATCCACGTGTACCACAAGCTCTCTGTTTTTCACTGTACAAACATGCAACTTTTAGCGGGTAGGTCTCAGTTCATAGCCCACTCAACGTCATTGCAATGCAACAAAGAGCGCATCTAGGTTTGGGTGTGGCAAAATGCCTCTACAACAGAAGCATTCGGTGAGAAAGATGGAAGCACACACTGATAGTGGTTGAAGCCCATACTAGTAGTGGTTGAAGCCCATGCTAATAGTGGTTGAAGCATAAACTAGTAGAAGCCACACTAGGTGGTTGAAGCCCATATTAGTAGTGGTTGAAGCATAAAATCAAATTTTATGTACAGTAAAATTTTAGTAATGCTTCCTTTACTTTCATTGCATGCTTCAAGGGTAAAGCAATACATATGCACATAAATTTTGCTTTAATTCACGATTAGCATTGTGGGCATAGCTGCTGATGGGAGAGGGGGATGCCATTGTTGGAGGGTGAACCCGATGAAGGTGTTGAGGAAGCAGATGATGTTGTTGGGGGAATTGCAGGAGGACTGTCAATTGAGGAAGATGACTAAGACGCCTCCTCATTGTGTTCTTCCCCGTTGTTGGGCGACATCCTCGCCATTGTCTCTGCTACCCCTGCAGCCACCATGTTGTCGTTGTCCTCAACTACATGTTGGCCGTCGATGGCCATAGAGAAGCCCATAACGAAGCGAACGTCGCCACCTCTGTTGTTGCTCATGACATTGTGCAAGAGACATTGGTTCATGCTTCCTACATACAAAGATCATGCATCAAGCACCGCTTACATTGATATTAGAATTTGCACCAGAAAAAAATAGGAAGCACATTGCAGTGACTGCTAAAATTTCATAGTATTACTATGGAAGCATTATAGGAATACGCACTAGCAAAGTACTAAAGAAGCATCATAGGAAAGAAATTAGGAAGCGATTGCCATAGGAGGTGAAGCATTATCTCAAGCGATGGAAGCACTTTTTACATGTAATAGAAACACTATGTCATGTTGATGAACTGTTTTCCCTTGCCCAGGAAACAGTCACGAATGATGACAGTGACAGCCACCGCGTCGAGGGAGACGTAGCATGTGTTGTAGCCATGGTAGCATTGACGGACGAGGACGGAAGGGCTCGTCGTTTATCTCCCGCCGCTGCCGGTAAGCCTCCCGGCAGGAGTGCTTACCCCGTTGGTGAAGGACGCATCTATGAATTGGAAGGTGGAGAAAGGAGTGGAGGAACGGATCTAGGAAGTGGGAGTTGAGGGGGTACGGGCATGAGCAGGTGGTGGGCGGCGTAATCGGAGAGGAGGAGCAGTTCTGTTGACGGTGAGGCGAGCTGCGAGCAAGGTGAGCGAGGTGGAGGAAGAGCTTGGGGAGGTGCGTGCGATGAGGGGCGATGGAATCGGGCGGGATTATTTTTTTTGATGGATTATGGAGAGTGGTTCATGGCGCGGGGATTGCGGGCGGTTAGTCAGAAGAGATTTTTTGTTCATTTTTTCCACATATGAAGCAAAATCTGGAGCGTCGGATTTGGATCGAATCAACGTCGTTTGAGTGGTCTGAGGCTGGCGTCTCTTCAGACTATAGACAACAAGCGTTTCCCTTTAAAAAAATCGAATTTCGAAACACTGGGCTGGAAGAGAGGAAGATTGGCAGTTGGTGGTAGTCGCTGGCCAGAGATAAATGCGATGGCCCGGGAGTTAAAAGGGATAGCGGCCAAGAACGTCAAGTAATCGCTCTTACATGTGGGCTGTGACGTCTCAGTTTGCATTAACTATGGAGCAGATGTGGGCCAAGTTGTGTGCGCTAGTTCGAAATACCATCGAGAATACATCTGAAGATACCATTGGCGTGAATAAATCTTTGGGCCAGCGGACAGCGTATATATAGCGATCATCTAAGCTTTCGGGTTTTTCCATGTTATGCTTAATGAACTTAGTGCATGAGTTTTATGAGCACGGCTCTCGAGCCTTAGTGAGCTCAGCAGCTCGTTAATCCACCCCTGGCAGTCCTAAAGCACTGGTTGTCGCCTCCCCTCCTCTCCTTGCGTCGATTATGTAGTGTGGCTTGTTGCAATCGCCCCCTCCTTCCAGTAGCCCGCCAGACTGCCGCCCTCTGCAAGGGATGGCGCTGGATTTGGGAGAGGGAGAGAAAAATGAGGATGGGGCTCTCATCCCGCTACGTGCCAAAGGAGTGAACGTGCGCCCTAGAGCGAAGTTGGTAAAAGTGAGCACAGACAAGGACGATGGCCACTTACGAGGCCATGAATTGCAGCAAGAGACACTAGCTAGGAGCGATGTGTGGTTGTGGCTTGTTGGTAAGGGCAAGAAGAAACTAGGAAAGAGGAAGGAGCATATACAGCCGGACGCCTCAAACCGTCCTAAAACGTTCGGGCAGTCGGACTGGTAAAATAGTGACCCATCTGGACGCCTCAAACCGGCACTAGACATCTGGGCCGTCCGGCACCTCTCATACGTAGCCAAAATGTAAGGCAGATATGAGTGGTGCATTTTTCACGCGTCACGAGAGCCCTAGTCAGTTCACTCTAACAGGGAAGCTGCTCTGCAAGGTTGCTTGGGAATCCTTCCCTTAATTGAGTTTACTGACCGTGATAGCCGCAGATAGGCCCAAACAAGAGGATGATCCTGGCCCTTAATATGCATTCCCTGCCTTTCCATGGGTCAACAAATTTGGGACCTCCAATTTGACCTCTCTTTGCCTCAAATAGGAGGGTTGATGCACAAGACTTTGCTCCTAACTGGCGGCTCAATGCCATGACGGAGTTGGGGTTTGGTACTATAATTAATCAGACACTAAGGCAATTTTTTCCTGAAGGGATTTATGTTTTTCCTTGTTTTTAAAAACCCATAATGTTTTTGTAAAAATGAACAGTATTTTAGTCAGTGAACGTTTTTTGAAGGTTTGAGATTTTTTGTTTGGAAAACATGTTTTTTCATAATGCGGAAGTTTCTTGAATATTTTAATAAACACAAATATTTTTTGAAATCGTGAATTTTTTAAATTGTTAGAACTTATTTAAGTCGTGGTCAATTTTTCTAAATTTTGAGATTCTGTTCTGAATCTTGAACATTTTTGAAAATTGGATACTTTTCAAAAAAATCAATACATTTCCTGAAGTAGTGAACAACTTCTAAATCAAGATTTTATCTGAAATACAGAATATTTCAAATAAAGTACGAAGGAATTTTGATTTTTAATATTCCAAACATTTTTTTGGAAATGTTGAACATTATTTAATTATTTTTAGAAATTTATTTACATTTTTCAATAGAACAACTAAGGAAACAAAACAACAAAAAAAGTGAAACCTGGTAATGAAATAATAATAATAATAAGGGAAATCAACCTTGTGCGTTATAGTGACAGTTTGACGCAACCATCGTCGAATAGAAATTGTCGGGGAAGTATCATTCTTGCTAGTCATCGTCGATGTGCGCGATGTCGTCATCCCACCTGATGTTTCCGCTCTTTTTCTACACATGGGTTGGCGTAGATGTGAGCGCGGTGGGCCACTCGCCGCCCCCCTATCCATATAGCCCACTAGTCTGGCTCTTGTGTTTCTCAAAAAAAAAAACTATTCTGGCCCTTGTCACGGATGAGCAAGCGGAGCATGCCGCGATGAGCTCATCAAAACGATGGCACCGACCTACAACATCTACAGATGTGGACGGCGAGCATGGAGCTCATCGTGCCACCACTAGTGTTGTGCAAGCCCAAGTCCTTTTGGCAGCCTGAGGCTACAATGCCAACTCCCATACATGAAGCTCCTCCTCGACCCCTTCCTCCTGTCCTGGTAACGTCTCCTCCGCATCCACCGCTCGACGCTTTCACTCACAGGGCACATTTTTTCCATGGCGTCTTTGATAACATAGGCATCCTCGTTGAATTGAATTATACACTACACCTATTGACTAACTGGCCGGTCCATTTGTTTGATTGAGAGTTTCTAATACTTTGGATTTGGATTACTTGAGATCTTCTAATACAAACTTAAAAAGACCTTCCAATGTTTACGGGGCATCAGGTGGCTAGGGTGGTATGTATTGGAGCAGGGCTGCGAGTTTTTCTCCATATCCAAGTTGCACGTAAAATAGTACGGAACCACCTCGTAATTTAAAACTACCACAAGCACTATAGCGTTATATTTGTACCCAACAAGTGACACCATGAAACAATTAGTGGACTATACGCCACTCAATTGGTAGGGTGGATGATGTGAACTTTAACGGCCTTAACTGTAGGAGGTGTGGAGCACCAATGAGATGTTCCCCGAAAACACCCTGCAGCCTATGGCATGGACAAGGATGGTGAGAACATGCCTTCTCGAGATGATTCGTGGAAATGCTCAATAGTGTGGCGCACGGGTGCATACCTAGCAAAAGAGAAATCGCCGTATACTAGGCCCTCCAACTTCTTAAGAGGTTTATCTAATCTTAGGCAGTGTTGATTACTTTGATTTGTTCCAAAAAAAATGTCCTGGCGAATGGTCATAACAACTTTTGACCAAATTATGCAATAAAGTGGCCGTATGCATCTTCCAGATGCAGAGGCCGGGGGTCATCCTTCTTTTCTAAAAAAGTTGAAGTTTAAGCGTAATCATTTTGAGGGACTGGGTATAGATAAGACGGCTCAAAAATAGTAAGTCAACACTGACAAACATTCGATCAAAATCTTGCAGAACTGTTTTGAGTAGTAATTGCGTAGACCAGATTGCTATTAGTGATGGCTTTGAATGTATATCGCAGTGGTCTAGAAATAGCACAACTGTGTTTATCAGCCAATTATTTCCTCTTTTTCCGGGGGTCGTAAGACAGTGACATCTTTCAAACATTACACATAATATAGTTAGCAGTAGTACGCGTTAGCCCATAGAGATCAGCTGAACTGGAGATCCGTTAACTATACAAACACTTAAAAAACCAATACTGTTGTTCGATCGATCTAGTGAGAACAATAATTCTAACGTGCACTCTTCTGGTTGCTAGTCGCAACAAACCGAAAGGTAAAAAGCAAAATAATGCATCTACTCGTATGAAGTGACCACGTGACAGTGAGCATGCGGAATGAAGTCTGAAGCTGTCAGCTCGCTAGGTGTCACGTGCTTCCAGCAGGAAGTGCACGCAGTCAGGACAGCGATAATGTTGAGCGAACACAAGATTCCTTTTACATGGATATCGCGAATTCCCGGATGCCTACCATCCAAAACATAAAAGTGTGTTAAAGGGTCGATCACTAGCTGGCACCATCCAGGTCCCGCTCAAGAGGCGCGCAACGAGCGCGCCCCAACACCTAGTGTCTATCAACATTAAACCACTTCTCAGGCATCCAGCTAACAATATGAACATGGCTATTGATCAAGGCAAAGCTGAGCTACGGCCAGTCCCTTAAATAGAGTTGAAACATATGGGGGCATCCGTCCATGCCATCCGCTACTTAATTACAAGAGATCTCTAGAAGTGGCCGTACACTCCTACATGCCATTCTGAATTTCTCATATTGTACTAGTGCTTCTGCTGAAAATTCGCATAGTACAACCCATACTTATGTGTACCGGTCATATGTCCAAATTTATGTGCGTAGAGTCTTCAAGCACAAGAGCGCACCACCGACTATATTGCTTGCCTCTATTGAGACCGAGGCCAACCTTTGAGTCATCGCCGATGCAAAAAAATTAGGGTTCATTTTTTTACGAGAACAATCTTATGTCGTGTATTCGGGTTACTTGTAACAAACTCTATTCTCCCTTATTTAATGGATGAGGCAAATGTTTTTCCTCTGTTCAAAAAAAAAATTATGTGTGTCTCTTAAGGCCCACGCTCAGGCTATCGACAGCTTTGCTGTGACTGGCAGGTGGGCCAGTGTGCTTCTCTATTTTCATTTTACTTTTTTTGCCTGACTGCTTTCTCAGGTGCACCGAATTGGATGGGTCGCTGTGAGTGTCTCGCTGGGTTGGCAGGGTATGGATGTGGTCTGTTCCTTGAGCTGAAAGCCCACCAACGTCGCCTACAGCCGCCGTCGCTGGAGAAGACGACGAAACGCCCAGATGCATAAAAGCTTCCTCGTATGTATACATATTAGCAGGTAGTACATGGCGGCACGCCGCGCTCTATAGATTGGTGTGTGATATGGTTTTATTGAGTTTTTCAAAACTCGTTGTACATTATGTACGTGTGTATCTTTCTAGTGAGCGGGAGAATAGTTCTGCAATAGTAGTCTCTAGATAGAGTCTTTATGTTGCGATAATAGAATTGGTCTCAGGGATGTTGTGGTGGAGTAGAGGCCAATTTCTTCCTTTGGTCCTTTGCAATGATCAAGGTAATTGCGGTTGAAACCCTGTCAGGTTAGAGTAGACGCTCCCTAACTCATGACGGAATGGAATTAGGAAACAACACACAGATCTTCCTGAGGACCCTTGTATTTCTGGAGGGAGAGAGCATGTTGGTGGTCCATCATGGATTTCCACATCTTGTATCCCATTCCTAGGACATGAAACAATTATGGGTCATCGTGTTGAGTGCATCATGATTGGCGAGCCCTTACAGTTTCAGCCGTTCTGATGTTGAAGCGAGATTTACCTCATCAAATTGATCACTCTTTAAACACCAAAACTTAAACTATGATATTACACTGAATTTTACATTAATTATAGATTCCTGTTTGTCAAGGCGAGACTTTTCATGGTGTCATACGGCAACATATTTCTTCCTATTGTTTCATGGTTTTCTCATGGTTAGGAACCTCTAATTATTTTTGTGACCTACACATCCTTTTTCCCAATACCGTAAGTTATGCTTGGAAGTTTATCAATGTGTTGAGAATGTCCTGGAATAATATATTTTGAAAGTGGACCACCATGTCATTCTAATTCATAAGTGATGCACTTAGTTATTCTCATTTTGAATGCACTCTGGTGATATTTTGAGATGTTTAGTTATCCTCTACAATCACTTCTCGCTTTTTTTTCTTTGAAACCCATCATAAAATGGATCCATTAAGTCGTATTGAATTCCTAATCCGCAACTACTCAGACTGCAGAATAGATTCTGCTTAGTACATTCTACACAAAGGAGGGAACAATATGTTTAATTTCAGTTATCTCTCCTTTTGCCCTCTTCCTTTCAATAGCAAAATCCTGTATTGACACTTTCCCCCCATTTCAGTTCTATAAAGCAGATGTAAATGTTTCACATTTAGTTCAAGAAACAGATTTGTATGTTCAGTTTACTTATGCGCCTTTCAGATTGTCAAAGTATATCTTCACGTGTCGTCATTGATATAGCGCAAAGTTCCTTTATAGCTCAGGCTACATGGAACCTCTTATCCTCAACCCTCTAGCCTTGCTTTGAGATCCGTACTCTCCAACTAACTTACAACAAGAAGATTTCTCTTTTTTGTTTCTCTAAATTGAAACAACCAATGAACTTCAAACTTTACAGATCGAATAAACATTAAAACATCAATGTGTGAGAAAACTTTCAGATTTTTTGGTCTGATATGAATATACAAACCTCCGAGTACATTAAGGGTATGCATGATTTTCTCAAAGTGGCTGAGGCAAACAAGAAGAATGGTTTTATGTGTTGTCCATGCCCTATATGTGGGAATACGAAGTCTTACTCTGACCGGAAAATCCTTCACACCCACCTGCTTTACAAGGGTTTCATGCCACACTATAATGTTTGGATGAGGCACGGAGAAATAGGGGTTATGATGGAAGACGGCGAAGAAGAAGAGTACGATGACAACTATGTGCCCCCTGAATACGGTGATGCTACTGAAGGTCAAGAGGAACCAGACGATGTGCACGATGATGCTGCAACGGGCAAATCTGCTGAAGATCAGGAGGAACCAGACGATGTGCCCGATTATGATGATCTCCGCCGGGTCATTGTCGATGCAAGGACGCAATGCGAAAGTCAAAAGGAGAAGCTGAAGTTCGATCGCATGTTAGAGGATCAAAAAAAAGGGTTGTACCCCAATTGCGAAGATGGTAACACAAAGCTCGGTACCGTCTTTGGAATTGCTGCGATGGAAGGCGAGAATGCTGTGCTCGACAAAGGATTTGAGAAGCTACTGAAAATATTGAAGAAGAAGCTTCCAAAGGATAACGAATTGCCCGACAGTACATACGCAGCAAAGAAGGTCGTATGCCCTCTAGGATTGGAGGTGCAGAAGATACATGCATGCCCTAATGACTGCATCCTCTACCACGGTGTGTACAAGGATCTAAACGCATGCCCGGTATGCGGTGCATTACGGTATAAGATCAGACGAGATGACCCTAGTGATGTTGACGGCGAGCCCCCCACAGGAAGAGGGTTCCTGCGAAAGTGATGTGGTATGCTCCTATAATACCACGGTTGAAACGTCTGTTCAGAAACGAAGAGCATGCCAAGTTGATGCGATGGCACAGTGAGGACCGTAAGAAAGACGGGAAGTTGAGAGCACCCGCTGACGGGTCGCAGTGAAGAAAAATAGAGAGAAAGTACTGGGATGAGTCTGCAAGTGACCCAAGGAACGTATGGTTTGCTTTAAGCGCGGATGGCATTAATCCTTTCGGGTAGCAGAGCAACAATCACAGCACCTGGCCCGTGACTCTATGTATGTATAACCTTCCTCCTTGGATGTGTATAAGGGTGCATCACAGATCATTTCTCTTATGCGACAGAAGTTTTGACCCCCTAAAAAATGCGACATAAGTTTTTTGTTTGATTTCATTCCGTATTTTTGTTTGTTATCTGTTCATTTCAGTGCAGTGGTAGCAACTATGTGTTGGTATTTCCTGGGTGTTATATTTTTCATTACTTTTATTATTCTTGCTTTTGGCATTATTATTATATTATTATTATTACTATTACTTATTTTATATTTATATATATATATATATATATATATATATATATATATATATATATATATATATATATAGGAAAATGCATCCTACTACCGGGTGTAGTTACACTCATTTCTCATATACTACCATGTGGTAGTATATACTCTACTTTATTACTTTTAGTATGCTCATATACTATATCTAAGATACTGCAAAGCGAATTATGTGAAAAAATTGCATGTGAGCCCATGTTTTTATAATATTTGTGAAATATGTACATATTTGTATGTAAAAGGAGTATGCTCAAAATATACTACATACTACATAAAAAATAGTATATATACTACCTAAACATTCTTATATACTACATACTACGCGTACATACTCTCCGATATGATAGATACTACCTAGAACGTATGAAACAAAAGTGGGAGTAACTACACCGGTAGTAGGAAAAATTTGTTTTATATATATATATATATATATATATATATATATATATATATATATATATATATATATATATATATATTATTTTTAAATACTTTCTCAACATTTTTAAATACACGATAAACATTTTTCATATATAGGTTGAACATTTTTCATACATTGGTTGAACATTGTTTAGATACATGTCAAATATTTTCCAAACAAAGGTTGAACATTTTCCCCAATACATGTTGCATATTTTGCGAAATGCACGCTGAGACATTTCTTGAATATGCAATGAATATTATTAAACCCATGTTTGAACATTCGATAAAGCTTTCTGAAAAAGCATAATTGTTTTGTTATATGTTTATGAACTTTTTAAAATGGTACAAACGTTTTTTAATACATGGTCATTTTAAGCAAACATTGAATTTCTGTCAGGATTATTATGAACATTGTTTTAACGTCACACAAATTTTTATCTGTTATGAACTTTTTTAACATTGCATGAACATTTTTAGAAATGTGTGAACCTTTTTTTTAAATGTCATGTATATTTGTTTGAAATGTGCAACAATTTTCTTAAATTGCTAGAACAGAATTTTAACACTCTCTGAACATTTTTTTACTACATGAAGAACTTCTTTTCACCATTAGAACAGAATTTTACTACATGAAGAACTTCTTTTCACCATTAGAACAGAATTTTACTACATGAAGAACTTCTTTTCACCATTAGAACAGAATTTTCAAAAGCGCCACCGCTAACTTACTAGTACGGGTACACGATGTGCCACAATTAATGTGCATGTGTAGGGTCCCCACCCACCCGGGCACGCACGGGCACATCGCAGGAGGGGAGAAGGGGGTGTGTTCCCGAGATTTCATTGTATTGCTAAAGTCGCAACGATTAAGACCGAAAATCATGCCTCAAAACCACATCATACCATCATGTTGCATATCATTCCGTCACAAAAATAATTCTTCAGGCATGGTCAAATATGGAGATTTCCTGGTGTAGCTAGAGAGGAGCTGAGTCATCATGCTACGTCTATCACAAGTACGTACGGTCGCTAGTTCTCCAAATACCCAATCTTCTTTCTCCTTCTTCATGTCATACATGTAGATGTGCTTGTGCGGGTACGTATCAGGTTTGACGTAGTAGATGCAATTGCTATTGATGGACAGGAACTTACTGGCGTTAACACACACATACTTATAAACCCCGACAAAGATGGCACGGTCTTCGCCGATGCTCTTCACGGGCTCGATTGCATTCCTGGCGACGTCAACCTTAAAAACTCCCATGCCGCCATTTTCACGGTTAATGACCATCAACACTGGGTGCGTCCGTCAACGTTAAACCACTCCTCATGCATGCAACTAGCAATATGAACATGGCTATTGATGAAGGTAAAGCCGAGCTACGGCCAGTCCCTTAAATAGAGCTAAAACATATGGGTGCATTTGTCAATACTGTACGCTACTTAATTATAAAAGATCTCTAGAAGTGGCCGTGCACGTTCACATGACTTTCTGAATTACTCATATTTTAGTAGTGCTTCCACAGAAAATTTGCTTAGTACAACTCATACTTGTGGGTGCGGGTCATATACATACGGAGGCGTATAAACAGCGTTCCTCGTACTCCCACGTACGTGCATGCCAGTGTCAAAACTTGCCACCTCCAATTGTCATGCATATAAGTCATAAATCAACGATTTTCCCCGACTCCACACATATTTACAGATCAACAACCAGTCATAAAACATACATTGATATATATGAAGCTTCAATACTAGAAGGGACGGAGTATTTGGTGGCAGGAAAAAACATGTGAGGCCCCAATACTAAAAACACAATAGGGAGTTTTTTTTGGTTATGCTTAATGAACTTAGTACACGAGTTTTACGAGCACAACTCTCAAGCCTTAATGAGCTTAGCAGCCCGTTAATCCACCCCTGGCAGTCCCTAAAGCACCCGGTTGTTGCCTCCCCTCCTCAGCTTGCAACGATTATGTAGTGCATCTTGTTGCAAGCGCCCCCTGGGCTACAACACCAATCCCTCCTCCTTCCAGTAGCCCGACAGACTACCACCCTCGGCAAGGGATGGTGCGGGATTTGGGAGAAGGAGGGGAGAATGAGGATGAGGCTCTCATCCTATTACGTGCCAGAGGAGTGAATGTGCACCCTAGAGCAAAGTTGGTAGAAACGAGCACATACAAGGATGATGGCCACTTCGAGGCCATGAACTATAGTAGGAGACACTAGGAGCGATGTTTGGTTGTGACTTGCGGGCAAGAAGGGCAAGAAGAAACTAGGACATAGATAAGAGCATCTATAGTTGGATGCCTCAAACCGTCCTCAAACGCTCGGGCAGACGGACTGGTCATTGGCTAAGAAAAGAAAAACAACCCATCTGGTCGCAACAAACCGGCCCCAAACACCGGGCCGTCCCACACCCCTCATATCTAGCCGAAATGTAGGGTGGATATGAGTCATGCCATTTATCACACGTCAACAAGGCCCCTAGTTAGCTCACTCTAACAAGGCAACTGCTTTGCAAGTTAGGTTGGGGATCCTCCCCTTAATTGGGTTGACTGATTGTGACAGACGCAGATAGGCCCAAAAAGAGTATGGTCTGGGCCGTTAACGTGCATTCCCTACCTTTTCATGGGTCAACAAAGTTGGGACCTCCTATTTAACCGCTCTTTGCATCAAATAGGAGGGTTGATGCACAAGGCGCTCCACCTAACTAGCAGGTCCATTTGCCATAATGTAGTAGCGATTTGGTACTATAACTACTGAGACACTAGAGTGAATTTTGCCTAAAGGGAGTTATGACACAGTCACAGTTAAGAAGGTTTGAGAAGTTTTTCTAGAAAACTAGTAATTTTTCAAATGTGGACTTTTTTGAATTCTTAAAAACACAAATAGTTTTTGAAATCATTGTCCATAAAGTTAAACAATACCAACTTGTTCATGTTGCCAACAAAATAATGTGGGGAAGATCACATCTACTGTCTACCTTAGCTGCTTGTTGTTTGTCTCTTGCCGTGTCTGGTAAGCTAGCTTATTACATGAGGCCGGTCATTGTAGCTTGCAATTCAAAACACATTATACTTGTATAAATCAGTAACTAATTGACAGTTGATATTAGTTATTCCCTCCGTCTCATAATATTAGAGCGTTTTTACACTTATATTATGTGACGGAGGGAGTAGCAGCCAGATAGAACGGCATGATCTATGTGAGGTTACGTAATATGAACTTATCCATACATGATTTACATATATGTCGACAGGAAGTTCAAAAAATTTATATATGTCGACAGCAAATGATACTGATGGTCATGGTGCGCTTGGCGTGGGATAACTGTTCTTGACTTCTTTGCACTCCAATTGGCAAAATTAAGTGAAGAGTGGTTAAGACTTTGATTTATCATGAGCAAAGGAACCGGTAATAATTAGGATTGCCATCTTTTGCAGGGAAATTAAGATCGACTTCACGAGGACCAAGTACTGGTCATCAACTGCACTTTTATGCTCACTAGTTAGGAATCGTGTGTTGCTATGGAAAACTATATATTTCTTTAGAGATTTTGTTGGGCTGAGCACCGCATGCGCGTGCCCTTGATATGAAAGGGGGGGGGGGGGGAGGTGATGTTTAACACCTGCGAAGATTTGATAGTAAAGATTACTCGCTCATAGATGTGCGTCACAATGAAACAATAGATGTTTTTATTTGGCATTATGATCAGGTCTTCCTTCTAGCGACCAGATCAAGAAACATCATGGCCCATGTACATTGTGTGCTGAACATGAGGATGCCTCGCATATCTTCTTCGAGTGCACTCGCACGTTTCATGTGGGGATCCCTCCATCGTGGTGTTATGCAATGCGCTAGGTTCGTTTGGTCCTGTTTCGCTGCGCTGGCATGTTAGGAACAAACTTACTATCGAATGACTTACAGTTTTCTGTAATCGCTAGAGTGATATTCTGCGTGCGTGCGTCGGTCACTGCAAGTGTTTGGTGGCCGTGTGGGGCTTTATTTCTAGTGCTGAGCAGGCGCCTTCTTCTAAAGTAAAACAAAGATGGTGATACACTCATTCATCCGTCGTGTGAAAGCAGAAATATGGAACGAAGGGTGCTCCCTTGGGAAACAATGCACTACCCATGAGAAAGATCGATAAAGGAAAACAATGCAGTATTCCTAGACAAGGTGACAGTATATGATCTCACCGAGACGAGATCAACCATGCAAGACACGGTTGGTTGGTTACATCAGGTTAAGACTTAGAGGTGTATGCACAGATAATTAAGAGCAACTTGTCTCAGTTGCTTGCAAGATAATGCATGTCAGTCGGCATCCTCGGTGTTTTCTGTTCTTTTCTTTTCCGGTGGACTGAGAGTAGAAAGAGAATGGATAATTGTCGGGAGTTCCTGTTCCGCGCATAGCTCGATAGAAGCAAACGCGCAGCTCGCACGTATTGTGCCGGCCCAATTAGTGACCAAGCTTATATTTTATAGGGGGACCAGGTTTATTTTCTGCATAGTTTTACCCTATAAAAGCTTCGATTATACATGCATGCATGCCTGTTATCTCTCGAGGTCATGTATTTGGTTGGGTAGTCCGCACCCGATCTCTATGCCATTACTGGTGTCTATTAAGATGAATGACTCGGTTCTATCCCAGACTTGTGTCATGGTAAATCAAGCGACATGTCGATCCCATGTTTCTTCCTGTGTCTGATTAGTTTTTCTGTTGTTGTTTTTGAGAGCAATGGTCGGACAGTATGTTCTTCCCAGGAGTTAAATCTGTGCGATTTTCTCAGTTCTTTTTCTACTAGTATAAGTTATGATTGCTGAGTTGGAGGCAGCATCTACAGCAAGTTATTTCAGTGATTTTGTCTGCTTCATTTGCTTTCTAACACAACTTTTTTCAGATCCATTGGAAGCTGCATTGCGGGAGAAGTGACGGTGATGACTGTTAAAGCTAACATGCCAGATTCTACTCATGGTACCCGGTATGATGAAACTACACTCCTCTCCATCGAGTTGTACATGTCCATATATTCCTGTAAACTTGGTCAAAGTTTACAAAGTTAAGAATTTGAAAAATATCTCATATCCACTATAATTTGGCAAGGAGAGAATAAATAACTACATGATTGAGAATCTCACAGAGACTTAAAGAAACAACAATTATACAAAGAGGTATTCAACGTGCTGTCGGGCCTGGATCGGTGGCCAATGTTGATATCCTCAGCTCCGTTTCGAATGCAGTGTTACTGCTCACGTTGGTGGACTGCACACTAGCGTAAGCATTGTAATTCTCGTCGCCGCTGCTGCCACCGGTGTGGAAGCTAGGAGCGCGGCCCTCCTCGAGCTCCACACACTCCTGTAGCTGCGCCACCACGTTGGCCATGGTAGGCCGCTGTGCTGACCCCTGTGCGGTGCATTTGAGTGCAATCTCCGCCACCTTCCACACGCCATTGATATCATAACCACCCTGCATTCGCTCGTCCACCACGCCCTCCATGTTGCCGCGCGCCAGCCGCTGCCTTGCCCATTGGACGATGCTTGTGGGCTCTGGGTCCAAAAGAATGGCTGGTTTCCCGGTGACCAGCTCCAGAAGCACCACTCCAAAGCTGTACACGTCGCTCTTGGTCGTTGGCTGCATCATGGCCTGGTACTCTGGATCAACGTACCCGGGAGTAAAAGCGAGCGTGTTCGTGAAAAGATGGGTGTTGTTGTGGTAGTCAAAGGCTTTCGTCAAGCCAAAATCGGCGATCTTGGCCTCTAGCCTGGCATTCAGCAGAATGTTGGTGGCCTTGACATCCCTGTGGATGAGAGGCGGGTTGCAACCCGTATGCAGATACTCCAACCCTACACATGGCAAGAACATCAACCTGTAAGTCAAATGCACGCCCAATAGCAATAATGTGCCTCTGGTGAATACAAAATTAGGCCATAACTATTGAAGAGCAGCAATAAGCTGCTCTGGATTTGAGCGTGCACCTTGTGCAGATTCAAGTGCGTTTTTGAGTCTCTGCCTCCACGGTAAACATCCTCCATTGCGACCGCTTGCTACAAACACAATAACAGCGTGTTTGTCCAAATTAATAGAAAGTACCTCAGGTGAACCACTAGGGCGACTTGCGCATTCACTATATGAGTTGAAAGCCAAATCCTTTTTGTTAGCCGTAGTTAGTATTCATACCTGCAATGTGCTCTCGTAGGGTCCCTTGTGCCATGTACTCGTACACAAGTGCCATATACTCCCCATCCTTGCAGTAACCAATCATCGAGACAAGATTCCTGTGATGAATCCGGGTTAAAATCTGAGCCTGCACAAGCACATTAAATTTCATATCAAAACCACGCATTTCTGCCAAGAGTTGAAGGCGCATGCTGTTAAAGGATCTGGTCTGTCGCACCTCTGCGAGGAACTCCTTGACGCCTTGATTGGAGGAATGAGACCGCAACTTCACCGCCACTTGAGTACCATCCTCCAGGAAGCCATCATAGACACGGCCGAACCCTCCTTCGCCAAGCACCCGGTCAAAGGCATTGGTTATCCTCTCGAGTTCCCCGTAAGTGAAGCGGCGATTCTCAACTAGTCGCAGAGAATCATCATTGTCGCCGTAGCTCGTTGACATCGCCTCTTCATTTTGTGGCTTTACCGCCGTCCTTTTTTCATTGATCCTTCATGTATACACAGGAAATTGATGAATTAATAGACCAAATATTGGCATTGTTGTGTGCTAGCTTGATCATGCCGAAAAGGCCTCACTCTAACCTTGCTGCTGGTTTCGCTGTCTTAGGAAGAACAAGACTAGTAGGGACACTGATACTATCATCACGATGACAAGTATAGGGACGGAAACATAGATGGCCAGTTTGCTCTTCCTTTTAGCAGCAAGCTGACATGAATTGCGGTCGGTGCAAAGATTTGGATTGTTGCCATGTCTAATAAGTCGAGGACCAAGTTAATTAATGAAGTCACCGCCAAAAAAAATTAACCAAGAAGCTTAGTGGAATTTATCAAGTATGTATATACTATGAACACCTTAGAACCAGGAAGCCATCTTGAATTCTTTTGAGAAGTCCAGAGGGAATTGAACCATTGAGTTGGTTGCCAGACAAATCTCTAGAGGAAAACAAATTAGACACACTATATACGTACATAATAACTCGAAGCAATTCGGTCAAAGTTTGGCAAGACTTTTCTATATGTTGCTTGTTGGAACTATTAATCTTGTTAATTATTGCATATGTGTCATCACAAAGTTCCTTTGTAAATAAGCATGGTTGCTAATTAGTTAGGGCTAATTGTTGCCCAACTTACATGACTGTCAATGATGGTAACTGTGAAAGGGCATCTGGAATTGAACCTGTCAAGTTATTGTTTGACAAATCCCTGCAAGATAAGGAAACAATATATTTAATTTCTTGACGCTTGTGTTGCTGAGAAGTACAGACGAGATTAGGCCAAATAAATCCAGAACTCGGAACCTACAAATATTGGAGAGCCTTTAGATGTGCGAAAGATGATGATATATCACTATTTAGACCACTGGAGGACATGTTTCTACAAAAAGCACATACATAAAAGGATCAGCTTCATTTTCCATGGTTGTATACATAAGGTGAGTTTTTGATCTCTTTGACCACACTCATCTTTGACCCTATTTTTTTAATTGGTCTCAAGATCTCAGCTAAAATGTTATAACATTAAACATCCCATCACAAAATAAAGAGAAAACTAGAGGGAAACATATTTCAATTGAAAGCTTCAAATGTGAATACAATATATACAATTCAAGGGTGAACATAAAAAAATGTATATGTTGAAAACTTACTAAAAATCTGAAAATTGATGAACTAAAATAATATAAATATGAAATAAAATTACAAAAAATATACATATTAGGAAGAACAAGACAATGATATAGGAAAGCGGTAAATACTTTTAAAACATTCATAAAAATAACAGAAGGCATATTATTTGTTTAAAATTCATTTCTGACTTTTCTTGAATTCCCCAAACTGGGGAATGCCATCTTGATTTCCCCTTTTCTCATTTAGTAAAACATTACATGATTTCCAATATTTGGAAATATATAAAAATTACTTACATGCTTGTGATCCTTGGAGGGTTGGCAGCGGCATAGCTGCAGGTCAACCCATCCCATGCCATAGTCCTGGGAAAGCACGGGTCCCCCATCCAGTTCTTCTGCACCCCGTACTTGGCCTTGACCGCCATGGCGGCAGATGCTGAGCTCATGTACATGCATATCAGACTCAATATTCTAGTATCACATAGTAGATTGATGCAGAGATCATAAGTCAGATGCGCGTGCTTAAATTACCATCCTGGGAGTCGGTGCCAAGGTTGGTGGTGGGGATGACGGAGTACACCTCGACGGCGTTCAGGATGGGCGGCAGCGTCGAGTTTGCGGTGGTGTTGATGGAGAAGATGTAGCCGCGATGCCAGCTGGGCTTGGTATCGTAGATCGCGTTGCTGACGAGGTGCTCCGGCGTGAAGCCCATCGGGTACGCAAGCTCGTCATTCAGGTTGATGTAGAACTGGCGCAGCTCGCCGTTGCTGGCGTTGAGGAGCTGCAGCTCGGCGAAGTGCAGGATGGCGAGGTACCCCGGCCAGGATGGGTCGTCGTCTCGGGGCTTAAAGTCCAGGGATTCCCAGCCAAGCAAAATGTTCCCGGAGGTGTTCTGCAGCGTGATCGCTGTCTGCATCACCTTCCATGGCGCCTCGAAGAGGTCGTCGCCAACGCCATACACTCTCTCGGTCGTCGAGATCTCTGCCCAGATCGTGGCGTCGAACAATGGGTACCATAGCCGATCATGTGGATCATCAGGGTACCTTATGGTGACCGTTTTGTTTACCGGGGCGGCGTTGAACCTCCCCAGCAAGACCAGCCCCTGCTCCGCCGTCGCCTGCGGGTAGAACGTCCTCTTCAGCGGCCTCAGGTCCAGGCTGGAGATGAAGGGTGTTCCGCCGCCGGTGTTCACCAGGCACACCTGCAGCAGGGCGTCCGGCACGACCACGATGGCCTCCACCACTGCCGTGTTGCCCTGGTCCGCCCCCCATGTCGACATGTTCACCGTCTTCCAGAAATTGACGCCGATGTGGAGGTCGAACGACGCGGGCGGCCTGTTGAGGCCGTCGTAGTTTCCATAGAGGAAGCTGGCGCGGATCAGGTACTTGAGGCCGGACACCAGGGACCGGAGCGTGTAGCAGTTGCGCACACTATCAGGGAAGCTCCGTAGGTTGTGGCCGCGCCTGGAGAACCCGAGGTACTCGGCCGAGATGTTGTAGTTCATGCCAGCGTCGGTGAAGCCGGCGTCCGAGACGTATGCCAGCGTCGTCGTGTCGTCCACATAGCTCGCCTCCTCAGCTAGCCCGCAGTCTATGCTGATGAAACCTGCCCGCCGCGCACATATTTATGTGCTAGCTGAGAGCCTGAGACCGAGAGAAAGAGATAGAGAGAGAGAGAGATACGATGTAAGATACCTCTGCTGTCAGGCTGGGCGAGAGGTTGGAGTACGTCGGCGGCAAGGAAGAGAAGCAGCAGCCACCGCCGGGGTGCCATTGTTCTCCGTGTGCTGATTGCTTCACATGCATACAAACAGCTAATGGCGCAACATCATTATCCTAAATTCATGATATACGTACCCTAACATTAATATATAAATGTCAATTTGACTCTACGAGCCAGTTACATCCAATGATCACATCATCAACGAGTTTCCCTGACTCCACACATATTTGCATATTCCCTCCATTTTTATTTACTCTGAATATTAGAGTTGACTGAAGTAAAACTTAGTAAAGTTTGATCAAGTATATAGAAAAAATATAGACATTTATCATAACAAATCTATATTATGTGAAAGTACATTCTATAATAAATCTAATGGTGTTGATTTGTTATTGTATAGGTTAATATTTTGTTTAGCAATTTTGTCAAAGTTTACAAAGCTTGACTTTGACCAAATCTAATACGCGGACTAAATAAAAACGGAAGGAGTACATTGATATGAAGCTTCTTTTCAGCTCCTGTTTGGTTTTCAATCGTGTTTCCCTTGTAAACCAGATTGATTTCTTTTCTTTTCTCTCTGAAAAATCTTAACCAACATGACCCCTCCAGTAGCAAGCCTGCATGAAAATTCAAATGAACAAGATAAAATTGATCAGAAATTTGTGGCAAATGGCACTACTCAAGAGAAAAGCCGCCGTCCAGCCATTTTATTTGGATGGTGTCAAGCGTTTGCCATTGGACCATCAATCAGAACTTGATGTGTTTGAAACTTTAATCCAGAATGTCGGAGGATGTGCCTCGGAGCCAACTGTTCAGCGGGAGAAAATATTGGCCAGTTTGATTTATGCAGGTGGGGTTTACCAGTACACATGTCGCCCAATGGTTGGCCCTGTACGATGGCCATGTACGATACTTCGTGCAGGGATCCGAGCAGAGAGAGCTGAACACACAGTCATGTCGAAGGCATTGTCGCAGATCAGTTTCGCTGTCTCATCTGGACGATTCAATGCCGCGTCGTCCTCCCCTAGGGCGACTCGGGCGGCCAGAAACCTAGCCGCCGCCGCCGCAAACTCCCTCCTCCTCTCCCTCCGCTGCCGCCGGAAGACGCCGCCGGGCTAAGCCCGGGGGCCGACGGCGGTGGCGGGGGATCTCCTTCCCCTCGCGCGTCTACGGGGTGGGGCGGACCCCAAGGCGTGCGGTGGCGCGACCGATCTGGGATCTGCGGCGCGGCGGATGGCTGCAGGCGGCGGAGGCCGCCCGTCCTGACGGCGGCGGCTTGGCGCGACGGAGGCCAGGGCTGCGGGCGCTGCGGATGGCCCTTCGGGCGGCGGCGGTCGGCGGCGGCCGGCTTGGCTGCGGTGGTGTGCATGCTTCCTTCACATCGGCGACGACGGCGTGGAGGGCCTGGTGGTCTCGTCGGCGGCACCTCCGATCAGATCTGTTCTGACCGGTGCAGCCGGCGGTGGTGGTCATCTGTTCCGTCAGAGGTGGTCGGCCTGAGGCTGGGTGTTCGGATCTCAGGATCCGTCATCTGGCACCAGCTGCGAGTCGGGAAGACGTAGTCGCCGGTGAAAACCGAGCCGACGGCGGGCGATGGCGGCGTTCCACGTCGTTACCTTGATGAAGGCATCGTCATGTGACTACCGTCGACCCACTCGTATTGCTCCGGGGGAAACCCTAGGATCTGGTGTTCCAGACCGGACGATGGTGGCATTGCAGTGTCGTTTCTCTCTTGGGAGCATCGTTTTATGGAGCAGCGCTGGAAGTCAGAGGCAGGAGGTGGAGCGGCTTCGTCTTGCACGGAGCTTCGGTGGAGATGTCAAGTCATGCCTGACCGACAGGTGCTACGCTTGGTCATGCCTGGTCTGCAGGTGCTACGCACGACAGATCCTCCAAGGGCTTCAAGCAGTGTCGGCTGGTGATACTTGGCAGCATGGCGCTGAGGTGTATCAGTGGCGACCGCGACGTGTTCAGTTGTTTGCGCGCAGGGAGGAGGTGCCGTTGGGCGCCGTGGTGGCGTCGACGATAGCTGGACCAAGCAAGGTTGATGCATCAGTACAGTTCTGAAGATGGAGCGATGGCAGTTGGCGGCGGCGGCCTCTGAGAGCACGCCGGACCAGACTGTGCCCCAAAGCCGGCAAGTGGCTAGGTTGGGAACTCAGGTCTTAGATGGTAGGCTTGGCTGTGATGTCTGTTTGGTATTAGGCCCAGGTTATCTGCGCCCCTTCATCAACTAGATAGGTGTAGCGACAGTTTGTTGCTTAGACAGCGGATTTAGTCTTACTGTTGTATGACTTTATAAAGTCTTGTAAGAATAAAAAATAAAGTGACCATATGCATTGTCCAGATGTAGAGGCCGAAGGTCGTCCTCCTTTTCTAAAAGAATCTGGACGATTCAACAACCTGAGCATTTGCAGATGCAATGTAGCTTGTCTTAGTCTCCTCTCCATCGTCAGCTCGAAAGAAGTCGTGCCTCAGGCCCATTTCTAAGAAAAATCGTGTACGCAAGCTTGGAACAAGGATACTATGCTTGAACTAAATTGTACGTGCATGCATATAAACTATTCCCGGATGCCTACCATGCCTACCCGTGTTTATTCGTTTGTGACCTGCATATAGAAAGCTCCTTCATATCGTGTGTCAAGCTATTTGCGATGGATCTAGCGTTGTGGAATGAATTGCTACTTATCGAAGGAGAGCCGAATGCCATTGCCAGACTGTGACTTAAATAGCTTTGGTACGGAACTCATCGGTACATTGCGGTACTTACAAGATACTGGTGCATGTGGAGAAAGATATTTTGAATACAACATTTCTTTGCCGAGATGCTTTTCAATACAAGAAACTGCTACTGCTAAAACTATTTAACTACAGAAGTGTGTATCGTGTATCTGTACGCATATAGACCGACCTTCCACTTGATCGCAACAAAAGTCATAACTCGCTGAGTTTCCGGTCATTGATCTTAGTACTCCTTCCGTCTTAAAGGTGTCGCCCCCGCCTCGTCTTTCTGAGTAGGACACAAACCCTAAACGAACTCACGAAAATACCAAGAAACGGAGCGAGATCCCTTCCTCCATCAAGCTAGGGCCAGGGTCACCCGCGCCTCCATGGCCCTAAGACCATTGGAGATGAGGCGGACCACAGGCGGTGTCGGCGGGTGGCGCGGGAACCCTAGGTTCTTGTTTCAAGAAGAGGCGGCGGCGACGCGTTGTGCGCACGTCCTACAAGAAAGCATTAGGTAGGTGCGATTGATCTGGGGTGGGCTACTTATAGATAGCTAGATTTGAATATGAGAAAAAATGGATTTGACCATGGTGCACAAAGAATTGAGTGGAAGACGAACATAATCGTGGTTGCTATTTATGCGTTGGTGATTTTCATAAGCCGAAAATTAAAAACTAACTTGCTTCGTAATCGTCAAATTAATGTCTTGCACCTAACGCGGTAGCCTTTTGGGCCCACCACTTTGTAAGCTCGCAGTTTTGGGCCACCATGTGTGACAGTTGTTTCAAAAACGTTTTTGGGTAAACCGTGTGCTTTGAATGGTCTTATTTGACCCGATATGCACTAGTAGTAGAAAGCAGGGCATGCCAAAGCCTTACAGATTTATACTTGCTAAACCTACTTTAACTAGTAATCTAACACCACACTAACAAAGACTCTCATGGCATGCAAGCCTACCATGGCACATCCAAACTTTCCTAGTTACCGTTTAGATTCAAACACACCTGCTTGCTCTAACTCATACAAGCCGACATGAAGTCCTAGTAACACAACATGGACATTCTTATAAATGAAACCTAATGGAATTCAGATTTGGTAGCTTTCCAAGCTGTATGTGCGCACAACCACACGAGGCCACTCACATAAATAAACACAAACACGTGTACTCCTAGGAAATTAACCAATCAGGGCCACGTGACAAGTTTGATTATTTCCAACAATGTCTTTAACTAGAAAATCAAGAAGCCTTCCAACTAAGAACTATTCTCTAGCAGCTAATCGAAAGAAATAAAATTCGCAAACCACAAGACACTGACTCGTGGTAGAGACGCGTATGTGATCTGCTCAGTCGGACTGCACCACTGCGGCGCCACCTGCTAAAGTAAAAAATGAACTATAACCGGTAACTATTGAACAGGCAGTGGAATGTACGCTTCTCCCTTCGCCAGTGCGGACACATGCACTTAATTATAAGACATTTGGAACAGTTCAACTGGAGGGCTCGGCACACGGACAGAAGGCACAAGCAATTGAATTTACTCTAGCGGGAGTTGACCACGTGACATGCGAGGCCATCATGCAAAACAACGTAGACGATGAAAAAGCTAAGGCAGCGAGTGCACACTGGAAACAACGCTACAGCTGGGGTATAGCAATGTGAGCCTGTAATGTTGTTATCCCAACTCCCCTGATACCTACCGTGCCTATCAGTATATATGTTTGTTTGTTTGTGTGTGACCTGTGTATAGTTTCCTCGTATGTAGAGGCACTAGTGATGAAGCTAGCACCCAGAACCAAACTACTCATGGAAGCATAGCCCAGCTTCTATACCAGTTACTTATATAGCGTTGGCATCTATTCGTTGGTACTGCACGGACCCTCCATAAAAGACATTTCTGGCCATGTATGCACATGGGCCAGTAATTCGTAATTTCCAATATATATAGTGCCCATCATAGGCCGCGCAAGCATAAGAGAGAGGGGGAGCTCTTATTATTATGATGGTTCATGTGAGTTTTGAAGAGATGGTGCTTGTAACATACAACTACAAATCATTATGGTCTTTCAATAAGTAGTGCTAGATAGACACACCACGTACGTTACCACACGTAGAGACACAGAGTGCACTGCACTTAATTAATACAAAATATCAAAAGCACCACCACGAACTTAGTAGGACGAGTACACCTTATCAAGAAGCTAGGGATTGAACACTGACGACTAGGCTACAAACATGCCCATCCGTCAATGAGATATAATCTCTTGCTATATATTTTTAGGATCCATATGAGCATCCCTATGATTTTCTTGTGTGCCGTTAATGTTATTTTTCATAACTCAAAGAAATTTCTTCAATTCAAATGTGTCCCCAGGATGTGCGCACATGCCCAAAGAAGTTTGATTGCGGTTCAATAAAAATAGTTAGAAACCTTATATATCGATGGTTCATGAGCCGGGATTGACGATCGAGTTTGAGAATGCCCTATTTTCAGTTGATATGTGTGGTGAAAGTTTTTGGTCTTCTTGTTTGGAAAGGATCCACATAATTTTTTGTAAGTGACTACCAACACTTGGAATCATTATTAGCCTAAGATCTTGGAAATCAATTAATTCCATAACATAGGAGCACGAGTTGGTCCATTGTCCACACATCATATGTTTTGTCCCACTGAAATGGGCCTTGGAGCATCTCTACTCCTAATGTCTTAGTTGATAGTCTCCGTTTCAGGTTTATTTTTGTCCCACCTACAATGGTATTTTTGGTACCTGCTTCCACCTAACGCTGAGCCGCGTAGAACCCAAAAAAAAAACTCCTGCCGAGTCCCCCACCCGCCCCACGCACTCCATGGCCTAACCTCCCGTCGCACCTAAGACAAACGAACGAAAAAACTCTACGAAAACAAACCAGTGAAAACAAACCGGCGAAAATTAACCAGTGAAGAAAAATCCTAGACCAATCGCCCGCACGTACTAGCGAGGTCTCCTGCCCTCGAGCGAGAAACACTCGCACGCAGACTCTCTGCCCTCGTTCGCCCGCCGCCGCCCTTCTTCCCTTCGCCGCCGCCGCTCCATGCCTTCGCCGCCACCTTCGCCGTCGCCGCCCTCCATCGGATGATCCACTTCAGGAGACGCCGCCGACCCTGCTGAGGACCAGCCGTCGATCACGTCCAGGATCCGACGCCGATCCCCGTTGAGGCGCTGCGGGAAGGTGAGCGTGGCCAGGAGGAGTAGGTAGGGAAAGGACGGCGGCTCGCCGGCAGGTCACCGGCGCCGGGAGGCGGCGAGGTCGTCTCTCTCGCTTGCCTCTCCCCATCTCGCATCTCCTTCTTGCACCGTCGGTGCTGCCGTCCAGTACGGATTACCTCCGCTGCTGATTGGCGCCGCCACAGCACAACCGGATCCCATCCGGCAGGTCTATGACGCAGGTTTGAAGGCGCCTGACAAGCCCATCGTTGAGCCACCGACCTGCTAAAATTCGAGGTCGGCACCCGTGCGAACTCAGGTAACCTTGGTCGTGCTCGACAGGTATTGTCACATCATCCCAGTTTCTTCATTTTATCAAAAAAATCTCAGTTTCTTCAGATTGATATGGTCAGCCATGTACTAAAAATGTGATGTTGTTTCTGTAGTTAGCGTTTTAAATAGCAAGTGGGGTGTGTGTGTGTGTTGCATCTGATGTGCGCGAGCTCAACCTAGCGAACTCCTGGGAGAAGAAAAAAGGAGCCACAACAGCCCTGGCGAGCTCGAGATGATGACGGTGCCACAGGTGGTGTGGGAGAGGAGATGGTCTCCATCCAAGGTCCGAGGACCAGCCATGACGTCGAGCTGCTGCAGCTTGGAGTCATGAGGGTATTCGCACCCGGCGTGTCCCAGTACGTGCTTTGGAAGAGACACGCATC
This sequence comes from Aegilops longissima, assembly GCA_021605205.1. Taxonomy (NCBI): domain Eukaryota; kingdom Viridiplantae; phylum Streptophyta; class Magnoliopsida; order Poales; family Poaceae; genus Aegilops; species Aegilops longissima. Next base: position 33,785,650 of record CM038676.1, read on the forward strand.
AATCTCAACAGACCCTGATGCGCAGTGGCGGAGCGTAGTGGGGACAATACCGGGCCTTGGCCACCCCTTGCTAGAGGAAAATTTATATAATATGCTTATATTTTTAGTAATCCCTCTACTAATCGTCCAGCATGTCTGATCACCCTAACCTTTTTTATGTCATGCACTTGTTTTGGCCCCTCCTAATATTTGTTTCACGCTCCGCCACTGCTGATGCGTCCACATTATTTGTTTCTGAAACAAATAGCAGCTCTCCGATGTAGTAAGGAGAAACCAAGAATGACAGAGCATCCTCGTGTCAAACTCAACACACCCTGGCATTTCTCTATTGTTTGATTCAGAAACAGGCAGAAACAACTGCTATATATCTCTGAATTTATTTAAGGTTGTTTCTCTTATTTCTATTCTGATGTGCATGCATCTTCCCTTGCTATCTTCCATACACATATGTGCTATAAGCCTATAACCATGCCATTTTGTCCTGTAAATGCGCTACAGATATGTGTAACAAAGTAGTCTTCATGTGCAAAGAAGCAAAGGGCTTTTATGAGGCTATGCAATCATGCTACATATTAGTTGGAAGTCCAATCTCGGTTTGACTACCGCTCTTTAAGCAAATTTATTAGTAACAGATCTTATCCTAGATGATTCTTGCTTGAACGATTTTAGAAGCACAACTATCTGTATGTGCACTTTATAAAATGCAAGTCAGAATGCAGATGCTGAAAAAATATTTTGGAAATTATAAATTATTCAGTCTCCCAGTTTGTGATTTGCTTTTTGTTTATGTTGTCCGGAAATGTACAAAGGACTGACATGTGTCATCTATAGCATGTCCCCTTTGTCTGAATGTTCAACTAGAAGAGTTTCATCTCATTTGGCAAGGAGCACTGCAATAATACATGCAACTCTTCACAGCTACTAACATGATGTTGCACTCAGTATCTCGCATGGACTAAAGAGCTATTGTCGGTATGTATCACTGTTTAACTTTTGCAGTCTATAGGTTTATTTATATGGCAAGTATTGATCTCAAGGACAACATTGCTGTAACTACTGTCACCCATTCAAAAATTTCTTTAGAGGAACTACAGGTATTTTGCTGACCTGAACATTGAAATAATGAGTACAAAAGGTTCAGGGCATATGTGAATAATTGAAGTTTTATATTTGTGGACAAGGGAGAAACGCCTAAATTAGAAGGCAGAGTAGAATTTTATACTCTGTTGTTGCAGTGTGGCTTTTGGGAATCCTTAGCACGATTATCCCAGAGGTGAAGCTTAGACACCACCGTGGATTTGTCTGGATATGAATCATGGTCATGAAATACGTTCATGTTGTTCCCTTTCCAGATGCTTTAGAACAGACAAGCGATGATGCTGGAATAAGAGGTTCTCGATTCCCTTTTATGTCATAGTTCATACTACAACACGCATATACTGCAGCCTCTTAAATTATAAAATTATTGTCTCTTAGATTATAAAATTTCATGATATCAAATTGTACGTACTGCAAAATTTCTCCTTTTTACTGCCTGCTTGATTGTATAGATAGAATAACTAGATAATGATGCTCCATGCATTACTAGAGCTGTTGATAGCTTGTCCACCTAGATTATTTTACACTCCCTTCTTAGGAGAATTTATCTTAGATATTTAGGTGCAACGCATGTACTGCGAAGCGAGATATTTAGTTTGTTTTTCTTGGGTAAACCATACTCTCGACATTCCAAAACCTCTACTACTAAAGGTACAATTTGGTTATAAAAAAACTGCATGCGTTAATATTTTATACATTTAGGTTATGCCATGGTAGTACCATATGCACCAGAGTAATTTAAATTACAGTTTTTCTATGAGTTGTACTATTTTGCAATAATAGTACAGAAATAGATTGCAGGCATCCATGGCCGGATTTGTGATTTCTTATTCAAATAAGTTTTTTTTCTAAAATCAATCTATTATTCAAGGAGTCTGAATTCATATTATATTGTATTACTAAATAATGCCTAGAACCACAGTTTTTTTCTATGTCTAACTGTAAAATACCAGTACCAGTTTTTCAAAAAAACTTGGGTTACTAAGATATTATCAATGTGTTTATTCAAGCCAAATACTGCATGTCCATGGTCCATAGAGACTGCATGTCCATGGTCGCAGAGATGAGGGTAGCCGATCTCCTCTTCGAGCATGCACTTAAGATGGAGCTTAAATCTCTGCACATGTGGTGCCTTTTTCGGTATGCTGGAAGATTGGATGAAAGCAGTACTGATCCTTTAGGTATTTCCAAATTATAGACGATGGCAAGTTGGGGCTCCATACACATACAGCATTGCCGACCATGGCCTGAATGTGAGTTGTTTTCCGGACCATCGAGGATTGGTAATTCACCTTCTTCGCCTGCAGTGATGATAATAATTTGATATGTATCTGATCTATATTTCTCTCCTGTTCAGGACTGCAACTCTACAATACAGTTTGCTTTTAATAATTATTGCTGGTGGATTCTAAGTTCTAACTCGAGACTAAATTCACGTACTCCCCACTTGGAAGATGGAAAGATGGGACGCTCCATGGAGTCCGCTGGCTTCCACCGTCTGTTAATCACAATCCTGCTACCAACAACTCTTTCCTGTTTTAGTAGCTCTGTCCTTTTGAAGACCCCAGCAAAGACAAAGAGGGTAAATAATTTTTGTTAATGCTGCAAGAGATAGAGAATTTGTTTTATAATGAAGCAATACTTGCTATTGATGCCCTTCTAAAGTATAGTGGGCTTGGTAGAGTGATTATTAGATGCTGGAATATTTGGACCCATATAAATGATAAGATCTTCATAAATGTTGCTCCTTATATTCCAAGATGGTGCAGAAATCTCAAGGAATGCTTCAAGATCACAGAATATAGATAAAAACATCACCTCTACTGTAAAAAATGATGCAAAAATCTATTTCCTGTTGTAATGCAGATGATGTTATCTGTGTTTTCTGGCTGATTCTTCCATGATTTTACTACTATGCTTCATTTATTCAAAATTAAAATTCTTCTGACTTTGGTACATGGCCTACTTGCATGGAAGATTAATCCAGTACTTAGTTTGTGCTCTGAAGTTTCTGAATGAGTTAGCATTATTGGAGTTTTACTTAACTTAAATAACGTAGCCGTTCTGTAACGAAAATATTTCTTATTTCCGTGGATTTGCAGAAAACTCATGGTGAAACCTCATCTTTCATTGATATACTAATTACGGACTCCCCATAAATTTCAAATGTTAATCAAAGTAAATAAGACCACCCGTCCATCGTGCAGGATCCAAGTTCTAAGGTACGTACAGATTATTCCTATTGCCTGCAAAAGAAATTGTTCTTTCTCTGTTTATCATCTCCTTATAATAGTTCTTTTGATCTTCCCTGTCTTTTTTCTCTACAAAAAGTCGTGCATCTTCCCCATCTTTTTTTTTTGTTCCAACCAACCTCCAAGTCCATAGTTTTCATCAACATGATATACTTTTATTGGATCCGTGTGCCTAAGGAATGGTAAGCCTGGAGGATGTTGTTGAGGCATGACTTGGTCAGAGAGTCTGCCGGAGCTAAGAAGCAGAGGTACTTTTTTCTTTGTTATTTCTGATTCGTTTTTCCTAGATACTTGTGTTATGTTTCTCATGTTCTAGGCTTTAATCCCACTTGATTTCTTTCATGGATCCTAACTATAATTCATATTTCTCACAATGTACTGTTTCTATACTGAACAAACACTTCATGCATATATGGTACTTGAATCTTTCACACTGAATCCGAAGCCATTATATATGTAGAAAGTATTTCCGGATGATTAGGGATAAATGAGAGCTTGGTTGCACAAACCAATTCAAGTATTCCTCATAGATTACCAGCACCGTCACTGTCCACGTCCACTGCTGTTTATGGAGCACATAATTAAGATATGCCGGCCTAACACCACTGAGTTTCCTCGATCCTGAACACTCCTTTCCAGCTCGCAGTGGGGTAGTCGAACTTGACAAAAACACTGAGGCCTCGTTTGGTCGCTGGTGAGAGAAACCCCAAGGTAAAGAAGGCACGGGTGAGACTTCCTTGATGCATTCAATACCACGGGAAATTATCTCTCCGTCGTTTGGCCGCCGGATGGAGGTGCCACTGGTCTGCGTGGGGAAGAAGCCACACATAGGATCTGCTACTGAGGACGCAGCTGCTGGAGGATTGGGCACGCTGGAGCGAGGAGGAGAAGGTCGCTGGAGGAGCAGGACGAGGCGAGCGTGAGGATTTCCTCCCCGAGGTCCGGGGTCGTGGAATATTTACCCGTGGATATGGCAGGGTACGGTTCGGATAACCCCTGACAGGCGAGCGACCAAACGCACAGACGATTTTCACGGGGCTGATTTATCTCGTGGGTGTTGCGCCCTGGTATGTGCGTTTGGTTGCTCGCCCGTCAGGGGTTATCCGACCCGTACCCTGCTATATCCACGGGTAAATATTCCACGACCCCGGACCTCAGGGAGGAAATCCTCACGCTCGCCTCGTCCTGCTCCTCCAGCGACCTTCTCCTCCTCGCTCTAGCATGCCCAATCCTCCAGCAGCTGCGTCCTCAGCAGTAGATCCTATGTGTGGCTTCTTCCCCACGCAGACCAGTGGCACCTCCATCCGGCGTCCAAACGACGGAGAGATAATTCCCCGTAGTACTGAATGCATCAAGGAAGTCTCACCCGTGCCTTCTTTACCCTGGGGTTTCTCTCACCAGCGACCAAACGAGGCCGTATCAGGCGGGGATCCTGAGGGGAATTGTTGCAACCAAATGAGCCCTGAGGGTGTTTTTAGCCAGGTACTTCTTACCAAGCTAAACCTGGGAAGGATGTCACCAGAGACTTTCTGGCACCACGATGTCGTCTCCACCCAGGAGTCCAGGCAGTTTCACTTGCAAGCACAGGCTGCTGAGCCCTGTGATGCCGCTGGACCTTCCGGGCTCCCCTGCCCAGCCGGCAAAAAAGATCAGGCGCCCTGGCGTTGCACCCACTGGAATATGGAAGATGAAGATCTCGCAGCTGACAGAGCAGACCAAGCAAGACAATCTCGCTGTCCTGGAGATCCCAAGCTCTGGTTTCGTTATTCGATAATGTAACAGGGGGGACCATAAATATCTTCTTATTACCTTATAATTATTGCAGCACACTTTGATACAATGAACATCAAGTAAGTAAACTTAGGTTCTTCATGCAAGAAACAATACTGAACATGTCAGCAATTTCAAGGAAATTGGAGTAAGGGATGTACTCACACTCACATTCCAATGAGTTGGCCTCTTGGCCGTATTTGATGCAACACATGAATTACAAGTTAGTGTATAGCTAAATTATCAACAGTATTATGCCTTTCACTTTTGTTTTCATTGTGTTATAGTTCTAATCAAACTGGGAAGTCGTGTCCTTCTGTCCTAAAAATAATTAATTTGCACAACTGTTGTACGTACCTACAATTTATAGTCCCCAGTACAAAGTGACTTGAAATTGGCGGCATGCTAATCTTCTCGCCATTACTTTTGTGTTCTCTTACCAACCTCAATTAGTCCAAAGGTTTTAAAAAACATTCTCTCCTTCATAATATCTAGAACCATTGGGATATACCTTATTATTTGTTTAGAGATGGAGATTGCATTTCCTAATGTATTCTTATCTTATCTACAAAGTTGTTTCATATCAAGTTCTATGTTTAAGGAATACTCCACACATTTTGTTCGAAGTTATGATTTAAATCAAGTGTACTATAGATTAATTACCAATGGTCCTTATAGAATTTATAATTGAACTTCGAAAACCAATTACTGGAAGCCCAACTAATGGATTCCATGGGGTCAATTTACTTTTCCCATAAAACTTCTCCCGTTTGAATTAGATAGATCTGGCATGTTTCATCGCATGCTACTGTTAAGCTGTCAGATTTCTCTCTTTTTTTCCGAATCAGACTCCCTGTTTTCTGAATGGTATAAATCAAAATTACTATATTTGTTAACCATGTCCTCAATCGATTTTTTTTTGTAGAGCTGGGTTGCAATTTCTATAGACTACCGACTATTTTATATGATTGTCATTTCATATTATAAGAACTACAAATACAATGTAGAGGGTAACATGCTATTATAGAAGTACCCCGTGCGGTGAAAAACCAAGCACGTGCATGAAACAAATGTAGACGGTATACAATGTGTATTATAATTATCATTTCAAACTTTATTTCTTAGAAATATTGCGTGGAACCAATATTAATAAAACTATAGCTCACAAACATCTATCGAAATATTGACAAGCCCATGCGGACCCACGGGTTGACGACTATACTGGAAGATGTAATTATTTCTCTCAATTCGTAGTGCTTGACTAGATGGCGTCTTCCTACGTATAGCTTGAATAGATCCAACCATGGACGTTTAATTATAATATGCAACGCTAGATAGATTTCTTTGTCTTGTCCTTGCTTAATTTATTGGTCCGGTGTAGATTAGTAGTATTCTACCACATGAAAATATATGCACGTCTATTATTTTTATGTTCTTGTGACAATCACAGAACCTTTACTGGAATGCATCATTTATGTGAACATTATAATGCTTATTTGTAATGATGATCTAATTCCGCATGATCACGAAAAGGTAGCACCTGGCATCATAGCCATTTATGTTGCTTCTATTAGGTGTGGTTGACAAAGACGGGGGGCGATTTGGGCACGTGAAAGTCCCTTAAAATCGAGACAAATCCTTCGTTGGAACCATCTCGATGTTCTTCGCCAGCTTCGTCGCATCGAGCCCGTGTATATACTATTGGATCTTGAAGCCCGAAGTCATTTTCTATTCCCATGATTATTTAGCAAATGTAGAAAACATTGTCGATTATATTATATGTATATTGTTGGGTAGTAGTTTTTCCCACTATATCTGAATATTAGGAAGGATATATCTTGTAGCTGGTCAGATTCAGAATCATGTCGTGATTTCTTAAGGGCCTAATGATTGTTGTTGTTTTTTCCTTTTAAAAATTGAAACTCCTACGTGATTATGGTCACTATCATAATTGTACTAGCAAGATTATCAGAATAACTAAGCAACTATTTTAGACTCACTTTCTATGCCAAGCTGGAAAATTGACATGTCTTATGATTATATATGCTACTAGTATTTTTTTTGAAATGCCAGTGGTAATGCATCCGTTACATGTTTTAAGTGATTTAAGACCTTCGGCGTGAAATTTTCATACTAACTACATATATTGTTTGTGCAGGATGGGTATGAGTTGAGGAAGCGGTTTTTATTATATTTGCTAAAACAACGTGGGAATGAAGCTAAAGGCAACTTTCCTGATATTGTTTTCTTAAGTGCATCATCTAGATATTGATAGTTTTGTAATAGATGTTTAGTTGGAACATCGCTCAGTTTGTTACATGGACATGTCATTAATCTTTCTTTTTGTTATCAATTTACATTGCAAAAATGGACTTCAATTATTCAATAATTATGTTTGTGTTATATTGTTTGTACATGTGAAATTTAACATGTAACTCTTGCATACTATTTCAAGAGCCCGTGGCAACGCACGGGCACTCTACTAGTCTCAAATAGATGTGAGATATTTCTTGTTACAATAATGTGAAAGGGCATAAATGAGAAAAAAAAGAAATATTATCTGTAAAAGAACCAACACCCATGCACAAGCTCCATGGTGGAAACATGGAGCAAACATCCAAGACAATTTGTAGCACGAGTTGCAGGCGCATGCGAGATTCTGGCCGTCCGATTGCATCAAGTTTCAGACACTTGTGTGTGTGTGTGTGTGATTTCTTGCATGTGGAAGCTTTTGCACACTCCAACCATCCCACCGCCCGTGGCTTTTATTTTGCCTTTCAAATTTGAATCTATTAACAGTTGAACCAAAACTTCATTTTTTTTTTAATTTCATTTGCATATTCATGTTCCTTGCAACGAGGTTTTGTAACAAGACAACTCTTGAATGCGTTTAAGAAGTTTAAAAAATTCATCAAGTTTCAACTACTACAACTTTGTAGGAATGAATGATAAATTTACTAAATTTACAAAACTAAACTTAAACTCTAAACCCTATAAGAAAATGAAACTTGATAAAATTCAGTAGAAAGTTAGTATTACATCTCTAAAGTTTTAATATTTAAAACTGATTATAATTTTAAAAGTTGTCAAAATGTATTCAAGATTGGTCTTGTTCGAGAGTTCTCATCCCAACGAAAACAAATATCCAATATGTGGAAACTTGTCCATGATGCACGCTCAATGTGCGGAAAAACCCAGGCTCTAGGCTGCAAGGTCATGGTCGGTGTGATAGGTCATATTTGCATATGCCCACCTACACAAGTCAGACGACGTGTGCCACTGCTGCTTGAACGACATGCACTACCACCACTTCTTTCATGCTCTAAAAGATGTAGTCATAATGACACCTCATGAACTAGAGCTGAGGCTTCTAGAGTTTAGGAAAAAAGAGAAGGACACCCACACACACACAAAGGGATGGCAAGCATTGCTAACTTTGATGAGGAAGGGGGTAATACCGCTAGCTCTGATGAGAATGAAAAACAGCAGAGCTGGTACGAGGCATGTGGATCTCCTATGAGAGGAAAGAGGTGGGGTTATCGGCTCTTGCACAATCATATCAATGACATGCAATGCTAGAACTAAATAGATAGAGGGAAGGCGTGAAGGACATTCAATCTAATACCTGATATGATTCAACAGACGAGTAGGGACAGAAAAATACCCGATATGTACGCAGAAAGCACTTCAACAAATTGTTGTTTTATTGTCAATGACGTCTAGTTATCACCAATGGGTGTACAAAAACCTTTGAATGATCTATATGCCAAAAACTCATGTCTGTGAGCCATGTGAATGACGGGCTTTCGGTCTTCCATGAGTGATGTTCGTGTTACAACAATGTAACGTAGAGTACTATTCCCTTCATTGCATAATTTAGTGACTTTGGATTTTTTGGAAAACCGAAACTCATAGAGTTTGACCAAAATTACTGAGAAAGATATTAATACTAACAAAACTAAATAAATACAGTATAAACATATCTAATGATATTTATTGCTATCATAGGTGTAGATATTTTTTCAGTAATTAAATTTGATCAAAATTGACAAAGCCTGACTACTAACTGAAAATATATATGCACTATATTATTGGAAGGATGGAGTAGTTATTAGTAGTTGTACCTGCGGCTTTTTCATTTGTTCTTTTGTGTTCAAACCATCTACAAATTTGGTCAAACTTTATGAATGGGAAAATACGCACTATATTTTAAAACGGTGAAAGTATTGTTAAGTCATAGTAGGGATTGTTTTTCCTTGTTCAAATTTGAAAATGCCATATATTCACATTTTTATGACCGATCCAAGTTAGCCCCAAAAGAACCAGATTTTATTGCTAAGTCGCAACACACACTAGATTAAGACCGAAAATCTTGCCTCAGAACCACATCATACCGTTGCATATCATTCCGTCACGAAAACAATTCTTCAGGCGTGGTCAAATATGGAGATTTCGTAGAATAGCTAGAGAGGAGCCGAGTCATCATGTTACGTCTATCACAGGTACCGACGGTGGCTATTTCTCCAAATACCATGTCTTCTTTCTCCTTCTTCATGTCATACATGTAGATGTGATTGTCCGGGTACGTATCAGGTTTGACGTAGTAGATGCAATTACCATTGATGGACGGGAACTTACTGGCATTAACAGACACACACTTATAAACCCCGACAAAGATGGCACGCTCTTCGCCGATGCTCTTCACAGGCTCGATTGCATTCCTGGCGGCGTCGACCTTAAAAACTCCCATGCCGCCATTTTCACGGTTAATGACCATCAACACTTCTCCGCCGGACTGTACCAGAAAGCCATCAGAGAACATCTTGGCATGATTGGAAGACAACTTCTTGAGTGGATCATCTAAGAACGGGTGCCCCATGAGTTCGTAGACGCCACCGACCATTGCTTGCCGAATCAGGCGACGAAAGACGCCGTCCCTGTTGTGTACGGACATAAACGCGCCGCAGGGGCTCGCTCTGTACAGGTCACCACGTACGTCGCAGATGGCGAGGAGGGGCGGACAGCCGAAGACGGTGGCGGAATCTTTCATTATTCGAAAAGGCTTGGACGACGATGCTACGAAACGGACGAGGTGGCCGGTGAAAGGGTTGAGGACATACACTGCGCCAGGGCCGTTTCTTTCCACCAGAACGAGAAAGCCGCCGTGGGTGGCGGCGACTTGATGGTATTTGCGGAGGAGCGGCATGTCCTTGCGAAGGAAGCGGCCGGTGGAGGTGTTCACCAAGTGAAGGGCGGTGCTGCGGTGGTTCGTGCAGAAGACGATCCACCGGCAGGGCCGAAAGCGCAGGTCCCAGGTGTTGGTGGGGTCGTCCGTGGCCTGGCGCCAGTCGCGGCATACGGCGCGAAAGTCCATGTAACAGTCCACGTCGTTTGTGGCCACCAAGCAGTCGGTGATGCGGCCGACGAGCTCCGGCGGGAGAGATGCCCAGCAGGGGGCTCGGCGGATGTCATGCATGGTCGTAAAGGAGGTTTGACAGATCTGATCTTGTTTTTTTTTTTTAGGGTTAATGCCGCTTTATTTATCTAAAAAGAGTCTGGGATCTCCGCAGAGACTACATCAAGAACAAAGTCTGGTGGCACCATGAGCCACACCTTACACCGTTCCTCTCCGACCCCCACTAGAGCGAGTTTATGAGCGGCATAGTTTGCCGATCGACCTATCCAAGATACTTTTACTTCCTGAAACAAGCTGAACATTGCTTTGATCTCCTCCACTGTTGGCCCTGCAGCAGCCAAGTTCTTTTCCCTTCCCTGAAGCATCAACGCCACTGTCTTGTTGTCAGTCTCCAAGTGCAGCTTCTGTACGTTGATACAGGCCGCTAGTTGGACCGCCCTTTTGCATGGTAGTATCTCCACCATCTCCGGCTCAATCGCATGATGATAGACATGACATGCAGCCGCACGGAAGTCCCCCGCATGGCCTCTCAGGATCACTCCTCCGCCTCCCTTGTCTCCATGTTTTGAGACAGCACCATCTGAATTCGCTTTAACCCAGCCCTCTGTCGGCGCTGTCCACTTCTGAATTTCCTTCTTCGCTACAGCTGGGGCCTCCTTCTTGTGTATCTGGAACCATTCTGCCATGTACGCACAGACTGACGTCGCTATTGCATGTGGCGCTGCAATCTTCTTCCCATCTTTTGCTTCGTTCCTAGCCAACCATAGACCATAACAAGCCTGGACCATCGCCGCTCGTTCGTCCTCGTTCGCCTCTGCGAACCATCCCTGCAGCCATGATGAAAGAGCGTCCGAGGAGTCAATCTGACACGGTGGGGTTGCCACCGCAACTCCTTTATCCGAGCGCAGGACCTTCCAGAAGAGAACCGAGTGCGGGCACGTCCAAAATCTGTGCATAAGCGTCTCCTCTCTCCCGCACGCCACACAAAAGACCCCAGCCTTGATGCGGCGTCTTAGCAACTCCGACCCGACTGCTAGCCCATTTCTCATCAACCTCCACATATGTATTTTCGCCTTATTTGGAGCACATGTGTCCCACAAACCCAGCCACCCTTTGTGTTTTTGAACTGAGGAAGAAGTGCCCGGCCGGCCGGTCTTAATCCCATTCAGCATCATCTTGAGGTGGTATGCAGACTTCACCGAGAACACTCCATTCTTCGTATAGTTCCATGCAATATAATCTTCCATTCCCGGGCCTCCGATAGCTAGCTGTTTGACATCGTTGGCGTCCTCCAGTGAGAACATACCGTCAACCTTATTCATGTCCCAAGCCCTGCCATTTGGTGTCATTAGATCACATACCTTAGTGACACCCTGCACATACGCTTGCCCAAGTGGCTTCAAACTTCCCTGTCTTGCTATCCAGTTGTCATGATGGATGTTGATTTTAGATCCATCTCCTATGCGCCATATAGTGCCCTCCCTCAACAGATCACGTCCGTACAGGACACTTCGGAAAGTATATGAGGCCCCGGAGGGGCATGTTGCATTCAGAATCGTCCCCTCCCTGAAATATCGAGCCTTGAGCACTCTTGCGCATAGTGAGGCAGGATCCTGTAAAACTCTCCATGCCTGTTTCGCCAGTAAAGCTTGATTAAATGCAACTGGGTCTCTGAATCCCAGCCCCCCTTCCCGCTTAGCAGTACACATTTTCTCCCATGCTAACCAGTGCACCTTCCTTTCACCGTCTGCTGCACTCCACCAAAAATTTGACGAAATCGAAGTCAAGTTCCAGCACATCTTCTTTGTGAGTTGAAAACAGCTCATAGTGAAAGTCGGTGTAGCTTGTAGCACAGATTTAACTAACGCTTCTCTCGCTGCTTTTGATAAACCTTGTCCTTTCCATCCCGAGACCTTCCCTTTTGAACATTCATTAACATATTTAAACGTACCATCCTTGGACTTCCCAACCACTGTTGGCAGTCCTAAATACTTCTCACTCAATGCCTCCGATTCAATCCCAATTGCCTGCATAAGTGTCCCTTTCTCCTCCTGAAGACAACCTTTACCAAAAAATATAGATGATTTTTGGAGATTTACCTTTTTCCCAAATGCCGCCTCATACTTATCTAAGATATCCTTCAGGGCCACAAAATTGTCTTGGAATCCTTCCAAAAACACAATGCTATCATCAGCAAACAAGAGATGTGTCACGTGGGGGCCAGTGCTCCCAAATGATACACCCTTGAGGATTTTGTTCTCTTGAGCCTTTTTTAGAAGTACGGAAAAACCCTCAACACAGAATAAAAACAAATAAGGAGATAGAGGGTCTCCCTGACGCAACCCCCTGGATGGTAGAAAGCCTCTGGAGCAGCCCCCATTCAACTTGACCGTGAATTTTGCTGATGTTACACATCTCATCACCATCGATATCCATCCCTGAGTAAAACCAAAACATGACAGCATTTGTTCTAAGAAAATCCACTCTACCCTGTCATATGCCTTCATCATATCCAACGTAACCGCACACAAAGGTTTCTTTCTCTTCCTTTTTCTAATCGCGTGAACACTCTCATATGCCACAAACACATTATCCGTGATTAGTCTCCCCGGAACAAAAGCACTTTGCTCTTCAGAGATCAACACTGGGAGAATAAGTTTCAACCTGTTAGCAAGCACCTTGGCTGCGATTTTATATAGAACATTACAGAGACTGATCGGTCTGAATTGCGAAAGCAACTCCGGCGAGTTTACTTTGGGTATCATCACAATGACCGTCGAATTAAAACTCTCAGGCGCTGCGACATCCTCCAGAAAGTACCGCACTGCTCGACAAACATCATCACGTACCAATGACCAGTGTCGTTGGTAGAACATCGCCGGGAGTCCGTCCGGTCCGGGCGCCTTCGTCGGTCCCATTTGGAACAACGCCCTCTCGATCTCCTCATCAGTAATAGCAGCCATTAGTTTAGCATTCATAGCATCCGTGACAGCCGGCACAATGTTCTCCAACAGGTGATGTGCATCAGCCGATCCCTCCGACATGAATAGTTTCTCATAAAACGTGGCAGCCATCTCTCTCATCCCCTCATCAGTAGTGCACCTCGACCCATCCTCCCGTACCAAAGCTTTGACAGTGTCCTTCCTCTTCCTGTGCGAACAACGGTTCTGAAAATATTCGGTGTTTTGGTCTCCACCACTTAGCCAGTCCACTCTCGACCGCTGTTTGTATAGGATCTCTTCCTTCTCATAAATGTCCCGAAGCTGCCCTTCTACGTCCCGGATCTCCAGTGAGCACCCGGTCCGTAGGGCTTGCCGTTTCGCTTCCTCTAACTGAGTTTTTAACTTGGCAATTTGTTTTCTGATAGAACCAAAGACCGTCCTACCCCACTGTTGCATGTCCACTGACACACGCTCCAGCTTTGACCAAACTGCAGCTAGTCCTCTGTCTCCATTGTTCGCCGCTTGCCATGCCGCCGTCACCATCGCCTCATACTCCGTGTGTTTCAGCCACGCTTCCTCCCACCTGAAAGAGCTAGGTCCCTTCTGAGCACTACATGGAGCCGTCTCCATCGCTGGGATAAGAAGAGCTACATGGTCAGATTCCTCGGTAATTATATGTTCAACAGTAGTATTTGGAAACATCTCGGCGAAGCCGTCATTGCATGTTGCTCTATCTAGCCGAACCTGTACATTATCCTCCCCCTCCCTCTTGTTGTCCCATGTATACCGGTACCCAGAATAGCCAAGATCCACAAGCCCACAATCAGCCAAGCACATCCTGAACTCCTCCATTTGTGCAAAGTTCCGTGTATTACCTCCATACTGATCCACTTGGAACATAGCTTCGTTAAAATCTCCCGCACACAACCATGGTAAATTATCTTGGCCTCGAAGGTACCTTATTGCATCCCACGATTTCTTTCTTAGCTCCGTTCGTGGCTCTCCGTAGAAACCAGTGAATCTACAGTTCTTCCCATCACACTGTATCTCTGCATCGATAAAATACTGACACCATGGTCTAACAGACACCTGTATGTTGTCCCTCCACCATAGCGCTAACCCCCCACTAAGGCCATCACAGTCCACAGCAACACCATTACGGAACCCCAAACGCCATTTCAGTCTAATCCATTGCACTCGCCTTCTTCTTAGTTTCACTTAAAAATACCACCGCTGGGTTGTAGGACCTAATCAGGTCACGCAGCTCGCCTACTGTCAAGTCCAACCCCAATCCTCGACAGTTCCAGGCTAGTAGATTCATTGGTCCCGGCGGCCCTGTCCAGTAGGGTCCGCCGATGTGTCGTTATTCTCAGAGATACGTCAAACACTGAAGCCGTTTTCTGCCTCGTAGCGCGAAGGAACGTATCAGTACTATTCTGCCTGTGAGACTCTCCTTTAGCCACCCACTGCTGCTTCGGCCCTCTCTTTCTATTACCTGGGTAATTCCAGTCTTGGTGCTGCTTCAGTTGGTATTCATATTCAGCTCTTGGGCGCCTCACATAATGCCCAGGGCGCCTCTCCCTTTCACTACTCTTCCACGAAACACCTGCACCATCATATTTGCTGGATTCATAACGGTTTCTAATTTCTTGCCGCATATCCCTTTGCCTATCCTTCAACTCATGCCTTAAAGCTCTTTCCCTCTTGTGTTCCAGGTCATCCCGCAGGTCCTTTTCCGGTGGTTCCTTGCCTTTCCCCTCAGCTGGCCAGTGCCGCTGTCTGATCTTGTTGTCTGGTTAATTCTGCTCTAGTTTTGAAGGACGGGGTTGGACCCGTAATAGCACAGAGAAAAGACAGACAGAGTCCCTCCGGCGTAGCAAATCTAGCAGAGTCGGACGTGGCATGGAGTACTGACACGGTCGTCCTTCCTAATTTATTCTTTCTTACTATTATTTTATAAAGAAACACAACTGCCCAAGTTCATCTCCACGTATATGTTCTCCTTTGGTCTGCAGGTGTATTCCCCTTCCGAGGAACAGATACATGGTCACTGGCTCATTACCCACATCAAAAACGAAATCTCCAGAGATAAGCTTCCAAATGGTCTTTGCAACCACACGAAAAGAATAAATTATGACAATTTCACGTTTTACGGACCCAGACAGACGCTTTAAAGGGCCTCAAACGCCCGGGCTAAACGCCAACCCATATCCAGCCTAAATATGGGGCGGATATAGGGCGCCCGGCCGCGCTTAGACACGCCCGCCATGTTGGACCCAGCCCATGCTGGCTCACCCGACCTCACTTATATTCATCCCCGCCTACTTGCCTGAGCAAATCCTAGCCGCTTCACTCCACTCCTCTTCGCCACCCGAGCTCACCTCCGGCGGTTTCCGGCCTTATCCACCATGGCAGGCAGCGGATCGGACTCCGACTAGTCCGAAACTCCGGATCCATCGACTGGGGTGTCATCCCATGTGGGTTGGAGGAGGCAATGGCAGTCCGCAGTGCACTCCGCTGCTCGCGAGAGGACAGTGCCCGGCCGACGGACGAATCCATCCATCACGTCGCCGTAGCGTCGGCTCACCGGACTCTCGAGTCCTCTGGTGCTGGATCCTCGCGTCCCGGCAGCCGGAACACCTCTCCTTCTCCATCAATGGTCGGGCAGACTATGAGTCTCACCGGGAATGGGCGGTCCGTCGTGGGAAGGAGAGGATAAGGGCTGCCGAGGCCCATATCGCGGAGGAAATGGTTGCGGCGGAGGCGGCTGATGCGGCTAAACCGATGGCCGCAGAGGAGGAAGCCATCCCCGCCCGCATTGTGAAGAGACGACAGCGGAGGAACACACGCGCCCTCGCCCGAGAGCAGAGTCGGACGGTCCGTGCCATGGCCGGACTGCCGCCAAAGGAGGAGAAGGAGGACAGCTCTGACGACGAGCAAATTTGGCTCAATCCGTACTGCGTCTTCGACAGATACTTTCGCGAGAAGGATGACAAGGGCGGGAAGGGCAAGGGCAGCCGTGGATGAACTCCACCATAGCCAAACATGCCAAATTTTGGTAGTCTGATGGCATGTTTATAGTGTAGTGTGATGGAGTAGTCGGACGATGCGCGTGCGTCGATGTAGTTGCATGAGTTTGTATGGATTTGAGATATGGTAATTGAGGTGTCTGGGTGTGAATTACATTATTTAAAGGGTGCCCGGTCAGTGCCCGCGGACGCGCCCGAGCACGTCCACGGACGTTTGAGGGATCGGATTTACCAAGTCCGACTGCAGTTGCTCTAATATTTGAGGCTCACCATTACTTCCTGACCAGCAAGATATTTCTCAACTCTTGATGTCATCCATATCTTGGTGATATATGGAGGAGAGAGGGAGGGACGAAGAGTAGATAGAGTGTGAACGACGGAGCATCCTGCTCACGTCATGTTTCGCCTTGCACGCCAGCTGGAAGGGGGGATCTGTAGCTCTATGTCCCCTAATCCTGATCTCCATCGAGGCCCTATGATAAGAGCAACTCCAACGCAGGTACTCATTTCGTCTGCCGCCGTCTATTTGGGTCGCCACAGACAAAAATGATTGCCTAACGCGCTGACCCATTCGCAAAACGCGTCCGCGTGGATCCATTTGCGGCCCAAATTTGAGGCTGAAATAAAGCGGACCCGCCGCGCGTCGTCTCGCTGTCCGCCACGTCCCTACTTGGCGGCCGCCCAACTACCGCAGTCGTCCGCAGGCCCAGGGTAGTGATCATGTTGGCGTGGAGGGTGTGCTCCTACTACTGGATGCAACGCGTCAACAAAAGAGCGCCAATCATTATAAACTCTTTACTTTCCGGCAATCATATTTTTAGTTACACATAATCCAATTTCTTTAGAGCTATTTGAAGGAGTAGGTTTTATTAGCAGAGAAGAAAATTACGAGCTTTTGGAATACAATGGGATCTTCATAAAGTGGATTCGTACGAGTCTTACAACCAATTTACTTGGAAAATCATTATTATTTATCATGACATGTAAACTCTCGAATACCAAACAAACTCTCAGATTTATTTAAACCTGTTGCAACACACAAAACAATAAATATAGCTTAAAAATGTTCACAATTTCAAACAATTTTTGTTTCAAGAAAAATATGTTCACGCTATCTCAAAAAACTTGAAACCTACCCAGAAAAATGATACACTTTCACTAAAAAATAACCATTTAGAGATGTACAATTAAAAATTCCCAAGTAAACATTTACACATGTGAAACAAAAGAACTTTATTTAAAAAACTGTTAAAATGTTTTTGTAAATGTTCAATTTTTTATAAAAACATTAACTAATCTTTAAAATTGTTCTAATTTTATGAAAGGAATAACTTTTATTTAAAAGAAAGGAATTTTCACGTTTAACCGTATGATCAATGTTTATTAAAATTAGATATAAAAAGTGGAGCACAATGACACATGTAGCAGGTAGTTCCCTTTTTTCACCGGTGCAACGCATGGGCATTTATTCATTCATAAAATGTTCGCTGTTTCATAAAATGATCATGCATTCGAAAAATGTTCATTAAATTAAAATATCGTTAAATCAGAAAGATATTCGTGAATTTCAAAATTGTTCCACCAATTTCCAAAACAATGTTAGTCCATTCTAGAATGTTCGCGATTCAAGAAAATTGTTAAAATTGTTACAATTTTTTAATGTTTGCATCTCTACCTAATAATAAAGGGCTATTGCTCATGAAAATTGCCTCTGGAATTATCATAAATTACCCACTATGCAACCCATAATTGAGAAAAAATGATTCGGTTTTTTCCTAAGTCGTTGTGCCTTGATTTGCCTTATAAAGAAGCGACCCGCTATTATACAACAGTGATGCAGTAGCACACAGGTTAGAGCGCCAGCCTTCTTCCAGGAAGACCCAGGTTTTAGTCCACGCTATCCCCACTTTTCTACCTTTTTATATAAATTTTCTTTTATCGGACAGATTCAAATACTTTTAAAAATATTCATATCTTTCAAATCCTAACTCGAAATCTAACATACTATATATGAAAATTCTCAGAAAATGTGTAGATTTCGAATATGCTATTATCTTGCATGTCAATCATTTTGAAAAAATCTCATTTTATTTTTATTTTTATCGGGTAGATTATTTTTCGTATCTAATAAATTGGAAACATCTTGAGTACATTTCAAAAATCATCCCACATTTCTGTTTTTGCACTACACCACTTATCACATTATTTGTCGTGCAACATTTTGAAAAATTTCAAGGGATTTGCTGATGATGCCAAGTGGGTGTATAAGGAATGCCTTTTTTCCCCGGTGCAATGCACGGGCATGTTTGCTAGTATAGTATAAAATGTTCAGAATTCAAAAAATGGTTTTCAATTCAGAAAATGTTTGAAAATTTGTAAAAGTTTTCATGAATTTGAAAAGTGTTCACGATTTAAACTATGTTCATGAGTTAAAAAAATGTTCATGATTTCACGAAATTAGGAGTGATAGTGTATTTCAGTGATGCTGCAAAATGCGATCATGGCCATTGGAGATTATGATTTTTTTTCTCCCGTTGCAACGCACGGGCCCTTTTGTTAGTTATTATTTTAAAGATTGGCGTGGAGGGTGTGCTCCTACTACTGGATGCAACGCGTCAACAAAAGCGCCAATCATTATAAACTCTTTACTTTCCGGCAATCATATTTTTAGTTACACATAATCCAATTTCTTTAGAGCTATTTGAAGGAGTAGGTTTTATTAGCAGAGAAGAAAATTACGAGCTTTTGGAATACAATGGGATCTTCATAAAGTGGATTCGTACGAGTCTTACAACCAATTTACTTGGAAAATCATTATTATTTATCATGACATGTAAACTCTCGAATACCAAACAAACTCTCAGATTTATTTAAACCTGTTGCAACACACAAAACAATAAATATAGCTTAAAAATGTTCACAATTTCAAACAATTTTTGTTTCAAGAAAAATATGTTCACGCTATCTCAAAAACTTGAAACCTACCCAGAAAAATGATACACTTTCACTAAAAATAACCATTTAGAGATGTACAATTAAAAATTCCCAAGTAAACATTTACACATGTGAAACAAAAGAACTTTATTTAAAAAAACTGTTAAAAATGTTTTTTGTAAATGTTCAATTTTTTTATAAAAACATTAACTAATCTTTAAAATTGTTCTAATTTTATGAAAGGAATAACTTTTATTTAAAAGAAAGGAATTTTTCACGTTTAACCGTATGATCAATGTTTATTAAAATTAGATATAAAAAGTGGAGCACAATGACACATGTAGCAGGTAGTTCCCCTTTTTTTCACCGGGTGCAACGCATGGGCATTTATTCATTCATAAAATGTTCGCTGTTTCATAAAATGATCATGCATTCGAAAAAATGTTCATTAAATTAAAAATATCGTTAAATCAGAAAGATATTCGTGAATTTCAAAAATTGTTCCACCAATTTCCAAAACAATGTTAGTCCATTCTAGAATGTTCGCCGATTCAAGAAAATTGTTAAAAATTGTTACAATTTTTTTAATGTTTGCATCTCTACCTAATAATAAAGGGGCTATTGCTCATGAAAATTGCCTCTGGAATTATCATAAATTACCCACTATGCAACCCATAATTGAGAAAAAATGATTCGGTTTTTTCCTAAGTCGTTGTGCCTTGATTTGCCTTATAAAGAAGCGACCCGCTATTATACAACAGTGATGCAGTAGCACACAGGTTAGAGCGCCAGCCTTCTTCCAGGAAGACCCAGGTTTTAGTCCACGCTATCCCCACTTTTCTACCTTTTTATATAAATTTTCTTTTATCGGACAGATTCAAATACTTTTAAAAATATTCATATCTTTCAAATCCTAACTCGAAATCTAACATACTATATATGAAAATTCTCAGAAAAATGTGTAGATTTCGAATATGCTATTATCTTGCATGTCAATCATTTTGAAAAAATCTCATTTTATTTTTTATTTTTTATCGGGTAGATTATTTTTCGTATCTAATAAATTGGAAACATCTTGAGTACATTTCAAAAATCATCCCACATTTCTGTTTTTGCACTACACCACTTATCACATTATTTGTCGTGCAACATTTTGAAAAATTTCAAGGGATTTGCTGATGATGCCAAGTGGGTGTATAAGGAATGCCTTTTTTCCCCGGTGCAATGCACGGGCATGTTTGCTAGTATAGTATAAAATGTTCAGAATTCAAAAAATGGTTTTCAATTCAGAAAATGTTTGAAAATTTGTAAAAGTTTTCATGAATTTGAAAAGTGTTCACGATTTAAACTATGTTCATGAGTTAAAAAAATGTTCATGATTTCACGAAATTAGGAGTGATAGTGTATTTCAGTGATGCTGCAAAATGCGATCATGGCCATTGGAGATTATGATTTTTTTTCTCCCGTTGCAACGCACGGGCCCTTTTGTTAGTTATTATTTTAAAGATTAAACCCAACTATCCAAGTTCATCTCCACGTATATGTTCTCCTTTGGTCTGCAGGTGTATTCCCCTTCCGAGGAACAGATACATGGTCGCTGGCTCACTGGTCACTGCCCACATAAAAAACGAAATCTCCAGAGATAAGCTTCCAAATGTTCTTTGCAACCACATGAGAAGAACAAATTATGAAAATTTCAAAAGTCACTACAGAAGACAAACAGCAGACCATCAACAGTATGATATTTAGCAACATTTTCCTCTAGTTAAAAAAGTTCTTATACTAAATAAACAGCAAAAGGAAGACATATGCACATGTGGAGGAATAGCAATATTCCAAAATAGCTGCTGTGTGTGTGCACGGACAATACTCCCGTATGGTTTATCCAGTTATTTTCGTTTAGGGTGGGGCCTAGATAAATTTTGTACGTCGCAGACGTTCTCTGGTGCGGGCGTTTTTGCCTTCTCCCGATTCGTTTCAGTCAAAAAAAAATAACACAGGACGCACAGAGCCGCAATGGGCCGGCCCATTAGCATAACAGCCCGCGCCAGTAAAAAAATCTAAGAAAAAGTGCTGCGCCACTAGGAACCGAACCAAGCTGCTCATGCTAGAGAGCTCAGAATGCTAGCCACTAGACTAAACATGACTGCCTGTTTAAATTGCAGCGCCAAATTTTAAATTAGCTCATCGTCTCGCCAGATATTGAGAGGAATTTTTCTTTTGTAAAAGTGAATATATTTCAGAACGTGATTTTTTTTCAAAGTTGTTAATAAAAAGTTTAAACTCGAACATTTTTTAAAAATAAAAATATTTTGCCTTTTACTTTCTTTAAAACAGAGTATATTTTAAAACACAAACAATTTTTAAAACAAGGAGGTACTGTTTTGATTATTTTTGAATTTGCAAACATCTTAAAAACACAAATATTTTTGAACTTTAAATTTGAAAAGGAAAACATTTTCTTAAACATGTTTTTCTAAACTGGGAGGTACTGTAGCTAAATTGCTTTAGTCTATACCTATTAATAAAACTTGGTGAATTTTTTAAATATGCCCACCTGATGCATTATTTTAGTTCAAACTATGGATATGGAAGGAATCTTTTTCTCTGTCGCGTCTTCACATGTACGACGAGTCTCACTCGGCCCAGTGATTCCTGTCAAAATGCATGAGGAGTCCAACTAAGATTTCATGATCAATCTGACACAAACTATTCAATTTACATGATGACATGGACATATATTTTGTGCAGTGCTTTTCCCTATTATATTAGCCAGATGATAAATAAAAAACTTTGTTCAGCGCTCTTTCTCTTCGCCGGACATGAAGGCGGCTCAACAATCCATTGCACCTGGTCAACCTTGGTTAGTGACAACTGATGATGCTACCACCAGCGATGAGGACGGCAAAGACGACAAGCGGAAACATGTGTCTGATGTTATATTGAAATGGAGGATGTGGACCTGAGGATGAGGTATTAGTCATGTTTATTATGTTATGGGTATAAGGGTGAGTTCTTTAGCCATGCTCAATGGGTAAGGACATGTGAGGGAAACATGTGTCTGGTGTTATATTGAAATGGAGGATGTGGACCTGAGGATGATGTATTAGTCATGTTTATTATGTTATGGGTATAAAGGTGAGTTCTTTAGCCATGCTCAATGGGTAAGGACATGTGAGGGCTGTTTTCTCCCGTTGCAACGCACGGACATGTTTGCTAGTTGGTACTCATATATGCGCCTGTACAGTCACCCAAAGAACACACGCACACATACTACCCCTATTTGCACCTCCGAGAGATTGAGCCAGCATATTATCTTCAGATTGACGAAGTCACCACATACATCTCGTAGTCGACGGGAACGTCTTCACCCACTGAACGTGCATCACCGGAAATCCTTGAATAAATCATGGAAAGTGCGAGCACCATCATTTGAACCCTATTAGCCAGGGGATACCATTGTCCTCCTAAACCACATGTTGGTTCGGATACTTCGTTTTTTAAACAAGTAAGACACAGAGGGTTAATATGTTTTATGATTTCTTCTATGTAATGAGTAGCACATTTTAAGCACAAAACACAATGTTTCCTTTATGCGAAAAAAGGCATTGTATCTTGCATGTAATTGTCACACTTACTAAAATACACTATATCGTTTTATCTGGCAAAATGCATTGTATCTTGCCTGTAATTGTCACATTAATTACTTAATTAACCGTATATAAATTTCACCAAACAAATCTTGCATTATCCATGTAAGTGATAGCCAAACTGATAGTGATGCGCAGTTATTTAGGCACGCCGTTAATAAAATATTAGAAAACAAATATATATCACCTCTCATCTCTTTCACCCGCAAAAAGCAATACTACTACATATAACTTAACTCATTATTAACATATTGCTACATTTGTTTGGGTTTATTAGTCACCATCATATTTTTAGGTGAAAGTTTGACCACATTTTTGACTAGCAAAATGTTAATACATGTTGGCAAAAATTATATTATGGATTCGTATTTGAATATAGTTTTAAATGATATTATTTTTGCTACATATAACTTATTTTTATTAGTTAAATCATGGTCAAAATATGACCCTAGTAAACGACGACAGAGGTAGTACAAAAGTGCTTTTCTATGGCCAATGGGGAAATATAGTTCTCACTCCGATCCATATTAATTATCGCAGCTTTTGTACAACTTCAATACAAAGTTATACTGAATTGCAACAACTAATATGGATAGGAGGGAGTATTAAAAAAGTGCATATCGCGAAAGTCCTTCAGAACTCCATCCCGAGGTCGCCGTCGTGCCTATCCGCGGCGTCCATATCGGGATCCCAGAACCACACAGCCAATTGTTGTAGCGCCCTTGTTGTGCACCATCCTCGGGTAGATGCCATAGAAACAGTTAAGCACCCTCTTCTCCTCTTCTTCGTCACCGATCCCACCCCACCAGCCTCCTCCTTCTCCTAGCTTGCACGCTCTAAATGTGTGGAAAGGGAGCACTACAAGAGTGGAAGGTAGGCGTTACCCCTCCGATCCAGATCCGTCGAGTTGGCTAGATGTGTGGTGCTAGGTGGGGATGGACGGAAAAGGAAAGGCCGCTAGCTGGATGCGGGCGAATGGAAGGCCGCTAGCTCGAGGAGGCATGGAGGAAAGGTGGTGCCGGGAGGGTTGGGGATGGGGTGGCGTTGCAGGGATGGATTGGTAGTGGGTGGATAAGGTGGCTCGAGCTCTTCTATTAGGAACCCTGCACGCACTATGGGCGCGTTTGATTACATTCTCGGTGGAGCCTACCCTAGTGGAGCATGTTAGAGTGTATATAGGCTTTGGATCAATGTTCTGCATGTCGTTTGGTAGGCTGCACCAAGCCCAGCTCGCATCCTCATCGTAGTGTAAATTGCACTAGGCCCAGCCTACATCTAGAAAAACGGTCAATCTGAGCGTTCCTTGTGAGTCAGGCTGAGAGCGCTTTAAGTTTCGTGAGAGCCAGTTTCTACGTGCGAGCTAGGCAACCAACAGCTCATTACTTAGCCCGCCAGAGCCTGATTGGGCTTGATGCAACCTACCAAACGTGCCCTGTGTTGCAAGATCAACCAGTGGCCAAAACTTGTTCTCGTAGGCCCCACCACTAAATAAAAAATCCTCTAAAAATAAAAAACAGTTTCTATTTTCTTAATTTGTTATTGGAAAATCTTTCTCCTATCTTATCCCCAGCCGCAAACTCTTCTAGTAGCCATTATTCTACCAAGTTTGAGCTTTCGCCGGAGAGGAATCCACCAAGGTGAGGTCCGCACCCCATGGTCGTGGCCGTGATCGGCGGCAAGAAAGGAGCTTTTCTGGCTAGCGCCCCCGCCTAAGGTGAACGCAATTCCGGTCCAAGGGGATTGGCTCACATGCCGCAATTCCCCAGCTAAGCTGACCAGATCCCTGGAAGGTCCAACTGTACGGCATGCATGCGAGCACCAGGTGGTCAACTTGATGAAGCACTGCTTGGCCAAGATGAAGTACATGAGCACGATCTGTTTTGCTCAAAAATGGCAACTTTTTATATTTGTTTGCCATGTTTTATAAAAATTTCTCCAAAATTGTTGGTATGTTTTGAAATTTTTAGTTATAAACCATGTCAAAAAAAACATGAGATGTTCTAAAAAACATGGAAAATATCTAATTGTATTAGATCTAGGTTCATTAGATGGCGGATTTACTTGTTTTTAGCTATCAACTAGCCACGGTAAACTTTTTGATGTTTTGCCATGGACACTTTCAAGTTTTATATGACAATTTTTTAGTAATTGTTCTCATGGCAATTTATTGTGATGACCTTGGCATCTTCTACCTGTGGCTACCATGGCAAGTTTACATATTTTATAATTTCCAAAATCATGCCAAATTTATAAATTTCTGTAATGTTCAAGTGGCAAATTTTAGAAAAACTCTTTATGTTCCAGTGGCAACTTTATGATTTTTGTTTTGTTTTCATAGCTACCAACTTTTTTCTTAGCATGACAAGTTTTAGAAACTTTTTTTATATTTACACGGCAAGTTCATAAAATTGTTATTGGAATTTCTACATATAGCATTCAATTTGGTTTTGAAGGAGCATGGCAGTTCTTTATCTATATCTTGGTAAATTTATTTCTTATGGTAATTTATTAGAAAAAATATATAATGGGAACACGACCTATTTATGAATGATGTTTTCCTAATTCATGGCAATTCTTGAAACAACTTTGTCCTTATCTCACGGCAGTTTCTCGAGACACTTTTGTTTTCAAAGTCGCGGCAATTCTCGGAACAAATAGTACACCACCATGGCATTTCTTTGCATATACCAGGGTAAATTCTTTTTAATGTTTTGCTTTTACCATGACTTTTTATATTGAAAATACCTTGGACATTATTGAACATGTGGCAAAAAATTGTAGCATGCCAAATTCCTAAATTTGCAATGGTTTTTAGAGAATTATTTTCTAGAGCATCATGGCAAGTAGTAAACAATTACATTTTTCCCTAAAAAGTATTTTCCTAGGGGAATATTTTATGTTCTTTTTTACAAAACTTGTTACATGGAAAATTTAAACATTTTTTTGTAATGTTCACATCTCATATTGATTTCTACGGATGACAAATTTAGACAAAGAAATTCTCTTGGTCACATGGAAAATTCACAATATTTTTTAGTTCTAATATGGCAAATTTTAGGTCTTTTTGTAATGCTCACATGACAAGCTTTAGGATGATTTAGTACTTATCCATTGTAATTTTAGTTTTTATATCATGTTACTTTTATTGTAGGTTCCACGGCACTTATATAAATTATACCATGTCCTTTTTGTTAGTTATACCATGGTATTTTTTATTATAGGTAGCATGACACATTTATTACTTAGACCGTGGCAATTTTGTTAATTATAATGTGGGAGTCTTATTTTCTGTAGCATGGCAAAAAAAATCAAAGTTTTTTTTGTCTCAT
The DNA here is from genome assembly GCA_021605205.1 of Aegilops longissima. Taxonomy (NCBI): domain Eukaryota; kingdom Viridiplantae; phylum Streptophyta; class Magnoliopsida; order Poales; family Poaceae; genus Aegilops; species Aegilops longissima. The sequence continues at coordinate 33,812,070 of CM038676.1, forward strand.
GTCACTTATGGCAAATTCATAAAAAATGTCTTTCCAGACATGGAAATTTTAGTTGTTTTTAAAAATTAGATGCCAAATAATGGACCATGACAATTTGAACACTTTATTTGCAATGGTAAATTTACCGTGTGTTATTTACATACATTTCAAATTTTCCATGTTTCTAGAGTACAATCTTTCTTTAAATTTCGCCACACAATTAAGTTCTTACTTGTTAATAAACCTTCACCTTTTGTTTTTAAAAATATCCATTCAATTTTTCTCATGTTTGCCATGCTATTATTACAAATCTTTTTCTAATTTTGCCACGTTTCCTGGAGAATAAAAGCTCTCTTTTCTAGTACGTATGATTTTGAATTCCAAATAGGCAACATTTTTATGCTCTGTAACATGGATAAATTGTTTTGTATAAGATGGCAATTTTTTATATTGTTTTATTTTTTCCTACACAACGACAAATATTTTTTTTAACTTTTTCTATGTTTTATATACAAAGGAAATGACGATTGAGCCTGGGGGCCTCGAAAAGCCCTATCTGGCAAAAAATGTTGGTTATGGTTTTTTTTGCTGCAAACCAAAACGTTCGCTGGGGGGTTGCTTCTCCCAGCTAACGAATCATTTGCTCGCCCCTGCGCACCCAGGTAATGTCAGCCAGCCACCGAGGTCCTAAATTAAACATTACACCTAAGTATCCCAATCACTTGGGTGCAAATAGATTGAGGTTGTAAATTTCCCACGCAGTTTGTCAACCACCTCAAATAATACGAGTATCGCCTCGAATTGTATAGAGTTAGATGGCCAAAGCCTACAGTTTGTGTACCAAAAACGCCATTGAAACATTTATTTGTACTAGTGAGATATTTGAAACAGCTTGCTCCCATATACCTAGCTTGGCCGATGCACAGAAGTGCAACCACAGAAATCTAAAAACTTGTAGAAATGACTAGTTCAGAAACAATATGTTTATGGTATTAAAGTTACTAGTTAAAAAATAAAATGTTTTGTCTTGAAACTTGGAGATTCCTATAAATAAAGGCAATAGATATGAGCTATCGACCAAGAAAAAAAATTCAACTTGACTCTACAAACTGTGTGCTATGCTATGATTGTTCTAATGAGGATAGATCCCATCTTTTCTTTGGCTGTTCGTTGAGCCAAGGTTGCTGGTGGAGTCTAGGTTTTGAACGGAACACTGACTGCAATATTCATGTGATATCACTGATACTCAGAGGAGATACCAGCTTGACTTCTTCATGGAAATTATGATTATTGGCTGCTGGAGCATATGGACATAAAGGAATGGAGCTAATTTTTAGCAGTGCACCATACAATCCTGCTTGTCTATCTTCAGAGACAATTTCTTTTCTGTGCTTAGAGGTAAACCTAGCACGATGTCCTGGTTAGATAATGTATGAACTTTAGGCATTCGGCTCCCGATGCAGTAATAACTTAACTGTAGTGGAGCCGAACCCAAACCTTAGCTATTAGCTCTCCTCCCCCCTCCATGTAATCTTCTTTGTAAATATCCTTTCTTAATATGAAAATGACACAGTAGGGGCTGGAAAATGCCAACTGTGACCAATCTCATGGGATCTCGGTATTTAAAAAGTTCAAAAGGCATATTTCAAATTTCCATAAAAATTCAAAACAAAAATCCATGGAACTTGTACATGTTCCGCACGAACGTGTGAAAATCCGTTTGAAAACATTGTGATTTGTGGGCTGTAAAAAAGACAAAATTCTGGCCCAAGAAAAAAAAATCGGCGCATTTTAGAAAGACGTGCTTGTCATTATTTTGTACGCCAAGCGTGAAAGTGTACTCTTATGAATTTTTGCACACACATAATACAAGTGTATGAATGTTCACAAAATATTTCAAGTTTTTTTCACGCTGTAGAAAATTGGTTTTTGAAAACGAGCTCCCTGGAGCTTGGTCTCCAAAAGCTTGCACTCCTCTCTCTAGTGCTTTTGGTAAAAAAAGAACTCTTGAAACTTGGGAGTCCCAACTAAACTTAGCACCATAATGGGGGGAAAATAAAATAATGTGTAGTCAGAACTTTGGATCGATCCAATTGTAGTCCTGAAATTTTACTCCAATTTAGGACACGTCGAAAACGTGTTAGTATTTTTTGGAGAATAGTATTAATTAATTAGGCAATTGAGCCGTATATTAAGTACCAAATAATGTCATAGAAAATCTTATGAATAACTGTCGATATAATTATGTAGGCCACCCCTATATTAAGTACCCAAATAACTCCAGATATGACTAATTAAGTAGGCAATTAACCCCTATATTAAGTACCCAAAGTTAACTATGGTATGCAGTTACCTCAAAAGAAAAACTATGGTATGCAGTTCCCTCGCATAAAAAGACTACGGTATGCAGCATTAAATCCTTAATAACGTTCTTCCTTCTAAATACGGACGCGGCCCTATAAAACCCGGACGCCGGATGGAGGGAGTAAGTTGCAGTAGCAAACTAGCCAAGCTAGCAGCAAAATGGCCGCCGTCCACAAGAGCATTGCAGCGGCGGTACTCCTCCTCCTGCCGCTGATGCTGTCTTTCACGGCGTCGGCACGGCACTTGACTCCCACCGCGGACTACTCGGTGCTGAGGAAGGTGCCTCGTGGACCAGACCCCATAACGTCCGATCCGTCGCCGCCGCCGCCGCCAGCCAAGAGTGCACATTTCTCGGTGCTGAGGAAGGTGCCTCGTGGGCCAGACCCCATAACGTCTGACGTGCCCCCGCCGCCGGCCACGAGCGCGCACTTCTCGGTGCTGAGGAAGGTGCCCTTTGGACCGGATCCCTTAGTGTCCTACGCTCCACCGCCGTCGGCTACGAGCGCGCACTTCTCCGTGCTGAGGAAGGTGCCTCGTGGGCCAGACCCTATAACGTCAGACCCACCACCACCGCCAGCCACCAGCGCACACTTCTCGGTGCTTCGAAAGGTGCCTTTCGGACCGGATCCCATAGTATCTTATGCTCCACCGCCACCGGCGACGAGCGCCCACTTCTCTGTTCTCCGAAAGGTCCCCCGTGGGCCGGACCCCATTACGTCCGACTCACCGCCACCACCTCCGAGGGACTTCTCGGTGCTCAGGAAGGTTCCTACCGGACCAAACCCGGAGACGTCCGACTCACCGCCACCACCTCCGAGGGACTTCTCAGTGCTCAGGAAGGTTCCTACCGGACCAAACCAGGAGACGTCCGACTCACCGCCACCACCTCCAAGGGATTTCTCGGTGCTCAGGAAGGTTCCTACCGGACCAAACCCGGCGACATCCGACTCACCGCCACCACCTCCGAGGGACTTCTCGGTGCTCAGGAAGGTTCCTACCGGACCAAACCCGGCAACGTCCGACTCACCGCCACCACCTCCGAGAGACTTCTCAGTGCTCAGGAAGGTTCCTACCGGACCAAACCCGGCAACGTCCGACTCACCGCCGCCACCACGCCTGCCAACTGCAGCTTCTCGGGCGTGATGCAATTGTCGGCGCCATGCATGTTACATGTGATGTAGCTACCTTGTAGTGTTAGCTACTAGGGAATTGTTTTGCGCGCTTACTTTTTAAGTATTTGCTTACGGAGTACTTGCAGTTCGGGGCAGTTGACAGAGTTACGCATGCCCGAAATGTTATATAAGATGATTTACCTCATGGAGATGGTCGTTCGCTACTTGCTTATATGAAATTTGCATGCTATCTTGATTGCTGATCAATTAGTTGTGGCGTTGTCTGCTTGTGTCCGTTGCTTCCACCGAAGTGGAGAGTGGAATACGCACGAGTGTGCGTACTATGTATTAAAGAAAAGGATGGGGGTAAAGAGCTCCTTCACGCTGGTGATTACAAGTTACATAACCACAACTCCATGCAGTATGCAAACCCTAATTCCTCGCGTCTACCCACATTGCGTATGTAAAACCTAATTCCTCGCATCTGCTCATGTTGCCAAAGCTCCAAGAAGGGGTTCGGCCTCGCCCTTCAGGATGCCCGCTTTCTTCCATGCTCTGCCCTCTACTTCGATCCTATTACATGTGTAATTGAAGGTGTAGCTCCATCAAATACTATTGCATTTTGATGTTTCCATAGCTCCCACATCACTAATAGGAAGATAGCCCGCACATCCTTCTTACCCAGCGTGGAACCATCCTTGCTTGTGCACCAATCCACTAACTCCGTGCCTCTTGTCGGAGTCCACTCGGGTTTGCTCATCGCATGTCACAAGGAGGTCCACACCTCCCTTGCAAAAACACAACCCATGAGGATGTGGTGGATGCTTTCCTCTTCCTGGTCACAAAGTGGGTAGATCTCCTTCGTGTGAGCCTATCCGAAGTCCAAACCCTGTTCTGGAAAGCCATCC